>CM031240.1:127601976-128254476 GCA_018340775.1 Taxus wallichiana var. yunnanensis
TCTCTATGTCCTGAAACCCTATCTCTATGTCCCCTCTGAGGTGAATCTACTCTAGTTGACTCCATGTGGGAGTTCTCTACCCTATGCTCATTGTTGTGTCTCGAAGGGTGCTGAGCCTCATGTGATGGCTCCCTATCATGTTGGCTAGGTTGTGCCCCTACTGCTCCACCTCATATAGCTGCATTGACATCCTGTAATGTATGTAGTATTCGCAGTAGTATATCGGGAATTTCCTACTGGAGGTGGTATATCTAACTCCACACAAAAATCTCCTCATGCACAAACCAAGAAGGGATTTAGTTTATCATCATCTAGGTTTTCTTCGAGGTTTTTTTAGGTTTTCTACCTTTAAAAAAACATCCATAAATTTTCCTAAATAATTATTGGTTTTTATATTGGGATTTGTGTGGGAAAAATGTGGGTGTTACACTCGCTATTTATTATGATATTTGTAGCTCTCATGGGGTTGAGTTTGAATCTTGTGACATAAGTGATATTATAGATGAATTTCATGATGAGTGGCATAATTTTGAGTTTGAAAAGGATAGTCTTATTTCCACTTTGTATTTTTGAATGCTAAGACTATTTCTGTTGATGTTGAAGAATCTATTGAATGTCTTAGAATAGAGGATATTTATGGATTTTATTGCATACTCTAGATGGCTGAAAATAAATTTTAATAGTAATCGGTGTGTTTTTAATTAGTGTGTTCATGATCAAGATAAAGATCAATCGGAGAAATCATAGTTTATTGATGAATTATAGTTGTGTAATAATGTGTTTTTATGTAAATAATTCAGATTTATAATATGAATTATATTGCGAAGCTTATAAAAAACCCATGTTTTATGATATGAGAGATGCGAGATGTGAAGGTTGTATATGATTTTGGAATTGACATTCATTTAAATAAGTCATCCCCTTGCGATAATGATTCAATTGAAATAGTACACACTTATCGTTTGTTTGTTGTTCATGATGAGAGTCAAGATATGCATGTTGATAATTGTAATCCTAAACTTGTTTGTTTATACAATGATGATTTTATGGAGTAGCGAAAAAAATATTCATTCGAGAAGTTTTAACATGTCATTGAGTTGTGTATTCCAGTGTCCAAATTTTATAAATATGTAATCCTCTTATTCTATGTTCATTTTAAGCTATACTTCATGCGTTCTAAATCTGTTGTAAAAAATTTTGTGGATCATCCAAATTTAAAAATTCATACTAATATTTATCCTAAATATTAGTTCGGATTAGAAATTTTAGACTTTAGCGAGATCGATTATATTTTTGAAAAATCCTACTTTTTATTGATCTTCATTATTTTCTCTTATTCCATGTTTGATGCTCCTAAACTCAACGATCCAATTTGGGATCTACATTGGACAGTTTTTATAATATTTTATTCTTGTAGTTTACTTACAAAACAATGCACATTGGTAAGAAAAGGACAATAAAGTGTTTGTATGTTTTTTTTTTGAAATTTACTTGAAACACTCAACATTGGTAGGAGAATGATCATACTTCTCTTCTCTAGTGAATGGAATTTTTGAGTAAGGATGGTGTAACACCCACATTTAACACACACAAATACAACAAGTAAAAATGCAAAAATCATTTTTTTATGACTTACATTGCTCACTACACAACACCACAATGGCTCCAAGTAGAGAAACCTGAACAACACATAAGACACGTACATAAGTCATTGAATCACATAAACACATGGAAAAACCATATACATGTCGATGACACACTTTCCCCAAAGAATGAATGTTAGAAATGACCCAACCACAAGAAAGTGTCCCAAGGATTGGAAAAACCACAACATATCATTACCACAATTACATCTTAGTTATAATTAACATTCCAAGAACATTATTATGCAACGATAGATTTATCATTTTTCCACCTACAAATTCTTAAATTCATTTCATATTCAACTTATTCAACCATTTAAGTTGGCTCTTTATCGTTCTACGACAATCTCCATAACTTACATAAATAGTTGTCATATTCAAATTTTATACAAAGTTCATAATTCTCTTGTTCTTATGTTAAGATTATATTTCTCAAACGTTTATTCAATTTTTAAATTTTACCCTTGCCACATAAGTGAATCTGACGTGATTTCAAGAAAAAAAAATTAGGATTTATGGGAGATTTAGATTGAAGATACCTTTTCCCATAAATATTCTTGTTATCCAAAATTCACCCCTCAAGGTAATTTTGATAACTTGCATATTTTCTTCATGAAAAATTATGCGAGAATAAAGTTCATGGAAAAATTGCAGAAAAGATGTAGAAAAATCAAGGAAAAATCTGCGAGAACAAAGTCCGTGGAAAAAGCGAGAAAAAGCCACGGACCAAAGTCACGGAAAAAGCTGAAAATCGGAAAAGGTGTAGAACAAAGTCTGCGAGAAAAAGCCGCATAAAAAAGTTCATAGAAAAAGAAGCAAAACTAAGTCCATGAGAAAATCCATGGAAATCAGAAAACCACATCCGTGGAATATTGCAAAAAACTTGAAAATCTGTTGAACAGAGGAAAATGATAGTTTTTCGAGCGAAACTTTGAATGGGCATAACTTTTGATCTAGTGCTCAAAATTTGAAACACTTTATATCATTGGAAAGATCTCAATGTCCTCTATGTAATGGAAATCATATTTATCAATTTCAATAAGGTTAGATGTGGGAAAATTTGAAAACATCTCTAGCACGAAAATACACTATTCCAAGCCCAACCACCGCAATTAATGAGGCATGGGAAGACATTTTTCACTATTGTAGCACATGGGACAGTGTGGGGATCCTTTTACAAGAAACATACCGTAAATTGAACTCATTTATGACAACTTGCAAGTGGTTGAAAATTCAAATATGGGATTGCAATTCTCTCTCTCCTCTCGAAGTTCTATAAATATTAATCTTGAGCTCATTTGTAAAAGACTTTGTCATTTTTCTCTCTTGTACCATCTCTCATTATTCCCTAGGGTTGAATGTAGAGTTTAAGCCTCCTCTCTTTACTTTGTAATGGAATTTTCTTGCCTATTTCCCACTAGTGATGTACTGTGTGAACTCATGGAGAAATAAAATTTGTTGCGTGACACATTTTGTCCATCCTTTTCTTATTTTATTGTCTCTTCTTGCCTCTCACCATTGCAGGGTATATTGTGCATATCTCTGATGTCTATTACAAGTTTTGAAACTTGTGTTTAATCAGAAAAAAATTGTGTTCTATGTGAATTCATCTCTATTCTATTGTGCATCTTGTCTACCCTTTCCATTTTAGGTAGTTGTGATCAACAACCTCCTTTTCTAGTGTATCACCGCTTTAGTGTAGGCTTTATTTTTCAATTCTCTCTCTTTGGTCCCTTGGAAGGTTAGATTAGGATTATATAGTTTTCTTGCACCGAGAGTAGCTTGTGGAAGGTATTTTAGGAGCAGGAACCAACCTTCTCTCGGAGGATCATGTCAAGCCTGCAACTCCCACGACTTGAGAGATGGTCCAATGTTACCCAAAAACACCAATTTATCATTCAAACAAGCATAGAAACACGGAGGGTAATGTTTTTACTAATAATAGTTCTTTGATCATGATATATTTATTTACCTATCATAGTTAATATAGTTCAATAACTTTTTGAATCCATTCAACATTTCCACATCAAGAAATTTTATTTAGATTTATATATATCTTTTTTTTTCTCGAAGTTTTATCTCACCAAGGGAAATTCATATTCTTTTAACACATGAAAATGTTTAATTGAGTTATAAGGACTCCAAGAGTGACATTATTCCTAACCTCAAATATCATTTTACTCTTATATGATTTACTCTTACATCACACTATGGTCTCATTATTAGCATTGTTTTATAACAATTGTAAACAAAATAAAACATAATTTTCACTAATGGATTCACTACTACAAGGAGTGTAACCTAGCACGAGACATCCCATTTCTTTGCTCTTATACACTACGAGTGTTAAACGCATGTTGCAACCAAGACATCCACTTGTGTCATTTAAATCCCACCATGAGATCAATCATAGGAATATCACCTACTACATTTGTTTGGTTTTGGGCCACTCACTAGGGTACAAAGGGTAAATAGGAACATGGGGTAACGAGACCCTTTCTTTTAGTTTTTACACTTCTCTTAAGTCAAATTATTTTAAATACAATTTCATTTGTTAAGAGTTATGTACAATTTCCACCCGTAAGTTAACCCCTTAATCAGCCAAGGTTTTGTTTAATTCCAATTGCACCTAAGGATCTACACCCCAACTATATATGAGTTTAAGGTGAGAGAACATATTTATGTTAAACAACCCTCATGAAAGACCAAGGTGTTATGATGTTAGTAACCGAGGTAACACATTTATTTGCGTGGAACTAAAGAGATCAATAACAAGAGTATAAGTCAAAGCACAACTATGTCAATAGCTCCATTTTTGTCATCTACATTCCACAAGGAATTCATTTAATCTTGAAGTTAATTTCTAGATATAACTTCATAAGAACTTATACTCCACTAGGGTCTTAAGCAAGTGTTAGTTCTACTTAAACAAGAAATAGTTTTACCAGGTCATTCCTAACCATCGGGTTTACAATGATGTCACTAAACATACCGGCTATTATAATAAACTAAAACTAGGGTCTTATTTACCTAAACTATGAGGTGCCATCGAGTACAAAGTTTAAGCTCATTCGACAATTTTAGTTTCTTTTGTGCTAAGAAAGATCATGCGAGAAGGGGTAGATAAGCACTAGTTTTAGACTAAGGTTTCCTATTGTGGTTATATTTCTTTATTACATTTTCAAGGTAAAGAATACAACACACCAATTATTTAATCATCTATTACAAACCAGAAATGCACCTATAAGATATTAAATTCAAATTTATTTAACATATATATATCAAACCTTTTTACCATACGTAAATATGAATTAAAATTACACCTATGATTAAATACACATTTCCCAAGGTATCCCTAAAACTAACATCTCATACATATTAATGAAATTTTTTGTAGCATGGGAATACATTATACATATATACATTTTATAATGACCTATATAAATTACAATAATAAACAATGAATTACACCACATTTTTTGCCATCTTTCTTACATCCTGCAAAACCATGTGAGCATGAAATCAGTGATAAATTGCTGACATGACATCCACCTAGATCTAGCATAATTAACATTTTTAGTTTCCATTTACATAATAATAATAATTTGCATTTGAAAGGAGAGGGTTAGAGACATGTATTGATTTCATTTCATTTCACTTTATTTCTTAACCAATGAGAGAGAAAGAGATAAGGAGAGAGAGAAACACTATTTTCCAAATGGTTCAATTTCACAAAAATCACATGAAAGAATTTCAAAAATTATTTACAAGTGTTAACAAGTTTCCACAATGATTTAGTAACTGAAGGGGTCCTACAACTTTCCTTTTACATTTTCCTTCTAGTTGCAAAAAGTTCAATCTAGGCTCGGAGGCTAAGAAACCACTTTCAAATGTTATCTTTCAATGAGAAAACACACAACACGTAAATTTATATGTGTCCACATATACACAAATAATTATTAGGAATTAAAAGAACTCATAACTTGCGAACCATTTACAATAGGTGGTTATTTTTCTGAAGCCATTGGTTGTAAGTGGCCTAGTTGCAAATGACTAAAAGTTAGGTCAAGGGATAAGAAAACCACAACCAAAACTAGCATTTAATGAACGAACACAAAACAAGAAATTTCCTAAAAGTTACCCTATATATTGATAATTTTTCAGAGTCGACGCGATTGAGAACTGATGAATGGGTTTCAAACAACGACGAGTTTTCTTGAGCCACCGGTTGTAATTGGTCTAGTTTGACCCAATCAAAACTACAATTGGAGACCAACAAAATGTCTTTTCCAAACTAACCAGGAATGTCATTTTCCCAAACCAAAAGTTAGAGACAATATTCTAGTAAAAATAATAGAGGTTTGTGAAGGAAGATAAGCATTTTGTTGTTCAGGGACCAAATGGTGGGTCAAAATGAAAGCCAACTTTTCAGTTTTAAAAGCTCCTTAAAAGTACAAAACAAAGTAACATGGCTCCTAGAGAAGCAAAGAGAGTGCAAATGGTTAAACATGGTCAAGATAATGCTTGATGTGAATCTCTACATAACAAGGAACACATACGATGCTTGACATCTATTTTACGAGGCTCAAAGTATTGTTTTGCGAGTCTTGGAAATTACAATTTTCTAACTTTGTAAGGTAGGAAAATGTATTTTTTTATTTGATGACATCATCTAACTCGCCTTGATAGCACTAGACATAGGCATTTAATTTAGATACTCTAATATCGTCATATAAGGTTATTGTAGTGACCACAACTAATTTTTAAATTGTAAATCAGTTTCGAAAATCAGAAGCTGGAGTTTTATTTCCTTAGACTATTTAAATTTGGTTACATATCTATTTGTAAGATTATCAGGTTGTTTAATGTTTCTATCATATTGCAAATGAAAAACCAAATTAGGAAAATTATGAAATAAAAAGGGAAGGAGAACATGCCCGACAATGATGAATGAAGTGGGGTGTGAGGAGCTCTAGGTGGTTTATACTCATGATCGGTTGAGTCCACCACTTGACTACATGTCTACGATTTCTACTCTACTATGCCTGTGGGTTCTTGCACATAATACTAAAACTCCCTGCATTTGTAACTACATTATCTAAAAAAATATTATTCCATTTGTTTTCATGGGTCCATACTAATTCAAATTCTCTCATTTTGGCACAACCTCGAGGGAAATGTTGGCAAAATTTGTGGGGATCTAGATTTAAATATACTAGTTGCATTTTCTCGAAAGTTTCTAAATCCTTTTCAATAAACCCATTTTGTGCATCTCCAGAGTCAATGTTTTCTACCAAAACCATGTATTTTCTATAAGACACTTTGTTAAACAGTTCATGTCCCTGTCTATGCTTCCACAATTGTATTCATAAAAAGCAACACATTCAGAATCAGTAACTTTTAACAAGCTCCAAATTTGATGTGCTTAGTTGGACATCCCTACCCTATTTTAAGATCCACGCATAGGATGGGAGAGTACTAGAAAAGCATGTGGAATACTCTTTAGACTTGTATACTAAATTTTCCTATAATTTTCTAAAGTCAGTTCAACAAAACCAATTTATGCATAGCTTACTACCTTTTCCAAATCTAGAAGCTTGCATTTCTTTAACACATTAGGAAAAAACAGCCCACATGCCTTGCATTTACACCCACATTTTATATCCCTATCTACCAGGGAACTTGCAACTACAAAAATGACCTAATTCCTTCATACAACCAACATCTTTCTCAAAAATGCTTCCTTACAGCTCTATCCAAGGTGCAGGCCAAGAGAATGCTTTGATAGAGGTTGAGGAATTTGACTTCAATCCTTATTAAATGGCCTTAACCATAAACCCATTTCATTCACATCTGAGAGTCTTTATAATCCTCATCCACAAAAATGTGTTACACATAATAAGAAAGAAAAAATAAATAATAAACATGAAGCTTTATGTTTTAGCACAAACTTGGCGAATATGCTAGCAAAGGTGAACTGATCATTTAGACAAATTTTGGTCACATTTGGCGAGACCAGAAAAATACTTCATGAGAATTCTCATGGCCTACTCTAGATCTCCATTTTGGCATAGACAGGGAGTACATGGTAAATACAAACTGATCAAGTAGGATACTTGTTGTTTAAAGAGGTTAAACATTGTGACTATCCCATGAGGAGCCCATTTCTTGTGCACATTGTCAAAACACATCTCATGAGAGGATATTATTGATGTGGAATTGCAACACCCCGAATGTCAGAAACTCGATGCATTGAGACTCTCAATGTGATTGCATAACATGGAGCATCTCTCTAAGTGTGGGAATTTGAAAAAGACAGAGCTCTTTAGATGAAGTCTGGTTCCTATTCCTTTGCTCAGTGCACACATTCATATTGCAGAGGATCTACTCTAAAACCTACTCTAACTTTCCAAAGAGACATGGTTAAGAAGATGTGAGGAATTAAACCTAAACTAACAGAGGTGATACACCAAAGGAAAGTTGAACACTAGTTTTACTATTAAACACGAGACCATTAAAATGTAATATAACCACCATGCCTGAGATAGCCAATGTTGCAATGAAATATCGAGATAAAGGTAATGAACACAAGAGATGGTTGAAATCATCCTAAAACATGTATTATTGCTTCACAAATTGATACAGATCATTACAATGGCCAAGAGGTAACAAAATTACATTACGGTCTTAATGGAAGGTTCCAACTCCACAAATTCGTCGTCAAACCAGAGAAGAAGGGATGGTGCAAAACCAAAATGTCCAGCTGTTTACAATGAGCCAAGCTCTTACCTTTATATATGAAGCAAAGAGAGAAGAGGGAAAGGAGGTAGGAAATATTATTTGGAAGCTCAACCACCAGCCATTAATGCCTGGAAATCTACCCACAATCTATCAAGTCTGGCTCTCCATGTCTGCATTTGGTGTGTTTAAAGAAGGAAGAATGGCGAATCAAATCAAATATGGGTGGTTGAAACAAATAGATCATACATTAATGGCTTGAAATATGTTTTCCTATTTTTCATACGCCTAACCTATCCAAAAGACTTCTCTTGCTCAAATTCGAGCTTCTAGTCAAAAGATATGGTCGCTTGAAGATTTAATTGCATTGCATTGTGAAAATTGACCCAAGAGTCCGAGAGTTTCGAAGGTCCAAAACCCAAAATCAGGCTTGGGGATGCTTTCTACATTTTATGCCACTTAAGGATTGTGCACTTTTTAACATTTTGGCCCACCCATCTCGCTTCGATAAGGGCCTAACACGTGGTTTTTACGAGCGTTGGTAGAGGTGCAACTTATTTTTATACTTTACACCTTTTTAAAACAAAATCCAAATATTCAAACTACCTTGGGAGACTGTCTTCCGCTTTGACTTGAAACATGGTCACGTGTCCCTTTGTAGGCCTTAGGCCTTTTTCCTTCATTTGGCACAAAGATCCTCCACGAGCTCACGGCCCGCAATTGTAAATTACTCTTTTCACAAAAAGTGCAAAATGCCAAGATGTCTCCCATTACCCCCAGGACCTTAATCTTCCACTTTCGCAAAAAGTCTTCCGTAGGTCCACATTTGGAAAAATTCCTTGCAAGGCCCGTTGGCCCATAACTTACGAAATATGAGGAGTTATAAGGACTTTTTTACATTTTCAGAAAGGGGAAGAAATTTCCTATCTAATGAAGATGTTTTCAGGAAACCCTAAGTGCTTAAAATATATAAAAATCAGATTGAAGAAAAAGGAGGGGGAAAGGGGGTTAGTTGACTAAAAATAAGAGTGAGCTTATTTTAGAAAACAATTTGGTGACTCATAGGGGTCATCTGCCTACTAGATGAGATGATCTGTTGCCTTGAAGCATCCATTGGGCATGGAGTCTACTTGGTAATTTCAAATATGGTCTACAACTTCCTTCCACTACAAGCACTCTTACCTTTGCAAGAAAATATTGGATTCAAGATTTGTGAGAGTAGAGAGTTGTTTGAAGCCTGAAAAATTCTCCCTCATTTGATTTTCTACAAGCTTGATCTGTTGGATTGCAATAAAACCATCCAAACCTACTCCAATATCCATACTCTTTATATTTAATTTCTTTTGGCCACAAGTCTCTTCCATGAGTGAGATGAACTGTATATAATCATTCAATAGAAGAAATAGAGCATGTGCACCAGTACTTACGAAATTGAAACTTAAACTATAACAAGACAATGTGCATATGCACTTGGAGAAATTAAAAATCTAGGCTAATATTTACAATGGTGAGAAAATATCCTTTTAATAGCAAAGTGTTTAAGGTAGATCCCGTTGATCTGGAATCTAAAATTCTTCACCATACAATGTAGACAATTGGAAGGCATTGCTACTTTTACATCATGTAACCATGTAGAGGCCACTCCAAATGGCATCAAAATTAGAAGGTCTTCTAGTTTTTCCCGATCTACATCCCAATTTATAACTAATTCCCCCTCTTGAAAGGTCTTTGTTCTTTCTTTCTTATCAAAGCTTTTCTTGATCATTTTTTGGTCTTTCTCCATGATCCGAAATGCATTTTCTCTTGCTTCTTCTAGTTCCATTAACTCTGCATACCTGATTTCAATGGGTTCAAACTTAGACAACTGCAATTGCTTCATGAGTTCCAATGTGGGAAGCTCTAATGATATAGGCAACACTGCCTCTTTCCCATAGACCAACTTGTAGGGAGAATTACCTGTAGATCTCTTGGGTGTGATCCTATCATCCCATAGAGCTGATTTGAGCTTTTTGTGCCAAGTTCTCTGATTTTCATCAAGAGTCCTTCGATAATTCTTAGTAGGTTCTTGTTTATGGACTCTGCTTGGCCATTACCTTGATGGTAATAATTTGATGAAGTGCTGAGGTATACACCATTCTTGACATCCAATTCAGTGATCCTTATACCAAGGAAATCCAATGGATTATCTAATATGATACTTGAAGGGACTCCAAACCCGGTGACTAACCCTTCATAGAAATCCAAGATCCGGATTCATTTGCCTCCTTAAGTGCTATTGCTTCATTCCACTTGGTGAAATAGTTTGTTGCTCTAAGTATCCACTTGTGTCCTTGACTTGAATTTGGGTTAATCACTCTAATGAAGTCTAATCCCCATGGCATGAATGGCTGATCTACTAAAATTGGACGAAGGGGCAGGACTACGAACCTTTCTTTCCCTATGAAGAATGCACACTTCTTGCATTTCTTGATCCATGAGTAGCAATCACTAAACACCGTAGGCCAATAGTAACCAGCCTTTATGATTTTGAGAGATGTTACTCGAGGAGCAAAGTGGCCTCTTGCTTCTCCATCATGGAACTCATGCAACACCCTCTCAATTTGGCGTGTCCCAATGCACCTCAATAGAACACTATTGATGTCTTTCTTAAAAAAAACACCATCGACAAGAACATAATGAATGGCTTGTAATCTAAAGTATTTACTCTTTTCTTTTCTCATTTCTAAAGGGCATAAAACTATTTGGAGATAATGCACCAAGTCTTGGATCCAACTTGGAATGGGTGTACCATTAGCTGGTCGTTCTTGATCATTTTACAGAGCAAGAAAACCTTTTCTTCTCCTTTTGACTCATCATGTTATCTGGAAGCGAGCTTCTCACACAAGCCTTTTCCATGAACCATCTTGGTCACCTTTATTTCAATGTCATATTCCATTACATGGGTTATCCAACTCGCTGCTCTCTTCTCATTCAAGTCCTTGTTTAGGAGAAAGTCCTTGACATTAACATGAGACACTAGTAGTTGAATATTGTTGTTCTATACCAAGTTTCTAAACTTCTTCAAACTCCTAATGATAGCAAGGACATTCTTTTAAATAGAATAATACCTTACTTTGTAATCTTCTAGGCTCTAATCGAAGAATTTTATGGGCTTCTCGATCCTTCTCTATTCATTTGTACCGGGATAGCTAAAATTGTGTCTCGATCCTCCAAAACCATACAACATGAAGTCCTTTGAGAAGTTTGGGTTGATAAGAGTTGGAACCTGTGATATTACACGTTTGATGGCCTCAAAAGTCTCTTTTCTTTTTCTTGTCCATTTGAATGCAAGACTCTTCTTCAACATCATTGTCAAAGGCTTCATAAGAGTGGCAAAATTAGACACAAATATGTGAACAAATTTTATCCTTCCCAAGAAGCTTTGGAGATATTTCTTGTGTTGTGGCAATGGAAGTGTTTGGATGGCTTCAAATATTTCAAGATCAATTGTTAACCCTTCTCTTAAGAAAATGTGGCCCAACAATTTTCCCTCATGTGCCAAGGATACACACTTCTTTGGATTCAATGACACCCGAACCTTCTACACCTTTGGAATAATTTCCTAAGGTGAAAGAGGTGGTCCACTACATTCTTTGAGAAGATGGTGATATCATCTAGATACACCAGCACTATCTTATTGATTAAGCCTTTGAATGCCATATCCATAGCTCCTTGAAATGTTTCTCTGGCATTTGATTGTCCAAATGGCATCTTCTTATAAGTAGATGTACCCCATTTAGTAGTGAAGGTTGTCTTGAACTGATCTTCTTCTTTTACCCTTATCTAATTATAGCCTAAGTAGCCATCTAGAAATGAAAACCTCTTAGAGCTAGCTACAACCTGCAAGATTCACTCCATCGATAGAAGTGGGTAGTGATCTTTGAGTGATGCTCTGTTTAGATCATAGAATTCTACACACAATCTGATTTCTCCATTTATTTTCCTTAGAGGAACCAAGTTTGTAACCCAACTTCCATTCTTGATAAGGAAGATGATGCTAGGCTTAATTAGCTTATTCAACTCTTTTCTCATGAGAGGTTCAATGTGAGGGTTTACTAGCCTTTGCTTCTGTCTGATAGGCTTGGATTCATGATTTAATTCAATTGTATGCTCAACCAATCTTGGGTTGAAACCTCTTAAATCCTTATAAGTCCATGCAAAAACATCTAGGAATTCTTGACAAAGTTGAACAAATTCAGATTTCTCTTGTGGAGTACTTACTTTCCCAATTTGCAATGTCTTGCCTTCATCTATTGAAATGGGCTCTGAATCTTCACCCTTTACTTGAATGTTTTCCTTTTCCTTCTGGAACTGATCATTTGGGTTGAAGATTGACTCCAAGGTCACAAGACCTTTTGGTAATTTTTTGGTTCTCAGCTGCACCACTTGGTCACCATACTATTGTTCCAATTTGTCTTAGTTTCTGGTGGAGAACTCAACTTCTTCTTATAGTAAATTGACAATTTGCTAGTCATTCTTGAAGACTTGCCAACTTGTGTTTTTTTATAGGAAAGATGGCCTCACAACCACCTCAATATGAGGCCAAGATTTCTCACTTTCGATAATTTCTACAACATCAAATGCTGCCCTAATTGCTGCAATTTTGTCTATTGCTTCATTCTTCTTTCTTGGAATGGAATTGATGGTAAAAGCTTAAAAATATTCAATGAGATCCCATACCCTATTTTTATAGCTCATGAGTAGGTCATTATTAGCATCATTATTTCCTCTGACTTGGTTCACAATCAGCTCACTATCACCAAATATTTATAGATTCTTAATGCCTCTTCTCCTAGCTGAATGAAGTCCATGAATCAAAGCCTCATACTCAACTGTGTTGTTTGAGAAAAAAAACTGGAATTGAAAAGTTGAGTAATATCTTTTACCTTGAGGTGAAACAAACATAGCTCCTCCTCCTGCACCTTGTCTACTTCTTGAGCCCTCAAAGAATAAATTCCATACCTCATTATCATCTTTGTGGTATGACTTAGTGATGTTAGGAAGAGGATGATTCTCTTCATGTAAACAATAAAATCCTAGCTCAGATTCCTCCATTTATTTGTAAGGGTCAAAAGCATGTATGTTATTTTCCCATTCATAAAGGTTCAAGTTTTGGATACATCCAACCTTGGTATCAACTTCATGGGTTCTTGGATAATTCTCTTGATCAAATGTTGAACAATTTGAATTGATTGGAATTTGTGTATGAGGCTCAATATGGAAGTTTTCAATAAGCTAAGATCTAATTGTAGCCTTAGCTCCATACCTTGTCTTGAGTAACATGTGTGACTAATCAACAGACAAATAACCTCCAATTTTAGTAGTGAAATCTCTTGACAAACACAATGTAAAGAGTGGTGGCAAGTCTATGATTTATACATCTTACAAGATGGTCGATTGGGGAAAACATGCAATGTGAGGCTTAAATCTTTGATTACTCCAACTATTGTTATTGTTGTCCCATCCAATTGCACTACACCTTTGGAAATGACTTCATATTGAAGACGTAGCTGATCAGCTTTTTTTTGGCATTACAAAGCTACTTGCTCCATAATCAATCATGCAATTATGCACCAATTTATCTCCAATGATCAATGAGATATAGAATGGTGGGGGCTTCAAATTTTTACCTTGTTTTCCTCCATGATTTCCTTTAGGTTGAGCTGTATTGCTAAGCACTTTTTCTTATTGATTGGGTGGCTATTTTGATGCCGACCAATTTTCCATAGCAGCTTGCAATAGGTCTCTTTGTCCTGGGATAGCCAATGATTCCCACATTGATATGTTTACATTGGTTTTCTTCATCTGCTCAATGATGTTGAATGAAGATGAGAAATCTATTTATTTCCCTTTACTTTTGCATATTCTTCTCTTGCACATGGGTTGTTACAACTGGAACTTGAGCTGGTCTGGAAGGTGGCTTGGGCTGACCTTGCACATTGGGAGCTACACTTTGATTGCTAATACCTTGTGGAGTGATGGAGGGTTGTGGATCACTTAAATTTGATGATTGTCCCTCTCCAATGTTCCTTTTCTTGGACCATGTATTGGCTGCTATAATTTGAGAAGGCACTTGATTCATACCACGTAAGGCTTCGCTTGTCAATTTACAATTGTGGTCTCATTTGGAGGTGTATCTTGCTAAGATGCTCCCTCCTACTAATTTCTTTCTGGCATTCTCTTGTTCCACACCATTTTTTTCACCATAAGGGTCTCATTCAAAGCACCGTTGAAACAAATTGACTGATTATGAGGTTGATTACATGGGAAAAACTAGTCAAACTTCTGAGCCATGTTATTTTGCAATGGTACCCAAGCTCTAGATGTGGATGCAGCATTAGGATTGTAAGGATGGAATGGTCTATTAGCAGGAGGCCTGACCTAGTTTTGATTTATGTTTTGAATGGGTGGCATGTTAGGCTGATATGGTGGTCTATTATTTTGAGATTTTTGCCTCTTAAGTGTCACCAACTCATTACCCAAATTTTGCATTTTCTTCATGACTTCTTGGAGCTCATTTGAGGCACTAGAAGATGAAGTAGAAGATTCAGTTGAATTCTAATTTCTTGGAGCAGGAATGGGAGCTAATGTGGGTGTTTGACTAGTGCTTGGAGCTCCTAATTCTGGATATAGAGGCATATGTGGCCTAGGTGCAAGTTTACTAGCTTGGATCAAGCAATTTTCATCTCTAATAATAATGTTATAGGATGCAGGTAAAGTTACACCTCCCATGGATTGAATCATCATAGAAATATCATAATTTAAAGCTTTAAGAAAGTATAGGAAAGAACATTCAGCTGTTGGTCTCATGGCCAATGGAATCCTATCCCACATCCTCTAGAATCTGAAGTTGAAATTAGTCAATTGTTCATTAGGAGCCCTCTTGATTTTTGTCATTGTTCCAATAAAGACAAATTATCCCCTTTTTCTCCAAATTGATTGTGAAGGGTTGTGCACAGATGGTCCCAATTTTGGATAGAGCCTGTTGTTAGACTTCTGAACCATTACAAAGCTTTTCCCTTAAAGGAGGATGCCAACAACTTGACAACAATGTCCATTTTAGTAATCTCATGAATTACACAAACATTTGCAATGTCTTGGATGTGATCAATTGGAGTTGTTTGGTTTTATCCAGTGAAATATGGAATGTTTTTCGATGCTAGAACTGGAACTTGATTTTTGCATTGAGATAAAGTGGGATGCTTCTAGTTAAATTGACATAAGGATTGGGTTGTGGATGTGCCATTATGATTGGCCTAAGAACCCTTCTTGATTGAATGAAAGGCCTACCAAGGGGAGGTGTTTACAAAGTTCTATTTTGTGGAGATGGAGACCTTTGAGATCTTTTTCGCCTTCTCCCTCTGTCTGGGGACAAATGTAGATAGAAAACAATCCTTCTTCTCTAGTTCTTGATCTAGTCTGAATTCTTCTCATGAATCTACCAAGCTTGGGCCATCAAATTAGTGGACTTTACCTCTTTGGAGTTACCAAATGTGTAATTTCAAATATCCTTACAAGCTAAACACTTACAAAAAGTGCACATCAATCTTGCTACAATAAAGATGGATACCTCTTGGTCCCACCAAGAATTCCAAAAATATTGATGTGGAATCAAAGCACCATGAATGTCTCAGTAACTCGATGGGTTGAGACTCTCAGTGTGATTGCATAACATGGAGCATATCTCAAAGTGTGGGAATTTGAAAATGAGAGAGCTCTCCGGATGAAGGTCGGTTCATATTCCTCTATTCAAGTGCACACATTCATATTGCAGAGGATATACTCTAAAACCTACTCTAACTTTCCAAGGATACAGGGTTAAGAAGATGTAAGAAATTAAACCTAAAATAATAGAGGTGATGCACCAAAGGAATGTTGAACACCTAATTTTCTATTAAACATAGACCATTAAAATGTAATACAACTACCATGGACATATAGCCAATATTGAAATGAAATATCAGATAAAGGAAATGAAGACAAGAGAGGGTTGAAATCATCCACAGACATGTATTATTGCTTCACAAATTGATACAAATCATTACAATTGCCAAGAGGTAAAAAAAATGCATTACGTAACCTTCCATGAATTGCCTCGCAAACCAGAGAAGAATGGAGGTGTAAAACAAAAATTTCAATTGCATAAAGAGCAAAGCTCTTACCTTTATCGATGAAGTGAAGAGAGGAGAGGGAAAGGAGGTAGGAAATATGATTTGGAAGCTCAACCACCACCATTAATGCCCATAAATCTTCTTAGTAATCTGTCAAGTCCGGCTCTCCATGTTTGTTTGGCGTGTTTAGAGAAGCAATAATGGAGGATTAAATCAAATTTGGGTGGTTAAAACAATCGGATCATACATTAATTGCTTGAAATACATTTTCCTATTTTTCATCCACCTAACCTTGAAAAAATTAAAATTTTAGGATTCCGTGGCATAGAAGATACCAAGACCTTTCAATAAAGTTTTCTCTCAAATCTGAGCTTCCAGTCAAAAGATGTGGCCACTTGAATATTTAACTACAATTTTGTGAGAAATGGCCCAATATTCTAAGAGCTCTGAAGGTCCAAAAACCTGAAAGCAAGCGTGGGGATGCTTTCTGTATTTTATGCCACTTAAGGATTGTGTACTTTTGAACATTTTGGCATTCCCATCCGCTTTTGATAAGGGCTTGACACATGGCTTTTCTAAGCGTTGGAGGAGGTGAGGCTTATTTTTATACTTTACACCTTTTTAAAACAAAATCAAAAATTTAAACTACCTCTGCAACCCACCTTCCTGCTTTGACTTGAAACATGTCCACGTGTCCCTTTGTGGACGTTAGGCATTTTTCCTTCATTTAGCGCAAAGATCCTCCACAAGATTGGGGGACCGCAATTGTAAATTGTGCTTTTTGTAAAAATCACAAAGTGCCAATATGTCTTGCCATCTCTACCGGTCCGCAATCTTCCCCTTTAGCAAAAAGTCTTCCCCAAGTATGCAGGTTTGCATTTGGAAAAAAAATCCTTCCAAGGCCCACCGGCCTGTAACTTGTTAAATATGAGGAGTTAGAAAGACTTATTTAAATTTTTTGAAAGGGGATGAAATTTTATATCCGATGAAGATGTTTTCAGAAACCCTAAGTGCTTAAAATATAATAAAAAATCAGATTGAAGCAATAAGGGGGAAAAGGGTGGTGTTAGTTGACTAAAAATAAGAGTGAGCTTATTTTAGACAATAGGTACAGTCATTCTTTCATTTTGTCAAACAAATTTCACCCATTTAGTGCTTAGGATTTGAACTTGGCTCTTTCCTACCAGTTCTTACACAATTGGCTCTGCCTACCAATACATCATGTGCCCCCGCTATAGCTAGCCAAAGACTACTAAATTTACAATGTTTACTAGGTTTCACCATGGTAAATTCATTGGATCCCAAACAAAGTGCTTGTATCATTATAAAAGGAAATGAAAAGTATAGAAAGCTACAAGGATGTTTCATTGTCTATGTTTTGCTCAAAAATCACCCCATACCGTGCTACTCAACAACACACTTCCACACTCCAACATGTCTTCTCATACTCCTATCACACACGTATCATTAAATTATTTAATATTTTATTTTAATAATTATGTGGGGCACTACATCTCCCTCCCATTATAAGAGCATCGTGCTCGATGCAACACAATTCTAAAGCTCAAATGGTAGGTAGGTAAGAAATTTAATAGTGACCCATGTCGTTTAATAAAACAACTTGTCGGTACAACTCAACCACAAGGAAACAAACTCATTTTTGAAATATCTTAAATTTAAATGTTCTGTGAAGATTGGTAGTTTCAGTTTACATAATTACTTTGTTCATCTTTTTACTTTATAGTATTCCTAGTCTCAAGCTCTTAGCATTTCAATTCTTAGGACTTTGTTCTATGTGTTTTTCATGGGTTCCCATTTGATACTGACATCACGATGCAACACAAGAACCAAACACAACACTAATATCCACAAAACATATCTCTACATACTTCTACAATTGTATCACATCACAAGAACTCAACTGAACCATGGAAAGAAAATATGTAGCCCGCATAACATATTACTTGTCACACATGTACCTTACACAAAAGTACTCATAACATAAGAAGTCTACAACAACATGGAAATCGCAGTAGGTACATAGAATAAGGTTTCAAAACTCAAGACCATAACCGCATTTACATAGGGTCAAGGTGGAGTCAACAACTTATCATAAATTAGGGGCATAAATCATCAACATTATAAAACATAACTTAATCACATGGGTACACATAAATATTAAAACCAACACCATGCACCTCCTAGAACACCACAAAACAATCGCATACACCTCACAAAGAATCATGAAAACTACATATGAAAAAATCCAAGTGCAGTTGTCACACACACAAACACACACAAGTCTCTTATGTCTCACTCATGTCTCTTATGCCTCCCTTAAATCATCACAAAACAACTCCATATACATCCAATGTAATAAAATACAGAAAATTTTTCCTTTTAACTTCCCAAAAGTGGTCGATCATCCTATGGCCATAGGCACATAAATTCAAGACACCTCTAACCAAAGTGACATAATAACTCGTGGTTTGACAACCCACTAGTTATCTGTAACTCCTTCGGTCCTACAACTATACAAGGAAACAGGTCCATAGGTTCAACCACTTTATGGTAAATACTATGACCCTTTTCCAACACATTATGACATTAGAACCAACATAACAGTCCATTTCAAATGCCAAGTGGCAAAAATCCAAAGCCTTGGGCTAGGCCACAAAAATTTTAAACTTGAAAGGAAAATTTTAAACTAAGAAAAATAAATGGTTAAATAGCCATAGTTAGAAGAAAATCTGCATGTTAGTAAAACAACCAAATAAAATACCCAAAATATAAGAACACGTCAATCAAGAAAATTGTTGGTCCTAACAAGAAAAGATAAAATTTTCAATTTATGAATAAAATACGTATATAGAAAAAGCTTATCACAATAAATATGTGGACTTATATGGCCACCAAAGAGGTATTCAATGAGTTTTTGAACTCGGACATCGAGCCTCATTTTTAAAATAACATATCAAATAATATATCGTCATCATCTCTATTTGAATCATCCCTCCACTAGTTCTATAAGGCTCAACATAGCCATAAATATACTTACGTTGAATCCATACAATAACCATATAGGGATAGAGAAAGGAATATGCATGAGGTTAATGTTTCCACAAAACGCAATATGCATGACACTTGTTAAGCAAGTGCCATACATACCAAATGAACAAAAGTGGGTTTTCAGCATATGTAAGACTCCACCTCCTATCTCATACTCGACTCAAGTGACTCGGTCGAGTGGTACATATTTCCTCACTCAAACTTACACCTCTTAATGATTTCCCTAAATTTTGGTGTTATCTCTCAAAAGTGCACCCTTTAGAGAGATGAATATAGGTGTTCTAATCTTGGTCTCGCATCTCTCTTTCATAGATACAATGGAAATAACTCAAGTTTGTGGGTATACCTATTATTTAGGTGAGTCTCCGGTATCAAGGCTAGTTCTTTCTTGATGTATCCTAAACTAATTTTTTGGGGTTTTGAGGGTAAAAATATGACTGTAAATGAATTGAAAAACTGGGGTGATACACCAAACTTGTTGAGGGATTTGACTGAGTACATGCACAAATATCTAAGAATGGATTCTGGATGCACAAACCAATAGTTTTCAATAGAATATTAAGGAAAAACACTTGATTTATTGAGAGAATGATTCACAACAATATTGTTAAAATGAACATGCACACTAATATTATGCAATAATAACTAAATTACAAGTAAAGAAGGTAAGATGATCAATCAAGGAATTTGATATTCACAAGAAATAATAAAGTATACATGAAACTATAAATAATTGGAAAGGCAAAAATCTACTCTCATTCAAACTAGAAAACGGCAAAATACGCTTCAAAGCATTCATGTGTCCAACTACCCTCCTCCCGTGTTTTTCCAATACACACAATATATAGAAAAATAATTCATACCACCCTTCTTAAAAAATAGACTAAAAAAATTGTTCGCCCATGCATGCTATTTTTATCCTTTATCATGAATAAATAAAGTAATAACAATAAACATGCTAATACAATGAGGCATTAATAGCCTTGTTACAAAAATACAACTCAGTCAAATTGTAGTTGACTATTTTATTTTTAATAAAGTTGGATGAATAATTTGGCTAATAATAAGTTTTGCTTGATGAACAAGTCTTCTCCAATGCATGCAATTTCTATCTTCTAGCTGATGATGTGACATCTACAACTTGAAAATTACAAAAATAATATTTTAAAGTACCCGATGGATGCACATGCAAGAATAATATCCTTATGAAAGTAAAATAAATAGTGTTTGATTTGCAATATTTCATAAAAATATTCCACTTGTACTGATGGGGCCCACCTGCATGAAAAAATATCCTGTCCTTTTCACAATATACAACCCTACAAAAGCACCGTAAGTGGGGACCACTATGATCATGATGCAAAATCACCTTCCTTGCATGAAAAATTTACCACTTGTGCTTCCTTATGCCATTCGAAGATATTAAGGTAATTTGAATTGTTTTAAGGGATATTGACTCTTTTGACCTAGCATAGGCATGCATATTATTTCACCTATTGGTCATCATGGGATTAAAAGGTGAACAATTTTATTAAATTTATTAGATCATATTCATGTCACTATAGTCACAAGCCTAATTTGATTTGGTCAGCATATTGGATGTTGGACCACTTTTGGCAAGATCATTGCATACATATGATTTGGTAAGAATTTTTTGAAGATCTGATTTTGAATATTAGACTTTATAAGGTTAATTACAATGATAAAGTTATAATTGGGTTGGCCCCCTCTCCACGGTGACTCACCCATCTTTCAATTGTCGGTGGTGTTTTGAACCTAACCCTAGTTAGGGTTTTGCTGGAGGTTGACATGTGTACTACTTTCAAACCATGGTAGAGTTATGTTGACCACTGAAGTTTGTATGGAAGTTGGTGGTTTGATTTTGATCAATGATATCTGTACCATGTTAATATGGATCACGATCTAGTATCGATGACTTTGGTGATTTTACTAACCTTGAAGTGAAGTTGACAATTTGAGTTGATGATCGAGATTTGTGTCCGTTTTGATCTCATTCATTGGATTGTGTACCTTCTACTAACATGATGGTTGGCTATGAATTAGCTTTTAAATCATTGGATCTTGTAATGATTTGATCTTTGTCATCTAATATTTAAATCTAATCAATTGGGTTCCATTTTGGTTAAGTTTGTGAGCTAAAACAACACCAACCCTATTGATTTTTACTTTGTATTGATGGAAAAATAGGGCAAAGCCTTGGAAAATTTTTATTATGCCGCCATTAATCTGATCATGTAAGCTCAAACACTACAAAAATGGCATTTTATGTTTGATTCTCGTGCATTTCTCTAGCATGTGAGGCTCTGTGAATTTGAATTTGGTATATTTCCTATCATTCTATTATTTCGAGCTCAGTATGCAAGATTATTGAAGGTGGCTGCCATAATTTATTTTTGAGCTCTAGAGAACTCTGTAAATTTGGCTTTGTGAAGCCTTGTGCATGTATATCAAATTCTTTCAATCATATGTTGTCCATTGGCTTCATTGTGCTTACTTGACTCTTTGCCATTAGTTTCATGAAGGTGAACTTGTCATTTAATGACTATAGATGTTTCATTTCTTTTGATTCTTTGAGATTTCCTTTTTATCGCGCTTTGATAACAATTGAAACCCTTATCGTTTCTATTTTAAATGCATTGATATTTGTATTTATGTTGTGTATTTATCTCGTGTTTCATTGTATTCTCTAGCATTTCAAGCTTGAAACATTTTGGGTGTCATTATTTCCTCTGAACTCGGTTTCACTCTAAGGTTTCAACAATATCTTTCTGAAATAGGTAAGTTCTTGTCTCACTATTGATTTTTTTCAAATGTTGTAGAGCCGAAATAAGCTTGTCATGAAAAGTGAACCATTTTTTCCTTTTCATTCATGTATGCTTGTGATGAAAAACATGAGTAGATTTTTAATGAATATGGGTTCTTTCTCTATTTACTATAGCTCATGTGTGATTGGTGGGTTTCGGGAGTTCTGAGTTTCCTCTAGTCATTGTGCATTTAAATCATTCAAGCTCCTTTGTATGTAATTTGGGCATTATCTCCTTTTCATTGAAACCATGACTTTTGTAGCTTTATTTCTAGGTAATTTTGTCGGCCTATACATTTGTAGGTATTCTTTGCTCAAGAGTTTGAGTTATTTGCTTGGATAGCTCTGTTTTGTAATTTTTCTTTCAATAATGATATCTTTCTTGAACCCTTCTATAATATTTTACTTGTTCATTCTATGAGGTTATGTGGGCTCGAATACTTTCATATTGAGCTCTCGTGAGGCTATGTAACTTTGAATATTTTGATCTCGTTCTCAAGCTTTGAAGCTTGCATAATCGATGTCTATTTTATATGGGTAAACTTGAAATCCCCTTGTAATTTCCTTGGTTATGATTTGAACTCGGTCTTTTCTATCCTCCACTATTTGAATTTCATACCTCCGAAATCTAGGAATTTGATTCTCCGACTTTATTATCTCGAGATCGTGGTTTTATGATGATACGTGATCAAAATTTTCAATAGGGTTTCGATTAACTCGTAATTGTTGCATTCTTTGATATTGGGATTGATTTTCCATTTCTTCCCTTGCTCTGAATCTCAAAATGATGCACCTTACCTTAAATTATAACCATATCTTTAATCTGGGATGGTTGAGTTTTCCTTTTTTCTTTTGTGAATTCCTTCTACAATTTCTTCATGAGTTTCTACATTTCCTTTTACTAGGTAAACCAAAATATGTTATTATTTTTTTCCATATGTTCTATTCTCGCTTTCTTAGTCTGATAGAACCTGTGCTCATAATGAAATGCTGAAAAAAATTCCATCCATCCTGATTGCTTGTGTTGGTTGTAGCTTGTTTGATTTATTTCTGCACTCCTCATACATCCTGTATCAGCTCCAAAATCTTGCTTTATGAATAGGAACATGTTACCTTTGGAAACTTTACTCTATAAATTTTTTTAGTGTTGTTATATTAAAAGAAGACTTTATTGTTGTTTCTATTATGTAACTCATATACTCGAAATAGCTACTTGAAGTAGCCATCTTGATTTGTAATTTTGAATTTGTATTTAACTTCTAAATTACAAAGCTCTATCTTCATTTCCTCACTTCTTTTATTAATTTTTCATGACGGTCTAAGTCATTGATGTTTGATGAGTTTGTCTAAGCATTCATCTCCTTGATTTAATTATGTACTTTTTGTACTGATTATATTTAAATGATTGCATTACTTTGATTTATCTTTACAGAATGTGGTGCTTTCTGATATGAATATTTCAAAGCATACAAGTGGTTTGAAACCATTTTCTTGAGACTATGGAAGTTTGTTCCTTGTGATGTAATGATTTTCCGACGCTGATATTGTAGCTATATATTGATCTCGGTTGCATTTTGTACTTTATCTCTTGATCATGAATTATCCTCTACATCCTTTTGTTCTTTATCATGAAGTAACTTGTATTTATCTAAATCTGTAGCTTTGACCATACAATGTATTATCTCCTTTCTTGCATACTATTTGATTAGTATAGCTTTCAAGCATGTATTAGTTGTGAAATAGCATGATGGAAAGATGTAAAATGTCCATTTTACATGGCAAAGCCCTGTCAAAATTTTCTCATATTTCCTTTTCTGTTATGTTTCATGTTAAAATTTTATCTCATTCCATTCGTTAGAATCTGCAACACTGAACCTGCATTTCTTTTATGAATTAGTAAAAACACATATTTGTATATTCAACCTTTAGTCTGAACTGAAATAAATATACTTTTATGATATGTAAACACAACAGTTAGTTTGTATTTACTTCTTCTTACCGTGCCTACACATTTAGATAAACTAGTTTTAAAAATTAGGATTTTTTGCCTCCCTTCTGTTCCATAGTTTTTCCTTTTACCTTTGTTCTCGAAATGATTATGAGAATCATATGTAATGATGTGGAATATTTTTTCTTATCTACTATGCATTTATATTTTCTATAATCATACCTCCTGATATCAGGAGATTCATTTACCCGAAGATAGAAAATACGATAACATGATTTAATCCTGAGCTCATGACTCTACGGTATCTTCTATGTTTGTTTTTCAAGTGTGATGCAATGTTGAATAGAAAGGATGAATATTGAGTAATAGCTGGAGAAAATATGGAGCAACAAGACAAAAGAAATAAGGAAATGATGGATTCCTTCATATTCTTTTGATTTTATTTTCATGCACATGCACCTTGTATTTCAGTAGTTATGATATTTACTTGATTATATTTAAATGATTGCATTACTTTGATTTATCTTTACAAAATGTGGTGCCTTTTGATATGAAATTTCAAAGTATATAGTGGTTTGAAACCCTTTTCTTGATACTATGGAAGTTTTTTCCTTGTGATGTCATGATTCTCCGAAGCTAATTCTATAGTCAGATATTGTGCTTTGGTTGCATTGTGTACTTTATCTCTTCATCATGAATTACCCTCTACATCCTTAGTTGTACTGTAACTGAAGTTATTCTTTATCATGAAGTAACTTGTATTTATCTGAATCTATATCTTTGACCATACAATGTATTATCTTATTTCGTCATACTATTTGATTAGTATAGCTTTCAAGCATGTATTAGTTGTGAAATAGCATGATGGAAAGATGTAAAATGTCCATTTTACATGGTGAAGCCTTGTCAAAATTTTCTTAGATTTCCTTTTCCATTATGTTTCAGCTATAATTTTATCTCATTCCATTCCTTAGAATCTGTAGCACTTGAACATGCATTTCTTTTATGAATTAGTACAGACACATATTTGTATATTCAACCTTTAGTCTGAACTAAAGTAAATATATTTTTCTGATATGTAAACACAACATTTGGTGTTTATTTCCATCTTGTTACCTGTACCTGCACATTTAGATAAACTAGTTAGAAAAATTAGGATTTTTGGCCTCTCTTCTGTTCCATAGTTTATCCTTTTACCTTTGTTCTCTGAAATGTTTGTGAGAATCATATGTACTGATGTGGAATATTGTTGCTTGTCTACTACAAATTTATATTTTTTGTAATCATACCTCTTGATATTAGGAGATTCATTTGCATGAAGATAGACAATACAATAGCATGATTTAATCTTTTGCTCATGAATGATGGTATTTTTAGGTGTGGTGCAATGTCGAATATAAAGGATGAATATGGAGCAACAACTGGAGAAAAGATGGAGCAACAGGATAAAAGAAATAAAGCAATCATGGATTCCTTCATATTCTTTTTCTTTTATTTTCATATACATGCACCTTGTATTTCAGTAGTTATGATATTTACTTTAGACACATCCCATGGCTTTTCGGGAAACATTTGAAATTTCTTATGAATAAAACATTGAATTCTGAAACTGAGTTGTGTACTTCCGCTGCATTTCAGCTTTGTCTATAGATTGTATAATGAATTAAACAACTCAATAACATAATTGAATGTATTTAATCATTATGGAAGTAACTTTAACATATATGTAACCTTAGTAATGTACTTTGATACTACTATAATATGTAACTATGATTGTTGTTTGAAAACATAACACTTCATCTATTTTGTATTTTCTATCTTTATCAAGGTAAGCATCTTTTTTTCGAGGCCTTTGTGTTCTTTTTCTAAAGACAAACATGAAATTGCAAACTATGTGATCTGTTACTTTTTGTAACATCACACATAGCTATAAATTACATGTAGTAATTAATTAGTCCAATCGGAACAAATATTAGACTGAAATAATCTCCCCTAGATTAGGTTCAATTCACCAATGCCATCCATCATGATGAAGTGTCGAGTTTCCCAGTTTTACATGAGTGAAAAAATTGTCAACAATCATTTAGTGTAAGGTTCACAACGTAACACAAATAAATCACTAAGACAATGGTGGCTAACGCACATTAACCATAACATCTACATAGGGTATTTATATAGGGTACATCACAATAATTACATTCACTAGTTACAATACATCATGTTACCATGTATATCGCACCCAAAGTGCAAGCACTTTACAATGTTAACTATATAGCCCTAAATCATGACATGAACCATCACATATAACACAAATTATATGTATGAAAAACAAAATTTCTAACATTAAAACATATAGTCAATTACAATTACAATGTGGTGACATACACAATTCATCACAACATAGTGACAACATCATGACATAATCCAATTCACTTTACACCATTATTGTCATGCAATACATCCATACATATTCATATCACATAATGTCAAAATTCTCCAACTCTCTCCAATCCATAATAACATTATTTTCACACATAACAAGGTGGTACATCACATACGAATTCCTCATTGAATCCATGAAAAGGAGAGAGAATAATCTCATCACCAACACATCATCATGACAATAATTCTACACAAAGTGGCATGCACAACATGTGCATTCATAATATCACAACTATAACATTATTCACATCACACTTATACCACATTACTCTTCCCATCTCAACCACCACCATACAATCTCATCACAACTCCAATCTATCCCAAAGGTTCGATAGCATGAACCCGTTGGTGTGAGTTATCTAATGTGTCCTCCACTCACATTTGGAGGGTCATCTCACATTGGTTAGGTTTAAGGTTTTGTATGAGTCATGTAATAGGGTTACTTAGCACCCTATATGTACCCTTTCACTTCTAAGTTATGAGTATGCCAAGACACTCCATTTTCTTTCTCTACATGTGCAAGCTTTGTTCTGTTATGTAAGTTATTCAGTTGTTGATCGATTCTTCCTTGTGATTCCGTTGGAGCTATTACGATTCAACTAGAGTGTAACTTAATCTTGGTGCATAGTTTATGATACAATTTTTCAACTCTTTCCTGGTATTAGAGATGAAATCAGGTAAACGTGCACTTGTTTTTTGAGTTGTGATTACTCTTGTTTTTCATTTTTTTAACTCATCGTGCAAGTTTTCAATCATTATATTCTAGTTTATCCTTGCTAATGTATTTAACAAGTTGCTCTTGGAAAGTTATCAATTTTTCTGTGTTCTCATGCATGTACTGAGATCACCTTGAGTATTTCAAGGGTTTTGCAGCTAAATTTAGTTAGCTACAACTACATTTGGAGATCCGTTAAAATAGAAGTTATTTTCTAGTTTTTTAATTTTTGTAATAAACTGAAAATTTTTAGATCTTTGTTCTAGTTTCGTTGTGTTCTTTTTTTGCATGTCTTTATATAGAATACAGTTTTTTCATTTGTGGTTTAGAGGTTCAAATCTCAGTTTGGTGTTTTGGTGTTCTCCAACGAGCTCCTCCTCCCCAACCGAGCTCTCCACTCGAGCCATTGTTTAAACTGAGCTCTTTCCATTTGCTCATTCTTCCTTGAACCGAGTTCTTCTGAATTTTTTTAGCGAGTTCATGTTCTACACCTTCCGATTTTTCATGGTCATGGCGTCAACCTCCAACCCTCTACCATGCTCACGAGTTCTTTGTGATCTGTTGGGGTTGAATGCTCCTCCAATGAGCTCTAACCTCCATCTAGTATCGTCTCTCCCCTCCGTCTTCTCTCTAACACTTGCACCAATCATGGGTGGTCATGTTTCTCCCTCCTCTATGCAGATCATACAAAACCTACGCATTTGTGGTAAGTTCATTTTTGGTAAGTTTTTTTATATGTGTTTTGGTAAGTATTTTTTAAATACTTTCTAATTTTTAAAACAAAAAGACTTATTAATCCTTTTGATACGTTTTTTAAATACCTTCTATTTAAAACAAAAAAAGCTTTTTATATCTTTCTACAACCGTAAGTTTTTTAATAGAAATCCTTTTTCATTTTAAAACTAACAGTAAGTTTTAAGTGGTGTTATGCATATTTTATTTAATATTAATAGAAATTAGTTTTATTTAATTTAAAATTGATTTCTTTTTAAAAAAACGAAAAGTATTTTTAATATTTAATTAGGATTCATTTTAGATCTTAATTAATTAATCATAATTAATTAGATTTATTTAAAATCTAGTTTTATTAATTACGTTTCTCATTAACGATTCAGTAACTCAATTTAAAATCATCCTTAAAATTAACATTCTTTATCATTTTTTAGGCCAAATAGCTCTAAGATTAGCTAAATGGATGTTTACAAATGGTAAAATTTTAGCACGTTATTGTCAATTTTCTTTACTAATCATGCACTCAAGTGTGCAGAGACACTCTTAGCACTTCTTGTCTTCCGTATGCCTTCTCGGTGTTCGGAGATCAACCTAAATCATCCCGAGCTCATCTAAACATTGTAAATTACCCTTATTATTTCTTGTGACTACTAAGCGCATCCGCATAGTTTGTAGCAAGGGTGTATCATTTAAGACGTGAGACCGAGTTCATCTAAACATTGTAAATTACCATTATTATTGCTTGTATATGGTGTCACTTTTCTACACTTCATGACACATGATTCTGGTCTCCTCTCTTGCACATTATTACGCTAATTGCAAGGTTAGTTACCAAGTGTTTTACGACACATGATCATAGTCGATTTTATTCAATGCAATAAACTATAAAGTGCCAAAAGAAGGGGGTTATTGTTTCTTTTTTGAATTTCTCTCTCTTTTCACTATGGATGCACTTTCAATTCCTTTGCTTATGCCTTTCAACTTTTTCAAATAGAGATCAAAAATAATTATAAAACTAAGGGGTAAAGGGTTCTTCCTTATCACCATGGGAACCGAGACTGAACTGATGATAACCATGAAAAATCTAAGTGGTTAAACCGTAGTGATGAAGCTTTAGGTCTTCTTTGCATGTACATTTCTCCTGACTTTCTCTTCCACATTGAGTTGTCTGAAACACCTAAATCTACGTGGAAAATATTAGATGAAATGTTTGGACAACAAGATGACATTAGAGCACATGAGTTGGAAAAAGAACTACTAGGGTTAAATCCTAGTGATTTTGAAAACCTACAAGAATTCTTCTCTAAATTTTTCCATACTAGATTATTGTTAAAGGAATGTCAAGTAGAGAAGAAATATTCTCAACTGATCTTGTCGATTCTCTCTAAGTTAGGTCCTGAATATTTTGTCTTTATGTCAACTTTTTACTCTACAAAAGCTGCCTTGGGCAAGGATTGAATATGTCCTCGCTTGAATATTTTTGTCCCAACTCATTTGAGAATAGGACAAACTCATTCAAATGGTGTCTCTCAAGTCCAAGTAAGGAAAAGAAAACTAAAAACAAGAAAGAAAAAAAGAATCAACCTAAGAAGGAAACTAAGACTAAAATTAAAATTGACACGATCAGTTTGACTTTGATCCCAGAGCACGTAAAGATAGGTATTTGTGTTCCTATTGCAAAATGTCTGGTCATGAAGAGCATACGTGTATGAGTAAACCAATTGATCACCTTACTCAATTACTTGAGAAAAACAAAATAGGTGTTCCGAGTCTATCAAACAAAATGCTCCAAGGTGAGTCTTCCCTGATAAGAAGAAAGGAAAGGATCTTGTAGCGAGTTGCTCCTTCATCGATGTGGATTATAGATTCAGATGCCTCACACCACATGGGTTCTTTACATGTTGAGTTCTCCAACATCGAGCCTTGTGGAATGTCCCAAATCACAATTGGTAATGACATGACAATGTCGGTTTCTAGTAGTGGATCGGTAGAGATGGATGGGGGAACATTCAACCAAGTGTTGAGCGTTCCTGATCTCTCTACCAATATCCTATTGGTTTACCAAATTACTCACCTTGGTAAAGGAATACGATTGGAATTTGGTCCTAACTCGGTGATTATTTGTGAGCTTAACGATGACACTACAGTGGCTGAGGGAAAGGTAGATCACCGTTCACGATTATATACCTTTTCCCACTTTACTTATGATTCTATGCCCACTTCCTTACTCACCCATGTAAATGAGGTTAGTAAGTTATGGCATGAGTGTTTCAGAAATCTAAATTATTACTACATTGAAAAATTGAGCCAAAATGAAATGGTCAATGGGTTACCCCGCATCAAGTTTTTAAGGGTCTTTGTGATTGTACCCTTGGAAAGCATCCTGAAAAGAAATTTGACAAAGGGAAATCCTAGCAAGCTACTCATCCCTTGGATCTTATTCACAAATGATATTTCGGTCAATTTCCGTCTCCTTTATTTACTAGAGCTCTTTATGTGTTAACCTTCATTGATAAATATTCATGATATACTTGGGTATATTCTCTTAAGCTTAAGTTTGAAGTCTTTAAACATTTTCAGAATTTAAGGCTCTCATGCCGAGAAATAAGAAGAACGAGTCTATTAAGGTTCTTCAAATCAACAATGGAGGTGAATATGTAAACAATAGGTTCATGGATTTCTATACTTCAAGGGATCTCCTTGCAGCATACAGTTGTTTATAGTCCTTTGTAGAATGGAGTTATAGAAAGAAATAACCGTACTCTTAAGGAGATGGCCACTTGTATGATTCACTCAAAGTCTCATCCTCCACAAGATTGGGCCAACGGTTGAATTGTGTAAATTACATTCAAAATCGTGTTCCACACAAGGTAGTAAGAGGGATGACACCCTTTGAAGCTTGGTTTTGACACAAAACTGATGTTGAGCACTTTTTATTTTTCAGATCCAAGGCTATGGCTTGGATTCCCAAGAAGAAACGAAAGGATTTCGAACCACAATCCAAACCTTGTATCTTTGTAGGGTATCCCGATGGCGTGAAGGGATATCGAGTGATGAATCATACTTCTCATGAGATATATATTGAGAGAAGTGTTAAGTTCGATGAGTATTCTCTGACTTCTACTTCTCCACCTATTGAGGTTCTTTAACTTGGTGATTCGGATTCTAACTCATCAGATGATGATGATGTTGAGCATGCTCCTCTTCTTGATCCTCCTTACCATCAGACCTCTGATTCTTCTGATTATGACAATAGTGATGGTGAGGACTATGTCCCTTCTCACTCAAGTGAAGAATATTTCGACTCTGAGCCTGGTCCTCCTGGTCCTCTTTAGGCTAGGAAAACTTTGCAAAGTGCTGGAGATTTAGTTGGAGATACTTCGGATATGAGACGTACTTGCTGAGATTTCATTGGACCCCACTCTTTCTTCACCTCTGCTTCTAATCCACGTATTTTCGAGAGGCTTCGGTATTCATGAGTGGGATCTCGCCATGGATAAGGAGTATTCTCTCTCATGAATAATGATACTTGGGATCTCATTCCTCTTCCGAAAGGAAGAAAAATTGTTTGGTGTAAATGGGTGTTTCGAATAAAGTATGGAGTAAATGGAAACGTCAAACATTTTAAAGTGTGATTAGTAGTTAAGGGTTTCTCCCAGATAGTTGGGGTTGATTATACTAAACCCTTTGCACTAGTTACAAATATAACTTCTATTCGATGAACCTTGCGATTTCCACATCAAACAGATCAAAAGTCCATCAAATGGATGTTAAGAGTGCCTTCCTCCATGGGGACCTATAGGAAGAGATCTACATGGAACAACCTCGGGTTATGTCCATGATCCCTACCTCATTTGTAAGTTAAAGAAGCCTCTTTATGGCCTTAAACAAGTCCCCGAGGCTTGGCATGCCAAGATGAACTCCTTACTTACATCAGGGTTTCCTGGGTGTCAATATGATCCAAATGTTTATATCCTATGACAAGATGACTCCATACTCATTCTTGTTCTCTATGTTGATGACTTGTTGATCACAAGTAGTTCTTCCTCTATTATATATTATGTGAAGACCACCTTGGCCAACAAGTTTTCCATGACTCGACTTATGTCTTCTTCATTACTTTCTTAGGATCTAGATTTCACAACTTGACTTGGGAATTTTGATTTCGCAACCTAAGTATGCTCTTGATGTGCTAGCGCGATTTTATATGTCTGATTGCAAATCTTCTCCTACTCCTTTTCTTTCCTGGGTTAAGTTTGTTTTTTATTGCTCTACTCCTTGGTTGATGGTACCCTTTATCAACAACCTGGTAGGGAGCTTGATTTACTTGACTCACACTTGACTAGATTTATCATATGCTATTAGGATTATGTCTAGAATCATGTAGGAGCTATATGAGCTGTATTGGAAAAAATCTCAACGGATCCTTCATTATGTTTGTGGCACCTATACCGATGGCATTCACTATCATGGAGGGGTGGATATTGACTTGATTGGGTTCACTGAATCTAATTGGGCCCATTACTTAGATCATAAAAATCTAGTTCTTGATACAGTTTCTCTCTTGGTTGGGGTCCTATTAGTTTGTCCAGTAAGAAGCAGAATGCAATTGCGATATCATCTACAGAGGCAAAATAGAGAGGAGCAATTAAAGCTGCCACAAAATTTATTTTGCTATAGGGTATCTCGATAGAGTTTGACATCCACCTTCACCTGCCTACCATTATCTACTATGATAACATGAGCACTATGTCTATTTGTATAAATTGTGTTTAGCATCAATGAACGAAGCACATTGAGATCCATATGCACTTCATATGATAGCTTATTCATGACGGTATCATCGACATTTAATACATTCGACATAACTGATCAGATTGTAGATATATTTACCAAACCCTTCACCGAGATGAAGTTTATTCACTTACATTCTCTTCTTGGGGTGAGGTCTTCGTAGTTGCTTATCTTATTTGGGCTATGTAGTCCTTCTTTTCTTATTCTTCTTGTAGGAAAATTTTGTTTTTATATGGGCACCTTATCATACGTTTAGTTATCAGGCCCATTGACACATCTTTAATAGTTGTTTAGGAGTGTCTTCTCTTTCCGTTTGTTTCATCATAGCTACTACCCCAACTTTGATAAAGGGGGTGTTGGTGTGAGTTTTCCTATGTTTCCTCCACTCACATTCCAAGGGTCATCTCACATGGGTTAGGTTTAGGGTTTGCTTATGAGTCATGCACTAGGATTACTCAACACCCTATATGTACCCTTTCATTTATGAGTTATGAGTATGCCAAGACACTCCAATGTCTTTCTCTACATGTGAAAACTTTATTTTTATGCAAGTTATTTAGTTTTTAATTGAATTTTCCTTGTGATTATGTTGGAGTCATTTCGATTCAACTAGAGTGCAACTTCATCATGGTGCATAGTTTCGATACGATTCATCAACTCTTTCAACCTCCACCCTAATTCCAAAGCTAGCACCCACATTTTACACATACAAACACAATAGCAAAAATACAATTATATATATATACATATATATATATATATATATATATATGTATATGTATGTATATTTGACTTACATCGCTCACTACACAACACCACAAGGGCTCCAAGTAGAGAAATTCAACAACGCATAAGACACTTACATAAGTCATCAAATCACATAGACACATGAAAACACCATATACATGTTGATGCCACACTTTCCCCAATGAATGAATGCTAGCAATGACCCAACCATAAGAAAGGGACCCAAGGATTGGCAAACCCACAACACATCATTACCATGATTACATCTTTTTAATGATTAACATTCCAAGAACATTATTATGCAAGGATAATTTTATACTTTTTCCACCTAAAAATTCTTAAATTCATTTCACATTCAACTTACAGTTTGACCATTTAAGTTAGCTCTTTATCCCTTACGACAATCTCCATAACTTACATAATTATTTTCCATATTTCAAATTGCATACAAAGTTCTTAATTCTCTTGTTCTTATGTTAAGATTCTTCTTCAAACATTTATTCAATGTTTAAATTTTACCCTTGCTACACAAGTGAATCTGATGTGATGTCAAGAAATAAATCTTAGGATTTAAGGAAATTTAGATTCAAGATACCTTTTCCCATAAACATTCTTCGATCACGGTATCTTTATTTCCCTACCATAGTTAATATAGTTCAATAACTTGTTGAATCCATTCAACATTTCCACATCAAGAAATTTTATTTAGATTTATATATATCTTTTGTTTTCTTGAAGTTTGATCTCACCAAGGGCAATTCATATTATTTTTAACACATGAAAATGTTTAATTGAGTTATAAGGACTCCAAGAGTGACATTATTCCTAACCTCAAATCTTGTTTTACTCTTATATGATTTACTCTTACATCACACTATGGTCTCATTATTAGCATTGTTTTATAACAATTGTAAACAAAATAACACATAATTTTCACTAATGGATTCACTACTACAAGGAGTGTAACCTAGCACAAGACATCTCATTTATTTTCTCTTATACACTACATTTTTAATGCATGCTGCAACTAAGACATCCACTTGTGTCATTTAAATCCCACCATGAGATCAATCATAGGAATATCACCTACTACCTTTGTTTGGTTTTGGGCCACTCACTAGGGTACAAAGGGAAACTAGGCACATGGGGTAATGAGACCACTTTTTTAATTTTCTACACTTCTCTTAAGTCAACTTATTTTAAATACAATTACATTTGCTAAGAGTTATGTATAATTTCCACCCACAAGTTAACCCCTTAATCAACCAAGGTTTGGTTTAATTCCAATTGCACCTAAGGATCTATGCCCCAACTATATATGAGTTTAAGGTGAGAGGACATATTTATGCTAAACAACCTTCATGAAAGACCAAGGTGTTATGTTGTTAGTAACCAAGGTAACACATTTATCTGTGAGGAACTAAAGAGATCATTAACAAGAGTTTAAGTCATAGCAAAACTATTTCACTAGCTCCATTTGTGTCGTCTGGATCCCACAAGGAATTCATTTAATCATGAAGTTAATTTCTAGATCTAACTTTGTAAGACTTGGTAGTCCACTAGGATCCTAAGGAAGTGTTAGTTATTCTTACACAAGAAATATTTTTACCATGTCATTCCTAACCATCGGGTTTGACGATGTCGCTAAACATACCGACTATGATGATAAAATCAAACTAGGGATCTTATTTACCTAAACTAGGAGGTGCCATCAAGTACAAAGTTTAAGTTCATTTTATGGTTTCAATTTATTTTGTGCTAAGAAAGATCATGCGAGAAGGTGTAAATAAACACTAGTCTTAGCCAAAGGTTTCCGGTTGTGGTTAGATTTCTTTATTACATTTTTAAGGTAAAGAATACAACAAAGAGATTATTTAGTTGTCTATTGCACACTGGAAATGCACCTACAAAATATTAAATTAAAATTTATTTAACATATATATATCAAAACTTTTTACCATACGTAAATCTGAATTAAAATTGTACCTATGATTAAATGCACATTTCCCAAGGTATCCCTAAAACTAACATCTCATACATATTACCGAATTTCAAATATAAAATTTTCTGTAATATGGAAAATTTTTATACATATACACATTCTACAATGACCTATATAAACTACAACAATAAACAATGAATTACACCACATTTTTCGCCATCTTTCTTGCATGATTCAAATCCATGTGAGCATGAAATTAGTGATAAATTACTTGCATGACATCTACCTAGATCTCGCATTAATTAACATTTTTAGTTTCCATTTACATACTAATAATAATTTTCATTCAAAAGGAGAGCGTTAGAGACATGTATTGATTTCATTTCACTTCACTTTATTTCTTAACCAATGAGAGAGAGATAGGGAGAGAGAGAAACACTATTTTTTCAAAAGTTCAATTTCACACAACAAGTCACATGATAGTGTTTCAAATAGTTCTTTACAAGTGTCAAAAATTTACCAAGATGGTTTGGTAACCCGAAGTGGTCCTACCACTTTCCTTCTATATTTTCGTTCTAGTTGCAAAAATGTTCAATTTAGGCTCAGAGGCTACGAAACCACTTTCTAACATTCTCTTCCGATGAGAAAACAAGCCACAGGTAAATTTCTACGCATCCACCTATTAAATAATAATTCACAAGAACTGAAATAACTCAACATTGGCAAATGGTTTACGATAGATGACTAGTTTTCTAAGACTGTTAAGTTAACATGCACATTAAAAATTAAGTAGAAAGGACTGAAATTTGTAGCAGGGTAAGGTGGTTGATTAGAGAATTTGCATTCATAAGATTAATATAACATACACAAGACTGCAAAATAACTTGGAAAGGTAGGAAACACTTCACACTCAGAGGGAAAAACTAGCAAAATTTTCTTCAGTACTCATATATCCAAAAGTCCTCCAGTCAGAATCCTTGTGCTTTGCAAAGGCACACAATATATAGAAAAATAAATTTAACCCCTTCCTAAAAATAGCCTAAGGATTGTACTCTCTCATGCATCCTAATTCTATCCTTTATTTAGTAATAAAGAAAGGAATAATATAAACTAGAGCATACGCTTAAAAATAGGCATTAATAGTCGTGTTTACAATGCAATCAAACCGAAGTTGATTGTTGTATTTTTAATAAGGTCAATCTGGGTGAATAATTTTTCTAAAATAAAATTTCTTGCTAGGCAAGTATCTCTCCATGGCATGTAGCTTGTCTCTTATCTGTTCTGTCTTCTTTTGAAGCATGCAAAAAATCAATTCTCTTCCTGTGAGAAAAATAATTACATTAATTGCAATACTTTGAAATATAATTCATCCAAGTATCAATCTGACTTGGACCACCTTTGTCTCTAATGTTGTCACTCATTCTATTTTATTTTGAAAACTGAAACTTAAAATAACTGAAATTTGTAAGATTATCTTAGAATTTCAATTCTCTTTAGCTATTTGAGTTATAAGGAATTCTTTTCTACATTATATATTGTATTTCATTTCATTACAACTCTGATATGTATGCTGAAAAATGTGAAATGTTGATTTTATAGGGCAAATCCCTAGCAATTTTTTTTCAGAATCTTTTCTTTAATGCGTTTTCAGAAATAGTAGTTATATGTTACGATCTAGAATATAGAAAATAACACTTTTATATCTTTGAACTCGATATAGCAATTGAGAAATGAAAACATGATAGTTGTTTTTCTTGATCATGTAATTTTTTCTACTTTCCGTATCACTTATTTGATTTGCAATGTTCTTTTAAAACATGTAGTAATTGAAACAACATGATGAAAAGTTGTAAATGTTTGTTTTCCATGGCGATAAGTTATTTGCCAAAATTTTCCCAAAATCTTCTCCCTCATCCTGTTTTAGCTATAATCCCTTTTACTTTTAGCTTAAGCTTCTTGAAATCTAATTCTCCCTCTTGTTTGGAAACTAAAAATGTACTTCTATCTTCCATTCTCTCTTCTAAGCTCTAACCTCTTCCATTTGCGAATATTTGCTTTGAACTTTGAGTTACACTCTTCTTTCTTCTTAACATGTACTTATTTATCTCTCTCTTTGCTGCAACTCGTACTCTACACACTTAGGAAAACAGTTAGGAAATATTTAGGCTTTTTGGCCTCTCTTATGTCCATGTTTTCTTCTTTCTTTTACTTTCTTCTTTCTGAGTGAAAAAAGCATGCATGCAGTTTTTCCTTCAAGTAGAATACATCTCCTACTTAGGGGAAGATTCATATGCATGAAGTAGGATAGTGTAGGAATATGGATTAACCCTGAGCTCTTTATTGATGATTTCCTTGTTTTGCTTTTTAGGTACCATGCCTTGAGGATGAAAGGAGCTGGAAAGGAGATGCTCTACACAATGAAGAATATACAAGGCAATGATGGGTTCACTCATACTCCTTTGCTTTCTCTTTCATGCATGTGTATCTTTATTTTTAGTAGCTATACTTTACTTTTCAGTTACATCCCATGGCTTGTGTGGGAAACATTTGACTCTCCTTGTGAATAAAGCATTGAATTCTATAAATGAGTTGTATATCTCTTTCTGCATTTCTGCTTTCTGTATGGATTGTATAATGAACTAAACAACTCAGTAACATAATTGAATGTCTTAATCATGAAGGAAAGAACATTGAATAGAACTTGTAACATTTAGTAATGAACTTTGATTTTTTGTGATCTGCACTTATGTTTGTTGTTCCAAAACTTTACACTTCACCTACTCTACAATTGGATGTCCTCATCAAGACAACATAATTGTCCTTCGGGGCTTGTGTTCTTTATCGAGGATGGTCATGAAATTGCAGACTATGTGATCTATTACATTTTGTAACAACACACATAGTTGTAGATTTCATGTAATCTTTTTAAAATAAATCAACATAATGACATAATCTGATGTGATCTCCCCTAGCTTAGGTATACTTCACTAATTCTATCCATCGTAACAAAGTTTCGAGTTTCCCATTTTTGCACAAGTGTAAAAATTGTCAACATTTATGGCGATCCTATGGGGAAAGCTACCTGCTAGCTTATATACCAGTGCCTTACTCTTGTCCATTGGGCATGGAGTCCAAACATGTAACAACAATTTTCCTTTTTTGAAAGGTCCAACCCTTTGAAAAAAAAACTAAAACTGGGAAAGGATCTAGTAAATCAGATCACATGCACGAATGCACTTATTGAATTGAAAAAATGATGTAATGCATGAAACTACACTTATTGAAGGGAAATCCTACTCTAACAATCATTGTAAGATTTTCAATAACAATTTTTGAGAAAAATACCATTCACAGGAATGGGAAGTTCCTCTCCATTTAGATTCAAAAGATGAAAAGTGTTGTGTTCCTTGCAAGCTAAAATCTTGTAAGGACCACTCTGCATCGTATCAAATTTGTAGTGTCTTCCTAGATTTGTACGATCAACATCCCACTTTAACACAATATATCCTTCATTGAAGACTTTGAATTTGGATTTCTTGTCAAAAGTCTTCTTGATTTGTTTCTGATTCTTTTCCATATTTAAATGAGCTTGATCTCTCAACTCTTGTAATTATATTAACCTTGTGTAACGAACCTGCAAAGGTTCATTCTCAAGCAGCTCCATTTGATGCAACAAATCTAATGTGGGTAACTCAACTAAAATAGGAATTCTTGCTTCTTTTCCATACACAAGCTTGTATGGTGAATTGCCAACTGATCTTTTAGGAGTCACTCTGTCATCCCAAAGTGTAGAATTCAACATCAAATGCCAAGCTCTTTGATTATCCTTGAGTGTTCTTCTGATGATTCTTAACAGATTCTTGTTAGTACTTTCAGCTAATCCATTACCTTGTGGGTAATAATTAGATGAAGAACTTAGATATATTCCATGGTTGATAGCCCAATATGTTATCTTTGCACCAAGGAATGCTAAAGCATTATTTGATATGATAGTTATTGGAACACCAAATCTGTAAACTATTCCTTCATAAAAGGATAGTATCAAAGCTTCATTAGCATCTTTCAAGGCTATTGCTTCAGTCCATTGTGTAAAATAATATGTAGTAGTTAAGATCCACTTATGTCCTTGTGATGAAGGTGGGTTTATCATGCCAATAAAATCAAGACCCCACTACATAAAAGGTTGATCAGATGAAATAGGTTGCAAAGGCAATGAAGCAAGACGTTCTTTTCCAATAAAGAAAGCACATTTCTTACACTTTCTAATCCATTCAAAATAGTCTTTGAATATGCTAGGCCAATAGTAACCTACTTTCATAATTTTTAAAGTTGTAGTACATGCTAAGAAGTGACCTCCTGTAGGTCCTTCATGGAATTATGATAATATTTTCTGAATTTTATCATAATCAACACATCATAGAAAGATCTCATTTATATCCCTTTTGAATAGCACACCATCAACGAAAAGATAAGGAATAGATTGTAATCTAAAATATCTTCATTTATTCTTATCCATACCTTCCGGATAGGTACCATGTTGTAAGTAGTTAACCAAATTAGTCATCCACCTTGATTCTTGGATCTCTCGAGTAAGTTCAGGTTGCTAATTTTCTGGTTGGACCACGATATTTAATTGCTGATACATAATTTCAGCATGTTGTTTTGAATCTTTGGGTGTTGCAGCTTATTATTTTTCCATATCAGCAATTAGATGTTCACATAAACCTTTACCTCGAACCATTTTAGCAACTGGATATCAACATCATATTCCATAACCTTCGTTATCTAGCCTGCTCTTTTCACATTTAATTCTTTATTTAAAAGGAAATCTTTCACACTTGGATGAGAAACAAGAACTTGAATTTTATTGTTTGAAAGCATGTACTTAAAATTCTTTAGTCCTCTAACTATTGAAAGTACTTGTTTTTCAAGAAATGTGTACCTTATTTTGTAATCATGCAAACTTTGTCCAAAGAAAGCAATTGGCTACTCAATATTTTCATCATTAACCTGAGTCAAAATAGTTGAAATTGTTTCAACTCCTGCAAGTGCATACATTGTAAAATATTTATCAAAATTTTGGTTTACAAGAGTAGGATCCTGAGAGATAACTTATTTTATTGCTTCAAAACCTTCCCTTCCTTCATTGGTCCAAGAGAAAGTTCTCTCTTTCTTTAACATAGATTTTAACAGTTTAACCAATGCTACAAAATCTAGAATAAATATTCTAACAAACTTGATTTTTCCAAGAAAACTTTGCAATGCCTTCTTATGATGAGGCAATGATAGCTGTGATATAGCTTCGATTCTAAAAGGATCAATTGCTAAACCTTTCTTAGAAACAATATGGCTGAGTAATTTACCTTGATGTACTAAAAATATCAACTTCTTGGGATTCAAAGATATTCCAAACTGCCTGCATAGTTGAAAATTCTACCTTAAATGCATTAGATGTTCTTCAGAATCTTTTGAAAATATAGTCACATCATCTAAATAGACAAGGATGCATTTATTTAATAAGCTATGAAAAGCCATGTCCATTACACGTTGAAACATTGCACCGCCATTTGAATTACGAAAAGACATTATTTTGTAAGCATAGGTACCCCACTTGGTGGTAAAAGCTGTTTTGTATCTATCTTCTTCTTGGACTAAAATCTGATTATAGCCACTGTAACCATCTAGAAGAGATATTCTATTTGAACCTGAGACTGTTCTCAAAATATGATCCATATTCGGAAGTGGGTAATGGTCTTTTAATGAAGCTTTATTAAGATCTCTGAAATCTACACATAGTGTGATTTCACCGTTCTTCTTCCTAACAGAACAAGATTCGATACCAAACTTGAATGCTTAACTAAAAATACAATACTTGATTCACTCAACTTGGATAACTCTTTTCCTCATCGAGAGGTTCTATTTTTGGATTTATAGGCCTCTGCTTCATCTTACTGAAAGCTTAGCATTTAGATGTGCCTCAATAGTATGCTATGCTAAACTAGGATCAAACCCTTTCAATTCTTGGTATTTCCAAGCAAAAACATCCTTAAACTCTTTGCAAAGATTAATAAATGAATGCTTTTCGGTTAAGGAACATACCTTTCCAAGAAGTAAATTTTTCCCTTCATCAATTGAAATCTCTTCATAGTTATCAGCTTGCGTTGACAGCTTAGTTTTATCTTTTCTTAACTAATCATCAGTACCGAAGATGTCTTCCAAAGTGAAAAGACCTCAAGGCAATTTATTTATCTTTAGTTGGACAATCTAATCACCGTATAATTGTTGTAATTTATCTCGATTTACTGCAGAAAATTCAGATTCCTACTACAAAAACCTGCATATTTGATCATCACTTTCAAAAACTTGCCAATTTGATTCGTTATCGTGCATGGAAGGATTGATAATTAGCTTAATATGAGGCTGAAATTTGTTGTTTTCCATATGTTACAAAACTTCAAAACTAACACCAACTGCTGCAAGTCTATCTGCATGCTTGTTTTCAGCTCTGGGAATAGACTGAATATTAATAGCTTCAAAATCTTCCATTAAGTCTGAAACTCTATGTCTATGAGACTTCATTAGTGGATTCTTACAAACATTGAAGTTTTTACTTTATTGATAACTAACTTCGAGAATCACCAAAGATTTGTAGTCTTTGATACCTCTCTTTTGGCCCAAAGTAAGCCATGAATTAATGCTTCGTATTCAACTACATTACAAGTGCATGTAAATTGGAGACTCAAAGTTGAGAAATACCTTTTGTTTTTCAAGGAAGTGAGCATCAAACCTACTCCTTTTCCTTTCTTGTTCTTAGCTCCATCAAAATGAAGCTTCCAAATCCCTTCTTGAATTTTTTGTTTTAGATTGCAAGGGAAGTGGTGTATTTTCTTCATGCATACAATACACATAAAAAGATGTTCTTCAACATCCTTAAAAGGATCATGGGCATGTTCTTTAACTGTCTTTTTGTCCATGAACATGTTAGAAACACCATCTAATGCTGAAACTTGAGCTACATCATCAAAATTAGATTGCTCTAAAGCTGAGTAATTAGCTACTGCATTTGGAGAATGAGGCTCAATATGGAATTTGGCCAATGGTTCTAAATTGATAGTAACCTTAGTTCCATAACGTGTAGTAAAAAATAAGAAGGACCAATCGAAGAGAGATAACCTCCTATTTTTGCTATGAAATCTCTAGATAAGCACAAGGAAAAGTATGGAGGTAGATCCACAACAGTAACATCTTGTAGAATAGAAACATTTGGGCAAGCATGTAATGTTACCTCCTAAATTTTTGATTATACCAACTGTATTAGTTGCAGTTCCATCAAGTTGTAAGACACTCCTTTCGTAGGCTCATATTGCAAGCCTAATTTTTCTGTAATCACTTTTGGCATAACTGTGCTACTTGCACCACTATCCACCATGCAATTATGAACTAAATTTTCTCCAATAATTAGTGATAAATAAAATGGTGGTGGTTTCTTAATGTCATGAGAATTCAGAAATTTCTGAACCATCCACTTTACTTCTTTAATATAGTCTTGCTCAAACATTCTAAGGACCATGTCTGTCTTCCGAACTTCTTTTTCTGCTATACTTGAAGCAAACTCTAGCTTAGCTAGTTCATGAGAAAGTAAATCTTGTTGTCCAGAAATATTTAGAGAGTCCCACATTAAGATGTTAACATTATACTTTTTCATTACATCAACAATGTTAAAAGAAGAAGTTGTCTTAGAGACAAAATCAACCGTCTTAGAGTAGGATTTAGTGAAAACTAATTCTGCTTCAGTTGCCTTGAATATCTAAGGTATAAACATTCTTCTTGGATTAGGTTGTAGCTGTCTTTGATGAATTTTATCAACTGGGACACTTGCTGATTTTTGAGTAACAACAGGGTTGCTAGTTGAATTTGGAGTTGTAGATGTTGTCTTGTTAGTGACAGTAGGCAGGATAGGCCTATTTTGTTTCTTTTTATTTTCAACAGCCCTCCCTTGATCCCTAGTAGTGACTGCAATGAAATCCTCATTAAAATTGACTAAATTCTATTCAGGTGCTTTTTGGACATGAGTCTCTTGCTTCCCACCATCCATTTGAGGCATACAAAATGTTTCAAATTGAGGTTGTACAACAAGATTCAGATTCAGAAAATCATTTGGGCAAGTTGCAGCTAAATGAGGTTGATTTCAAGGTTGACACCAGTCCTCTATAACCATATTAACTTGAACTAAAGCATTAGAAGAACTAGGAACCTTTGGGTCAAACTGCCTTTATTGGTAAGGCTGCCTATACTTTTGATTCTTTTGGTAGGGTTGATAAGGAGCCTGGTAGGGTTTGTTAGGTAATGCAATTTTGTTCTCAATTGAAGTCAACTTATTTCCCATAGTCTGCAAAGCTTTGAATACATCATTTGATGGAGCTACAACAATGGGCTCTATGATTGTAATAGGTTGAGGAATAGGTGCTAAATCTACCGAAAAGGTATTCATAGCCTTGGTGTAAATTTTCCAAAGCATGAATAAGACTATTTTTAGCTCAGATAACAATATCATAAGCTATTGGGAGTGTCTCTCCACCCATTGACTGAATCATAGTTGAGATATCATTGTTTAATGCTCTAAGATAATAAAGGAAAACATGATTAGTTTGAGGCTTGACACTTGTTGGAATTCTCTCCCAAGTTCTGGAAAAATGGATATTGAAACTAGACATAAATTCATTGGGATCTCTTTTAATAGTAGATAACTGTTCAATGAGAGACAAATGATCTGAATTATCTTGGAACTATTTCAGTAATTTTTCACCTAAAATATCCCAAGTTCCTATGCTTCCAATTTCTAGGTTTCTATACCATTACAAGGCTTTCCCTTTAAAAGATGCAGCTAAAAGTCTTAGAGCTACGTCTTCATGAGTGATATTATGGACTACACATAGGGTTGTAACATATTTGATATGTTCAGTTGGTGTAACCTGATTTTCACCCATGAATGATGGCAAAATTTTCATGGCAGCGTTGGGAATATCATGATAAACTAGAATTACTAATGGGCTGCCATTAGTAAAGGGCACAAAATTCCTAGGTGGTTGAAGGGCCATTGGAAAAACTGGGATATTGATAGAAAAATTGACATGTGGTGAAGGAATATTAGGAGGGTTACCAAAACCAGGTCTATTATAAGGAAAAGTATTACCAACTCTTCTCCTTCTAGTAGAATTCAAAGGTAAAGAAACAAAATCAGAAGGAATTACTCTTACCAATGATTTTGTAGTAACTTTAGGCGTAGAACATGTTGCAATACTAGTCTGAATTCAGCTTTACGGGGTCGCCAAAAGATCATAAAATATTTAGAATAAGTTAGCTGCAATTTTCGCCCGAAAGTGACTTTTAATTTGTTATAAATCTATTGTAGATCTGTTGTAGGTCTGAAACTTGCATGCAAATCTGATGTGCACCCTACATGCCAAAAAATTGTGATCTCTTGAAAGTGCACTGTAGGGAGATGGATGCGGAGTTTTCTAAGCTTGCACAAATGATCTTTTGTTTCATAGATACAATGGAAATACCTGAGGTCTATGGATATATCTAATTTGAGGTGAGTCTCTAGTATCAAGGCCAATTCCTTATTGGTGTATCCTAAACTACTTTCTGGGAGTTTGAGAGTAAAAGATGACTATAAAAATGATTAAAACTAAGGTAATACACTAAATTTGTGTGAGAGATTTGAGTGAGTATATGCACAACTGATCTGTGAAGGATTCTTGATGCACGAACCAATAGTTTTTCGTAGAATATCTAAGGGAAAAACACTTGATTATACTGAGGGAGGATCACAATAGTACTAATAAGTTAACATGCACATTAAAAATTAAGTAGAAAGGACTAAAATTTGCAGTAGGGTAAGGTGGTTGATCAGGGAATTTGCATTCACAAGATTAATATAACATACACAAGACTGCAAAATAACTTGGAAAGGTAGAAAACACTTCACACTCAGAGGGCAAAATTGGCAAAATTTGCTTTAGTACTCATATATCCAAAAGTCCTCTAGTCAGAATCCTTGTGCTTTGCAAAGGCACATAATATATAGCAAAATAAATTTCACCCCCTTCCTAAAAATAGCCTAAGGCTTGTACTTGACCCATGTATCTTAATTCTATCGTTTATTTAATACTAAATAAAGGAATAAAACAAACTAGACCGTGCGATTAAAAATAGGAATTAATAGCCTTGTTTACAATGCAGTCAAACTGAAGTTGACTGTTCTATTTTTAATAAGGTTGGGTGAATAATTTTGCTAAAAATAAAGTTGCTTGCTAGGCAAGTATCTCTCCATGGCATGCAACTTGTCTCTTCTCTGTTTTGTCTTCTTGTGAAGCATGCAAAAATCAATTCTCTGCATGTGAGCAAAATAATTACATTAATTGCAATACTTTGCAAAATAATTCATCCAAGTATCAATCTGAATTGGACCATTGTTGTCTCTGAAGTTAACACTCTTTATGTTTTATTTTGAAAATCGAAACTTAAAATAGCTGAAATTTATAAGATTATCTTAGAATTTCAATTCTCTTCAGTTGTTTGAGTTATAAAGAATTCTTTTCTGCATTATATATTGTATTTCCTTTCATTACAACTCTGATATGTATGCTGAAAAATATGAAATGTTGATTTTATAAGGCAAAGCCCTGTCAGAAATTTTTCATAATATTTTCTTTAATGCATTTTCAGAAATAATAGTTATATGTTCTGATCCAAAATATAGAAAATAACACTTTTCATGCTGAACTAATATAACATTTAAGAACTGAAAACATGGTAGTTGTTTCTCTTGATCATGTAATGCTTTTCTACTTTTTGCACCACTTATTTATTTTAATAGTTCTTTTAAAGCATGCAAGTAATTAAAATAGCATGATGACAATTTGTAAATGTCCATTTTACATGGCGAAGCCCTGTAAAAATTTTCCTATAATCTTCTCTCTCATCCTGTTTCAATTGTAATCCCTTTTAATTTTAGCTTCAGCTTCTTGAAATCTGATTCTCCCTCTTCTTTGCAAACTGAAAAATGTACTTCTATCTTCCATTCTCTTCTGAGCTCTAACCTCTTCCATTTGCAGAATGTTTGCTAAACTTTGAGTTACACTCTTCCTTCTTCTTAGCATGTACTTATGACTTATTTATTTCTCTCTTTGGCTGTAACCTGTACCTACACACTTAGGAAAATAGTTAGGAAATATTTAGGCTTTTTGGCCTCTCTTATGTCCATGTTTTCTTCTTTCTTTTACTTTCTTCTTTCTGAGTGAAAAAAATGCATGCAGTTTGTCCTTCAAGTAGAATACATCTCCTACTTAGGGGAAGATTCATATGCATGAAGTAGGATAGTGTAGGAATATGGATTAACCCTGAGCTCTTTATTGATGATTTCCTTGTTTTGATTTTCAGGTACCATGCCTTGAGGATGAAAGGAGCTGGTAAGGAGATGCTCTACACAACAAAGAATATACAAGGCAATGATGGGTTCACTCATACTCCTTTGATTTCTATTTCATGCATGTGTATCTTTCTTTTCAGTAGTTGTACTTTACTTTTCAGTTATATCCCATGGCTTGTGTGGGAAACATTTGACTCTCCTTGTGAATAAAGAATTGAATTCTGTAAATGATTTGTATATCTCTTTCTACATTTGTACTTTCTTTATGGATTGTATAATGAACTAAACAACTCAGTAACATAATTGAATGTCTTAATAATGAAGGAAATAATATTGAATAGAACTTGTAAGATTGAGAATGAACTTTGATTTTAAGGATCCGCACTTATGTTTGTTGTTCCAAAACTTTACACTTCACCTACTCAGTAATTGGATGTCCTCATCAAGGAAACATAACTATCCTTCGGGCTTATTTTCTTTTCTTTGAGGATGGTCATGAAATTATAGACTATGTGATCTATTACATTTTGTAACAACACACATAGTTATAAATTTCATCTAATATTTTTAAAATAAATCAACAATAATGACCTAATATGATGTGATCTCCCCTAGCATAGGTATAACTCACCAATTATATCCATCATAACAAATTTTTGATTCACCGATTCTGCATAAGTGCAAAAATTTTCAACAAAGACCATCGATCGTAATTGGCCTAGTTGCAAACGATCAAAAGTTAGCTCAAGGGCTCAGAAAACCACATCCAAAACTAGTGTTTGATGGAAGAACGTGCAATGAGAAATTTCCTACAAGTTCCCCTGTATATGGAGAATTTATCAAAGTCGATGGGAATGAGAAGTGGAAAATAGGTTTTAAACAACGACGGGTTTTCTGGAGCCACCGGTTGTAATTGGTCCAGTTTGACCCAGTCAAAACTGCGATCGAAGGCCTACAATATGTGTTTTCCAAACTAACTAGGAATGTGATTTTCCCAACCTAAGGTTCTAAGAATTTTTATATTAAAAATACTAGAGGTTTTTCAAGGAAAACAAGCATGTCATTCTTCGGGGACCAAATGGTGGGTTAAAACAAAAGAGAACTTTTAGTTTTAACAACTCCTTAAAAGTACAAAACAGAGTAACATGGCTCCTAGAGAAGTGACAAAGAGAGCATAAATGGTCAAACATGGTGGAGCTAATGCTTGACGCGAAACTCTACATAACAAGGAACACATACGATGCTTGACATATCTCTTATGGGGTTTAGAGTTTTGTTTTGCGAGTCTTGGAAATTATGTTTTTCTAACTTTAAAAGGTAGGCAAATGGATTGTTTGATTTGATGACATCATATAACTCTTGCAAATAGTTCTAGATACGAGTATCAAATTAGGATACTCTAGTATCATCGTATAAGGTTATGGTAGCGACCACAATTAATGTTTAAATTGTAAATCAGTTTCAAAAATTACAAGGTGGAGTTTTATTTCCTTACACTATTTAAATTTAAAGATTGTATTGCAAATGAAGAACGAAATTACAAAACTTATGAAAGAAAAATGCAAGTAGATAATTCCTTGAAATGATGAGAGAAGCGAGGTATGAGGGGCTCCAAGTGGTTTATACTCATGATCGGTTGAGTCCTCTACTCGATCGCATGTCTACAATTTCTACTCTCTATTATGCTTGTGGATTCTTACACCCAATACTAAAGCTTTTAGGCATTTGTAACTAAATTATATGAAAAAATATTATTCCATTTGTTTTGATGGGTTCATACCAATTCCAAGGCCCTCATTTTAGCACTTTGACCTAAGGGAAATGTTGGCTAATGTTGTGGGGATCTGGATTTAAATCTTCCAATTGTGTTTTCTCAAAAGTTTCTAAAGAATTTTCAGCAAACCGATTTCGTGCATATATATAATTCATTATTGTCAACCAAAACCACTTATTTTCTATAAGAAATTATCTCAAAAAGTTCATGTGCCTGTTTATGCTTCCACATTTAGATACATAACAAGAAGCACATTTGTAATCAGTAACTTCTAACAAGCTCCAACTACAACGTGCTTTGGTAGATGTGCCTACCCTATTTCAAGATTTGCACATAGGTTGGGAGAGTACTATAAAAGGATTTGGAATACTCTTTAAACCAATCCACTACATTTTCTTATAATTTTCTGAAGTCATTTCAAAAAAACCATTTTGTGCGTAACTTGATACCTTTTCGAAATCAAGGAGGCTCATGCATTGTTTGATGTGTAAGGAAAAATAATCCCACATGCACCACATTTGCACCCACATGTTATAGCCATGTCTACCAGGGGCACTTACAACTATGAAACTAACATAATTCCTTCATATAACCAACATCTTGCTCCAAAATGTTTCCTTATGGCTCCATATAAGGTGTAGGCCACAAGAATGCCGATAGAGGTTGAGGAATTTTTCTATAATCTTGCTTATTACATTTCAAGAAGGTTTAGATGACCCTAACCATAAACCCATTTCATTCACATCGGCAGTCATTATCATCCTCCTCCATGAAAATGGGTTGCACACAACAAGCAAAAAAAAGAAATAATAAACATGAAGCTTTTTGTTTCAACATGAGCTTGGTGAATATGCTAGCAAAGGTGAACCGATCATTTAGAATAATGTTGGTCACATTTATTGAGACCACAACAACACTTCATGAGAATGCACATGCCCCGATTTAAAGCTCCATTTTGACACGGACATTGAGTATGTGGTAATTGTTAAACGTTTGTTTCTCAAAATGTGTTTAGTTGACATTTAATTTTACCCTCGTTATGTAAGGGAACCAAACTGAAGTTGTAGAGGGAAAATAATATGATTCAAAGGAGGTAAAGGTTCAATTTTCCCTTTCCTATAAAATTCCTTCCATTAGAAGCATGTTTGTTCTCATACTATGGTTGTTTTAGTTCCAAATTTAGTTTGATTCAATTTAGCATTTACATGTCATAATTTTTATTTATATTTATTTTTAGTGGACTCTATATTGGCTCAAATGCCTAGTCCCACCAAGAACAATTTGTATCCATTATTAAAAAAATGTCAATGCTTAAATCAACCATAAGGACTTCAAGTGAAATTTTGTTCCTAAACCATTATCACATATACTCTTTTTTTTCATCTCATTTACATTGTTTCTTAGGTCTCTTATTGGCGTCCTTTGTATAAAAAAAAAGAGTTATGAAAGTATTTGTCTAACATCTTGAAGAAGTACATGATTGGAAACTTTAGAACTACACATGAACCAAAAGATTTGTTTTCAAAGTAAGATCCCATGTTTTCGCATTTCACGATTCTGCAAGAGAAATTTCTTTTATTCTTAATGTCATAAAAGGCATAACAAGGGATTATGGAACCAAGTTTTCAGTTTCCTGGTTTCTCTTAAGTCAACATATTTCAAATCAATTTCATTTACAAGGAGTTACTTACCATTTTCTACCCACAAGGAATTCATTCGATGATGAAGAGAATTTCTAGATCTAACTTGGTAGTCGACTAGGATACTAAGGAGGTGTTAGCTCTACTTACTCCATATCTTGTAGGGTTACACAACATAGTTGTTGCTTCAAACAATGGCTCTTAAGTTATAGAAATGAACTAATGAATATATTTCTTAGGTGTAGTACCATAAATTTTAGTTGTGAAGATTAATTATCTTTTAAGATGATAGCGTTTTGCAAACTAATGTGGCTAGAATGAGAGGGAGGGTACAAAAAGTTTAAACATTAACTTCATTAGATAATCCCATCTGCTAAAGGTTACTTTCAAGAGTAGTTGGTGATCTCTATCACCTAACATGTAAGTCAGACCTGAAGAGAATATATTCTTCTTACTACACACATGATAACCAATCCTGGAAGGGAACCACTTACTATAGATAACATTTGATCAAGTCATTCTTAACTGATGGTTTCATGATGATGTCACTAAATATACAGGCTATGACAGTAACTCAACTAGGGTTCTTATTTAGTTAAGATAGAAGGTGTCATTGAGCATACATGTTTAAGTTCATTCTAAGGTTTTAGTTTTCTATGCAAAAATAATAACACAAGAGGGTTAGTTATACACAAATTTTGTACTAGGGTTGACTAATTCGCTTAGATTTCTTTATTGCATTTTCAAGGTAAAGAACACAACACACCAATTAATTAATCGACTATTGCAAACTGGAAATGCACTACAAGATATTACATTCAAATTCATTTAACATATCCAACTTTTTCCATATGCAAATCTAAATCAAAAAGGTACCCATGATTAAATGCACATTTCCCAAGGCATTCCTAAAACTAGCATCTCATACATATTACCAAATTTCAAATATAAATTTCTATAACATGGCAATACATTACACATATATACATTTTTCAATAACCTATATAAATTACAATAATAAACAATGGATTACACCACGCCTTTTCGCCATCTCACTTCCACCTTGCAAAGCCATGTGAGCATGAAATCAACGATAAATCATTGGCATGGCATCCACCCAAATCTAGCATAATTAACATTTTTAGTTTCTCATTTACATAATAACACTAATAATTTGTATTCAAAAGGAGAAGGTTAGAGACACATATTTATTTCATTTCAGTTCACTTCATTTCTTAACCAAGGAGAGAGAAAGAAATAGGGAAGAGAGAGAAACACTATTTTGCCAAAATTTCAATTTCATACAAGTCACATGATAAAGTTTCAAATATTTATTTATAAGTTTTAACAAGTTTCCATGGTGGTTTGGTAACCCAACAAGGGTGCTAGAAATTTCTTTTTTACGTTGTCATGCTTAGCTGCAAAACACTCAATTTAGGCTCGAAGGATAAGAAACCAGTCTTGAAAATCATCTTCTGATGAGAAAACAAACCACGCGTGAATTTATATGTGTCCCCCTATACATCAATAATTCATAGGAACTGACAAAATTTAGAAGCGGCTAGCGTTTACGATTTATGGTCATTTTTATAAGGCCATCGATCGTAATTGGCCTAGTTTCAAATGAGCAAAAGTTATCTTGAGGGTTCAGTAAACCATGTCCAAAACTATTGTTTGATGGATGAATGCACAAAAAGAAATTTCATACAAGTTCCCCTATATATGGATAATTCGTCAAAGTCCATGGAACTAAGAACTGGTAAACGGGTTTCAAATGGTGACCTGGTTTTCTAGAGCCACCAATTGTAAATGGTTTAGTTTAACTACGATCAGAGGCCTACAAAACCTATTTTCCAAACTAACCAAGAATGTGATTTTCCCAAAATGAAGGTTCCAATAAATTTTCTAGTAAAAATACTAGAGGTTTATGAAGGCCGATAAACATTTTATTGCTAAGGTTTTAAACAACGGGCCAAAACGGAAGCCAACTTTTTAGTTTTAATAGCTCCCTAAAAGTGAAAAATAGAGTGACAGGGTCCCTAAAGATGAGAAAGAGAGCGCAAACGGTGAGACGAGGTTTAGCTAATGCTTGACGTGGCTCTCTACAATACAAGGAACACATAGGACACTTGACATTTCAGGTATGGGGTTCGAGTGTTGTTTTGAAAGTCTCTAGAAATTACATAATTCTAACTTACAAGGTAGACATAAAGGTTGTTTTAGTTGACGACTCATCTAGTTGTCACCAATACCAATGACACGAGCACCAAATTTCGATACCCTGGGTCTAACAGTGCATAAGGTTATGGTTGCAACCACAAATGACGATCAAATTACAAGTTGGTAATGTAAATCATAAGGAGATTTTTTGTTTCACACTAATAGTCTTGTTACAAAGTTTTCTAGATTGTGTCTGAAGGAGGAGTTTAAGTTTATGCTTGGCTACCAAGTGTTATTTGGATTACATAAGTGTCAGATTTTGTTTTATTGTTTTGCAAAGCAATTTTATATAAAATAATCGAATGTGAGATACCCAAGGTTTTAAATTTATTTAGTTGCAAATGTAAAACTAAAGTATGATAATTATGAAGGACAAGGTGAGATGAACCATGCCGGGAATGATGAGCAAAGTAAGTATGAGGGGCTCCAGGATCACAACACCAAATTTGTACACATCACCTCTGAGAGTGGCTATCCAGGACTGTCTGTATTCAGGTGAGATGTATCCAAGTGTTCCCACAAGTTCTGTGGTCACATGTGTGTCATATGGAAAAATCAGCCTTGATAGGCTGAAATATGCTAAATGGCTTCAAAATTTTCATTTAAAAGAATATTGCTCGATTCGATATCCAGATGCACTATATGAGGATTTCATACCCTATGCAGAAATGCCAATCCTCTACCTACTCCTTAATATACCTTTATCCCGCTATCCTGATCCAATATCACACTTCCATGTGGCCTTTCATGGAACCAATAACCAAGTTTCCATTTTCCAAGTAAGAGTACATTAGCAACCAATCATTCCCATGTAAGAAATACCCTTGCAAGGACACAAGTTTTTTTATGTTGGGCTCTTGACAAAGCCTCCACTCCCAATGATGTTTTCTTAATTGAAATTGATTTTCCCCTTTAAGAGATCTACAACTATAATTTCCTAGTACATGAATGAATCAACTCGCCCCTAGTAATTATTACAGGAGGTATTTGGATGAATATACAGATGGTATAAACAGAGAATGTTACAAGGAGTACAAACAACACTTCTGATGGGCATTCGTTTGTGAAATTTGATGAGGTGATTTCACAAAAAAAAAATTGACTGGAATGAGGCTAGGACTGAGTTGTGTCGGGAATAAAATGCATCTCTTCAAGTCCTCTCTATCCCAGTTCTGCTTATTATTTACAAAATAATTTCTTCATACACATCTCTAACAGAGAAAAGGAAAGGGAATAGATGCCTCCACTCAGCCATCTACTAGATCCCTGACAGTGGACAAAAATACTCCATATGACAATACAGAACACTTAATTTGACTACTGATTCATGAGGAAGATCGTACCCTTATCTAAAGCTCCCATTTTGACAGAGGCTGCGCTGGAGGCTAGCAAAAAAAAAAAAATTCCATTATGCTTTGATGGACATCCATACCTTCTTCTAGCATTTACCGTTTGGTACAAGCTGGGAGGAAGCTGGAAAAGGCTATGGAGGTTTATTTCACACCTGCCAATAGAAATTTTTTGAAGGTTTCTAAGCCTTTTCAATAGACACCTTAAATTTCCCTCGCTGCAATCTATCCAATTACTGCTAAATTTACAATGTTAACTTGGTTTCAGCGTGGGTAATTCCTTTGGATCTCCAACTTCTGCACTCACTACAATTATCCAATTACTGATAAATTTTTTCAATGCCAACTTGGGTTCCAGCGTGATGAATGCCTCTGGATTTCAATAGAGTGCACGTACTAAAATGTAGGGAAAACGAGAGGTGTAGGTGCCGTGTGGTTTCCCATTCCTTTCCAAAGCTCCCTCCACATGCCACCATGACACAAACCACCGTCCTTCACTAACCCATTTCAATTCAGCCACTTCCTTCCCCAACAACGCATTTGTTTCCCCCATTTTTTATAATTTAATTTAATTAATATATTTAATTATTCATTTATTTATACTGGCACAACACTCCCTAGTAATCTACTAAATAATGGGGTTCTAGTAACCACAAAAACATCAATGACAGAGTTTCAAATATAATTCTTCTCTTATATACCAAATATTGGAAACATTGTGGAGGAACAAAAGGAGGATCATGGAATTTTTCTATAGAAGAAGATTTACGAAGTCCAATTAACCCCATGAGTGATTGCTATGAATCCATAAAATAAGGATGCACAGTTCTTGAACAATGTAGGGTAAGGGTGGATTCTAATAGTACGTAGGATAATCAAGGAGGGGATTAAGCCTTAGGCATAATAGGCAAATGTCTAGGGCGCCAAAAGTCTAAGGGGACCTAAATCTAAAAAAACCATTATTTTTTGTGATAATTATAACTTAACATTACTATTTTTACTTGAATTCAATAATAATTGACCTTTTATTGATATTATTATAAAGTAACATAATTTTCACACATACACACAAAAATGTACTATAATAATTTTAGAAGCAAAAAAATGCATAATTTGAAGCTCATACGATTGTTTTTGTAATTTTACCCATTCTCTAATTTGTAGTTCAAAATAATTCAAGTGTGTACATTTTTTTTTGAAAAGATTTGTGCATTTTTATAATGTGAAGCATAATTGAAGAAAATAATTATTTAATTCTCTATTCGTAATATTTTAGAGGAAACAATTTTTATGGAAGAATTAGTAGGTTTTGTACATATATCAATCTTCCCAAAACCATAGCAGCTATGTAAGAATTTTTATTGATTTGAAAAAGTGGTTTTTTGTTTAATTTTGAGTCCCACCACCTACTTGATATTGGTAAATAAGTTGAATAACTAACATTCTATTAAAAACTTATTTGTTGCATTCTAAGCATCTTGAAGGATTAGTTCTCTCCATCAATGAAAAATTACCTATCCTTATTTGAAAAGTTTATAGGATATGTTTATTTCTTTTGCATACAAAATTCCCAAAATTAGTGATTTATGATGATTTGTATAAAAATTTTATAATATGGTAATATACGTAGCTTTTATTTGTTTATTTCATGAAAAAAATAACTAAAATTGTATGAAGGGTGCCCACTTAATTTATTTCCTAGGACTCTCTTAACCTTTAATTCAGCTCTAAGTAGGAGAAAACAATAAAGATGGAGATTGAATTTGATTAGAAAAAATAAGAAAACAATCACAAGAGTATGTAGAAGAAAACAATAAAGGTGGAGATTGAATTAGATGCACTAAAGGCAAAACAACAAATATGATAGAAATGCAAGAAATGAATGGGCCCAAAATTGGATAGACAAAGAAGGAAAAATCATAAGGATGTTGAGGTTTGATAATCATTAGAGCATGAAGAACATGGAAGGTAGAAAGAAAAAATGAGAATAAGACAAATGTAGAGAGGCTAAAATATAGGCCATGAAAGAACTAGCAATATATGAAAAGGCCACCCATAAAAAATTACATCATGAGGAAAAAATAACATCAGGGAGGAAAAAATGAAATTCCAACAATAGAAAAAGAAGTGCATGAAACAAACTAGCTAGAAAAGTTGTAGAGACAAAAATAAAGGCCTTAGAAGAACCAACACCACAAGAGAGAGATGCCAAGGGAGAGAATGAGAAAAACAAAGATACATTGAGGAAAAAAGAATAACAAGAGAAAGGAAAGGTCGTTAAAAGTAAAGTAGGCATGATCTAGACAATGAATGATTGGGAATATGGGTTAGGCTGAAATCTCATCTTGTCTCAAATCTGGTTTGAAACAAGGATAAAACTACAATAAAGAAGATTCTCACAATAATATGTAAATTTTGTTGAAATCTCTTCTCAAGGGTTTAGTTGACACATGAGTAAAGAGCTCCAAGTTATTTATGTGAATAAAATTAGTCCCCTACAATAGATCGAGATGGGTAATATTCAACAATAAAACTCCCTCAAAAATGGATTATGTGGTCTATGCCCCTAGAAGAGGTGATGGAAAAATTTGTTTCAGATGTACAAAAGGTAAGGATACAATACATTCTTGATGAAAATTTTATGGTATCAAGAAAACTACAAGAATCATTGGCTAGATTAGTATGACAAGTAACTTGATTTGAGAAAAATGACCAAGAAATCTTGACAAGGTTATGAAAAAATGAAAGGATACCCTATTAAAACTACTATAAATTGTGAATTCAGAGACAATAACAAATTTAGTACCACAAATAGGCCAATTAAAGATAGTTTTGGGTGATGGAGCCATCTATTACAAAATTTGTGGCTATTGTCTCACACTAAAAGAATAAACAAAATGGAAATGATGTCATCAAATTAACATTCCTTAAGGTATTTGAAGTGTTCACACCTAAAATTGTTCATTTCAATTTTAGGGAGGATGTGAATATGATTCTATGTTCAAGGTATAATAACAATAAAATACAGTGATTACGGGGTGTTATATTATCTTGTTATCATGGATATATTCATTTTATAAGGTTCCTAGCTTGGACGATGTTGACAAGTTTTCTTGAGTGAGCTCTACTAGCTTTAATGGAGGAGACATTCAATTGGTGATTTCTTTGGAATATTTATAGAGTAATTAATAGTTGTTCCTTGGTGAAATTATTTCCTTTATCACGTTTATATTCAAGTCTCTATATTTTTAAATGTCTTTATCTATAAGAAGTCACGATGAAATATTTACTTTCCCGATCCATGTTGTTTGTTTGTAGCTTAGTAAATACTTGGTCTCCTTTGGTTTTATACATGGAGTTTTATCCCATATTAAAAAGAGAGGGAAAACAATCTGGTATTTAATCAAGGTGGCTACCATGGTTAAATGTAGTAAATTCTCCATTGATTAACACTTTTTTCCCCTACGAAAAATCTTCAGGGCATAAAGGCGGTTTGATTGGTCGTAAGAAAAATTTTTCACAAGCCTAAATGATATATAAAGGAAAAATAATATAACTTTCATTCATTAAGCCACATGGACAAATGAAATTTATTGATGGGTCTAAAGGTATCTACAAAATTTGATGAAAGCTAAGGGACTTAAATTCTTGGGTCGAAGAGAACACCAAGGTTTAATGATCTAAAGGAATATCCAAAACCCGAAAGGATAAGAAGAATTGAAGTCATAGAATGCGATGATTTCTCCACGAGGGATGAGGGAATTCCTTGATTTTGAAGGTTCGAAATCTTAGATGTCAATGACTAAGGTAGGAAATCATGCGATCCCACGATATGGAAGCCATGTAGCATGAAGTCAATCCATGAAATTCACAAGATGATCTAATTTATAAAAAATCAATAAGAGGGAACTAAATTCCTCCGAGGATTCATAAAGAAATATATAAAAGGTGGCCCGGGACCTTAAGAAATCATCTTAACCTTTCAATCATGTGATTGATCCATGTTGACTATCCAAATGCCACTAGATCTCCGAGAAGGTAGAAATCAAAGAAGAGACATGGAAGCACATTTATCCCAAGATCTTAAAAGCATAAGGAGACCCTAAGAATCTTTTAAGATACAAGAGATCAAAAGGTGGCACTTTGTGAACAGATGGAAAATATTGGTGAAATATATATAATTGACTAACCATGAGCTTAAAATTGATGGTTTACCCTAGTTCTATACTCAACTCATGTACATCACATGTAAAACATGAACGAGATATTTTTTTAAACCTATTGCTTCACTCGAGATCCAATTGGCCTATGAACAATGTCATTATGAAATTCTTGGAGAGATATTTTCATTGGATGAATTTTAGGAAAATAATCAAAATATTGCATATATTTTCTTAACAAAGTATTTGATGATCTTATTCTACTATTTTTAGTCCAATGCTTTGTATGTCACTCTTTTAATATTTTGGGTGGTCATCACTCCTTCTAGAAGATGATTTTTTGAAATGTTTTCTTTCATGGCTAAACTTAATTTTGTTCAGGAAGTTAATTAAGATTTTGATAAAATAATTGAGATGACACATTGATCCAAAAGTGGAGTATTTTTTTCTTAAGGATAAAGGTTTTTTGGCTAGGGCCCTACCTAGGTACAAAAGGAAAAATGTTCATACATAGAAATGAAGACCAAAAGGAAGGAGAACAAAAAAGATAAGAAGCCCAACTATGGCATCAAAATAGAACCAAACACCAATTAATCATTTCATCTTAAACTTCCAATGTCAAATAAGTTTCCACCAAGTTTCCTCAAATAGATCGTTAAGATCCCGCTCAAAACCAAGGGTCATCCTTAACTAGTCTTTATAATGAGGGACCTCCCAAACATTAATGATTTTAAGAGAGTCAAGGTCAACCAGAGTGTGTTTCGAAACACAACCAAACTTAGAAGGCGGTTTGGGAACTTCATGACATACAAACTTCAAAACAACTTGTAATTTACTTTTTGATAATCTCTCTTCTTCCAATTTCCATATTGATTTTTCAAATGAATCAATGGTAATCACTTCGTTCCATGATTCTAACAACATCACCGGAGGTTTGCAATTAGTACTATGAGATTCAATTATTTTCACCAAAGGTGGTAATTCCACATCAAATCAAGGCCCAAAAATGGGGCAATCATAGTTCAAGGGGTCACCACAGTGACCAAAAGTAGATTCAGAGAGGGAAAAATATCTACCTCATGTACCACAGGCACCATACTCCAATGTAAGTCATGTCTCCTTAGCCGCTTCCTCAACATTTTATCCCTCACGGGAACCGTAATCCACATCTTCCCAAGTATGAAGCTATTCTCCTTGTCGATCTTCAATCCTCCACATCCTCCCCATGGAAAATATATATATATATATATATATATTTTCTATTTACTATCCCCACAAACTCTTGAGAATCAAAGTGTTGGTCTATCTCTAGAACAGGGACGTAACAAACTCTAATCAAGTGGAAGTTTCAACCAAGTTGTAGTTTTAAACCAAAGTGGGAATTTTCTATTAATCCATTATCCTAGTATTTTAGAGATAAACATTTGTTCTCTTTATGTATCCTTATTTTTGCTTCCATATAAGTCAGGTTTAGGGAAAATTTAACTTAATTAGAAGAAATGTTTATGTTTCTTTTAATGTTTATTTAGAAAGAGTGATCCAAGCACAATTTTATATCTTCTCACATTGGTGAAATATTTGTTTTGACTTGGTGTTGAAAAATGGATTATTCCTATACTTTTGTTACACTTGAAAAAATATTTTGAGTACCTTTTTGTGCATATTTTGAAAGGAAATTTTATAAATTGGAGAATAAAAAATCGATAATGATATTTTGGCTATTGATTTTAATTGGTTTTCCTTATTTGAGAATTTTGTTCTCGTTTTATCTAAGAAATTGAATACTCGATAATATTTCTTGGTTAAAAGAGAAAGCATTGTGGGAACATGAGCAAGTGTTATATTTTGGATAGCGAAATTTTAAGGTGCAGATCATGTTTTTCAATTTAATGCTTCTGGTAGTGTGTAGACATATTTAATTGCTAAATTACAAAAACCTCTCATGCTTTAACTTCATTTTTCTTGCAAAATCTTTAATATAAATGTATTTTCATTCTATGATATCTTTTTCTAACTAGTAATGAAAGGTGGATGTAGGATTTTTCATTACTTGTCTAAATTAATGGTGGATTTTTTATGGGAGAAAAACATATAATTTAGTAGAAGAGAGGAAGAGAAAAATGAATTGATATTTTATTCAAGGAAAAAAAAATCTATACATCACCAAAAAGGTTCAAGGAGACTAGTTTATAATTTTCCACCGCCATGAAAAAATTGTTGATGTGGAATTACAACACCCCTCAAATTGTCTGGTTTTAGATGGGGCATTCGGTGTGATCGCACAACATTGAACTATCCTAAATGTGGGACATGCAAAATGCAGTAGCTCTAGAGAAGGATGGTTTTCCTCCTAACCTACTACCCGCCACTAACTACTCCTAATGCATGAAAATTTACTAACTAAGCCTAAACTACACTTCCAAGGGACAAGGATATAAGGATTGTATGAAATTAAACCTATACTAGAGTGTGATACACAAACAAAGGAGTGCTAATCACTCTTCCCAGCCTGTAAAATATAAAAAGGGTGAATCCTTTAGAGGTTGGACAAATGCAACACAACCCAAATTCCACCAATGCATTAAGGGAAGGTTGGACAACTACCAAACAGACCGAAATGTAAATAATCTTCATTTAGGATGAGCACAAAACACCCATATCCCTGTAATAACTATGAAATATGCACAGAACACCCTGCTTCAATGTAAGGTAAACGAGACACAAAAACCTTGTAAAGCTTAAGAAAACTAACACAAAACATATTTTTATTGTTGGTGAAGTATACATAGTAAATTTCATGTGGGAGAGAGGCATGAAGCCATTACACATTCTCGCGAAAAATTCTTAAAGCCCCAAGAAGAAATGGGGTGCATGGGTGAAAAAGGTGATCAACAACCATCTTGGCACATGCAAATCCCTTACATTTTATAGAGGAAGAAATGAGGCGAGAGATTGAAGAAAACTTGAAAATACACTCTAATCTCTTGCAAAACCATCATTGTCCTTGTAGCGTTGATGGGAAAGTCTACAAATCCCATACTCCATTGTACTTTACCTTGTTAGGGAAGACAGAAGCCCATACCTTCATCATTTTGTAGGTTATAAATATGGAAACAATACTCTATAATGGAGGACTGTATTTTCCCATTTTTAAATACTTAACCTCACTAAAATAAAAACATCAAATTTTGTGCAAATCTGAGCTCCAAAGTGATAAGTTATGGTCATATAAAGATGAGCGTTCCATACTGCAATAAATGTGAGTTGATGACGTTCCTTTTCGGATATTTGACCCTACATCACACCGTTCGAAATCTAAAATTTAAGACACTCGATATTTGGAGCTTTGGGTATTATACTTTGGAGGTCATTCTCACTATTAATCTAGTGAGCTAACTCGGGAGTTTTGAAATTTTGAGCCTCCAAAGACTTAATTTTGGACTTGGGGTTCGAGACTCTAAACTCATATTGTGTGACACTGTTCATCCAACTAAAATCCAAAATGTTCGAAATTCCAAAACCCCAAAGTCAAAAATTTGGAATTCAGGTTTTGGACCTTTGTGTTTTCGGGCTTTTGGCATTGATCACCCGATTGAGCTCGGGAAACTTGAACCTCCGAAACCACGAACTATGAAATTTGGAGTTCAGGTTTTTGACTTTCTTCTCCCTTTTTAGGAGTCTTCTACCGAGTTCTTGAAATTCACATCAGCCTACCTCGAATGACCTTACCTCTAAAGTCAAGTATTCGGACTTCTGAGCTCCTTCATTCCCCTTACTAGCTCGAGCTCCTTAGGTCCCTTGCAATGCACTTGACTCATTTCACTAACCTACTCACCTCATAACCTCTCATTTAAAAACCCTTGATCATGCCAAAAACCCTAGATCCACCCATGAAGGCTTGGTTTGGCTCAGTCTCTCTGCTTTCTTGTTGTCCATTTCACTGGGGCAAAATGGATAGTAAAAACTATCACCACCTGGTTAGTATAATCGATGGTTAAACAATGTAATAAATCAATCTAACATTCCCCCATTTTTACATTTGTTATACAAATGTACCACTAAACAAAATTCAAATTTCACCTTGCCAAGAGACATGGTGAGTATATCTATAATTTGAGAATCTATTGTGTAGTACTAGAGCTAGATGTGGTGATTCAAGAATTGGTTTTGAATGTAGTGACATTCGACCTCAATGTGTTTTGTTCTCTCATAGATAGATAGATTTTTCACAAGATTCAACACACCTTAATTTTTGTAATGAATTATGGGTGGCTTTTCTTTAGGAATGCCCATATCATCCAAATATAGACGAAACCAATTCACTTTACACAAAACTCCTCATGTATCTTGATAATCTGCATCATTGGATGAGAGAGAAACTAAAATTTTCTTCTTACTAATCCATGAGTTAGGTCCACACCTAGCATGAAAAATATAACCTATAGATAATTTCTTGTTCATCGAAAGATATAACATAGTGCAACTATGTATATACCTATAAGATGAATTGAGAGTTCTTCTAATAATCCATACCATAGTCAATTGTGCCTTGGAAATATCTCGGTGCATGCTTCGCTACTACCCAATGACATTTTATTGATCCTACATGAGTTAGGAAATATAGATCACAAAAAATAAAAGGTATGTTCTCGTATGTTGGTGCTCAATTTGATCTCACCTCGTTTTCTCTAAAAATTCTTCAATCTGCAGGCTCTGTCATATTTTCTACTTCCTTGAATGGATGTGTGAAAGGTTTTATTCATTTGTATGCTCTTGAAAGATCCGTATCCATGTTCGGGGATCACATTTGGGCCTTATATCATTTCTAAATCCTTTTTCCTTGAAGAAAAATTCAATTTTGATTACAAATGGTGATTTCCCTGCATTTTACGGTTTGACGGGTGTGTTTTCACCATAAATTTATATCTCAAAGCATTCTCATCTACATGGTCCTTTCTCGATTAGAAGCGTTCAATGGGCCATTTTGAAAATCTAAGGCCTCGTTTAAAATCAAGTCTTGTCCACGTGGAGGGCCTACGCTGATTCAAAAATTCACCTATTTGGTTGACTTTTGGAGTTGCACCAGGAGACATGTGGAGGTTACCGGTGGCCTTACCCAAACTTAGACATTTTTATGTGCCCGGTGTATCTTTCTTAGACCATGGACACATGGAGGGTCAATGCTCATTTGAGGATCTACCTCTAGGCCCTACCTTAGCAGTTACGCTAAGGAGACACGTGGTGAGCCCGTGCTTGTTTATGGTATCTGCTTTTGGGCACCATCTCAAAGTTGCACCAAGGAAACACATGGAGGATTCCACAGAATACTCTCTATACTTAAACTTTTCAAGAAAATTTCTAAGGCCTGAGAAACGTGGAGGGAATACACCTGTTTGGGGACCTACCCCTGAATTTTATTTTTGAAAGAGCATCGGAGGACACATGGAAGTTTCCACTCATTCGTAATTGCTTATAATTTTCAACTGAAGAAACTTTCTCAGACCCTAGACACATGGTACCTTCCACTGGTCCTAAAAATTTTCAACAACTCTGCTAGACTAGGACACGTGGTGAGTTTGTGCTTGTTTGGGTTCTCTACTTTTGGGGACCATATCAAAAGTTCACCAATGAGACACATGAAGGCTTCCACTAGCTCCTTTTATACTAAGAATTTTCAAAGGCTAAAAGGCAATTTTCTTGGGCCCAAGGCACATGGAGAGCTTGCGCTCATTTGAGGTCCCACCTCTAAACTTCATCTTTGAAATTATGCCAAGAAAACACATGGAAGGCCCATGCTTGTTTGGAAACTTGCCTCTATACTTCACCTTTGCGATTGCACCGGGAAACATGTGGAGGCTTTGTTGTATATATCCCCCCGGGTGAATTTAGACAAACAGAAGAATATGTAAATCAAAGAAACTCAAACTTGACATTTATTTGTGCCACTAGTTGCCACTAGCATAGATCAAAAGGAGTCAACATGAAAAAGGTTGCACTCCGGCGCGCAGTCAAAAGATGTCGACATGAAAAAGGATGCGCCTAGCGCAGATTAGATTAGAAGGTGTCGACATGAAAAATGTTGCGCCTTTGAATACGTTGGAAGGCGTAGGTGAGAAGATGTCAACATGAAAAAGGTTATGCCCTGACGTAGATCAAAAGGTGTCGACATGAAAAAGGTTGTGCAGCTGGCGCAGTTGGAAGGCACAGTCAAAAGACGTCAACATGAAAAAGGTTACGCCTGCGGCATAGGTTGGAAAGCGTAGGTCGGAAGATGTCGACATGAAAAGGGTTGCACCTTAGCATAGGTCGGAAGGAGCAGGTCGAGAAGATTTCGACATGAAAAAGGTTACGCCCAGCACGGGTTGGAAGGTGTAGGTCAAAAGATATCGACATGAAAAAGGTTGTGCCCTAGTGCAGATTAGAAGGTGTCGACATGAAAAATGATGTGCCTTGGTGTAGGTTGGAAGGCACAAGCACTACATTTTCAACACCTATGGCACATCTTAAGGAGGCGCAACATTTTGAGCGTTGACACCCCAAACCCGATAGAAAGTAAATCCTAACTCAGATATTCAAATGGCCATAACTTTTCACAGGGAGCTCATATTCATGCAAGGTCAAGATAGAAGATTCAGAGCCAATTCCAGTTGGAGAAGGCAAAACACTTCAAATTGGTAAAGTGGCCCTTTGAGCAGAGAAATCATATTTCATAGAGTTTTCCAAGAATTTCCAAATGTCTTCACTTGGAGCTATGAAGACTTGAGAGGATTCAATCCGAAGTTGGCACAACATACCATAGAATTGGATGTAGATGCTAAGCCCATCAAGTAGAACCAGAGACCAGTCAACCCTCACATTGAGCCTCTAATGAAGAAAGAGGTAAAGAAGCTAATAGAGGCAAGCATTACATTCCGATCAAGTACTCAAGTTGGGTTGCAAACTTGGTTCTAGTGAGGAAGAAGAGCGGAGAAATTAGGTTGTTTGTGTATAACACCGATGTTAAAGAAGAGCATGGAATTTAAGTGGACATCTCGAAGGCAAGGAAAGTTTTGAGGCAATAAAAGAGGCTATATCCCAAGCTCCGACTCGTCAATCTAGACTTCTCCAAATACTTCATGCTATATGCCTTCGGTGGTGGAGACACAATTTCTGCAATACTGGTACAACAAAATAAAGAGAGATTAGAACAACCGATTTCTATCTTCAATCAAGGCTTGGAGGAATACGAAAATAGGTACTCTTTCATTGAAAAGCATGTCCTTGCAAAGTGATCAAGAGCTTAAAGAAATTCAAGCACCTAGTCTCAAACAACAAAATCCAATTATTGGTCTCTCATGCGGGAGTCAAAGACTTCCTTCTAGACAAGGATTTGAATGAGAAAGCGTGCGGGATGGATCACTCGTGTCATGGAATATGACATCAAAATTAAGGTTACTAAGTTGTTCCATGGAAAGGGATTATGTGAACAACTAGCCTCAAGTCGAAAGTTGAAGCGGGTGATGAAAAAGAGATAGTTTTGGTACTACAAGATGGTCAAGAAAAGGAAAATGATGTTGTGCCCACTTCTTGTTGGACTCAAAATATGATACACTTCCTACTGCAGACAGGTCTATACCCTCAAGAAATGAACAAAGCAAAGAGGAGATATTTTTAGATTACAAGCCATTCCATATGTGCTTGTTGATGGTGTTTTGTTCAAGAAAGACATCAATAGGGTTCTATTGAGGTGCATTGGGACAGGTCAAATTGAGAGGGTGTTACAAGATTTTCATGATGAAGATTAGGAGGACATTTCACCCCATGGATAAAAACTCTAAAGATAATGAAGGTAGGGTATTATTGGCCATAGTGTTCAGCGACTACTATACATGGATAAGAAAGTGTAAGAAATGTGCACTCTTCACAGGCAAAGAAAGACTAGCAGTGTTTCCATTGCACCTAATTTTGGTTGACCAACCATTTATGAAATGGGGATTGGACTTCATCGGGGTCATCAATCCAAATGAAGCCAAGGCCACAAGTGGATTCTCATGGCAACGGACTATTTAACGAAGTGGAATGAAGCAGCGAGTAGCACTCAAAGAAGCAAATGAGTCTAACATACTAGAATTTTATGAAGGAATTGTGACCGAGGTTCGGTGTGCCAACCACTATCATATCGCATACAATGCATTGACATTCATAGGTTCCAAGATTACAGAATGGGATGTCAAGAATCAAATATATTTGAGCACCTCTTCAAATTATTACCCGTAGGGTAATGGGACGGAGTAGAGTCCACGAACAAGAATTTGCTAAGAATCATTAGAAGGAATCTGGAAGAAAACCAAAGGACATGGCATACCAAGCTAAAATTACCATTATGGGCTGACAATATAACACCAAAGAGGTCTACGGTAATTCTCCCTATAAGTTGGTCCATGGGAAAGAGGCGATGTGCCTATGTCATTAGAATTGCCGCATTAGAGCTCGTGAAGCGGTTGGAGTTGTCCGAGTTCGAGCCAATGGAGGTTAGGTATGCATAGTTGATGGAATTGGAAGAAATTAGAGAACATTCAGTTCAAATGATTGAGAAAGATCATGCCTCGGAAAATATGGTTTGATAAGAAAGTAAAACCGACGACCTTCCGGGAAGGGGACTGGTTCTAAAATGGGATGCAGATTGGGAAAACCAGGAAGGCATTCCAAGTTTGATGCCACTTGGAATGGCCCTTAAATGGTCACGGGATGTAAAATTAGTAATGCCTTCCAATTGTCTACATTGGATGGAGAAGAAATCTTGATTAAGTTAACGGAATCTATCTTAAACATTGTTACTAAAAGGAAAAGGTTTACCCTTGTAAATATTAGCCTAGATTTCAATTCCTCTAAGTGCAGATGCACATTGTCTTATTATAGTTAGGTTTCAATTTCCCTAAGTGCTTCGGCATAGGTTTTTTTGCTCTTAGGTTGAATTTCTGATTCGAGCGTGCTCTTAGAGAAGGAGTTCTGATGATTAGGATCGGGATCAAATATCAGCTTGGTTTTAGGTTATTGCTTATGAATCCATGCCCAATGGATTACTAAAAGGCCACTAATCTTCTATCTAGTAGGTAGGTGATCCCATTAAGTCACCAAATTGTTGTATATATCCCCCTAGGTAAATATAGATAAATAGAAGAATATGGAAATCAAAGAAACTCAAAACCTGATATTTATTTTGCCACCTTTGATTACCCACAGTGTAGATCGAAAAGCGTCAACATGAAAAAGGTTGTGTCCTAGTGCATGTTAGAAGGCAAAGGTTAAAAGATGTCGACATGAAAAATGTTATGCCCTGGTGTAGATAAGAAGGTGTTGACATGAAAAAGGTTATGCCGTGGCGCAGGTTGGAAGGCGTAGGTGGGAAGATATTGAAATGAAAAAGGTTACACCACAGTGTGCAGATCAGAAGGTGTCGACATGAAAAAGGTTTCACCTTGGTGTATGTTAGAAGGTGCAGGTCAGAAGATGTCAATATGAAAAAAGGTTGTGCCCTTGCGTAGGTTAGAAGATGTCGACATGAAAAAGGTTATGCCCTGGTGTAGGTTGGAAGGCACATGTCAGAAGATGTCCACATGAAAAAGGTTACACCCTGGCGTAGGTTGGAAGGCACATGTTAGAAGATGTCGACATGAAAAAGGTTGTGCCCTGGCGTAGGTTAGAAGGCACAAGCACCACATTTTCAGCACCTATTGCACACCTTCGGGAGGTGCATCTTCGGGAGGCATAACATTTTGAGCGTTGACACCCGAACTCCGAGAAAGTAAACCCGACCTAGTTATTCAAATGGCCATAAATTTTCATAGGGATCTTTGATTCATGCAAGGTCAAGAGAGAAGATTTAGAGCCAATTCCGGTTGCGGAAGAAAAAAGACGTCAAATTGGTAAAGTGGCCACTAAGTAGGAGAAATCAGATTTCATACAGACTTTGCCAAGAATTTATATATGTCTTCACTTAGAGCTACGAAGACTTGAGAGGATTCAATCCAAAGTTGGCATAACATACCATAGAATTAGATCTAGATGCTAAGCCCATTAGGTAGAAGTAGAGACCAGTCAACCCTCACATTGAGCCTCTAATGAAGAAATAGCTAAACAAGCTAATAGAGGCAAGCATTATATTCCCGATCAAGCACTCAAGCTGGGTTGCAAACTTGGTTCGGTTAGGAAGAAGAGCAAAGAAATCAGGTTGTGTGTGGACTTCCGAGACCTAAACAGGGCATCTCTCAAAGACCATTACCCACTTCCTTCAATGGAACAAATATTGCAAGTGGTATCCGGTTCAGAGAGATTCTCTCTCCTAGATGGCTACTCAGGGTATAATTAGATAGTGGTGAAAGAAGATGACCAGTTAAAGATGGCTTTCACCACCAAATGGGGCACCTATGCCTATAAGAAGATGCCATTTGGGGTATCGAATGATGGATCCACTTTCCGAAGGGAAATGGATATGGCATTCAAGGGATTGATCAACAAAATAGTTATGATATATCTTGGCGACATCCTTTGTATTTGCCAAAAATACGGTGGATCACCTCTTTCATCTAAGGCGGGTTTTCAGAGGTGTAGAATATTTGGGGTATCATTGAATCCCAAAAAATGCATATTCTTTTCTCACGAAGGAAAACTTCTTGGCCATATTGTTTCAAAGGAGGGGTTGACGATTGACCTAGAAAGAGTTGAAGAAATTCGAGCGTTGTCATTGCCATGTCATAAGAAGGCTCTTCAAAGCTTCTTAGGAAGGATCAATTTTGTCGCATGTTTTTCCAAACTTTGCACCTCTCGTAAAGCCAATAATGCTAATGTTAAAGAAGAGCATAAAATTTAAGTGGACATCTAAAGGCAAGGCAAGTTTTGAGGCAATAAAAGAGGCTATATCCCAAGCTCCAACTCTCGTCAATCCGGACTTCTCCAAGGAATTCATGTTATATGCCTTGATGGTGGAGACACAATTTATGCAATCTTGGTACAACAAAACAAAGAGAGATTAGATCAACCGAGTTACTTTCTTGATCAAGGCTTGGAGGAATATGAAAATATGTACTTTCATTAAAAAGCATGTCCTTGCGGTGATCGGGAGCTTAAAGAAATTCAAGCACCTAGTCTCAAACAACAAAATACAATTATTGGTCTCTCATGCGGGAGTCAAAGAATTCCTTCTAGAAAAGGATTTGAATGAGAAATGTGCGGGATGGATCACTTATGTCATGGAATATGACACGAAATTAAGGTCACTAAGCTGGTCCATGGAAAGGGATTATGTGAACAAGCGCCTCAAGTCAAGAAGTTGAAGGAGGTGATGAAAAAGAGACTGCATTATGGTACTACAAGATGGTCAAGAACCGGAAAATGATGATGTGCCCACTCCTTGTTGGACTCGAATATGATACACCTCCTACGAGATAGGCCTATACCCTACGAAATGAGCAAAGCAAAGAGGATATACTCTAGATTACAAGCCATTCCATATGTGCTTTTTGATGGTGTTTTGTTCAAGAAAGACATCAATAGGGTTCTATTGAGGTGCATTAGGACAAGTCAAATTGAGAGGGTGTTATGATATTTTCACAATGGAGATTCGGAGGACATTTTTCCCCACAGATAACAACTCTCAAGATAATGAAGCGCAGGGTATTATTGGCCCACGGTGTTCGGCGAATGCTGCTATACATGGATAAGAAAGTGTAAGAAATGTGCACTCTTCACGAGCAAAGAAAGACTAGCAAAGTGCTTCCATTGCACCTAATTTTGGTTGAAAAACCATTTATGCAATGGGGATTGGACTTCATCGGGGTCATCAATCCAAATCTGAAGCCAAGGCCATAAGTGGATTCTCATGGCAACAGAGACTATTTCACCAAGTAGTAAACGAGTCTAACATACTAGACTTTTATGAAGGAATTGTGACCAGATTCGGTGTGACAGCCATTATCATATCAGACAATGCATTGGCATTCATAGGTTCCAAGATTACAGAATGGGCTGTCAAGAATGGAATCTATTTGAGCACCTCTTTAAATTATTACAGTAGGGTAATAGACATGCAGAGTCCACGCTCAAGAATGCTTAAGAATCATCGGAGAAGGACTTCGGATTAAAACCAAAGGACATGGCATACCAAGCTAAAATTACCATTATGGGCTGACGAGGATAACGCCAAAGAGGTCTTAGGTAATTATTTCTATAAGTTGGTCTATGTGAAAGAGCAGCGATGTGCCTATATCATTAGAATTTCCAGCATTGGAGCTCATGAAGCGATTGGAGTTATGTCGAGTTCGAACCAATGGAGGTCGGGTATGCAGATTTGATGGAATTGGAAGAAATCAAAGAACATGCGGTTCAAACGATTAAGAAAGATCATGCCTTAGTAAAAAGATGGTTTGATAAGAAAGCAAAAGCGAGGACCTTCTAGGAAGGAACAGGGTTCGAAATGGGATGCGAGATCGGGAAAAACCAAGAAGGTATTCAAAGTTTGATGCCATTTGGAGTGGCCCCTAAATGGTCACGGGATGTAAAATAGTAATGCCTTCCAATTTTCTACATTGGATGGAAAAGAACTCCCGATTTTGGTTAGCTGAATCTATCTTAATTATCGCCACTAAAAGGAAAAGGTTTACCATTGTAAATATTAGCCTCGATTTCAATTCCTCTAAGTGCGGATGCACATTGTCTTGTTGTAGTTAGGTTTCAATTTCCCTAAGTGCTTTGGCACAAGTTTTATTGCTCTCATGTTGAATTTCTGAGTTCGGCGTGCTCTCGAAGAAGTAGTTGCGGTATCGAGGATCAGGATCAGATATTAGCTTAGTTTCAGGTTATTACTTATGACTCCATGCCCAATGGATTGCTAAAAGGCCACTAATCTTCTATCTAGCAGGTAGGTGATCTCGTTGAGTCACCAAATTGTTGTATATATCCCCCTAGGTAAATATAGACAAATAGAAGAATATGGAAATCAAAGAAACTCAAAACTCGACATTTATTTGTGCCACCAGTCACCCTGGCGCTTGAGATCGAAGGCATCAACATGAAAAAGGTTGTGCCCTGGCATAGGTTTGAAGGCACACATCAGAAGATGTCGACATGAAAAAGGTTATGCCTTGGCGTAGGTCGGAAGATGTTGACATGAAAAAGGTTGCCCGACACTGATTAGAAGGTGTCGACATGAAAAAGGTTACACCCTGGCGCAGGTTGGAAGGCACAAGTCAAAAGATGTCGACATGAAAAAGGTTACGCCCGGTGCGAGGTTGGAAGGTGCAGGTCAGAAGATTTTGACATGAAAAGGTTATGCCACTGGCATAGGTTAGAAGGCGTAGGTTAGAAGATGTCGACATGAAAAAGGTTGCACCCTGGCGTGGGTTAGAAGGTGCAGGTCGGAAGATGTTGACATGAAAAAGGTTACACACCTGGCAAAGATCGAAGGTGTGGACATGAAAAATGTTACACCTTGGTGCATGTTAGAAGGCGCAGGCACCACATTTTGAACACCTATGGCACATCTTTAGGAGGCACAACATTTTGAGTGTTGACACGCGAAACTCGATAGAAAGCAAACCACGACCCATATATTCAAATGGTGATAAGTTTTAGGAGGAGGTCGATTCATGCAAGGTTGGAATTTTCGGAAGCTAGTTCTTCAAAAATTCCAACCTATAGTTCTTCAATCTTTAATTAGGTTAGAACAAGTTCTTCAAAAATGGAAAATATAGTTCACCATTTTTTGGGTTTCTTAGGTTCTCACCTACCGCCATAATGAGATGTATTAAATACAAACGGAGGTGGTTGGGGTAGATTTGGAATTTATCCCTCTTCCCTCTCTCATTCTTCCTATAAATTGTAATGAGGGGCTTCTTTCTAAAGGTTGGACATTCTTGTTTTTCCCCTCCTTCTTCTCTTTGTGACAGCGAATTTGTGGAGTTCAAACCTCCCATTTAAAACTATAATGCAACTTTTCCTCTTGGCATTTTTTAGTGTATTGTATCAATCTTTGGAGCAAATAATGCATGTATGTGGATGATTCTCAACCCTCTCTGTGTTCATTTGCATCCTCATGATCTTTCACCTTTGCAAATTTGGTTATCTCTGTGCATGATCTTGCATTGCATTTTAATGTTTTGTGTTTATTGGCAAGACAGGTGTTCTTCATTCCTCGGTGCATCACCTTTGTTAGTTTAGGTTTATTTTTATGCATCTTCTTACCCTATCTCCTTGGCAAGTTAGATTATGTTTTTGAGTAAACCTTACGCATTTTTATGTGTGCATCCGAGCGGAGGAATAGGAACTAGCCTTCATCCGTAGAGCTTTCTGATTCACAAGGTGCCACACTTGGGAAAAGCTCCATGTTATCCAATCTGCTGAGTATTAACCCATCAAGTTATAGACATTCACGGGTGCTATGATTCGCCATCAATAGGCTTCATTGAAAACTCAAAAAGGGAAAAATGTGAAAATTGCACATTTTCTCCAAAAGTTATAAATACAAAAAGGCAACCAAGGCCCACTTCGAATCATATTTTTCCACGTGGGCAAATCTGATCTAAAGTTGGGAAAGGCAAGAATCAATGGTTGATGCACATTACATCTGATTTTGCCACCATTTTTTCTACAAAACTCTTGGACATGTGAATACACAAGTGTTTTTCATCATTTTAGATGAAATTCCTTGTCGCTTTTTTTACGTAAAGTGCATTTGAATGGATTTAAAGCTTAATTTTTGAGTCTAAGGAATGTAAATGTTGATATCTTGAAGTTGAAATTGCTCGGGCACTTGAAAAAATGTGAATTACTAGAGGAGCTAGATGCGAGAACAAAATTGTAGAGGAAAGAATGGGAAAAGGATGAAATTATGAAATTTACAAAAGTGCGAAAAGGATGAAAAAGGTCTATTCTCAAGGGATTACTTGTCAAATCCAACTATACAAATCCTTTGAAAAATGATTAAAACAAAGATTTCTCGTATGAAAAAATAAAAGAATGATTAGAAGGATTGTAAAAAGTTCTAGCATGGCATCCCTATCATTAGTCGAGGGTCCGAGAAATGTGATCGAGTTCATGACTTTTCCACTGGCACATTTGTGGTGTAAATTTGTTAAACGTCAATTTCTAAGACAAATTGGTAAAAAGAAAAGGATTCCTTGAATATTATAATTTTTGGGTGGAAAATTTGGGATGAGTGAATGAGGATACTCTTAAACAACTTAAAACCATACATGCCCCAAGTGGATCAATTAGAAAGAGAAAGAATTCCTCTTTTAGTTGCTCTTCATTCATCCTGTAGAAGTATTGCAACTGATCCTCGTAATCTGAAACTCATCCTCACATTCTGAAGTGAATGTGACTCATTCCGGTGAAGCCGAGGGTGCACTGATAGGACATGGTCTAAACTGTTGAATATTTCTTATGCAACTTCAATTTTAACAAGAATATCTTCTTTGAAGACATCCTTGAAAAAGATGGTTATTCATGAGATGATTTCCCTCTTGTTTCCCATTTACAAAAATCTTATCCTATATGAATGAATGGTACTGAATTGATGTCCTCTCCATTTCTTTTTCCTTCTTTGATAACAAGGAGTTCCTCCATGACATGCAACCACTTTGGACCACTTACTAACCTCAAATGGAGTTAATGGAAAGTCACTACAAGTGTTGAAGCATATTGATCATATAGGAGTTCCACTTTCATCTGAAGGAAAAGTTGTTTAGAAACTCTAACCTCTTCATCCCACATGAAACCTACAAGATCAAATCCTTTTACCTGTTGTTTTTCGGGACAATTAAGGGAAGCAAGATCTCCTTGGTTTTCTTCTACCAACACTTGTTCATTAAACAAATCTGACTACACAATTTAAAGTAAGAAACTCTCAATTATATTATCTTCACCCAAAACCCTCGAAGTTTACTTAGTTTCTCCCACATGCTCCTCTATTTCTTTATTCAATGACAATTGCAGCTGATCCAAGCCTTCCCATTCAAGGAGATAAATTGAAACTAAAGGTGTTCCAGAAGTGGGCATTTTTATAGGCTCTTTTACATCCAAATACTCCTTGAATCTAACATAAAATCTACTCCTTTGTTCTCTGACTGTGCAAAGGGTTCAAACTCCCTAATGTTTTTTTCAAAATTAGCAGTTGATTCTTCATGACCCTCCTTGTCTTCAAACATAAAATTTGCAAGATCAAATTCATCTAGGAAAACATAGTTTTGAAAAGATGGAGGGGAAGAATTTGAAACTTCCCGCATGGTATAATCTATGCTCAAAACTTATGAGTCCATCATGGAAATAATCCCACTATGATCAGTTGTTGTATTCGATGATGATGTTGGAAATTCACTGCAATGCTCCAAAAGTGATGCAATTTCTTGATGTGCTTGACAGGTAGGATCATTACACTGATAAGAATAAGCTTGTACACTTGAGAGTATTTCGTCTTTAGCTTTCACATTCTCTTCTTCAATAGAATTTGCACCTTTGGTGATTCAAACTCCTCTGATGGGACTAAGTTAATATGAATAATGCATTATGAATAAGTATATTTCTTGTCCTCTTCATTCAACTCTAGATTTGTTTCTGGTACAAAACTAGTTTGTTCCACTTGTTCTTGAGCCTCAACTTCTGCAGAAGGTTTAGTTGGGAATGAATTTTTCTTGATGTTAATTTTTTCAGCCCATTTCCTCAAATTATCTACATGCTCTCTTTTTCTATTCTCTTTGACCACATACTCCTCCCTTTTTCTCATTTCTTGACAATGCTCCTCCCAAAATGGATTTGGGACAATAACAGGAGGGGTGGGATGGAATTCAACCGATTCACCCACTTTGTTTGAAGAAGAGATTCTTTATCTTGTCTTGATGGCCCTTGTGGAAAAGAGGGAACTTTAGAAGGATGAGGCATGGAAGATTCATGATGAAATGGAGGAATAGGAAGTGAAGGAAAGGAATTCTCAGGAGTAGAAACTGGAAGATTAGGACTATGGGGTTTAAGTTGAAACTGCATAGATGGAAACACAAGAAGAGGGTTGTAAGGTGGTAATGCAGGGGCCTCCCATTGATAGGATTGACTAACACTACGTTCATAAATATCCCTTTTCTTGATCCATTCTCCAACTTGAGTCATCGTCTTGATTATGAATTGAAGCTTTTGTTGAGGGCTAAGCTCACATGGTATATGGCCAGTCCATGGGTATGGAATTATGAAGCCAATCTGGGCTACCTTTGTCGTTTCATTGATCCTTATTCATACCATGTTATGCTCCAACTCTCGAACCTTCTTCTACAAGTGATCCTCTTCAGGTGTGGAATAGATTCCAAAATCTGCATGCCATTGTTCTTCAGTAACCCCCATGTTTGGTGGATAACCGAATTGACCTGCATCTTTCTTATGTGAACATGCATGCTCAAACTGATATTCATCATGAAATTGGTTTGGAGGTGAATTGTAATAGCCTGAAGATGGAAAGAACCATTCGTTGCTACAAGTGGGAGTCCCACTGTGGAAATGAATCCATGATTGCACAACTTCATGAATGAGAGAAAATGGAAAGATATGGAAGAAAACTAGATGGAAAATGGATAAAATGAAAGTCTGTAACACAGAGAGTAGGGTACTTAGACAAATGGAGTCACCATTTGTGCTTGGGTAGTCATCCTAAGGCTGGAATTTCACTAAGAGAACAACAACTTAATGAAATGAAATGAACACAATACACACACCTAAGAAAGATGCACCTCTTGTCCCATCGGGAATGATGAAATATGTTGTCACCAAATCACCTGCAACCCCCAAATGGCACGGGAATTAACCACGACATTCGGTGTGATTGGTACAAATGGGATCACCTCTCAAACTTTGGGACTTGCACTTGAGGTGAACCTTTGGAGAAGGCGATTCCTCTTCCTAAACTAAACACAACACTACGTCTAATGTAAGAAAGATGGCTAACTAGTCCTATGCTAACATTCAATGGGATTAGGGAAAAACATTGCAAGGAAATAAAATCTATGCTAGAAGTTGTGATGCACCAAAAAAAGGGATGTTTAACTTCCAGAAGGGTTAATGTGGGTAGTATGCTTGAATCATTGGCTACCTTCACCTATTACAACTTGGAAAGGGTACATAATACATGAGACTAGAAGCACACCTTCCTTTGTTAAAATATAAACATACACAATAGAAAGATCAGCTTCGATTTGATACATAGGTAGTTCATCAAGAGGATAATCACAAGAACATGTTCAAGCATCTACTTGATGATAATAATGATGCAAATTTTAATCAACCGAAGGAAAATTGATTCTCACAACCGATGAAAGGTAATCACACTATTATTTTCACAATATGAAATAGATAATCTAAAGTAATAGAAAACTTATCAATAATGCCAAGGAATTGCATTCACAAAACATACAATGACTAATTATTAAACACAATAAAAAAATCTTCATGTAGAAGGCATAACTCGAATATAATTAAATGATTTCAACCAATCTCTGAAAGTACTCTTCCAAGATTGAAGAGGAACCTCACCAAAAATCTCTCCAAAAATATATCTCCCTATACTCAACTATTTATAATCCCTTTAGGTTGATCCATGAAAATTTGGCCCTTAACTAAAAGTAGAAATGTCATTAATATTAACGGAACATGCTCTCATGAAAACAACAAATTTGTTGCAAAATGTTTTGACCAAGTCAACCTGCAACTTCAACTGATTGAGCTCGAATTAGTCCTAAATGGCTACTCAACTTGATTTGGTTTCAAATCCGGGTTGTTGCTTATCTTAAGAAAATGATTTATTCACTTTAGAAATGGTGGTTCTTGCACCCTATAACTCTGTTGATTGAGAAAGCGGGACGGAAGCTTTGTGATATTTTATTAATCTCAATCAGTAAAAAAGTACATTGAATAGGCTGCAATATTTATAGATATTGCACAGCCAAATACATCCAGAAAATGAGTTGCACAGGTGCAACCACAAACCAGAATAAACAAGTTTCCAATAACATCCGGGAAGCAAAATAAGAAAAATATATTGTTTAAAACAATATAACAATCTGAATACAAACAAATATGGTTGATTAACCATACAACAGTATAACCATTTATTATTTAATTAATAAAATTAATTAAATAATCCTACTATGCATAATTAATAATAGGATAATAAAATTTATCCTAACATTCCCCCTTAATTGTGCATTATGCGAAGAGATGAGGAGATAAATGCCTGAACAACTCGAACTTGTCACGTGCAAGTGACTTTGTGAAAATATCTGCTCATTGTTCAATTTGTTGGAAAAAATTGAAAGTGGATGTTGTGCTTCAATACATGTTCGCGTATGAAATGAACACGAACTTCAAGGTGCTTTGTTCTCTCATGAAAAACAGGATTGCGAACAAGTTTGAGAACACCTTCGTTGTCTACATACATGGTGGTCGGTTTTCTGTGGTATTCCAAGTCCTTCCGGTATGCGATGTAGCCAAATCGCTTCACAGAAAACTTCTCCTGCAGAACGATACTCGCACACCGTGGAAGAGCGAGAAACAAAGTGTTGTTTCTTACTTCCCCATGATATTGGTCCAGATCCCATAAAGAATACAAATCCAGTGGATTTTCTATCATCAATGTTACCTACGTGATCTGAATCCAAATATCCAATCAAGAAGAAGTTCTCATTCTTCTTGTATTCTAGACCAAGATCCACTCATCCTTTGAGATATCTCAAAATGCGCTTTGCTGCTTTCCACAGCGACAAATCTTGGGTTCATGCATGAACACGGATAGATAGCTCACTACAAAGCCTGATATCTGGTCTAGTGTAGGTCGAGTAAATGAGACTCCAGTCATTTGCCGATAGAGAGTGGCACTTACCTCAGGAGATGGATCTGAATGAGATAACTGTAATTTGTTCTCCATAGGTGTAGAAATTGGTGTGCAATCCATCATCCTAGACTTCTCGAGTGTTGTCTTGGTATATTTCATCTGAGAAACAAAGATGTGATTCTCTTTCTGCCATACTTCCAGTCCAAGACAGTAGTGCATAAGCCCGAGATCTGTCATGTCGAATGATCACTTAAGATCTTTCTTTGTTTCATCAATCATCTTCACTGAACTGCCAGTGATGACTAGATCATCAACATAAACTACAACAATCACCATCTCCCCCCCTTGCTTTTTGAGGTAGAGATTGGGATCGTATGGATTTCTGATAAATCCATGTTGTACGAGATGCTCATCAATCTTGATGTACCATGCCCGGGGTGCCTGTTTGAGGCCATACAGAGATTTCCTGAGTCTGCATACCTTTTCTTCTTGACCAGGTACAACATATCCCTCAGGTTGAGTCATGTAGACTTCTTCTTGCAAATCTCCATTCAGGAAGGCACTTTTTACGTCCATTTGGTGAACTTTCCATCCAAACTGAGCAGCTAGAGCAAAGATCATCCTGATCATTTTGATCTTAGCTGTGGGAGCAAATGTCTCCTCATAGTCAATGCCTTCTTTCTGTGCGTACCCCTTTGCTACAAGTCTTGCTTTACACTTGTCCACTGTCCCATCTGCTTTGTACTTAGTTTTGAATATCCATCTGCAACCAATGGGTTTCTTCCCTGGTGGAAGATCGACAAGCTGCCAAGTGTTATTCTTCATCACTGATTGATATTCAGAATCCATGGCATCTTTCCAAGCTTTTGACTGTAGGGCTTCCTGGACTGTAGATGGCTCGTCTGTTTCAATAACTCTACTCATCAAAGCAAAGTTAACTTCTTCTCTTGCTTTACTGCGAGTCCATGGTCCAGGGGTGGATGTATCCAGTGGAGCATCCAATCTTGCATCTCGTAATGTACTTGTACACCATTTAGGCATACATTGAGCTATTCCCATGGGTTTTGGTTCTATCTGATCAACACCATCATCCCCATCATCACTTTCATCTTCAGAGGGAACATTTGCTTCAGTTTTTACAACTGGTGAAAAATCTACATCTTGCATGAGTCCGGAGGAGGAGTCTCTGCTTCCTTCTTCTCAAAAAACTCAACATCTCTCGCTTGTGTAGAATTTACGGTCTTAGGATCCATCATCAGTACCCAAGAGTCTCTTCTTGTATCCAATGAAGATGAGATTTTGTGACTTCATGTCCAATTTCTTTCTGTTCTGTTTGGGTATGTGCATGCTGGCTTTGCACCCGTATACTCTGAGGTGTGCAATGGATGGTTTCCTCTTTGACCATGCTTCTTGTGGTGTAATTCCATCAAAAGCAGTTGTGGGTGCTCTGTTTAACAAATACACTTCATTGCTTTGTTTAATGCTTACGCCCAAAATGTCTTTGCAGAGTTCGGAATCATCGATCATGCATCGCACCATTTCCATGATAGTACGATTTCTTCTCTCGAAAACACCATTTTGCTACGGTGTGTGTGGAGGAGGCATTTGTCGGCGAATCCCGTGAGTTTGTAGATAGTCTCGAACTCATCACCGGTGAATTCCCCCTCGATCCGAGCGAGAGAGTTTTGATGTGACTGTAGACACTTAAAATTGGTTACTCAATTTAGTGTCCCTCTCATCCATTTACTTGCTTGGGTAACCTGGGGCACGTTTACGTCACCAACTATCCCCTTGGGATATTATCCAATTTGTGATTTAATCACTTACTCTAAATTTAATTCACCCCATCATATCTTACCCATGAGTGATTAAATATTAAATATTTAATTACGCTTCTTCCCATGCATCTTAATCACTTATCTACCCCAAATTTATTCTATCTATGTATCACATCTATTTTTCCTCTTCCCTAAGCGGGATATTTCCCGTATTCAGGGTAAGTCTTATCTTTCTTGAAATCGCTCATTTTGGCCATCTCGGGAGTCTATTCCGCGATCGGCGCCGACCCATATGGTCGGCGCCGATTTTCTAGGAGCGGCGCCGATTATAAAAGCAAGTCCAGAACTCAGTTCTAAGGACCGAAGAGAGAGCGAAAAAGTGAACAGATGAAAAAAGGAAGCACTTACGCATGAACAGAGAGCGAGAGAGACACAGGCTGTAAGAAAGAGAGATCTTTTAGCATCAAGGGTGTCAAGTAAGGGCAGATCCTGTCCGAATCAATCCCTGAGAGGAGCACCGTTACTCTGCCCACATCACGTCAACATCGCACACAACCATCTATCATCGGGGTGACTGCTCAAAGATCTCGCCAACTTCGGCACATCCAGCAGACCACATTCACCTTCTAATTCCCGAATCTTATCGCACAGTCCCTGATTGATCGATCTACCTTTAGTCGACGCCGATCTCACCCAGTCACGACCGATTCATCTCAATCGACGCCGACCACATCAGTCGACGCCGATTCTACCCAGTCGACGCCGATTTCCCTGCAGACAGGTAAAAGGACACAGGTAACACAAATCCAGCATTATTTCATAGTTCCCTATTTTCTGTACTTTCTGTCTGCTGTTTAGATTCTGTCTTATTACTGCAATCAGAAAATCTAGCTTTTTACTTACATCTTTTATCATGTATGCTTCTTTTCTTAATTGAAAACGTGGACTGACATCCGCCGAGGAAGCTTATCGCTTCCCGGACCCGCTTCTCGGGCAGTCCACCTAAATATCTCTTAACGCCGTCTTTTTCTGTCAAGCATCGGTGTCTTGCAGGTTACTCGGATCTATTGTGCGAATTGCTCGTGTGCGCCGTCTTATCTACATCGGCTTCCTCATTCGTCTACATCTTCGGATCTTATCCATCAGGTATCGATTTTATTGGAGTTTTTCAGGGTTTTTGTGTTTAGTTTGGTGCATTAACTTGGACAGGTAACAAGCGCGAAATCCTTGATCTACATTCTGGCACGCCCGGTGGGACTTGAACCAAAGTCCCTTATTGGTAAGTTCATTTCTTTTTTAGTTTTGAGCTTTGTTCTTTTTCTTCACTGATTTCTATCAGTTCTGCTTGAGCATCTCTTTTCATCATTCCAATCTTGCTTTTTATGCTGAATCGTTATTCTGAAATTTTTCTATTTTCTTAGAATAGAAATTTTTCGTTTCACCATTATCCGGATATATCTTTCTGGATTTTTGTTTGGTGTTTGCTTAACCTCTTCTTGCGGAGCACTTTGCTTGTTCGTGGGATTGTTCGAGGGGAAGAGCTCAACAACGCGCTTTTTGAAGTCCACACACCTTGGAGAGCTAAATCTACAGGTATTCCTCTTTTACGGTGTTTTCTCCTTTTTAGGATTTCTTTGTCGGTTGCCTATCACATCCAAACACTTCAATTTTTGGTGCTTAAAAAGAACTTAATCGCATTTGGGAAAGAATCTGTTTGACTTGTCTTCATCGAAATCAAACACTTCGTTTTTAAGTGCTTAAAAAGAACTTTTCCTTTGTCATTGCTGCATGTTTTTCATCTAGTTTTAATTAGGCTGGAAAATTGATCAAAATCGGTAGTGACACTATTTGATTTTTATTTTTCACCCTTGCACACAAAGCCAAAATCACTAGGTATAAAGCATTTAAACAAAATTCCTTCCCTGGCCTCGCCTACTTGGAAGTGATATCCAAGAGGAAGAGCCTACGCGGTACTCAGGCCGCGCTATAAATTCACGGAAGATTTTGGTATATATTGGCAAAGCACCCGACTCCCTTATCGCAGCGGTGTGTGAAGTGTGGGGGTAGGCCCCTATATCAAGCCACGTACCGGTCTTTTACTGAAGTGCCTTCGGGACTCCTCACCAAACATTACCCAAACCATCCTTAGTTTGGCTATCTGAGTAGTTCCTATTCTAAAAAGCCTTCCCTAACATTTTCTTTTCTTAAAAGCATCAAAATTTAAAGGAGATAATCACTTACCGCTTGAATTGTCTCGTGCATTAGTTAGGTCAATCTTCTTTCTCGCGTGTTTATGACGGTTATCACTCGGTCACAATCTAGAAGAATGGCTCAACTGGTTCCTTCTTCCTCCGAGATCACCACTAGTGTGGAGGTTTCGGCACACCCCCAATCTTCCTCGGGACCGCTGTTAGTTGGTTCCCCATCCTGGTCATATAATCCTTTCTATCAAGCCAAAGCAATCCCATCACGTCCAGCTTCCCCTAGTCCTTCGGAAATATCATCTGGCTCGGAGTATGTTCCCCGCGGGGATCCTGAATTCCAGGCATTCCTCGACCGCAATCCGATAGCCCTCATGGACTACCTAGTACACAAGTCTATTCAAATATCTGATCAAGGACCACCAATCCAACAAGTGTACGATTATCCTCGTGGATCACCCCTCAGCCTTTGAGAGAGCCAGCATCATCTCTCTTGCCTCGAGTCACGGAGAAGGGCGAGGCCCCTATGCCTCCCTTTTCTCTTCCACCTACCATATCGACTAGTTCTCAAATAGTCTTACCTATTCCTAACACCGCAGTTACCTCGAATATTCCACAACCTACTTCTGAGAGGCCTTCTGCCCTGGCTATAATGAATGCATCTGCACACCCGCATATTGCTGTTAATTCATCTATGCCCTCCATCGTGTCCCAAGGTCAGTACTCTTCATGAGCCAACCCTCCGAATAGCCGCTTGGCTCCTACTTTCGTCCTCTAGGGGTCTTTCTTCCAATGTTCCAAAGAATCGTGACCTTCGCCCATCCTCTAACATCGCACCCTTAATACCTAATCCGCAAGAAGGCCCTTTCGTGTCTTGTTCCCCAATATGTCCAATCAAGTCGGCACTCATGTTCCTCAATCTGTCCCGATCCAATCAACAAACATAGGAGTCCACCAATCACAGGCTCCATCCGTCATCCAACCTTCATTTTCTCAATCACTTATTATCCCACAGCCTGCCTATACGCAAGCTACTTCACAGCAAATACCCCACCCGGTGTCACCCAGAACACCTGGTTATTCCTCTTATCATCCTATCCATCAACAGATGAATCCCCCGTTGACACCTCAACAACATCCACCATTTGCTTCTTATGTAGGACATACCAATGTGCCTCCTCCTCAATCTGACGTGGTTCAAATTCTCTTCAAGAAAATCGCAGACTTGGAAGCCTCCACAAAAGGGGTTCGTCCTTCATACTCCTTTGAAGAAGTGTGTAATGAACCCATTCACCCCTCAGTGGCTTTCAAGCCTTATCCTCCCCAATGGGAACTTCCTAAATTTTCAAAATTTCATAGTCGGGAAGACCCTCAACAACATTTGCGAGCATTCAAACATGCTTGCTACCTCATAGTCCAGGATCAGGAGCTTATGCTCTATACCTTTCCTATGTCTCTAGCAGGTCCTGCTTTAGACTAGTACAATAACATTCCTCAACATTCCTTGTTTTCTTTCTCTCAATTGGCCCAGATGTTTGTTGAAAACTTTTCAATAAATATCGCGCATAAGATCTCGATCACAGATCTTTATAACATTCGCCAATTCGATGATGAGTCTATTGCAGACTTTGTCGCTCGTTGGAGAGGGATAATCAACCAATTGTCTTTCTCCCTTCCTCAATCCCAACAAATCGAGTTGTTTACTCGATCTTGTGCTAATCACATTTCTTCCACTTTAAGGATCCAAACTTTTCATACCTTTGAAGAAGCCTTCACGATGGCACGCAAACTTGAATCTCGCGCCATTGAGCAAGGGAAGCTAAAACTTCGCTCTAAATCTAAACCAGATTTTTCTCGGTTTACCAAACCAAATTCTTCCCCTTCTAAAGACAAAAATCAAGGATCCACCAACGCTATCGTATTAAAATCATCACGAGCCGATAACACTCCTAATCAAACACCACGAAGAGACTCCTCATCTTCTCGAAAAGGGACTTCATCATCTCGATCCTTCGCTCCATTGGGGGAATCATATGCCTCTATCTTAGAAAAAATGTTGGAAGTTCGCATGATCGAACTTCCCCCCATTAGGGATATTGATGAAAGCCGAGAACGCCCATTCTGGTATAGGGAAAATGATTTCTGTCCTTATCATAGAACCAAAGGTCATGACATCGAACGATGTCAGACTTTCAAAAATCTTGTCCAGAAATTCATTGATAAAGGCGAGCTCATTCTGGATAACCCAAATGCTCCCCCAAATCAGGCACTCGATGTTTTTAAACAACCTTTTCCCAATCATGCCCCGAACCATAATGCTTCAGAGTCTCAAAAACCAAACACCCACACTATCAACTTCATCTCTACTGAAGAATCTTCTTCTGAAACCAAGCCATCTGCGAACACATCAATCGAATCAGAACCTCCTTCCACTTCATCAATCACTGGAACTCCACCATCTTCAGATAGCCCGTCTTTGAATATTCCTACATTACTAAGCACGGAGTCATCTCTCTCCGCTCCTTTGTCTGACCTTCCATCCATACCCGAGACAGTGTCATCCTCATCTGTCTCATCGTCAGACATTCTTTCAATACTCGAGGCAATTACATCCCTTCGAGTTTCCACTGCAGACACATCTACTGCTGCTCCCATTCCCGCCGCAACTATGCCCTCGTGAACGTACCTATAATTGTGCCGACTTCGACGGAAGCGTCTTCGATTTTGACCCTTCCTATCTCTTTTCCTACAGTAGTTTCACCCATGATTACTGCATCAGAAGTAGTCCCTTCGCAAGGAACTGCTTCTTCATCACCCCCTTCTTCCATCACTAATGTTACTTTGCCTATTAAAGAAAAATCAAAAGAAGTAGTACCAACACCTATACGCTCGGTTCCGGAACCTAAACCGAGACAACCAAAATCTAACATTACACCATCAGTATCTCCCCATTTGCTCCCCCCGAAAAGGTTACAATCACCTTATGCCGTTGAAGTTGTCACCATCCCTGAAAAAGGAAAACCCATATTTCGGACCATCAAGACTCTTGGTGCTCTTCCACAAAAATCTCTCTCTACGCCTCATAAACGATTGGATTTGCCCGCTGAGAAGGCGTCTTCTTCTACACACTTATCAAAGCCATCATCTTCTTCTACAACACATTCTTCACCAATACCCCGAAAAGTAGACTTACCTACTAAAAAGACGTCACCTCTTCTATCAGGATCATCATCTTCATTACCAAAAACCAAGGCACTCTATGTTCCTCCGATTACACCTACTTTGGGAGCTTCTTCCTCATCTAAATCGACATTATCTAAATCATCAGTAAATTCGACCAAGCAACCCCCTTTGTCTCCAAAGACCGCAAAATTTGTCACATCTCCATCATCTTCAAAATCTATTTTAGGGGCTCCTCCTCCACCAAAGTCAATCATGTCTCACTTACTCCCATCTCAAGTGCCCAAGACTGCTCCTCCAAATGTCCAAACAAATAAGAGGATCCCTAAAAAGACTGTTAAACCTAACATGCAAGTTCTTTTACCTCGGCAGTCGGTTAATGTAAAAGAACCACCTTCATCATCTCTGTCCTCATCTTCGTCTACCGGATTCTACACCGAAATCCTTCATCAACTTATCCAATCTTCATCCATAACCCTTCCTCCGATTAAACCTTATAACCCTAAAGGAGTGAAACCTACCTGGTTTAACTCTGATTTGATTTGTGCTTACCACCGCACCCCGGGTCATGATACCGAGGGATGTAAAGCTCTTCAAGCTGTTGTGAACAACCTTTTGGAAGAAAGCGATCTTTTGCTGGAGGAGGAGGAACAAGTACCTCCTGTCACCTTAGCCCCATCTGAGCCCCAACGATCCACTCAGACCTCTAGTGGTTCCACTCCACTTGATCTTCCACCTTCTCAAATTGACACAATCCATATCGCCACTAGAACCCAACACTATGATAACCCATCTTCATCTTCAGCATCTCGACCACGGGTTGTCATTTCTGCAGCCCCTGAAGGCGTTTCTCCTTCCTCATCAGCCCCACGACCCAGGGTCTCTATTCGTGCTGCACCTCGGGCTCAAGTTCCCGTGTCTGTTGAGGAGAGTGTTATGAAACAACTCACCCAGGCTCCGGTCAAAATGTCTCTTTTTGACCTCATCCAATCCTCTCCACAACATCGCCAGGCTCTAATCGATAATCTGCGTCGCATCGCAGTGAATTCCGATGAGCCCCAGCCCTTCGAGTTGGTTGTTGGATTGAATGGACCATCAACCGCCATTTCTTTTGAAGATTCGGAAATTCCTCCTCTTTCTTCAGAGGATTTGGAGGCTCCCCTCTTTATCACAGTCCAAATCAATAACACTACCTTAAAACGTGTTATGATCGATAGTGGAGCTGCACTCAACGTCATCTCCTCGCACACATTTGAGCAACTTAAGTTACCAAAGAATGTAGTGTCACCCCCGCCTTTCGCCCTTCGATCATTTAACGATCAGCTAGCAGTTACTTTAGGAACTGTGGTCTTACCCATTCGAGTAGGTAAGAAGCTGCTTCATGAACTCTTCTACATTGTCGAAGGAAAATTCCACTATAATATGATCCTCGGACGCTCCTGGATTCGCGCAATGCATTGTGTCCCATCCACCCTCCATCGATGCTTAAAATATCAATATGAGGGCAAAATATATACTCATCCAGGAGATCCTTTTCCTTCCGCACAATGCGACATGACCACAAGATCTCGCCTTTAAAAGAAAATGCATGTTCTCTGATTTGGGCCTCATCTTCTTCCATACCTGCAACCAAACTACCGGATTTACAAAATCTAGAAGAGACATTGCAGCGTTTCTCACTAGGAGAGCTTCCTCTCTTTTCTTTTGATGCCCATCTCAAACCTAATGAGTATGGTAGACCAGACAAACAACCTGAATATCAACCAGGTCTCGGTCGCATCGTCACCATTGGTCTGCCCAATCAACAGACTAATTTCATCTACGGTGGTCTTGATACGCCTCACTATCACCCAGATTCTCCTCCTAGGACCAAACCTTACTTAACAGGGTTTGATTATCTACAGAATCCCACGTTTGCAAAAACTTATCTATATCGATGCGCGTGGAAAGGCTTTGGCCTGGGAAAATATGAACAAGGTATACATGACCTCACATCCATTCCCACTCTCATGCCACATCAAAAATTTGGTTTAGGATTTAAACCCCTTTCAAAAGCCACCGTCACTATTCTTGATGAGCCTCTTCCTACTGAGGAACCATCTTCTCCCGCTAAGTCAGAAACATCACTTGATGTGGACGACGACATTTCCATCCCGTCTAACTTTTTTTTTTTATCAATACCATTTCCTTAGGGCCGTTAGCCTATGAGACTAACAATCGGTCCGCTTCTATACCATTAATCTTCCCTGAAATAGTTGGAGACGATTCTCCTACTATCAACACTATCCACTGTGTGGATGACGATTCCGTCCTCACCTATCTGGGGGCAGAGGATTCATATCTTCCCAAGACTATTCCTTCTGACTCGTCTACGCTTCTCAACGAGGCCACTATCGACCTTAATATAGGGACTTCTGAAGACCCTCGCATCATTAAGGTCGGCCAATCCCTTAATCCACAGGAGTTAGGAGATTTTACCACTTTTCTTTCCAAACATCGCCAAGCCTTTGCTTGGTCATACGAGGATATGCCAGGACTCGATCCCGATATTGTGGTCCACAATATCGTTACTCTTCCCAACATCAAACCAGTTAAGCAAAAATTACGTAAAATGCACCCTAGAGTAGCCCTTCTTGTTAAAGAAGAATTACAGCGCTTGCTCTCGGCTAACTTCATCCAACCCATCGATTATCCACAATGGGTGTCCAATGTAGTACCAGTAACTAAAGCTACTGGGAAAATTCAAATTTGTACCGACTTCCGGGATCTTAATCTTGCTTGTCCAAAAGATGATTTTCCTCTACCTAATATCGACCAACTCGTAGATTTAACTCAGGGTCATGAGATGCTTTCTCTTATGGATGGTTTCTCTGGATATAATCAAATTCTCATCGCACCAGAAGACCAACATAAGACTTCTTTCATAACTCCTTGGGGGACCTTTTGTTATCGTGTCATGCCTTTTGGTCTTAAGAACGCAGGAGCAACCTATCAACGAGCAATGACCTACATCTTCCATGATCTCTTACACAAAACTGTGGAGGATTACGTTGACGATCTCCTCGGTAAATCCAAACGTCGTCAAGATCATCTTTTCATCCTTGCACCTCTCTTTGAGAGGCTTATCCGCTTTTGTCTTCGTCTAAATCCATCTAAGTGCGTGTTTGGCGTTCTCACTGGTAAACTTTTAGGTTTTATCATTTCCATTAGGGGTATTGAAGTGGACCCCGCAAAAATAAAAGCTATCCTTGAGATGCCTCCCCCTTCTAACTTAAAGCAACTCCGCAGTCTCCAAGGACGTCTTCAGTCAGTGCGTCATTTTATCTCCCAATTGTCGGACCGTTGTCAACCTTTTCACCATCTCCTCCGTAAGAATGTTCATTTTGAATGGGATGAGCATTGCCAAAAGGCCTTTGATGATCTCAAAGCTTATCTTCTTTCTCCACCTGTGCTTACACCTCCACGCGAGGGGGAGCCTTTCTATCTTTATATCTCTGTGACTGACCATGCTCTGGGAGCCATGATTTCGCATCGGGACACTTGTGGTAAAGAACAAGCTGTCTATTACATCAGTCGTACTCTCCATGAGTATGAGACACATTACTCCGAAGCTGAAAAACTATGTTGTGCTCTCTTCTTCGCAACTTCTAAGCTTCGTCATTACCTCCTTAATCACAAAACTTACATTGTCACAAGTGTCAATCCACTTAAGACGATTCATGCAAAGCCTTATCACAATGATCGTATCACTCGTTGGCTTATGCTCATGACAGAATTTGACCTCGAGTTTATCCCGCAAAAGTCTATCAAGGGTCAGGTTATTGCAGATCAATTAGCTGATGCTCCTCTTCCGGACACTCAAGACCCCCCTGCTCAATTCCCCGATGAAAATATCCAACAAATTGATTTTGGTCTATCTCCATTTAAAGTAAAGCTCTTCTTTGATGGATCCAAATGCCAGCAAGGGGGAGGTGCAGGTTTTGTGATGATTCCTCCTTGGGGTACGCCTATCCCAGTCGCACACAAGTTGAACTTTGAGTGCACCAATAATATGGCTGAATACGAAGCTCTTGTCTTAGGTCTTCAAAATGCCATTAATCTCGGCGCTCGTCATATTGACATCTTCGGTGATTCTGAACTCATCGTTAATCAAGTCACGGGCGTCTATCAATGCAAAAATGATATCCTTCAAAAATATCGTGATATCGTTCTCGTTCAACTCCAATCTTTTGATAAGTTCACTATCCAAGCTATTCCTCGCACTGCAAATCGATTCGCAGATACAATGGCCTCATTAGCCTCACTTATCCCACCTTTTACCGAAGACTCGCGTCTTTATGTGGCTGTGCAACGATTAGATCAACCATCTCATCTTGAGCAACTAACTTCGATCAATGCTGTCACAACCCATACTCAGGATGAGTGGTATCAACAGATAGTTGATTATCTATCTCATTCGGTGCTTCCTCCAGATCTGACTTCCAATGGTAGAAGGTCTTTTATCCAACGCGCCAATCGCTATACTATTCTAGGCGGCCTTCTTTACAAACGCGGCTTTGATGGTATTTTGCTTCGGTGCCTCAAAACCCGTGAATCATCTAAAGCCATCCAGGAGGTCCATGACGGTATCTGTGGTGGACATTTTAGTGGCTTAGCTGTAGCCAAGCGCATTTTACGTTTGGGATATTATTGGCCTTCTCTTAATCGAGATTGTTGTGAATACACTAAGAAATGCGTCAAGTGTCAGCAACATTCCAATCTCACACACATCCCTAGTCAAGCTTTGCAACCTGCGGCGGATTTGTGGCCTTTTTCGCAGTGGGGTCTTGATCTTATTGGTCTCATCAATCCCCGTTCTTCACAGCGTCATCATTCTATCATTACTGCCACTGAGTACTTTACTAAGTGGGTAGAAGCTATCCCTCTTTCTTCAACAAAGGCTAAACCCATAGTTGATTTCGTCTATCAACACATCATTTGTCGCTTTGGCATTCCACATAAGCTCATCACAGATAATGGTAAGTCTTTCAAGAACGCTGATTTGCAGAATCTCTGCAACGCTTTCAACATCAAGCTCAGTTTTTCTTCTCCATACTATCCTCAAGCTAATGGTCAAGCCGAAGCTTCCAATAAAACTTTGCGTAATATCCTCGCAAAGGTAACTAGTCGAGCTGGTAGGGATTGGCATTTACATATCCCTTTTGCTCTCTGGGCTTATCGGACTAGCATTCGTACTCCTACTGGTGCTACTCCCTTCTCTCTCGTCTATGGGTCTGAGGCTGTCCTTCCTTTGGAAGTCCAAATCCCATCTCTCCGTGTTTCTCTCAGAGAATTTGTCTCCGATGAGGATTATCGTCAAAATCATCTAGCACAACTTGAATTATTAGATGAGCGGCGTCTCAACGCTCTTGAGCATCATCAGGTCTATCTTGAACGTGTCAAGCGTGCTTATAACAAGCACTTGCAACACCGTGACTTCAAAATTGGTGACCTTGTTCTTAAGGAAAATCAAAATGTCACTACACTCGAAAGAAGTCAGCGGGGTAAGTTTGCTCCCAACTGGATGGGCCCGTACATTATCACTCATAAATATGGGTCTGGGGCTTATCGTTTATCTTCCATGGATGGTATACCTGAAGCGGAACCTCTTAATGCTTTGCATTTACGGCCCTTCTACTGTTAAAATCTATCTTACACAAATCTAGTCGCAACACAGATCTTTCATCCGTCCTAATAACCAGTCATCTACTTTCGTGGTGATTCGAAATTGTGTGGTTCTCCGCCTATTGCCTCGTTTACCTTAAATATGAGTATCGCGGCTCTACTCATTGCACGTTTCTTTTGGATATGTTCCTCCTCATGGTAGGAATACCTTAATCACCACTTCATCCGTCCCAAGTACTTATCTTAATCGGATCTACTCTGGGCATGAGTGCATGTTCTTCTATGTTCTCTTCCTCCATCCGATCTATCTAGGTCTAAACTCGCCTTCTTCCAAGAAGAGTTTCAAAAAAAAAAAAAAAAAAAAAAGATGCTATCCAAAAGATAGACTGATCCCTTGAAGGACAGCTATCCATACATTATCAAGTGAATCAAAAAGAAAATAGATCATGCCCTCAAGGATGGCTATTATCAAAAATTCTAAAATATAGACCATACCTCGAAGGATGGCTATCATTAAAATTCAAAATACAGACCGCTCCCTTGAAGGACGGCTGTTCCTCAAAGAAATATTCAAGGCTTCTTGATCAGCCTTTTAATCAGTTTATACACTTTTTTAGCATCACTGAAAGACTTCCCGATCGATCGCTTTTTCCATATCAAGCAAACTTCCCGCATTGATCGCTTTGCTTTTCTCGCCAAAATCATGAAGCTGAGATTTAAGACCTTTTGTCGATCATATGGAGAATCCTATTTTCCTACTATGGACATGTATTCTGTCCCTTGTAAATTCCGACAAGATACTTACTTTTCTTTCCGTTTCTATCCTAGATCTGGTTTGCGACTAGTTAGTGTCAGGTTTATTTTAATCTTATATAGGGCCTTGTATGCTTGGTCTTTCGGTTTCCTATCTGGATTTTATCTATGGTCGGTTGGAAGTCCGACTTATCTTTTTTTTCTTATCCGAGTATCTTCTCTTCTAAGTCAAGGTTGTTTCCATTTACATCTTTGGCTCTTGCAAAGAGTATTCCCCATTTCTTTGTCTTGCATCCAGTTAAATTGACATTTCACATGTTAATTCAATCAAAATTTATCTTCTATCTAAATTCATCTTATCTATCAAAACATCTATCTGTATTCATTTCTCATTAAAATTACATCCATACATCAAACACATCTATCTATCTATCCATCAAAATATCGAAAAATATGTACATCCAAGGTACATTACATCTACCTATATCTAATCCATACATCAAACACATCCATCTATCTATCCATCAAAATATCGAAAAATATGTACATCCAAGGTACATTACATCTACCTATATCTAATCCATACATCAAACACATCCATCTATCTATCCATCAAAATATCGAAAAATATGTACATCCAAGGTACATTACATCTACCTATATCTAATCCATACATCAAACACATCCATCTATCTATCCATCAAAATGTACATCCAAGGTACATTACATCTATCTATATCTAATCCATACATCAAACACATGTACATCCAAGTTACATCACATCCATCTATCAAAGTTATATCCACATATCAATCTATCTAATCACATCTATTTCTATCATCTATCAGTCTATATCTATCCAATCACATCTATTTTATCCTCTATCGGCCTATATCCATCTATCCATGTATATCAAAATTAAAAGCATGAGTACAATTATATGACAAATAACATGATGAATCTATGTATACATGTGTGTCTGTACAAAAATGGGTGGCTTTCAATCAAGCCATCTATACAATGCCTTCCAATCGAGGCTACATCACTATACAGATACAAAATCTATCAATCTCTATATAGTAAAGTCCGATGCATGGAGGACACTATCTCCTCCACCCTCCTCTGCACCTGGCTGTCTCTCCTGGCCGCCGCCTATCGAGCTCGATGCACCTGCTGCTGGAGGTCTCTGCGCACCTCGATCTCTCCCAGTGCTCCCACCACCTGAGGCTCCGCTCGCCGTAGCCGCCGCTGCCTCCTCCTCGCCCGCACCGAGGCACATCTCGGGGCATGCCGCGCTAGGGCATCCTCTCAGATCTCACCTCGGGGCGAGGAGAGACGGTATGTGCTCGTGCTCACAGCATCCGGTGCTCGTAACGATGCCGCCGTGCCGCTGGGCGGGGCCGGGCGCGCGCGGTGGTGCTCCTCCTAGGGTCGTGCCCTGTGTACCGGACTCTGACGTGGCACCGGTCTCTCCATATTTGGCCCTGAGGGCCTCCCTATGTCGAAAGTAGCGATCCCTCTGCTGGATCGCTATATCTCGCTCCTGGCGAGCGGTGTCTCTCTCCACAATCAGGGCATCCCTCTCCTCTGTCAAAGCCCTGATCTCCTCCAGAGCTACCTGATGTGTCTGTGTAAGGGTGGCATGCTCTCCCTCTAGTCTATCCAGCATCGCAGCTATGTCCTCCTCGTCAGCATCTATAGATGGCGGGAGATGTCGTGGTAGCTCGGTGTCATACCATGCTGCGTAACCCTCATCTACCCCTGCGTCATCATCGCTGTCTGTAGAGGGTGGGGCCTCTCTCAATGGGTCTGCCGGGATCAAAATCGGCAAATCCGTCTCCCTGCTATCCCGCCTATATGGCGTGTAGGTGGTCGGCACTGTCTGTACTAGGCCGAACTGCCTCAATATCCGCATAAACGGGACTCACTCCCACATATCCGGCCTACGGCCCCTGACCACCCGGCTCCGTCTCAATGCTACCAAGTGGGCATCCTGACCAGCCCATGTCGGAAATGCCCGATATGGCCTCCAGATGACCTGATCTGGTGTCAGCGTCCTGAAACGCTCAGAGTACCACTCGGCCGATCTACCTGTATCCCCTGCGGCCATGTCAGCCCGCCATCTCCGAAATCCATAATCAATCCCTCCCACTCCTGCTGGCATCCAAGGAAGCCCGGATGGCCTGATCACCGCTATGTGCTCATATGCCCAGCAATGGAGCACAAAACTGACGTCAATCCCTGTCCTCCGGCCAGTGGTGTACATCCATAGCTCATGATATATCTGAGCTATCAGGGCATCAGCGAAGGCAAAAACCTGTCTGTATAGCAGATGTCGCAAACACAGTCTAACAGTAACAATGGGAATCTCCCACCTCCTGAATCTGGCAGGGCAAAGTAGGAGATAGCCATCTGAATCAAGGCTATCCGCCTACTCCGAGGGCTATCCTGCCTGTACTGTGAGGCTATCCTCACTGCCCCAGATACTATCTCTGAGTCATCTGCCCTGTCTCTGTATAATCGCACTAGGGCCCTCTGCTGCTACTCTCGCGGTGTGATCTCAATCGGGTCCCCAGTGATCGGCAGTCTCAGAATCCTGAATATATCCTCATGGGTGATGGTCATCTCACCCGTCCTGAACCAAAAAGTGCACGTATGGCTGTCCCACCATCGCACTAGTGCCCGCATGAGCTCCACATCTCGTGGCACTCGTCTGTAATACCGGAAACCCCCGAGCCCGGCTAGCTCTAAATGTCACCAATCTGCACGGGCCACATCGTGGAGAATCGTCTCAATAACTCAGAATGGCATCCCTCATATGTAGAGCCTCTCGTGCCTGCATCCACGACATCAAAAGCATAATTAGTCTCTTATTTCCCCAAATCCGAACATACGAAACAAAATTCTATCATCATAGAAGTTATTTATCCAATCGACGTCGATTTAACATAATCGGCGTCGATCTATGTGAGTCGACGCCGATTATATCAATCGACGCCGCTCAGGCTACAATCGACGCCGATTCTACCAATCGGCGCCGACTGCCTGTCCGGACATAAACCGGACCCCGGCCTCCCAAAAAAAAAAAATCCAATGAAAACAAAAATTCAAGTACAATGGGTTCAAGAATGACCACTTACCCCTGGTCGTGTCCTCCTGCGCTTCTGACCGCTCCCAGAGGCTTCCATGGCGCTCAAAATCAGATTTCGACTTCTCAATCAATCGCCACGTTGAAAATAAATCGTTTACGTTTTCCGTTCGCATATTTATATGTGCCTGGATTGGTCGGCGCCGATTTTTTGGGTCGACGCCGTTTGTTTTAGTCGTCGCCGATTAATTTGGTCGCCACCGATTTTCCATATTTGTTTGCCATAGTGTTGATGCTTGGCTTACTTATCTATCTGATCATTGTTGTGTGCTGAATTTTGCCTTTTGGCACATCTTTTTGATATCACCATCTATTTCGGGTTTGTTCCCTTTGCATGGGACACTCGTACTTTTTGACAACTTAGAGTTAAGCGGGTCTGTAGGCTCTAACGTCGTCTCATGAGGAGACCGTCTAGTTTGTCCTACCAATGTGAATTCCTTAGGTTGCTGCCTTTTTATTTGTTTTTATGCGTCATCAATGATCAGATCTACTCCAGACATCCGACTGGGGCATCCTGCATTTTTCATCTACCTTTTTCAAACTTGGGATCGTTTGTTCTATCACCCATCCCATCCCTAGTTTGAGGGGGATCACATCATCACACATTCTTCCCTTCTTCCATCCCTTTGTTTTTGTCTCATAACCTTGCTTATCGCAAGTTACTTGACAAAAAGGGGCAAAATGTAGACACTTAAAATTGGTTACTCAATTTAGTGTCCCTCTCATCCATTTACTTGCTTGGGTAACCTGGGGCACGTTTACGTCACCAACTATCCCCTTGGGATATTATCCAATTTGTGATTTAATCACTTACTCTAAATTTAATTCACCCCATCATATCTTACCCATGAGTGATTAAATATTAAATATTTAATTACGCTTCTTCCCATGCATCTTAATCACTTATCTACCCCAAATTTATTCTATCTATGTATCACATCTATTTTTCCTCTTCCCTAAGCGGGATATTTCCCGTATTCAGGGTAAGTCTTATCTTTCTTGAAATCACTCATTTTGGCCATCTCGGGAGTCTATTCCGCGATCGGCGCCGACCCATATGGTCGGCGCCGATTTTCTAGGAGCGGCGCCGATTATAAAAGCAAGTCCAGAACTCAGTTCTAAGGACCGAAGAGAGAGCGAAAAAGTGAACAGATGAAAAAAGGAAGCACTTACGCATGAACAGAGAGCGAGAGAGACACAGGCTGTAAGAAAGAGAGATCTTTTAGCATCAAGGGTGTCAAGTAAGGGCAGATCTCGTCCGAATCAATCCTCGAGAGGAGCACCGTTATTTCTCGCCCACATCACGCCAACATCGCACACAACCATCTATCATCTAGTGACTCTGCTCCAAAGATCTCGCCAACTTCGCACATCCAAAGCAGATCACATTCACCTTCTAATTCCCGAATCTTATCGCATAAGCCCGATTGATCGATCGCTTTAGTCGACGCCGATCTCACCTGGGCCGACGCCGATTCATCTCAATCGACGCCGACCACATCGGGCCGACGCCGATTCTACCTGGGCCGACGCCGATTTCCTCGCAGACAGTAAAAGGACACAGTAACACAAATCCCGCATTATTTCATAGTTCCTATTTTTCTCAGTACTTTCTGTCTCATTGCTTAGATTCTCGTTTTATTACCGCAATCGAAAATCTAGCTTTTACTTACATCTTTTATCATGTATGCTTCTTTTCTTAATTGAAAACGTGGATCGACATCCGCCGAGGAAGCTTATCGCTTCCCGACCCGCTTTCTGGGCACCCACCTAAATATCTCTTAACGCCATCTTTTTCTTCTCACAAGCACGGTGTCTGCAGTTACTCGGATCTATTGTGCGAATTGCTCGTGTGCGCCGCCTTATCTACATCGGCTTCCTCATTCGTCTACATCTTCGGATCTTATCCATCGTATCGATTTTATTGGAGTTTTTCAGGTTTTTGTGTTTAGTTTGGTGCATTAACTCGACAGTAGTCAATTTTCAGGTTGTGATCTAGGAGTTGACTGACCGAAAGAAGATTCTTTGTCAACCCAGGGACATATAGAACATCTGATAGTTTGCATTTGCGTGAACCAAGGGGTAGAGAAATGTTTCCAATCCCTTGAACTGTATATGAAGAATCATCTCCCAACGAAACATGATTTTTTGATGGCGTGTCCCTCATTGAAATAAACTAGTCTCTGTGGCCGGTCATGTGTTGAGTGGCTCCCGAATCAACATACCAGACGTCACTAGATGACGTGGATGGTTCACTTGATCGAGCAGTGAACAAGAAGTCTTCATTGTCTGATTGTTCTTGTTGCTCAGAATATTACCTTGCTGGTGGGGTCTTCTTTTCCAGTTCCCCTTTTTCTACCCGTGATAATTGTTTGAATGTCCCTTGTAAGTTTGTTGTTGTTGAGGTCCAGAGATTGCTTCATGAACCTTTCTTATATGTGTTAAACCAACATTCTTGCAAGTCATGTCCTATTTTGCAAATGGGACATCGCTTCTTTTGTTGATTGTCCCCATGATACTGATTTTGATGTGGGGACTTTTGATAGGATTTAGGTTTACCTTTACCTTTTCCTTTCCATTTTTGATGTGAAGACAAAGGCTCGCTCCTCTTCATCATCCTTGTTGTACATTGCTTCCTCTTGTTGCAGTAGAGGTTTACTAACTTGTCAAAACTAATTGTCGTATTCGACAAGTTTAGAGTTGTGACAAAAATTCGGTAAGAAGAAGGAGAGCTCTCGTAACAATGGGAACGAGAGACTCATCTTTGACCTCTTCTCCTAGGGTAGAAGTGAAGCCCTCAACTCGCAACTCTTCTTAGGAAGGCTTCAATTTTCTCATTTTTTTGAATTTCAATGTATGTAATCGGCTGCAAATTGAGTATGACATTCTTGTTCTTGGCCTCATATATTGTGTTCAGCTTTATCCCAAGCTTCTTTTGCTGATGTAGCATCTCGAATGTGGGCTTGCACATCGTCGGATACTCCAAACAAGATGATGAGATTTGCTTTCTCGATCCGCTTCTATCAAATTGTCGTTGTTGTGTTGCATCCATTGGTGATCTCGGTTAGAGTACCAGCCACAACAGGCCAGATTTCTTCAAACTCAAGTTGTGTTTTGATTTTTGTCTTCCAAGCAGCATAGTTGCTTCCTCTAAGCAATTGTGAATCCGGAAGAAAAAAATTTGGGAGCATTGGTGCCCATTTTGTAGAGTTCACTCGATAGGGTTTGGCTCTTATCACCTGTATCGGTCTCCCAATCTATATACCGTCAGATCCGATATACCGAACCTTTCTATATACGCGCCCTTCCGATATACCCGTCGGTGCGTGGAAGAAGCTCGCCTTTCTATATACCCGCAGACGTGAAAGAGGCATTAACGCATACATGAAAGAATTCGATACGTGGTACCAAGACAAGATCGATGGGGTCTGTGTGATTATTGACATCGGCTCAAAGAAATATCCTCATACGCGCGTGTAACTTCGCTTATATACTCGGATAATTTCTCGGTCCGGATTTATGTCTTGCAATCATTCATGACGGATGGGATGGTTCATAGTGTGCACTTTGTGACCTTATTACTCCCCGTCGTTTATAGGGGCGATGCCTCAGACGACGCGTTGTTGCAGCTATATTAGGCATTAAGTGCAGTAGTAGTCGCGACGCCTTTACCCGTAAGCGCTTCCTGCAGGCACCGTATATACCGACGCTGCGAATGAGATCTAGGATCTCGTGAGTGTTACGTAACCAATTTTACTTTTTTATTACAATTTCGCAATTTCGAGCAAGCATAAAGTTTTGTAGTTGACTATGGCAACCTGCGAATTAGTACAATATACAATACAATTTGAATGACAGGCAAAAAATTACGGTTTGGGTCCCGTGACCTCCTGAGCCCTAAATGCTAAAAATTGCAAAAAAATAGCTGAAAATGCAATTTTTAGGTGGGTCTCCTTTTGCAAAAAATGTCTGGAATGAGAAAACAGACCAAATAGGAGAAATTTTTTTTTTTACCCTAAATTAGGGATTCTCCGCTAAATTTAGTTAGTTATAACTAAATTCAAAAAATCTGCTAAATTTAGCAGTTCCGCCAAAAATTCCGCCAAATGCAAAATGTGAAGTTGGGGGTGGGATTTGAACCATGCACCTCCCACTTCTAAGGCTTTCCCTCTATCCAACTTGGCCACTTAAGGGCGCTTGATGTAGAGATGAACAAACTTGTATTTAAAGTATGTGAAAAAATGGCTTACCTTAGAAAATGCGCCCTAGATGAAGGATCCACGTGGCAGCAGCTGGTGAGAGGCGTTTTTAGGTTATTTTTTAGCTAAAAATCCGGATCTGAAGCATCTACAACACTTTATCTCCTTTGGCCGCCACTTTTACCTTATTTCTCACCATTTTTTTTCATTTTTTTTATTCTTCTTTGATCTTTGCTCAATGTATGATGCAGGTCACGTTTTTTTGAGTTTGGGCGCCTTTTTTTTCTTGCCACGCACTGTACAACATGTATTTTTGCTGTATTTTTGCCTTGGGCTGCGTTTTGAATGCCTGCTTTTTTTTTCCTTTGGGCGCGTTTTGCAGTTGCTGGGCACGTTTTTTGACTGTATTTTCTCACAAAAACGTTTTTTTTTTTTGTGCAGTAATCGGGCGAAAATGGCGCGGGCAAGCTCAAAAAAAAATGCCTTTTCTTTCACCTCCGCCGTGTCTTTCACAGCCTAAGCCTTCATTTGCTTGCTTGTTTGCATTCACAGCCGTGGGGGTCACCAAGGCATGTATGCTCTAAAAACGCCTTTTTTTTTTTTCCTCGTACAGCGCTAGATCAAGAAAACGATCTTCTCTTTTTTTATTTATTTTCTTTGCTCTGTGTATTCACTGCAAGGGCATATACACAACAAAGCAAACCTCCAAAACAAGATATACCTCTAAATGCAAAAGAAAAACAAAACCCCGATTAGGAAATTTTTTTTTTTTTAAATTCAATACCTGTAGCAATTTTTGCCTGGTGCTGAGTGCACTAGTGCAAAAATTTTGCCTTCCAAGTACCTGGAAGGAACAGGCCGATGTGGGGGAGGCAGGGATGGGGTTGGGAGTTTGCACGAGGCCGCATGTGCTCTCAAATGCCGCAAACACGTCTCCAATCTCTCTCTCTTTGTTGCTCTCTCTTCCACACCTTCACAGGGCCAGAATTTCACTCTGATACCAAATGTTGATTGAGAAACAGGGACGGAAGCCTGTGATATTTTATTAATCTCAATCAGTAAAAAAGTACATTGAATAGGCTGCAATATTTATAGATATTGCACAGCCAAATACATCTAGGAAAATGAGTTGCATAGGTGCAACCACAAACCAGAATAAGCAAGCTTCCAATAACATCCGGGAAGCAAAATTACATAAAGACATATATTGTTTAAAACAATATAACAATATGAATACAAACAAATATGGTTGATTAACCATACAACAGTATAACCATTTATTATTTAATTAATAAAATTAATTAAATAATCCTACTATGCATAATTAATAATAGGATAATAAAATTTATCCTAACAAACTCACTGTTTATCTCAACAACCTACTTCATCTTCTCTTTTCCCCTTGATGTGGAAGTAGACATTAAGCTTTGTGTTTCAAAAGCTGAAGTTAGAGAAATTCTAAAATTAAAGCCTTCGAAAACTTGATAGAAAAATATCTAAAATTCTATAGAGGAAAGTTCCAAAGAAATCTCTAAAGTCAAAAGTTCTAAAATTCCAAACTGGAAAGTTTCAAAAAAAAACTTGAAAATTTTCTTCAAAATTTTTCCCGAAATATTCTCAAAATTTTTTTGACTTTGGAGTTTTCAGAGTTTCGGGATTCATAATTTTCAACTCACTTGACATTTTTAATCCCAAAAATCTCTAAAATTCTGAAATGGAATTGTCGAAAAGAATCCCTAAAATTAAACTCCGAAAGCTTGATTCAACTCAGCCTGCCTCATTCCCAAGCTTCTGGTCCTGCGATGACTCCACAACCTTCATTGCTCACTGTCCCAATTTCCTGATTTCTAAATGTAGATTCAACCACCGAAATGAGTTCAGTGCAGAGCTTGCTCTATGTAAATTACACTAACACATGCCAACTAACTCAACGAGTAGCTCGACCACTTTTAGCTCTTTCTCATTGGCATTGACAAATTTTCAAGCCTTACGTTGTCCTTTCTTAAACTTCTGAACTTTTCTATGAACAAATGGGACATGAGGGTATGACAAGACACCTAAAAAAACATATGCCAATTTTAACTGTGTCTTGCTTGAGTTGAGAAAGTATGGGCCCTTCCAAAGGCAATTTTCTCATTCCAAGACCAATTTGAACCTCCAAGATATGAAAAAGAAGGAACAATCCCAAAGGATCCTGAAACCTTTTGGAATAACATACAAGGCTTTCAAAGCTTGAAGTTATCATGATAACCTTGAAATCTTTATGGAAGAATCTTTGCTCTCAGTGTGTTATCATATTGTCCAATTTTTCCGGGGCAAAAATTGACAACAGGAACTAGAGAAGAAATTTGGAAAAGTTCTTTGAGAGGATCCCACTCACCATGACTAGACTATGTTGTAGTCTGAGAAAGCTGGTAGCCCTCAAAATTGAACCAAAAGTAGCATAAGTATTTAGAGATACTTGATACTTATATTTTCTTAGTTTTTTTCCACCAGCCCCTGCATGTTTGATTTACACAAGGGTCGATGGTATATATGGAAAAATAATATTAGGATCTAGAGATACTCTGTCCTACAGATAATTTACGTAGGGAATGATGGCATCTTGAGAAGGCATGTTGTCACTTTGAGTAGTTTTATATTGAGGTAAAGAATAATATATTTCTCTATGATTTTGAGGTTGGAATGATACATGATATTAAAGTTCTACGTAAGATATAACATGTTTAACATCATTGATTACAACCGCATTTTTAAGAGTGTAATCCATCTCAACTACATTGGTTTTAACATTCTCTTACTTGTTATAAATTTCAAGGATATCATGATTGTGCATAGGATTAGAGAAGAATTTTATATTTTCATTATCTTAGTTGATGACTTTATGACGTTCCATATTTTGCCTCATGTCACGATATTTGAATACATTGATCAAAGACTTACGAGTGATGGTGTCACAACCAAATTTGGTTCCTAAGAAGAAGCTAATGATAACAATTTGGAGTGCATGAAAATTATGATGTGATAGATCAAAATTATTGTGCCACTAAAAAAATTACTCTCATCATTAAATAAGGAACAAGTCACGAAGAATATATGTCATGCGGTAAATAGTTTAGGAAAGTGGTGCTTTAAATCTTCCTTACTCAAAGTGGTTTATGAAAGATAGGTTGGTTTTGTTGTTGTTATATTGTTGGTCAATATTGAAAATAGTCCTATTTTCATAATCAATGAAAGGAAGAGTATATGATACATTGTCGTCCGATGTGTTCCTATTTTAGAGTGTTAAAGGATTTGGACATGTTTTTTAGTTTGTGACGTGTAATGATCCTTCTCATATTACCTCATGAGATAATCTTGCCTTTTTTTTGTTCAAAGGCATCTTCTAAGGAACTAGGCAAATAGGACCTCGCATTGATCAAGGTGAGGCTCAAGGCCTCATAAGAAAATTTAAAAGAATATCTCATTTGGAATGTTATGCTCTGCTAGTGTACATAGAGTCTTCTAATGCTTGATAAATGATTGTACTAATTATTTCTTAGATTGATGACAATTGATGAAAGTGTTGATGTTTTTACAGGTAGATCAAGATATTGGGACTCATTTATTAAGGATGTTACTAGGAATCTATCTCAACTATAGAATTAGGTGGAAACGTATGTTACTAATCTAAATCATCTCATGTAAGTGTCTTGCATATGAGTTTGGTGGTAGCTTATGAATTATTTTTTATCCATTCTTTGTATAGATTAACAAAGGCCATGATATGAAGGGTAGGATCAGTAGACTCCTTGTAAGAGATAGATGAAGCAATGCCACCAATAACCATATAAACAAAATAGGGTGTGAAAGGATCTTGTTAGAATTCTCACAATACTTTGTTCTAGATGGTGATTTGAGTGATGGGCACCCCATTAGGCCCATTTGGAAAAGGAGGGGTCATGTTTCCCCAATATCACATTGGATAGTAGTTGACCAATCAGTATTCAAAGATGTTTTTACCCTTCTACTCAAATTAAAGTAGTGAAACAATAAAAACAAGACCGACCTTAGAAGATGTAAGCTTTAAGGTACTCATAGAGCTAATGGATGCAAATGGACGGGTGCAAAGTGAATGAACACGTTGCAAATTGAACAAACCTACAAAATAAAGGCATGTGGATGGGTTGATGATGGTCGAGCTGTAGAGGGTAGGTCAATAGTGATCGAAGTGAATGGATCTAGACAACAAGACAAAAATGGAGATATGGAATGATCTTGAGATGACGATGATGAGAGGAACCTACAAAATAAATTTCCAAATTATTTTATTATGGATGAAAGAATACTAAGAAATGGGATGATGAGTGGAATCACAAGGGCATTGTGATGATATTATGATGATAAGTGGAATCACAAGAATGCCAAAGTTTTCTCTAATTTATAGCTTGTCTAAAAGAGGGAGGGGGTAGGCTCTTATTTGTCGCCTTAAGATGAGATTAATTTAGATATTCTAGATTTGGAAAAGTAACCCCGTTTACGTCAATGGGGATATGATTAGAATATTAAATTCATGAGTGGATTATCATGGATTAAATGTGAATATTAAATTCATAAGTTGATGAATATTAAATTCACAAGTGGATGAATATGGATTTACTATTCGAATATTAAATTCATAAGTGGATGAATATGGATAATATTTTGAATATTAAATTCAAAAGTGGATTGCATGTGGATTATTTTGGAATTTTAAATTATCAAGTGGATTGACATGGATTATTTGGGAATTTTAAATTTAGAAGTGGGGTGACATGGATTATTAAATTCATAGGTGGAATGACATGGATTACTTTGGAATATTAAATTCATAAGTTGATTTAAAAGGGATTAACATTAATTAATTAGATATGTATTTTTGGTGGGAAATGGAATTCGAATGAAATTAGGATGGAAGAGGAATTTGAATGGGCAATCCTAATGTAGGAAAGTAGATGTGGGGTAAAGGGAGGAATGATATAAAAATCCGGTCTCTACATTTTCCCCTTTTGATGAGTTGTTTGTGTTGGGAAAGCCACTATAAAAAAACGATGAAGTAATAAAAAGGAGATTAATCGAGTGTTCCCCTCAAACTTGGGATTCACGAAATAAAGGAAGTCAATCAAAAGTTTGAAAGAGATATATGTTTAAGGTAAAGTGGGTGAAGTTAAATGGGTAAAATGATGAGGCAGGGAAATATTCCTCAAGAAAAAAGTATTTAAAAAAAAAAAAGTATCGCAAAGAACTCGATATCACATTATTAGGGATGAAAGGGCAAGGTGTCAATGGATTTGGAAACAATGTTGCATGGACCATTGATTGGGAGAAAAATCACTCATGAATGGAGGGAATTTAATGGGAAACCTCTTGAATGGATGCAAGCCAGGCAGACCAATGGGTCATAGGAAAAAGTCAAACATTACACAACCAACGGTAAAAATAATGAAAAATCCTTCATACGCGAGAATTTGAGTGAGAGGTATGTGTCTACAAAGGACAAGGATGTGAAATAATGATGCAAAAAATATGGTCAAATAGAGAGATGAGAAAATGATGATACTTGTTATGGTGAAATCACAACACCCCTGATTGCTTGCAAGTGAATGGTTAAGGCATTCATTGTGATTCATCAAACATGGAGCTATCCTAAAGTGTGGGACTTTGCAATTAGGATAACCCTCCAGATGAAGGTCAGTTCCTATTCCTTTATTTTGATGCACACATCCAAATTATAGAGGATCTACTCTAAAATCTACTCTAACTTGCCAAAGAGACATGGTTAAGAAGATTACAGGAAATTAAACCTAAACTAACAGAGGTGATGCACCAAACAAAATGATGAACACTTTCTTTGCATGGAGATGGAAACCACAATAATATTAAAAAGGATGAAAATACACCAAAAATCAATCCACTTATGAGAATCCACTAACCATTAAACACAAACCATTAAACATGTAATACTATAACCATGCATGAATAAATAAAATTGAAATGAGATACCGTAAGAGAACAATGAACACAAGATAAGGTTGAAATTCATCCAGAAACTTCTATTATTGCTCCAAAAATTAGATACAAGTGCATTTCAATGGCTTAGAGGCACAAAATTGGATTACAACTTGAATGGGAGGTTTAAAATCCAAAAATTCACTTACATACAAGAGAAGAAGGGAGGTTGCAAAGAAAAATTATCCAACATTAGAACAATGCCCCTCCTTACAATATATAGGAAGAATGAGAGAAAGGAGATAGAAGAATTCAAAATCTTGCTTCAACCACCCTAAAATGCATTAAAATATCCTACAACAATGATGAGTGGCACTGCCAAAAGCCCATACCTCCATGTAATTTTCCTTTTTGGAGAAGAAAGGAAGCACATACCTCATCATTTGGGTAGGTGAGAAATCTGAAAAAACCCTCTAAAATGGAGGACTTGGTCAATGCATGGTGCTGAGTCCCACTTTTTGTCCCGAAAACGTGAGTGAGGAGTAAGTTTGGGTGGTAAAAAGAAATGGTTCACGTGAACACTCCTTCGCGCGAATGTGGTTTGTGTGAGCTGACACGTCCTATTTTTTTCTCATGTACAACATTAAATAGGGTTCACATGAACAGGATGTTCACGCAAACACCCTTCGTGTGAAGGAGTTCGATGCGAACACCCCCATTTATATATTGGAGGCACGGAAGAGGAAATTACTTTCCTCCGTCCTGCCTCCTTCACGCGAACTTTACCCAAACCAGAGCTCACGGACTAGAGCCCACTAGGATGCTACTTGTTGAAGGAGACTAGGTCGAGCCCATAAGTGCCCATAGCCCACAATGCAGACTAGAACGAACCCACAAATGAAGACTAGGCCGAGCCCAAAAGCACCCACCATGCCCAATGAGCCCACTAAGGAGTGAGGAGGCCTTTTGGGTATGCATTTTGTTTTTTTTTTTTGGGTGAAAATAGAGGATCCTTAGAAAATTGCAAAAAAATGAAACCCTAGTTTTTATTTGCAAATCCCTAGCAAATTAGACATTTTTGTGTGTAATCATTTTTAATAGAGCTTTGTTCATGTTTTTCATTGATCTACCTCTACATTGGCACATTTGCTCGTTTTTGGGAATTTTATCGACATGAGGTTTTAGTTAATTTTTGAAATCTAAAAAGAGTTTTATACAATTACATATTGCTATCTCGATTTTTCATTAAATAATTTTTGTTTTCTTCTTGGTCACTGCGTTTTTCATTTTTTCTCTATTAGAGATTGGTTTGAACAACAATGAATTCAATTCGAGTATATAGACACATACATTCTAGTTCATTTGGATATCTAAGAATCACAAAGTAATTGGAAGCAACATGACTACATTTTTACAAGTAATAAATCCTATTAAAAGAAATCAACAACTAATCGACATCCCTATAATTACTCCTAGATTTCTAATTACTTGATTTGTTATAAATAACCTCACACATAAACTCTAATATATGAGTTATCTAATTAAATCATTTACACTCTCACACCTCACATTACAAAATACCATTAACTCACACATTACAAATATGTAATATTCATACTGAGATTTCCTAACACTCCCCGTAGCCCCACTGCCCCATTGTGCCTTCCTTGTAGTGTGAATATGGGAGAAGAGAAAAAATCATACAAGATCATCTCTCTATAAGAAATATTTAAAAAATGCGCACTCCATCAAGTAGTCTCTTTACATTCAGAAAGACATATTGAAGAGTAGAATTCCATTGTGACTATTCCCAAACCCCTTACCCTGAAATCCTAAATTTTGAATCATGTTGATTCCAAGAATTTCCTAGAGCTCCCTCACTAGCTAGAAAACAATCCATATTGTGTCCATACCAAGCTACCTCGAAATATTATCTTTTCCCAAAAGAGCTAGATTCATTAAATATGATTCTTTTCCCATATGTTAGAGAAAGGGGTTTATTTAGCAAACCAACATGTGAAATCTCAACATAGGAAAATGCCACCAAATCTCTATGTGGCCTCATCGCTAGTAGCTAAAAAGAGGTTGCTATTTGAATTCCTTCCATTTGTTTCCTCCATCCTCTAAATTACGTAGTTTAAATAGATAGATTGATTGTGAAATTTTGTTGTATGTTGTTATTTATAGAAAAATTATCCTCATAGTATTATGATAATTGGATGTTGGGTTCACCTGAAAATGCATCCATTACAAATAGATAGATGTTTGACTTTGAATCTTTTGACATATAAAACTTGATTCGCTAATAAACTCAATATAAACATAACTATAGATAATGGAGTGACCTCTATCTGAAATTGATAATATTGGATAATCTCTAATAACTTGGATATAAAAATATTGACTAAATTTGAATTCTAAATAACAAATTATATGTTATGCCTAAGGACCTAGTGACACTTAATCATCACTTTTATAGAATCAATAGTTTTTATTGAAAAATAATGACTTATATTGAACCACTTACAAGCTATTTAGACCTATAAAAAATACTTTATACTAAACTATCTCCTAGACTTACCTATCAAAAGAGATGTTGATGGTGAATAGTTTTTGCTGTAGTGGTAGAGTGTCAATACATGGCTGGTCTATGAGATGCTTGAAAATGTGGAGGAAATCTGGAAATTTTCCAGTTCTTTTAGTAGAACTCATTGTTCCATCTATTGTACTAATTTTTCATTATAGGTCTACGTAGCAAGAGCTCGAGCTTCTTGATTGATTTTTTATCGATATGCAAGGATGAGATGATTTGCAAAAAAATAAAATACATCAAGACTCCTAAAGATGATAGTAAGCATATATGATTATATCACTATTCTTAGATGCATATGGTAGTGATCAAAAATGAATTGCTAACTCATGAATGAAATATGTAGACTTGGATTAAAGGTGACTATGCAATAATTGGAGTGGATTTCGTTCTCACAATTTTAATTAATAATTTATTTCATCAAGTAAATACATAAAAAATTTCCTCGATTCTCATATTTTAAAATTTTAATCACGATCATAATAAATAATGATTTTTGAGAAAATACTCTACAAAAACCAAAACCTATATGGGTATTCTATATATAAATTATTGAGCTCTTGTAATCGTTCTCAACGAAATCAAGCAATCATTGGAGCCTTAATTGAATACGAAATTTTTTTATTAAACACACCACAATACAAGTTTACATGCTATGGAGATACTATAATAATTTAGGTTTAGTGTTTTCAATATTGTTATTATTTAGGGCCAGAAAAATATCATGGTAATTACATTATTCTCTAGTTTACACATGCCCAATTTTTATTTTTTTAATTTTCCGAAGGTTTAAAACATTTTAACCCAAATGTATTATTATAAGGATAAAAGGAGGGATTTTCAAAGGGCCCTAACCTCTTGTACATCAGAAAAACATATAATAAGACATTAAACGATTCAAAGTAGGAAAAAAGTATGAAATGGGTATAACGATATCCCATGTGGAAAAGGCTTTCTACCAACAACAAATATACAACAAAGTTACAACTATTTTGCAAATAAATCATAATAAATAAATACCATGTTCCATTCTTTGTTGAAGAATTTCAAGTGATCCTCTAACATTTGCATGTCTATCTCTTGGTTTTGTTGATTCTTTCCTCACCCTTGTGTCTCGATTCTCTTCTTTGAACCTCTCTCTTCGCCCATCTCTTTTATCTTCTTAATACTTTCTTTCACTATGAAAATATTGGTAGTAGTATTTTTATAGTTGTTCTACTCAAGTCTACCACCTTATTAAGGGCCTCTTTGTAGCTTATTTTCTCCCACCCCATCATCTCTAACATCTCCTTGAACCTCCTAAACTCCATAACCACATCCCTACATCACCCACCCATCGACTCTTTTCATTTCCCTTGGGCATTTGTGTAGACACATGTTGACATATAAATTTGAGATTCACATTTTCCATCATTAAGCATTTCATGATATTGTGTTAAATATTTTTATTTACATATAAAGCCTCAATTATCTTTTTTAAAATGCTCCACATTACCCTATTTCTCCTTATGCTTTTAATCATCCTTGTTTCTTTCCAATCTTGTGTTGAGTGCAATGTAGCGTTTTCACCTAGCAAGGGAAAGAAGTTTCTTTTACATGTGATTGGAGTGAAAGTACACAAATTTGAATGAGGTTTTTAAATTACGATTGACTAAATTCATAATATCACCCAAAAATCGTATGGTCTTGGGATGATCCTACTAGCGATCGATTGAATCTCATTGTTGAAAATATTATTCAGCAATTGCAAAATAAAAACGTTGTAAGTGTGGAAAAATTCAAAATGAAACATTTTTTTTAATTTTTTGTTTTTAAAGACGAATCAAAAATTACAAACATTCAAACCATGGAAAAATTCTTATAAAACACATTTTGTAGAAGCCCATGAGCAAACTTCATGTTTAGCTAGTTTTTATTTAGGTCAATCTTAAATAAAAGACATTTCATATAGACACCACACACATTTATTAGAAATTAAAGTGTATAATTTTAGCATAGTTATATCTTTGATTATTGTTTTGAAATATGTTTTATTGGCACTTTTTCGATGTTGAGTGGTCTCTAACCATACTCTCAACCCCTTTAGCTACCCTCTTTTCTCTCTTCCAATCATCTCTCATCATTACCCCTTTTTTTGAAATGTTCATACACTCCTAAGGCTTATCTAAAACATTTGAACGTTCAATAAATGGTGTAATATATATGCTTCTAGTTTTAATTATTTTTTAATTTTTACATTCTTATGACATGTTCCAAGAAAATGTAATCCGACATGACCTACACTTAAGAATCCCTTGATGGGATTATAGGTCATATTTTCCAACCTATCTTCATATGGTAGCTTACATACATTAGAACTGAACTAATTAAAAATTTATTTTAGGATCTAATATCCCTTATGACATTACTAATATTAGTAGTCCTTACTATTTCATAGTAGTCATCCATTCATCTTGATAAGTGAGGAATTCAATGAGAGTAGTAAAATGGAAGGGAAATGTTGTAATTCTTGAGAACTCCATTTGAATTTATGGAGTTCATAATTTGATAGAAATCTCTCTTACAACGATACTAGATAGACAACTAGTAATTCTAGGCATGACTCAATGAACACTAATTTCATATATAGTATATACTATATTTAATATCTACTTTTCAATCCATTCCATAATAATTACCTACATAATTTGGTATAATAGCCTTTATTCAATAATTTTTAAAATCATGGTTTGAGTGAATTTTAGTTAAATAAGTATTTCCATCTTTAAAAGAGCCAACTCGAGTATGAGAGAAATTGATTGAAGAGTATTATTGTTTTATTTTATCAGAATTTAATAAAACCCATCCATGAAAGAAGGAATCTTATGCCTAACATTGAAATTAAAAATCATATTAGTATAGGGAAAGATGACATCATCAATGGGGCATACTTTATTAATATCTCAAAAAATTGTATATATCTTAATGCCCCTAGTTGACTTACCAATTGGGAAAATGTGGGAAATCTATCAAAGTTATCGATAGGTTTAACAAAATCATAATTGAAATAAAAATTTGGATTTCTTATTAGGCAACTTTAGGATGTATCTTTTTACTTTGCGTGTTTGACATCATGATTCACAACAATATTATGCACCACGATAAAAGTAGGCATATTAAACATATATGCACATAACCACATAACAATATCTTGATATTTTATTAATAACCCAATATAAACTTTTTTCTCTATGAGAGTCGATGAGACACCTAACTCAACATTTTGGATGCCTCTCCAATGCCAATTTTAATATCATATTTCATTTAATAATATTGATACAATCCCCACAAGGAATCCAAAAGGTCCAATATAATCTCTTCATCACTATAAAACGACTCACCTTCCCCAAATAAGCATGATATCTCTCAATGTAAAAGGGAACTTATTCTTACATGATGATATGTAGGTGAATCCACATTAGTTCCAAAAAAAAATTTATGGTTTCATTATTGCAAAGAGTGTCAAAATATACTCTCTCATATGGCGAATCAAAATGGTTTAACTTAAGACAACAGAGTACGGTTTGTATTTTTATTTTGATAATTAATTCCTCCTTCAAAGCCCAACTCCCTAGTTAACATGCTTGGAATGTTCTCGTGTGCACTAAAGAACCTTGCGAGTCATTTGATTGGAATCATCATCATGTTTGGTTATGGTTTCCGTCCACAACTATAAATAGAGTTTTGGTTTCCATCACTTTGCATAAAGCATCGATTTGTTGACCAACCTAGATTTTCCTTTTTATCGAGTCCTTCACCTTGTAGCATCTATTTTTAATGTTTGGATGATAATCCCTATAAATAAGTTCCATATAACCTATCAATATTTAAACTCCAATGAGCTTAAACCTCTAGTTTTATTTGTACTAGCATGTGGGTTTGACACAATACTTCTTAATTAAATCAAAGTATGGGTTATAAAATCATCTCTTAATGTGTCCACATAATGCTATGCAACCCATCATTAAACACCTTTGTCTTTACTACACATATGGGGGGAAATTAACATTTCCTATCTTCCCAATTTTCTATAGGAGTTTTCCATTTCATTCTTTTAAATAAGGGATCATGTGAGCTACTCATTTCGATTGTTAGCATGTTTATATTCCATTTAATTTTTAAATTTTGATAAGAATTTTGGTTTTGTCCAATTGCAGGCATCATGTCAAATAACAATCTTCTAAAAAATTTTGTGTCCTTAATTTTAAGAGGTTGTGGGTGGAGGTTGTATATCTTAAATGTGGTTACTAACTACTTTACAATGATATTAAGTCTTATATAGACATTTGAAATCATAAATTAGTACCAAAAAGTCTAAATGAAAACATTTAAATAAAGTCATGAACTTTTATTATAAATATTTATAATGTCTTGGTTTATTACATTTGATTATAATGTTAGTTCAATTATGCTTTATATTCGATTATTTATTAATAAGAAATGTATATTTATAGTGTCTTTGTTTATTTGTTAATAATAAACCTGTTAGTAAGAAACCTAAAATATGATGTCTTGGTATCCTAATTACATGCACCAAAATTTATTGTGTGATGTTACACATAGGAACTCAACGATATGTGCAATATGTTTCTTGTTTTTATTAGATTGTAAAAAAATTGCATGTTACATTCTAGATAATTCATCCTTTAGTTCGATTAAATCTATGCAATTTCTTATTTGTAATTTCTTATTTTCTAAATTATTTGCATTGAAGATTGAAAATCATGTTTCTATGTTCATTAAAATAGAGAATATCTTAGAATTTTTTTAATTAAAAGTTATATTGATTGAATTTTACTTTCATTTTTTTAACATTCATGGCTTCTTGCACTCCTATATTGTTTGAGAGGACCAATTTAGAGATTGTAAAATTAAAATCTATTCTCTAAAATCCAACTAAAGTTGGGCAAAAGTATAAAACCCATTGTGAAAAATATCGGTTGATCTTCATAGAATAGAGACAAGGTTGAAAACATATAAACCATTTTATTCGAGTCAATTAAAAAATTTATGGATTCATTAAAATCAAGTGTCTCAGGGGATGTAGGTTATAATGAGATTACATCACGACTTTTTGATAAGGAAGTCGTTAAGAGGTCTTGTTAGAGATTTTATGCAGACAAAAGGAAAATAAGGGCATATTATGTAAACAAATGTTCATGTCCCCTATGTGCTCCTTTGATTTATCCTTGATTTTTGGCCTCTCAAGACCAATTTCTGAATAATGACCAATTACCTTTATACTTCATAATGATGCTACATGTTGAGGTTCACTTAAACCTAAAGGTGAACTATTTAGACATCCCTAGTTATTTGGGGTAGGGGCTTGGCTGAATTATCCATATGGAGGCATATAGAAAGGAGAGAGCTCCTGTAATTGTTGACTCGTGAAAGCTTGTACCAAGGCCACAACCATTCTTATCAAGGCTTTTAGGATATTGCAGCACTGCCGTTATGACTACAAATAAGGTTGCTATCGAGGGTCTTGCTTGAATTACTTGTGAGACCTAATTGATATCTTCTGACCATGTGGGTTAGTACCTTCAGAGACGCGATACTAGAAGTGGAGGTGCTAGTAGCAACAGTGATGCATGCAACAAGGTATACACTCATGCATATTTGATCTCCCTAGATGACTTTGAGATAGTTCTGATCCCGCTCGAGCACGTCGGCTAGGGACGCATAATGGTTGTTGACTTGTTGCATGTCTATGAGGTGATTTCGGCATTGAAGCATTCCACTATCATGGGTTTTAGATTTTATAGAGTAGAGTGGGAGTGTATCTTCTAGTCAAGGTACTACTATCTGTTATAGATAGACTTCTTGTTACTGGGATCGTCACACCTGATGTTCAAGCACATTTCTATTCTGGTGTGAAAATTAAACACCCAATATTTAATTAAAATTTATTTTATTTCATCATTACTTTACAATTTATTAATATTAAAATTAAACATGTACTTCTATGTTTAGGCTTCTGCTCCAGTGTGTGGAGCTTCACAGCCCACACCATCTACCCATGTGACATACACACAACTCTTGATTGAGCACAACATGGATCTTGATGTTCTAGGCCTGAGTCATCTTGGCTCACTTGGTGACATATTTTCTGGTGTTGAGGTCATGGGTGGCAATCCCATAGATTTGGAGACGCGTTCCACAGAGGTATAGAAGCATGTGTTTTAATAGAATTAATATTTAATCTAAATTGAAATGTTAGAAATTAATGAACTTTATTCAAAAAACTTATTTATCAACTTCTTACATTTTATTTATTTTTTTCACAGGGATCTATGGGACAGAGATCTACACATAGTGTAGATACTCCCAACATCCGCCCAGGACGATACGAGGTAATCAATTGCACATATATCTCGTTATATGATGTACCGAATTAAAAAATAATTTTTGTAGAATTTTGCTTATATATTTTAATATATGGTACATGTTATATATTGTTTATGATGTGTATATTCGCTTTTTTAACAACAAAGGGTGCAAGAGAGCGTAGTGAAGGGTCCGACACACTCGCCTAGTGCACGGAGGAGACTATAGTGATATTTTATAGATTCTAGACATTTTAGACATGTGTATACTCATTAGACATTATTTTTGATATTTTAGACATACTTTTAGAGATTTTGGACATACTTTTTGACATTTTAGACATACTTTTAGAGATTTTAGAATTGTATATACTCATTAGACATGATTTTTGATATTTTAGTAATACTTTATGTTACATTAAACCTTCCATGGCTTAGTGAATTATTATTTACTTATGCACTTGTGAAATATTTTCAAAATACATTGTTAGTATTAAAATATCTCTCTAAAACTCTATAGTAACTTAAAATATTGTGAAAATAATAGATTCCCTCTCTTTATCTATCCTCTCTCTTAAACTCGGGAAAGATAAACTCATGTGTTGTTACAGGTGTGCGAAATGGTGGAAAATGATGTAAATGTAATGCAATACATTTCCATGATTTATACTATTTTAATGTAATTGTAAATTTCACTTTATGTGGAGATTTGTACTATTAAAACACCTAACGTAAAATTCTTTGTAAACCAAATTCTTTGGAGATACAACTCGTGCCATCCTACCTCATAAAGAGTAATAAGTCTTCATCTGTATTTGTAATATGTTCACTCACATTTCTACCACCATTTGTAATATTATTAACCTTGATTCATAATATCTTCCAATACAAGTAATAAATGTATTTTGCATCTTTTATTATTAATTATATGTATGTGTATTGAATGTTTAGTTTACATATTAATTTGTATCATAACTCTTTATTACTTTATATGTCAATCATATTTTTTTGGATTAGCTAAATTGAGTTGATAATAATAATTTAAGGTCCTTACAAATTAGGTTTATCAAACACTATGAAAATAATTAATTAGCTTTCTCAATGATGACAAAATACCATTTCTAACGGAAAAATCATAATTATGTTTCAAATAAACCAAGGTCCATTTGCTATGATATCTCTACAATGGTCAACATGATTATAGATAGAACAAAAAGAAACACTTGATTAAGATTTTATTTCGTAAAGCTTGGCACCATGAGGCATAATCCATGCATCATGATCCCATGATTTGAAGGTTATCTCAAAGGGGACTCAACTAAAATAATATGCAACTAAAGTAGGTTGCTCCAAATAATTGCATAATTTATTAAATTTAAGGAAATGTAAAACATCAAGAATATTTTTAGGGCTATGATCACGAGCTCATGAAAATATTTTGGCATGGAATTTTTTTGTCTCTTCGGTGCCTTTGAACTCCAAAATTCCATTAATTTATCTTACAAAAATGACTACAAGAGTTGAGGAGGGAACATTATAAATGGCTTACCTTCCCAAAGGGTATTTGATTAATGCAAAATAATAATTAGCCAAAATAATAAAATTTCTAATAAGTGTTAATGGCGATTGTGACATAGACCTTATTAGGTATGTTAGTATTTAGTTTAATGATGTACATGTACCTGAGTTGTCTTAAGGTATGTGGACTCACATAACATCCAAATCATGCAAAGAATTGTTAGTAGAATGTAGGACCCAAAATTTGGACGTAATGAACTTGGAAATAATTATTTGGCATCTACCCCAACATATTCCCATTTACACATAAATTGACTTAATTGTAAACACCCCACTCAATTCCTATGTTATGATTCCATCAAATCAACACTTTTCATTGAGTTTAGAACTTTAGAAACCAATTTACCTTATAATGAACACATCTGCACTCTCATATCCACTCAACACATGTATGAGATTAGGTCCCAAGTTAAACTTGGGTAGAATCGAGTGACAAGGGTAGAAATGACTAATGTTTTTGACCAATGCACTTACAATGGTCACATTTTCAAATACACACCTTATACCAATCATCTTACGATCAATTGAGTGGGAAATATTTCAAACAAGTAGTGTATATAAACACATACATGTTATTTATTAAGGGAATTGTTATCCAAAATTCACCCCTTAAGGTAATTTTGATAACATGAATTAGACTATTCAATCCCAAGTGAGTAAGATTGATTCGAGGCACAAAATCATGTTTTCCGGGGCTCCTCGGACTTTTCTAACTCCCCACCAAAGAATAAATCCCAACAGTTGAGAAAATGGAAGAAATGCAAAAATAAGGTTGCAGGATGTGTTAAGGAATTTCAGGTCCAGAAGGGTTGGTCGTCCGAGGTTCGTTGTACCAAGTTTGGGGCCGAAAAAAATTAAGAAAATTGGCTAAGTCCTAGTCCAGGCGGTCTGCAAGACAGTTTGGATGTCGGGACGCGTGGGACGCAAAAAGTTCAATCGGATGAAAGAGGAAAATATTACCTAAGTCTTTTGTTTCATGCGGTTTGGGACAGCTGGGACAAAAGTATGCACAGACGCGGATCGGCCGGTTTGGCACAAGTCGGTCCATTTCAGGTGGTTCGGAGATATTTTTCCCAGACAGTTTGGGACATCCGGGCCAAAAGTACATGGAGGACGCGAACCGGCTGATTCGGCCGAAACAAGGGACTTTCATCTGGGATAGTTGGGCCAAAAGTACACATGGGACATGAAAATCTGAAGGAACCACAAACGAATCAGAACGTGTCACGTGTCAGGAGGTTGAAAAGTTGCTAAGTGTTTGGCGCAAGGTAAAAATGTGCCCCTCAAGCCCGAACCAATAAAATAGTGCCATGTGTCCAAGTTTAAAGGCCCGAAAGGAATTTTCAGAGGATGAACCCGCAGATGAATCAGAGCCTAACATGTGTCATCCAAGTGATAGAGCACGGAAAAAATTCAAATATTTTCCCGTCGATCCGTTTTGGTCTGTTTTTGCCCTAAATCTTCAGATCGCCATAACTTTCGATCCAGAGATCGGTTTTTTGCGTTCTTTATATCAATGGAAACACGTGAAATTCTCTACATGATTCTGGGGTCAATATTGAATTTTGGTTCAGTTTGGAGAGATAAAATCAAGAAACGTCTCTAGCACGTGTTAATGGCCGGGCGACGTTTCAACAACCAGCTTTAATGCAAAATACAGTTTGCCACTTTTTCCAGGGTTCTCACCCACCGCCATAATGAGATAAATTAAATGCAACCTAGAAGTGGTTAGGGTAGATCTGACTTTCCTTTCTCTTCCATCTCTCATTATTCCTATAAATTGTAAAGAGGGGCTTCTTTCTAAGGGTCAAACATTCCTATTTTGCCCCTCCCTTCTTCTCTTTTAGCGGTGAATTTGTGGAGTTCGAACCTCCCATTTAAAACCGTAATGCGACTCTACCTCTTGGCATTTTCAGTAGTGTATGTATCAATCTTTGGAGCAAGTAATGCATGTCTCGTGGATGATTCTCAACCCTCTTTGTGTTCATTTGCATCCTCCTGATCTTTCACTGCAAATTTTTTTATCTGTGCATGATCTTGCATCACATTTTAATGGCTTGTGTTTATTGGCAAGATAGGTGTTCTTCATTCCTCGGTGCATCACCTTCATTAGTTTAGGTTTATTTTTCTGCATCTTCTTACCATGTCTCCTTGGCAAGTTAGATTAGACTTTGAGTAAACCCTCTGCATTTTTCGTGTGCATCTGAACAGAGGAATAGGAACCAACCTTCTCTGGAGATTCCTTTCTCATTTTTGCAAGTCCCACACTTGGAGAAAGGATTTAATGTTGTGTAATCACACTGGATGCTAGTATGATCAACCTAGAAATTTGATCAACATCCAGGGGGTGCTGTGAATTTGCACTAACAGTTTTGGCACACCGGTGGGACCTTAGAGGTCTTTCACTTTATCTTTGATAGGTTGGTGTGTTCCTGTTAAAGATTCAACCTTTTGGAGGCACTTTCAAAAGCACATCTGGTGACTCCATCTGGTAAATAACTCATTCTCTGAGTTGCAGACCCATTTTCCATCCATTTCCATCCATCTTTCTTTCCATCTCTTTCATTCTTTTCCATTCCATGAAGTTGTGCAATCATGACTTCATTTCCATCATGGAACTCACATTTACAACAGCAGCAATGTTTCCCACCTCCAACATGTTTTTTAAATCCTCCAAATCAGCATTTTGAACAAATTCAAAATCAGCATACATACCCATATGAGCAGCAATGCCAAAATCAGTTTGGCTATGGAGCTTTCCAAGAGCAAGAGTATGCATATAATGAAGACCATCAGATGCAAGATGCTGGTCTGTTGGAGAAAATCCAAAAGATGGAGGTAAACATGGTGTAGTCTAGGGCTCAAGCACAAATGAAAGCATTTGGAATCGGTTGTGGAGCACCCTATCCATGGGTGGGACCTTTTCCAAGGCATTACAGCCCTCAAGAGAAGCTTGACTTCATGATTGCAACGCTGCCATTGCTTGCAAAGTGGATTGAAGAAATAGAGGTGTATGAGAGGAGTATTCAGCGACCTTGTCAATGGGTAAGCACGCCATCTCATGCCTTTCTTTTTCCTCTTTCCCAATCTGTTTTATCTCAGCAGTGTCAAGTTTTAAACTCTCCATCTATTGTCCCAAGTGTTGATTCCATTTCTCCACCCCCTAGCCTTCCACCTCATCTCAATTCTTTTGTCCCTTTTCCTTCCAAACAGTCATCCCCTCCACAAGAGCTAATAGAAATACCCCCTCCTCTAAAGAAACAAGAGTTTCTACCTCCTCCACCACCATGAAAAATTGCCAAGCCATTCGAGTTACAATCCACTTCTCCTCTTGCATTCCCAAATCCATGTTGGGAGGATAAAAATCAAAATGCCAGTCAAGGAAAATAGCTGCAGAAAGAAGAGCCAAACAAAGATGAAGAAATTCAAAGTCTGAAGAGTTGGGCTCTTAAATTTGGGATGACAAAGATCCCCTTAATGGTTAAGCCTTTAGAAGAGGTTGGAGTTGGAGAATAAATGGTGGTAGGACTGATTTTGTTGCAGCAGAAGAAGAAGATCTTGCAGTCCCAACTTGTCCTCTAGAGCAGCAGATCGAAGAGTTTGACTTGACAAAATTCATGCTAGAGGAAGAGTTCAATCAAGAGCAAGATTGTCTTCAAACATTGGAGGAAGGAGAAGCTGCTCCAAATCCAAAAGAAGAGGAGCACATTCTAGTTGTGGAGGAGAAAATTGCAAAGTAGGCTACAAGAGAACCTTTAGTTCTTTTTTCTACTTCATCTCTCCCGAGTTCTAGTGCTGAAGAGGAGTTTGATCTCTAAAATTCAATGTTCGAGGGTGAAAGAAACCATGGTGGTCAAGTTACAGATCAAGAAGACACCATGGAGGAAGTGGAGCATTTGCAGCAAGATAGCCATGAGGCAGTTTATCTGTCAGATTTGGAGGACTTTTTTGATGAAGAAGAACTGGTTGATTTCCTACCATTCTCTCTTTCATCATCCACGTTCCAAACACCTCGAGCCTACTATCATGGAGGAGAGAATTCATTTGCAGTAGCCTGCATCTTATAGCAGCTCTTTGGAATCAAGATCGGAAGATTTAAATCTTCCATGTTCTTCATTGGAGGAAGAGAAAGGGCACAAAGGTCCTACCATTGCTTCCACACCATCCATTCAGGAGGGTCTACAAGAAGACTCCATTTTTGGAGTTGAAAATCAGAGCTATGGGCATATCAAACGGATCATACCTTGCCCAATAAGGTATTTGACTTCATTGGAGTCAAAGGAGAAGTCACAACCAGTCATGCTTGCTTCTAAGCATGAGGATGAGCTACAAAGTACCAAGGATCAGCTGTCATACCTCTTCAATCCAAATGCAGAGCAACTAAAAGAGGTATTGGATTCACCTTCAGCTGATACCTTGATGATTTGGGTGGAAGACCAGCTTCTTGTTGATTTTCCACTCATCCTAACAGCCATGATCAGCTCCAAATCAATTGCATGGCTGCCACTTTTGAGAAAGGGAAGCTATTTCTCACAACCAATTACAGGGTTTGTTTAGCTTGCCTTTGCTTCCAGTTAGAGTAGAGTAGGTAGGTTTGCTTTTAGCAAAAGAAGTGCTTGTACACATTGTTTTTCTTTCCCTAAGTGCTTTGGCGTAGGTTTGCTGTCCCTGGAGATGTTTTGCAGCCCTTGCTTCCATCAGGTGTTTTTTCCATCTTCCTCCTTGCAACGTTCTAGTCGGTTGGGGTATTAAACAGAGAGAATCAAGTGACTCCATGCCCAATGGTTGCTTCAGCAACCGGTAACTTCATCTAGCAGCAGATGACCCCGTGAGTCACCAAATTGTTATCCAAAATTCACCCCTTAAGGTAATTTTGATAACACGCATCAGATTATTCAGTCTCGAGCGAGTAAGATTGATTCGAGGCCCAAAATCATGTTTTCTGGGGTCCCCTCAAACTTTTTCTAACTCCCCACCCAAGAATAAATCCCAACAGGTTGAGAAAATAGAAGAAATGCAAAAAATAAGGTTGCAAGACTTTGTTAAGGCATTTCAGGTCTGAAGGGTTCGGGTCGTACTGAGGTTCGTTGTACCAAGTTTGGGGCCGAAAAAAATTAAGAAAATCGGCTAAGTCCTAGTCCAGGTGGTCTGCGGGACAGTTGGGACGTCGGGACGCGTGGGACGCGAAAAGCTGAATCGGCCGAAAGAGGGAAAAAATTGCCTAAGTCTTTTGTTTCACGTGGTTTGGGATAGCTGGGACAAAGGTACGTGCGGGACGCAGATCGGCTGGTTTGGTGCAACTTGGTCCATTTCGGGAGGTTCGAGAGATATTTGTCCTAGACAGTTTGGGACATCCGGGCCAAAAGTACGCGAAGGACGCCAACCGGCTGACTCAGCCAAAATAGGGGACTTTCATCCGGGACAGTTGGGCCAAAAGTACGCGTGGGACGTGAAAAGCCAAAGGAACCACCAACGAATCAGAACGTGCCACGTGTCAGAAGGTTGAAAAGTTGCTAAGTGTTTGGCGCAAGGTAAAAATGCGCCCCTCAGGCCCGAACCAATAAAATAGTGCCACGTGTCCAAGTTTAAAGGCACGAAAGGAATTTTCAGAGGATGAACCCGTGGATGAATCAGAGCCTAACACGTGTCATCCAAGTGGCAGAGCGCAGAAAAAAATTCAAATATTTTCCCGCCGATCCATTTTGGCCTATTTTTGCCCTAAATCTTCAGATCGCCATAACTTTCGATCCAGAGCTCGGTTTTTGCGTTCTTTATATCAATGGAAAGCTGGTGAAATTCTCTACATGATTCTGGGGTCAATCTTGCATTTTGGTTCAGTTTGGAGAGAGAAAATCAAGAAACGTCTCTGGCACGTGTTAATGGCCAGAACTGACGTTTCAACAACCAGCTTTAATGCAAAATACAGTTCGCCACTTTTGCCAGGGTTCTCACCCACCACCATAATGAGATAAATTAAATGCAACCTAGAAGTGGTTGGGGTAGATCTGACTTTCCTCTCTCTTCCCTCTCTCATTCTTCCTATAAATTTTAAAGAGGGGCTTCTTTCTAAGGGTCGAACATTCTTGTTTTGCCCCTCCCTTCTTCTCTTTGGCAGGTGAATTTGTGGAGTTCGAACCTCCCATTTAAAACTGTAATGCGACTTTGCCTCTTAGAATTTTGTAGTGTATTGTATCAATATTTGGAGCAAGTAATGCATGTCCGTGGATGATTCCCAATCCTCTCTGCGTTCATTTGCATCCTCCCGATCTTTCACTACAAATTTTGTTATCTCTGTGCATGATCTTGCATCACATTTTAATGGCTTGTGTTTATTGGAAAGATAGGTGTTCTTCATTCCTCTGCATCACCTTCATTAGTTTAGGTTTATTTTTTTACATCTTCTTACCTTGTCTACTTGGCAAGTTAGATTAGACTTTGAGTAAACCCTTTGCATTTTCGTGTGCATCTGAACAGAGGAATAGGAACCAACCTTCTCTGGAGATTCCTTTCTCATTTTTGTAAGTCCCACTCTTAGAGAAAGGATTCAATGTTGTGCAGTCACACTGGATGCTAGTATGATCAACCTAGAAATCTGATCAACATCCGTAAGGTGCTGTGAATTCGCACTAACAGGAATCTTTTAACTACTTAGACATCTAAAGGATTTCATTCCAAAGAACTCTAAGGACTTTAGGCCCTAATAATTAAAATATCACATAATCACATCCTTAGAGCATGCCAAGAAGTTACAAGTGTACATAATCATGCACTATAACTAAATTCAAGGATTGTTACCAAGTGTTGGAGGCCTTATTGGGGTCTTATCATAACCATTACTTATGCATATATGCACACACATCTAGTGGGAGGGATAACCACATAGGTGTGAGGAATTTTCATGTTATAGATATGTAGGTGATGTTTGTTTTAGAGGGGGTTGAGGAATCTTAAGCCAATTGGACTAAACTCTTTTTAGGTTATAACTTGGTAAGGATCTAGGATTTTATTCTACTTAAGATATATATTATGTGCAAAGATGATATTGTTATCCAAAATTCACCCCTCAAGGTAATTTTGATAACATGCATCAAATTCTTTAGTCCCAAGCAATTATATTGAGTCCGGGGAAAAGTTCATGTTTCTAGGGTCCCCTCAGATTTTTTCTAACTCCCCTGTCCAAGTAGAAGAGAGCAAGTTCTGAGAAAATGTAAAAAATTGCAAAAACAAGCTCGGGCCAGGAAAAATCACGAAAAATGGCTAAGTCCTAGTCCAGGCGGTCCTTGGGACAGTTGGGACATATGGGTGCGAACCGGCCGAAAGGCCACTAGGCAGTCTGCGCAGCATTTGGGACATTTAGGACAAAGGGACGCGTGGGACGTGGAAATCCGAACTGGCCGAAAATTTGAAAAAATTGACTAAGCTCACCAAACAGTGCAAATGGGACATCTGGGCAATTAGTACGCGAACCGGCCGGATCGGCCGAAATGAGTCAAGGCAGCCCGGAACAGTTGGGCCGAAGGTACGTGAAGTATGCAAACCAGTTGGATCGGCCGAAATGAGAACTTTCAGTCAGGGACGCGTGGGACAAAAGTACGCGAACCGGCCGAACCGGGTGAATCGAGAAAATTTGTCCCGAACGGTCAAAGAAAATGGGACATCTGGGCCGCGAGTACGCGAACCGGCCGGTTCAGCCGAAACAGGAAACTTCAGCACTGGGCCAAATGGGACAAAGGGACGCGCGGGACGTGGATAGCCGAAGGAGCCGAAAGCCAATCAGATCACGCCACGTGTCACCTGGCAAAAGGGGACATGGAAGCCCATTTCGGGCGGTTCGGAAGGATTTGTCCCACGCAGCATTTGGGACAAATGGGACAAAGGGACGCGTGGGATGCGAAAAGCCGAAGCGGCCGAAGGAGAAGAAGAAAAGTCAACATTCGGTCCGGAAACTTCAAACGGCCATAACTTTTGACTCCGAGCTCCGATTTTCACAAAATTGGACTTTCTGGAACGAGCACGACGTCCTCTACGCCAAAAAAACTGGATTTCTTATTTTTAATGAGGGTAGATATATTTAAATAAAATAAACATATTCGGCTCCAGTCAGTCAATGCTCATTCCCGTCAAATGACAGAAAACGCCTGCCAGACCCAAAATAGCTGCCCGCACTCAGAAGGCCATAACTTTTGCATTTCTCAACGAAATCGCACAAAATTGGTACCATTAGAATCGTGGCTCCGAGCCCAATGCACAGAAATAAATAAATTAGGGATTTGATTAGAAATTGATTGATATTTTTAAGAAAACGTGGCCGGGTTCAGAATAAAGTGTTTTATTTGGTAGCTGGGAGTGCAATTAAGAGGCATGGTCATCATTCTTTCTCTGCTGCAGCACATGGGACAGTATGGGGAGCCTTTTGCAAGTAATGTATAACCATTTCACTCAATTTAATGCCTCTTACAGGTGGTTGAAGGACAGATTTCAGGATTTTCCATTTTCCATTCTCTTTTCCTTCTCATTTTTCTATAAATTGGAGTGTTGGGCTCATTGTAAAGAGAGAGTTTTTGGGTAGTAAAGCTCTGCCAAAATTGCTTTGTGAAGCCAAAGTGTGTTGCAGGCCCTTGTAGTGGACTCCTTGCATGGTGATTAAGGCCCTTATCTTGTAATAGATCGAATCTGTGCATACCAGAAGTAATAAAATACAAGTTTGTGGATGTATCTTCCCCTGCTGTGTTTTCTTGCATTCTTCTTGCCCCTTTTATCTTTCTACAAGAATATTGTGTCTATTATTATGTTCTTGCAGGAATTCATTCTCATTGTGTGTGCTTGGAATATTGCTGTGAATGCATTTTGCTAGATTATGGAGAACTATCATCACCTCTTCTAGTGTGCACTTTGCCTCTGTATTTCACACATTTGGAGACTACTCTCACATCCTCCTTTTCTGGTGTATCACCGCTTTAGTGTAGGCTTTCATTTTATGCATTCTCTTTCCCTGGTCCCTTGGAAATTTAGATTAGAACAGTTAGCTTATCCTGCATTAGAGTAGATTGTGGCAGGTAGTTTAGGAGCAAGAACCAGCTTTCTCTGGAGGTCTATCTCAAGTAGCAAGTCCCACAACTTGGAGATAGTACCCATGTTATCCAATCACACCGTGAGTTCAAGTATATGCACAGGGTTGCTGTGATTCGGTGATATGAGATATATAAATCATAACTGATATAAAGATCTTATAAACATGTAATGATTATATTTGGATAAATAAAATCTCTAGAAAATTTATTAATACAAGAGTGATGTAGTTCTTTATTGTCTATATCAAAATTTAATTGTCTATCATTTTGCTCACATGAAATTTTAAATGATTCAAGTTAGATTTATTGACACTAAGAGATCTTGTTTCAAATTGTTATAAAAGATGTTGGAAAAGAGAAACTAAAATGAGGAAAAAATAATACTAACTTTTTAAAACTCAATTTTTATATATAGATATAAATGGAAATAATATTATTGGAGATACTAGGGAACAAAATTACATCATTAATGAACCCATCCTTAATATCATAGCAAGAAAGTTGTCAAATATGTATGCCAAATGACAAATAAATTAGATAAAATATTTTAAATTCCTAGAAGACATGAATATATAATATTCCATGTCCTTCTATATAATACCAAGTGGCTCTACTCGTTGTTCAATGAGCAGTAATTTTTTTCATGGTATTCTACATCTAGTCTCCATTTTTTGTGTTGACTATTGCAATTGTAACCCGCAGCAATTATGTCATGGGTGTAATGATACACCTTTTTTCTGGTTTGTAATCAACAAAATGAATTTCACTTTGAGGATTTCACTTGTTGTAAGCATGTTCCCGCACTACAACCAAGCTAGTATAAAATGTTGTCTCTTTACTTGTTATTTCACATGTTAGCTTTGTTCTCTCTTACATGTGCAACACAACAAGTACTACTCCACTTTTTGAACATTTTCTTCTTTAGCAATGACTGCAAATACATCACCTATAATAAAATGCAAATAAAAATTCAATGATCCATGTATAGTATAAATATATATTTAATCATCAAATTATACAATCCTTTTAAATAAAACATACCTTGTTTAACTAGTCTAGATATGAGGTCATAATCGGTTGAAATTAATGGCAGATATTCAAAACTATCATCATGATCTGATCCATATGTGTCATCCATGATAGATCAGAGATCAAATAAAGAAATATTCGAATGTATTCAATGTGTATTGCAAACAAAATAACATAGCCATATAAAGGCTGCGGGAGGAGGAGACAGTTATAACTGTCCAACTGTCCACCATAACAACAATGTATTAATTTAAACTAATGCTAACATTCCCCCCCTTATTACATTGTTTGTACAAACATACATTTCCTGATACTAGATGTCCCCCTTAATGAGAACACCACAAAGAGGGTCTTCACACGAGCATGAGCCTACATGGTCTCGATACACATGGTTTTTCTAAGGTTGACCATAAACCTAGAGGGACAAGAGCACTTTTTGACTATTCACCTCGGTGGTTTTATAGGCTTACCATAAACCAAGAGGATTTTACCTCGGTGGTTTTACAAGCGTATTCCACGAACCAAAAAGGATGATACCTCGGTGGTTTTACAAGATTACCACGAACCTAACTTCGACGTTTTTCAATTTAGGAGGTCCCAAATAGGAAACTATGCACCATCTGCACTTTATTGAACAACCAAACAACATAGGAAAAACAACAAACAATACTGAAAAATATTCCACATTCACTTCTAAGAATCATAACAATCATGTTCTTAGTTGTAGCCACTGATGTTGATTGTCGTTTAGCCAATATTCAATAGCAAAGGAAACAAATCACTACCACTGGATGCTTCCTTGACTAAGTCATTTTCACCCATAATGTGAAATGTGAATACTGAGAAAGAGACTGCATCAAGAAACATACTATTTATTGGATCTCACCACTTAGACCTTATTGCACATGGTTCATGTTGCAAGTGAACGTATTCACAAGCGAACCATCTTCTTTTCAAAGCATGACACTCAGAGGATCAATTCAAAATGAAGAACCATTGGCAAACAACTATGCTCCAGAGTAATCCATTTTCAACATCCGATCACAAAACAACAAAACATGAAACAAAACAGAAACTGAAATAAACACAAACCAAAAAAATTAAGGAATAGGTCCTCAATACCTTATTCTACCACAATATTTGTTGGTGGCCTCATTACTTGCGGCTTACAAGAGGTCATTGGATTTCCTCCAGCCTCCGTTATCCTCCATCCTCCTTCCCAAAAATGTGGACATCTGTTGGTAGTAAAAATCCCTGGTGGTACAGGTTAAAGAGTGCTGGAAAAGTATTCTTTTTAGCAAGGTCTCCCGATGCTCCAAGAACTACTATGGAAAGGTAGCCACTTTCTGATGTACTTTTAAAGCTTTTGTTTTGAAAACTTGGAGATTCAGACTCTACCACTAGGTCTGCAACACTAGTACCCATTTTTCCTATCTGACGATCTTATAAATATCCGCTTAGCAAAGAATTTAGTTTTCCTTGTTTATTTCTTCTCCAATCCTAGTCAAAGAATGGATCTGCAGCAGACTTGATCCGATGACCTCCTCAATCCTTGGTGCAACAAAGGGAGCAACTTCGGCCTAGGTCTCTGCTTCACAATTGTTAGGTAGGTATTATAATCCATGCCTATCTTTGTTGACCGAACCGCCTCCACTGAAATGTCTCTACTTCTGCCACCGGTTTGACGTTGAAGTCTCCTCTAGCGCCAAATGCAAACTTTCTCACTAGGAATGACCTTCTTCAGCATGCCCTAATGGGACTCATGAAAATATCTTTCTTCCTCCCTCTTTTCTTTCCCCACGCTCTGATACCAATGATGGAACAGAGATCAATTGCAGAAGATAGAATTATATTTATTCAATGTGTATATGTACAACAAAACAAAAGAGCCATATATAGGCTGCGGTAGAGAAAGAGGAAGAGAGGAACAATTAAATAATTGTTCACAAAACAATGAAACTAATAATGTATTAAGAACTAAACTAATGCTAACTATCCACAACTAAAGGAACTTGCTTCCACTCACCTACATACCCATGTTTTTTACTATTGCACTCGAATATGATTTGTTCATGTATTCATAACAAAAAAAGAATAATCTCTTATACAGATTGTCAGCTTATTACTATCCATAGTCAAAAAGAGTGCAAAGACCTAGATTTGGGAATCCTTTCACATCCATACTTTGTCCTTCGTACAATACCTTCATTTAATCATGATCAAAAGATCAATAAAGTTTAAAACAAACATCAAAATTCATATATATTTTTTTAAAGTTAGTAACTTGTGGAACCTAATAAATCACATCAAGATCTACATATATATGTTTAAAATGTTCATGTACCTATTATCTCCCAAAACACTTTGTGTGGGGTTGAAGCTAGTGGGGTTGAAGCATGTGATGTTGAAGCCTATGAGGTTGAAACTTGAAATGTAAAATGTTTCTTACACCATTCAATAATGGTGTTGGCATCAATCAATCGTTCTCCCTCATAATGAAATATTTATTTCTTTAGAGAATGTTTGATGCATGAACCCACACCATCGTGTTCTCCCTTCCCATGAACACTCTAAAAAAAACTCAATAAATGAGGAATTTTGTGACGACGATGATAACAACCGAGTGGCAAGAAAGGGTGAGAGGATTTGAATTGTGTTGCGCAACCATCTAACTAAACAAAATGTTGATCTATGTGTATTCCTCATCGATGAAGATATTGAAAGAACAAACCAAAACAATGTTGCACAAAGTGGGTTTCATCTTCCTTGTCATCACTTATATAGAAATGAAACTCCTTCTTGATCATTCGCTTCACATATGTACTTTCAACCCCATCTAAATCCAATTATACATACCTATAAAATACTTGAACCATGATAGTGACTGTCGTCAAGATGAAAATATTGTGTCTGAATTTCTTTTTGATGAGAAAATGAGTAATTCTCAGCAACAACCACGAACAATATGGAACCGATAGGGAATGTGTCTCTATTAGTCTTGAATTGTGTAGCCACTTTGAATAGTGAGAATGTTTTATGTATGGACTATATAAATTTTGGAAACTTTACATGAATGTAGCAATGGGGATTTCCTCTTCTACCAAATCCAACCTAGTTGCATTTTTCCAAGCCTTGTTGAATATTTTATGTATTTGACACTACAAAATCAATTCATAATGGAAAAATTGTCATGTATTCATTTGCAGTAGAAACATAAAAATCAAAATAAAATGTAACATCCAAATTATAAAACATATATATATATATATTAATAACCTCTTGCAAGCAACCATTTTAACTGTGTCCAAATCGTCATTTGTTTTTGGCAATAATTTCAAGTCCCCACACTTGTCACAGACACCTTTGATGTAAGTCATATGATCATCGACATGATCATTAGATATCGTGTAAAGAATTGAAGTTATGAATTCACTGACACGTGTAGGTGGGGCATTTTATTCCTGTAACTTTCTATACACCTGAAAAAAACATAGATTTTGAAATACATTAATTTTAAATCACATCTCAAAAAATGATATTTAAACAAATTTCAAATATATAGATATAAATGAAAGCACACCTCAAAATATATATACATGATCTATAAATTTTTTGGTACCTGATAGTGATAATCAAATTCAATGTGACATGTTGAAAACAACATGTGTCAAGGAATTTATCAAAGCTCACACATACCAAGGCTTCAAATTTTCAAACATTCGTTGTCCAATCTTAACATCTGGATTTTCTTCTGTAAACTTTATGTACATCTCATGTTGAGTTATTTTAAGCCAATGTTTTATATGTTCATCATATTTTTGCAAGTTATCCTATGTTTTAAAATATCCCTCACATTCGGAGAAGGACGAGTCCTCTTAGTCCAAAAATTAGAAACTATGTTAACAATATTATCCTCTATTTTATCGTAACATGGATTTCTACACATTAGTGCCCAATTTCCTTCCATAGTAGAGTCATCCAATGTCTTCCTCCTCAGATACCTATTGACCTGTATTTCTAGATAAACCCAATGCCTTAGAAAATGACAAGTAACATGATGATTCTTTGTCGTATCTTTTGATGGCGCTCCAATAATGTTTTATATATTGCTATCTCTCAAACATACAGAGAGCATGCCATTATATAGGTGCTGGAACAAAAGGTGTAGGTAGTTACACGGTTACACGGTTATGAAGAAACCATATCAGATACGTGGAGATAATGTATTAACTAAACAAATATTAACTAAGCTAACATTCCGCCCTTAATACATTGCTCTTACAAATGTACCCCCTAAACAAATCAAACTTCACCTTGCCGAGAGGCTTGGTGAGAATATCTCGCAACTGAAAATCAGTGAGGGTAGCAAGATCGAGGTGAAGGTGGTGGTTTAAGACCTGCTTCACGAATGTAGTGAAATTTGACCTCAATATGATTTGTTCATTCATGGAAAATAGTATTCTTCACAAGCTTCAACACACCTTGATTGTCGTAGTGAATGATGGGAGGTTTCTCTTCAGGAATTCCTATATCTGCAAGAATGCGACGTAACCAAATTACTTCGCACACAGCTCCTCATGCGGCACGGTATCCAACCTCAGTGGATGAGAGAGCAACAACAATTTGCTTCTTGCTAATCCATGAGATAGGTCTAGATCCAAGATGAAAAACATATCCTGAAGTGGATTTCCTGTCATTAACGGATACCGCATAGTCCGAAGTCTCAGATATCCCTCGTAAGAATAACTCGGGTGTTCTTCTCGATACTGCATCAAGTCAACTGTACCTCGGAAATATCTCAACACATGCTTTGCTGCTATCCAATGACATTTCTTTGGCTCCTCGCATAAATCTAAGCGAGATAGCTCACCTGCAAAGAAAAGATCTGGTCTAGTATAAGTCAAGTAAATGAGACTTCCCACAAGATACCTGTAGTGAGTGCCATCTACTGCGGTGAATCATGGAATCTAGATAATTGCAAACCTTTTTCATAGGAGTGGACATTGGTTTACAATCGACATTCCATACTTTTCCAGAGTGTCTTGGAATATTTTATTTGGGAGATGAAGATATGATTCTTCTTCTGCCATATCTCTAAGCCAAGACAGTAGTGAAGTAGCCCCAAATTGGTCATGTCGAAGGATTTCTTCAGATCATTCTTTACCTCATCTACAAGATTGTCGAACTTCCCGTGATCACAAGATCATCTACGTACAAAACTAGAATGAAAATATCTGTTCCTACCTTCGATATACATATTTGTATCTTAGGGGCTACGAGTGAATCCATGCTACAATAGGTGATCATCAATTTTTATATACCATGCCCTAGGTGCTTGTTTGAGTCCATAAAGAGACTTTATTAGACGGCATACCTTGTGGGGTTGATGCTCGTCTACAAACCTTTCAGGTTGGGCCATGTACACTTCTTCTTTTAGACCACCATTTAGAAAAGCACTCTTGACATCCATCTCGCTAAAGTTTCCATCCATTTTTTGCCAAGGTGCATGCATAACTCGATGGTTTTGATCTTCGCAGTGGGTGCAATGATGGCGCTCCAATAATGTTTTATATATTGCTATCTCTCAAACATACAGAGAGCATGCCATTATATAAAGCGCTGAACATAAGGTGTAGGCGGTTACATGGTTACATGGTTATGAAGAAACCATATCAGATGCGTGGAGACAATGTATTAACTAAACTAATATTAACTAAGCTAACATCTTCACTTACAAATGAAGTTAATATTGCTCTATGAGAAATACTCTTATCAAGAGACCTAGTTTTTTTACCCAAAGAACTTATTCCTTTAGAAACATTCCCAACAAATTCTTCTTCTACATGTTTTGAATTTTTCCATCCAAAATCTACACCCAACAATTCTAATATTTCCTCATATCAACATGATTCAATAATGTAACCAATAAATGTGCTCTAAAGAATCGTATTCAAATTAAAAAATTCACCATATATTATCTCTACACTTTTTGTTGTTTTCTTTCATGATAGTGGTTCTTGTTCGGAAAATTGTTTTAATCTTTGTAAATCCATCTTCACCAAGTGTTTCACATTTTTCTTGGGAAGCAATTCCATAACTTTTGTTATCACTTCAGCATAATTTTGTGCATCATGATCTCGTGTCCATAAATATACACATGTGAGTACACAAAAATTTGCAAAAAAATTAACATACAAATGTGATTACACCATTAATGACCAAGCTAGTAAATAATTTAACATCTAAAAAATTAGCTTAGTATCTAGTAAAAAAATAGTATTAAGTTGACTAAGCTAAAATTGTATTTAGATAGCTTCATGAAGTCCTTCTTGAAATCTACTAAATAATCATATATATATATATATATATATATATATATATATATATATATATATATATATATATATATATATATATATATATATATGTGTGTGTGTGTGTGTGTGTGTGTGTGTGTGTGTGTATGTATATATATATATTTGGTGTTAAAGCTATCTAATTTTGAAATCAAACCTAGACCAAAAAGTTTCAACACACAAAACCAAAAATCTTATACTATATTTAAAAGATTGAGTAAACATCACTAATAATTTAATTACGAGCTCAATAGGGAAGAGAGAGTGTAGAAGAATACATAAGTTTCATTTTCCAATTCAAAATGATGTCCTCTTTAGAATGCTACCAAGATCTACCACAATGTTTATACGTAATAAATTTCATAACAAAAACTATTTTCAAATGTCATATTATGTCCAATAGGCTATATTTAATTTTTGTCAATTTACATCTATATATGAGATCATTATTAATCTAATACGTGACATATAAATTATATACACTAAAAAAATGACTCTCGGAATTCAAAATATACTATCACGTGAAGGTCAATATCGAGAGTAAATCGTAACAATTTTTTTAATGAAAGCTATGGTAGACCATCAAATATATCCCCTAGATTAATCACCTATGGGGGGAGGGGAGGGGTGGGGTTAACCTTGTTTTTGATGAAACATACCATGTGCAATTGTATAGCCTGGTAATTTTTATGTATAGCTCTTGTATCATAGTATTGGTAGAAAAATAGGATGTAGTGGTCAATCGTAAAATAAGGGGTAATATTTGGAATCCCATGATAACAAATATTTTGAACATTTATTACCAAGTGACCCACCCACAACATTAATGCACTTCAATCCAATTTCAAATATTAATAGTTGGGAAAGTTCAAGAAACTTAGATAAATAAGGAAAATTAGTTTTAAGTAGAATCACTATATAATATACCATATATTGGTACTTAGGGTTAAAATCAAAGAAGAAAAACCAAATACATGTAAGGTTTATTGTTGTTTTGTTGATCATTTTTGGAAGGAATTTAAAAATATGAATTCCCAAATAGATTCTAATCCAACATCTTTGAGATCTACATATTCCAAGGCATTTGAGTATTATTCTAATGTCACTTGATGAGAAGGTGGTCGATAGGTATGAACTCATACTAGTTTTACACTAGATATCAATATCATCATTAGTATTAAACATGGTTGTCCAATTTCTCCTACTTTGTCTATTCTCTACATAGACAAATTAGAGGATGCCATTATAAGTTTAAAGGAAACATATGATGATTGCATGTTCTTTATGATATAACCATTACTATTTTTTTATTTGTTTTGACATCATTCTTATGTTAAATGATTTTATTTTCACATGTATTATTTCTATTGTTTTGGGTTATGGGATCCTATCAAAACCCTTGCCTTTACCCAATCTAAAAAAAATATTATCATATTTAAACCTTAGAACTAAAAACAAATTACGATCTATCAAGGGTTTCTATACATATGTACCAATTTTTGCAGCCTTGTCTTTCACTTGTTGTGTCTTCTTTCTCTCACTTTGTGCCTTCCTACAAACAGATCTTCTAGCATTCTTCTCTGCATTCTCTTCCTTGGTATATTTTCATTTCTCATTCTTTGCATTTCCCATGATTCATCCGCTTCAATAATTTTCACCTACACACATAAATCGTGATAGATCTGAATGTCTAAGAGTAAAATCGATACAAAACCATATGTGCATGCAACTCTATTTATATACAAATCTCAATAGAAATTAGGTTATTTTTAATTTTAGTTTTTTATAACTTTAAAACAAATTTTCTAATTTAATATTAAATATTTTTGGTTAATTTTTTTTTAAGAACAAACTTAGTTTAAAACAAAAAAATATGAAAAACTAAATTTAAAACATTAAAAATGAACAATATTAAATAGAGGCAGAAAGGAGAGAAGAATGTGGAGTGAAGTACTCTACACACACTTATTTTATTATGAATAAGTGCGGATAATATATAGGAGAAATAATCAACTACATTCCCTAAACCGAAGGAGGAAGATTTGGATGAAGGAGAGAGAATAATGGAATACACCTAGAGGAAAAATAAAGGGATAAAATAGAACAAACTATCCTAAAAATATAAAATATTCAACATATCCTAACATTCCCCTCCTTATTACATTATTCTTGCAAATGTGACCCCGAAAAGTTTAAATTTCACTTTGCCAAGAGATTTAATTAGAATGTTGGAAACTTGTACTCAAAGAGGACAAGATCTGGAGCTAAATTTGATGGTTCAAGACGTGCTCTCGAATGAAATTACAGTCAATTTCAATATGATTTGTTTTTTCACGAAATATTGGATTCTACATGATCTTTAACACCTTCCGATTATCACAATAGAGAGTAGGTGATTGTTTTTCAGAATTCCTGTGTTAGCTAAAATACAACAGTATCCATATCACTTCGCACACAGCTCCTTGGGCAACGTGATATTCTGCCTTTGTGGATGATATAGAAACAAAATTTTGCTTCTTGCTTATCCATGAGATATGTCCAGATCTGAGATGAAATATGTATCCTGTAGTTGACTTCCTGTCATCAACAGATCCAGCATGGTCTGAGTTGACGTATCCCTGTAAGAAGAATTGATCATTCTTCTTATATTCCAGCACCATAATCAATTTTTCCTCGACATATCTCAAAACATACTTTACTACATTCCGGTGACATTTCTTCACTCCTACATGAACTCGGAAAGATATATGACAACATAGCAGAGATCTAGTCTAGTCTATGTCAAATAGATGAGCCCTCCAAAAATTACCTTTAGAGAGTAACATCTACTTGAGGTGACTCTGGAATCTTGAAATTTGAATTTTTTTCCATGTGAGTGGATATAGGTTTACAAATGACATTCTATACTTTTCCAGGAGTGTCTTGGCGTACTTTTTCTCGGGAGACAAAAATGTGATGCTACTTTGCCATATCTCTAAGCCAAGACAGAATGTAGTAGCCCCAAATCTGTCATGTTGAAGGTTCTTTTGAGATTATTCTTTACAATATCAACCTGACCTTCTAAACCGCTGATCACAAGATCATCTACATATACAACCAAAATGACAATTTCTTTTCCTACCTTCTTTATATACAAATTTGAACGAGGGGCCACGAGTGAACCCATACCGCAAAAGGTGATTGTTGATCTTGATATACCTTGCCCTGGGAGCTTTTTTCATTTTGTAAAGTGATTTGATGAGATGACATACATTCTTAGGCTGCTCTTCATCAAAAAATTCTTCAGGTTGGGTCATGTATACTTCTTCTTTTAGATCACCGTTTAGGAAAGCACTCTTGACATCCATCTGCTGAAGTCTCCATCCTTTCTATGCTACAAGTGCACAAACTACTCTGATGGTCTTCATCTTTGCAGTGGGTGCAAAGGTTTCCTCATAGTCGATGCCTTCTTTCTGAGCATATCATTTTGCTACAAGTCATGCTTTATGTTTTTGATGGATCCATCTGCCTTATATTTTGTCTTGAAAACCCATTTGTAGCCTATGGGTTTCTTTCCTATAGGCAGATCGACAAGTTCCCATGTCTGATTTTTCATGAGCAAGTCATATTCTAAATCCATGGATTCCTTCCACTAAGGTTGACTGAGTGCTTCATGAACATTATCTAGCTCGGAGTTATTCATCAGTGAACTCATGAGTGTAAATTTTACCTTGTTTCCTTTTGAATCCTTGTTTTGACTCCAGATGATGTATCTGGGAGTTGTTGCAAATGTGAGTCCTTGATAGTGCTTTGTACCCACTTTGGATGAGAACTTGGATGCTTTTGAGAAGAACTATGTCATTGCCATGTGGATTGATGTGGAGTCACATTCTCCAGTTCTCCAAGGTCAACAAATAGTTCTCCTGGCAGCATTTCTTTTCTCTGAGTAGTCTCCTCTGGCTCATCATCTGATTCAGAGACTAATCGGTGAGATGTGGTTGGAAGTGGATCTTCTGTTGATACTATTGAGTCAAAGGATGACTCATCACAAACCACATCCCGACTCTCATATATTTTCTTTGTCTTAAGATCCATGGGACAAGATGGCTTCGAGGTAGTACTGTATCCAAGAAGGATACACAGGATTGTTTTTGGCTCTATCTTCTTTAGCTTCTGAGTTGGGACATGCATGTATGTTGTGCAACCAAATACTCGAAAATGAGAAATCTATGGATTTCTACCACTTCATACCTCTTCTCGGTGTTTTCTTCTATAGAATATTTTTTGGTACACTGTTGAGAAGATATACAGCCGTTTATACCTGCTTCAGCCCAATAACATTCTCCTAGCTTTCAGGCTTGATAGCTTGATAGCTTACAACAGCCATCTCCATCACCGTGTAATTACAACGCTCAACAATGCCATTTTGCTGAGGTGTATAGGGAGCAAGCAGTCAGTGCCGCTTAATGCCACGTTGGTTTAGGAAGGCTAAGAACTTCTTTGATGTGAATTGCCCCATTCAACTGAGTGGAGTAGAAGAAGTGATTGTCCGAAGTCTTTGACAACACGATGATAGAAGTTCTGCAAGTGTGAAGAGCCTCAATTTTCTTCTTTAGGAAATATTCCCACATATTACGAGAGTGGTCATCTGTGAATAGTTGGAAGTACCTGTATCCTAAAAACAAAGTAGGCAATGGGTCATTCAGATCGGTATGAACTACCTCCAGAAACTTCTTGGCATGGAAGGTGCTCGCTTGAAATAGATCTCTGTGTTGTTTTCCTACAAAAGATAGCCTGGGAAAATAGACAAGGAACTAGACAATTTGGGTAGTCCACGGACCATTGCTTTTGAATTCATCTGGTGTAATGAACTTACCCACAAGTGTCCATAGCTAAAATGCCATAGGGAAGTTGATTCTAATTTAGAAGCAAATAAAACTACTACAGTAAGATGAAACAATACCTAAAGAAAATAACTTATCTTTTACAAAAGCTTTAACAAGAACAAGACTTGTTGGGAGATTAAGCATGATTCAACCTTAAGGTGATGATTCAAGAGTTGAGTAACTGATAAGAGGTTGCTAGTCAAGCCAGAACATTTAGTACCTTTGTAAGTGTAAATTTTTGTGGTCCCAGAGGAATGGCGACATTCCCTATTCCCTTCGTAATGTACTCTTAGTCATCTGCTATCTGAACTTGATCTTCGCTTGGTTCTTCATGTAGTGAATCAAATAGCTTCTTGTCACCTGATATATGCTTGGTTGCACTGCAGAGTCTATCAACCAGACTTTCTTCGTGGGTGAGAAGTTTGAGAGACAAGTACAATATTCTTACTATAATGGGCTCCTTCTGATGTCTTCATCAGATTCATCATCTTCTTGTTGGGCTATGAGATGTCCCTTGTGCTTTCTCTAGTGGGGATGTTGTTTGGAATTTTTAAAATCTTCACACCCAAATGTGATTGTATGGCTTGAAGACCCCTGTTTCAAGCTATTATGCTAGCAGTGATTAGTGTCGTGAGTATTAGTTCTGTAAAAGTGACACCATCTCTTTGAATTTTGATATTTCTATTCTTATTTGGGTTGAGCTAGATTTGGCTTCTCTAGGGGACCCTTCTGATTCTTCTAGCAATGGTAAGGCTTTGAGAACAAGGATTTATCTTGAGAATCCTCATGGGATGAAGTGATGGCCTCTTCCTGCTATAATAAATTCACAAGTTCTTTGAATGTCACTGTTTGTTTAGACACATTCAATGTCGTAACAAAAACTCAGAATTGAGAAAGGAGTGCTCTCAAGGTGATTGCGACAAGAAGTTTATTCTCCACCATTTCATCGAGCACTAATAACTCCGATCACAGCTCAGCCACGTGACGTAAGAATTCCTCCACTTTCTTGTCCGACTCCAGAGAGGGTGTGCAACTTTAATTGAAGATGAAGTATCTTCGTCTAATTTTTCAGTTCATAAATGGTTACCAACTTGTCCTGTGCCTCCTTAGGTTTATTTGCATTATGAACATGTGGTTGACATCATCACCGAGCACCGAACATTATCAAGCATCAAGGATTTAGCACTAGCCATTTCATATTTTATTAGTTCATCGGGGGTTATGGGAACCGACACGACCTTGTGAAAATTCCCCATAATCCTTCAAACTGAAGGATTGTCTTCATTTTTGTCTTTCAGGCCGCAAAATTGGACCATTTGAGCAACTAAGCATCGGACATAAGTAACTTTGGAGCAAACATCGTAATTAAAAAAATATTTATTTATTTATTTGAAGAGTTATTACAATTTTGACTCACTGATGAGAATTACTTGCTCATAGATGCTCACAATATTCACATGCTATGAGACGGTGATGCTTTGTAGGGAATTCTTCTTTGTTGTCACAATCGGCATTGTACTTGGCTTCTAATTTTTCCCATACTCGTTGCGCGTCGTAGCTGACGTTGAAAAGAAAGTATTCATGAAATCCTTCTCCTACTAGCTTGTCGAACGCTAGATTTCCAGTGTTCTAAAGCTCATTCAGTAAAGAAAAGTAGAACCCGGAGCTCTCAGGTGCTTCTTCACGGTGTTCTCTAACCGACGAGTTGATATACTCAATCAAGTTGTCTACACTTGACATTCGGCACAGTGTTGAAGTATCTCCAAGTTTCTTCTGCTCATGTAGTTCTACTTTTACACACAGGTAACTGGTATGTTCCTCCTCAGAGCAGAAAGTAACACACTAAAAACTTTATTTGGATGTAATTTTTCAAGCAATTCATATTTTAAATTCCATGCAGAAACTGATCAGCAAACAAAATTTTATTTGCTTCTTTGACACGTGGGCCTCTAGCAGGTTTAAGGACTCTCCACATAGAAAGAATAGAGATGCTTCCACATTTTTTCTTTCTTCCACACAACTTTGGTCAGTTTCCATGCACCAAATTATACCTCCACGCAGGTTGTTGTTTCTTCTACAACAAAGAGACAATGATGCAAATTCCAGCAGCTTCAGACCGCTCTAATTCCTCCATGCAGTAGGATATTCTTTGCACCACATTTTTGAATGTCTCCAATCACATAGTAGAATATATAAGAACCTCCATGTAGGTGAACAACCTTTCCATGTTGAGCTTGTTTTGTATTGGCTACAGCAAATAAGACAAAATACATAAAAAAAATGGATTCCCACATTTTTTTCTTTCTTCCATGCAGGTTTCTAGGACAGCAGCAACAACAAGATCAATATACAATTCCCATGCATAGTCCACTCTAACTCCTCAATTCCTCCATGCAGTAGGTGGATAGATACACTTTTCAGTGTAGAAAACAAGAAAAAACATGCGCAGAAAAAACAACATTTTTAAAAAAAATGTCCACATTTTAAAACAAATCATTTTCTCTCCTCTTGCACAGGTTTAAAAAAACATTTTTTTCCTCCCCACACACATCTCTCCAACTTGCTAATGGAACAGTCCTTCCTCCACGTGAGCCTCTTGCAGATTGAATACTTCTTCCACGCATAGGTAGAGATCAAGTAGGCTCTGATACCAAACTATAGGAGGTAGAAAGGAGAGAAGAATGTGGAGTGAAGTACTCTACACACACTTATTTTATTATGAAGAAGTGCGTACAATATATAGGAGAAATAATCAACTACATTCCCCTAAACTGAAGGAGGAAGATTTGGATGAAGGAGAGAGAATAATGGAATACACCTAGGAGGAGAAAATAAAGGGATAAAACAGAACAAACTCTCCTAAAAATATAAACTATTCAATGTATGCTAACAAATATTAAGTTACTTATAAAAAAGTAACTTGTAAAACATTAAATATAGAAGGAGACGCGTTTTGGTGGCACTTTGGTGGTGTGGCGAGGGTTTGTGTGAACACGGTTCACACAAACACCTCCTCGAGGCACCGACATGGCTTCCGGGTGGCACATTTTGACTCTAAATCCTTTTGGGGGATAATTGTGCTCCAAAATATGCCACTTAGGTGCCACGTAATTAGGGTAAACGAATTAATTAAATTATAAAATTTTGACACAAAGTTTAGATTTTTTTAGCTTTCTAAAAATGTAATTTTCATTTTTTAATATGTGTTTTGTTATTTATTTTTTAATTTTTACTAACATATGGTATTTTAGGACAATCAATAGTACACAATCAACCAAATTTGAAAAATAGTAGAATATATCAAAAAAATTGAAAAAATAAAATTACTATTTATTGAAGTCTTCTTCGTACCTATGAAAAAAACCTCAATTTCGATATAAATCTTAAATTTTATTGGCATAGACATATGTACACTATTTATTTGAAAATATTTTTACTAAATAATTAATTAAAAAAAATAATAAGTCAAAAAATATGAAAATTTGACAGAATCTCAAAATTCAAATCTTAAAAATACATCTAAAATTTCATGGTCAAAAAATAAATTTTCATATAAATAAACCACCCGAGGATAGTCATTACTCTTTTATAACATAAGAAACAACGTATGAAAAAAATTAAGAAAAAGACCATATTTTTTACCAATTTTATTTTTAAAAATATACATGTATTCTAAACTCTAAACACAACATTTCATTAGTTTGTGGAATTTCATGAATGTGTACGGTTTTGTGGCTATTACCTTTAGAAAATCAATGAAACTGAAAAATTCATGTTTATAAAGGTAAAAACATACAAAAAGTGGAACATGTTATTGTGCTTTGACCCATCAATGTATTTATTCATATTAAAGACAATAGTCTCCCTTTAATTAATATAAACGATTGTAGTGTGTAGAGGACATTGAGAGATTTCAAAAGTCCTTTCTTGTGTAAATCTGAGCTCCCAGTCAAAAGTTATGGCCATATGAAGATTGGGGTGCCATACTGCATTAATTACGAGTGGTTGGCTCTATTTCTTCGGACTCCGAAATGCATCGCAACCTCCAAAATCCAAAATTTCAGAATTTTGGGCATTTTGACTTCAGAGGTTGATGTTATTGTTCATCCGCTTAAGCATGCGAAACCTCCGAAACTCCAAAACCACGAAGTTTTAAATTCATAAATTTGGTCCTTTCCATTTGAGAGATTGGGTTACTTTTCATCCTCTTAAGTAAACAAAACCACCGAAAATCTAAAGTCTGAAATTTGGACTTCGGGTTTCTGAATTTTACATTTTCAAAGTTTTTGGATTTCGGGGTTTGGGTTTTGGGGATTTCGAGGTTCGGGTTTTCAAGGATTTAAGGGTTCGGGTTTTCAAGATTTCGTGGTTAAGGTTTTTGGGAATTGTTTATGGATTTGGTCATATGAAACCTCTAAAACTCCGAAAGCCCAAAGTTTGAAATTCAAACTTCGGGTTTCAGACATTTTGAATTTTGGGGATCTTTTACCGTTCACCCTTTTGTGCTCATCGAAACCTCTGAAACACCGAAGTCCAAATTTTGGACTTGTGATTTCGTAACTCAAGTTATGAATTTCGCACTTCTTTCCACCTAGTCCCGAAATTTGACCCTTTGAAATCCAAAATTTTAGAATTTCAAAGTTTTTTCATTTCCGAATTCCTCTACAATGTTCAACCTTCTTCAACCTATTCATCTAATCCCACAATGCAAGCTCCCCGATTGAATACACCCCATTTTCTCAGTGTACATGTTCATGTTTGTTCAATTTTTCCTGACGGGTAAAATTGGATAATAGATACAAAATGCTACAAGAATAAATAATTATGGCCACAAAGGTGGACTTTAAGAATAGAAAGGGATAGTTCCAATGTTGGATAAAATGCCCCAAGGGGGAATAATTATTGTGTTGAAGATATCTTTCCTAAGGAATTAGTTTTCTATAAGAAAGCATCCTTGTTTCTCATGTGAATGTGGGAAGAATTCAATCTACTTTCTGTAAGAAAACAATAGAGAAAACATTTGTGAGGGAAAATAAAGGATTGTAAGGGATGATCGTGATGGTATCCTCTAAGACAAAAATTCCTTGGGAAGATGTGATGATGCTCCCTCGATAGGACATACAAGAATAGAAGAAGCATGAAAAAGAAGGAGAGGTTAAGGTTGTAGAGAGAGAGGAATGAGAATGAAGTGTAATAGAATGGAGATGTTATGGCCTTCAAATGGGTACATATTTTTTTCAACCTTTAATGTTAAGTGTGAAGAAACGGGTGAGTGTGGGAAGAGAGAAAAGGATAGGAGGATTGGTTGTGACGAAGAAAAGAAAATTCAGAGGTGAAGAAGACAAGGAGATGGAATAAAGTGGACATGGTGGAGGAGGAAAAAAAGAGGAATGAAAGAGGTGGAAGGATGATAGGGATAAGGATGGATAGTGATAGAAAAGAGGGTGAAAGTACTAAAAAGAAGGAGAGAGATATGGGTGAATGGAGAGAGAGGATGGAGAGAATAGAGGAAATGAGAAAAGTGTGAAATGTAAAGAAGATGCAAGAGACCATTCATAGAATAGATAAGATGAATAAATTATGGTAGGAGTGAAAATACAAGGGTATGGAATAAAGTGGATGTGGTAGACGAAGCAAAAAGTGACAGAAACATGGAAGAGATGAGGAAGATGAAGAATTTAAATAATAGGAAGAAAAATAAAGAAAGTATAGGAGTAGAAAATAGAGAAAAAATGAGGGGTATGGAGAAAAATAAATAGAGAAGGATGATAGGAGAAGAAGGTAATGAGGAATGAAAAACAAGAAGGAGAATACAAGATGAGAAAGGGTGACAGAGGAGAGGGTGAAATTATAGAAAAGGGAGAGAGATGTGCACAATGAAAGTAGCGGAATAGAAAAGATACAATAAGGAGGTGATGAAGATGAAGGGAGAGAAATGATGAAAAAAAGATGAGATGATGAAAATGAAGGGAGAGAAATGATGAAAACATGGAAGAGATGAGGAATATGAAGAGTTTAAAGAGACGATAAAATAGAGAAAAGAAGGAAACTCAGGAAGATGTGGAGAAGACCAGAGAAAGGAAAAGAAAGGAATAGTTAGGGTTGGTAGAGAAGACAAGGCAAGGGAATGTGGAGGTTAAAATCATGGGGAACAAAGAGATGACAGAGTGGATCTGGAGGTAAGCAATATGGTGTAGACCACATGGAAATGCATTTGGAAGGTGGGAGGATAAAAAATATGGGATAGTGAGTAAGGAAAAAGGGAACAATAAGAAAGTAATAAGGAGGCATGAGGGAACAAGGGGACAATCTGTAGAAATGAATAAGGTGAGGATAAGAAGATATGAGGGTTGTATGATGAAGACGATAAATATATTGAAAAGGGAAAAGTGAAAATGGAGAGGCGGAGTAGAAGTGGAAGTGGAGACAAGGAAGGGGAGGAAATAAAGAATGGATGATGGAGGAAGCAATTCTAGTAAAAGAATGTTAGGGGAAGACCAACAATAATTATTTTTGGTGAAGGATGAGAGGAAGAGTGAAGAAGGGTAAAAGAGGAATGGATAATGGAAGAGGTAATGCCAATAAAGGGACGTTAGGGAAGAAAAAATAATAATTATTGTTTGTGAAGGATGAAGGGAAAGGTTTAGATAGAGAAAAAGGTAATGGGAAGTGAAGGAGGAAATGCCGGTAAAGGAGAAGACCAACAATAATTATTGTTGGTGCAAAGTGGAGGAAGGAGTGGAAAAGGAATGGAGAAGGATGAAAAGAGTGAGAAAGGTGGAGAAGAGTGATGTGGAGTGACTTTTAGGGGTTGACCAACAATAATAGTTTAGTGTGGAAACCGAAGATGATCATGAAATAATTTTAGGGGGAGACCAACAACAATAATGGTAAGACATGAGAGCGGATATGTGGGAGAATTCAAGGGATGGAAGGAGATTTATGAAAATATTAAAGGCAAGGAGAGTACGCAGATGATGATGATAGATGTGGTGTAGAAACAAGACATCAAAATAATGGAAGAAAGTGGTATGAAAGTGGTATGAAGGATAATGGATAACAGGGAAAAATGTGGAAAAGATGTATAATTGTAAGTGAGAAATGATGTATGTACTCTATGATTTGATACGATAATAAAGGGTAATGGTAGGAGAAAAAGTTTTATTAGTACGGGAACTAGGATGAAAGAATGGTCAATAGGAGAATTGTTAATGAGACATTGTCCATAATGACAGTTTACTTTGACTAGGATTTCCATATTGCTGGAATAGTTAATTAAACGTGACAAAATTGAGATTAAAAATAAGGAATTTTGAGAAGGGTGATGTTCATGCCATGTGGTAGAAGGGAACAAGAAAGGTGAGAAGGGTGATGTGGGGATAATCAACGATAAGAAAAAGGTGATGTGGGAGGATGGATGGAGAAAGGACATGTTGGCCATGGTGGTGGATAAGGAGCTGCATGATAAGAGACTCTTCTTAAGAGGGATTCTCAAGTCGGATTCACAAACTACAATAGAGATCAAGTATAATTCCCAAACCAAAAAGTGTATTAGAGAAAGTGCTTATAGACGTTAAAATATTTCATGGATTCAAGGATGATGTTAATAGATTTCATCCTTAAAGTAAACATATGAATATGTCATGGTTAGAAATTAGATATGTAAGAATGCGATCTTGATAAAAAGTGAATTTAACAAGATAAATGACACATAATTGTAGAAAAAGATCATAAGAGGAAACCATGCTTTGAATCGGATTGGAGGAAAACAAAAAGAATCACTGAAGGCATCAGTAGTGCAACCAATACTAGATGTTAACACATAACACACGATAATTAGTTATATGAAAATACCATGAGGGAAATATGGATGAAATAATCTTATAAACCTAATGTCTTCATGACCAAGGGGTTGGAATAGTTACTTGTATGTGGGGAGAATTTTCTCCGTAAGTGTTTGTTCTTAGGAATATGCCCTGACTCTTGGAATGAGGAAGATGTAAAGTGATCAATGAGGGAAGTATGTAATGTATGAAGAGAAATTTGATCGATGCGGGAATATTTCATAGGATGCTATGATATATAGAAGGTTGATCAATGCAGGAAGTCTTTTTTGCCATGATATAATAGAGTATCCATCCTTCAAGGGTATGGCCTAGTTTTTCCTTTTTCCTTTAGATTTTTGACTTTTTTCTTAAATGGCATAATAATATATGCATGATACTTATCCTTCGAGGGATTAGTCTATTTTTATTATATTATTTTTATGAATAGATATCCTTTAAGGGATTAGTCTAATTTTGGTTAAGATAGCATGCTATAAGAGCATTCATAATTTTGACTTTATTTCTCTCTCTGTCTCTCTTGATGGGGAAGAGTTGAGTATAGCTACGTAGACCACTTAGGAGGGGATGATGATTGTACAAGTGACACCCCTAGACCCTTATCATGGTTCCAATAGGTAAACAAGAAGGTAATGAGTGTAATGATCATGGAGTTTTCACCAAAAATGGAGAACCTATCCATAAGGAAAATGCTATGGATAGAGCCGTGGTTCCTATATTGAAGGTCGTGTCTCACGAAGTGACCATAGACCACATAGTTCCATATCATTACAATGGTAGATAGAAGAGGTTGATGATGGAGGAATGATGTAAAGATATACTATCTTCCTGAGTGGTATATATGCTAACAATAGAATGGCCATAAGTGTAATGCATTATCTGGTTTTCTCCAGCTTTTACCATCAAGGGAAGCCAAACGATAGTCCCCAAATCCATACTTGTGCATGATAACGTAATATCTAGTATATTTCGAAGAAACATTTCCACGTTGCCTCCTTTAAGGAGTAATGAATGTGATTTTCTTTTAAGAAAAGGTCACTGGTTTTAAATTAGTGTTCTTTGAGATGTTTGTTATAAGTATGTTGGACACGCTTTTGATAAACACAATGATACTCAAGAGAAAGAAGACAACACTCGTTTAACAACTCAAGTTGTGCTAGAAGCTCTTTGTGATAATCTTCATTAGAAATGATGTCACGAAGAAACACATGCAAAATAAAATTTTAACTTCAAGGGGAAGAATGGATTTAGAACCATATAAGAGAGAAAACAGAGGAAGTGCACGTTATCAACGAATCATAGCACCCTTATGTTTACATAAGTGCATATACTTGAACTAATGGTGTGATTGGATAACATGGGTACTATCTTCAAGTTGTGGGACTTGCTACTTGAGATATACCTCCAGAGAAAGCTGGTTCTTTCTCCTAAACCACCTACCTGATCTACTCTAATGCAAGGTAAACTAACTATTCTAATCTAACTTTCCAAGGGACCAAGGAGAGAGAATGCATAAAATGAAAGCCTACACTAAAGCGGTGATACACCAGAAAAGGAGGGTGTGAGAGTAGTCTTCCAATGTGTGAAAACTAGGAGTAAAGTGCATACTAGAAGGGGTGATAATAGTTCTCCACAATCTGAAAATGCATTCACAACAATGTTTCATACATGCACAATAATAATAGATCCTTGCAAGAGCATAAAGATAGACACAATACACTTGTAATCAAGGTTGAAGGGGCAAGAAGAATGCAAGAAAACACAATAGGGGAAGATGCATCCACAAACTTATATTTTATTGCTTCATGATATGCACAGTTCAATCTATTACAAGATAAGGGCCTAGATCACCATGCAAGGAGTCCACAATAAGGGCCTACAACACATTGGCTTCACAAAGCAATTTTGGTAGAGATTTGATAAAAAAACTACCTCTTCTTACAATGAGCCCAACACTCCAATTTATAGGAAAATGAGAAGAGAGAGAGAAGGGGAAAATGGAAATCCTAAAATCTATCCTTCAACCACTTGTAAGAGGCACTAAATGTTACTTGCAAAATGCTCCCCATCTGTCCTATGTGTCTTTGCGCAAAGAAAGAAAGAATGATGACCATGCATCTTAATTACAGTCCCAACTACTAAATAAAACACTATCATGAACCTTGAAATATTTTATGAAAATAACCATTGATTTCTCATCAAATCTAGAATTTCTTGAATTCTATACATTGGGATCAGAGCCACAATTCCAACGGTACCAATTTTGTGTGATTTCATTGAGAAATGCAAAAGTTATGGCCTTTTGAGTGCGAGTAGCTATTTTGGGTCTAGTAGGTGTTTTCTTTCATTTGACGGGAATGAACGTTAATTGAATGGGGCCAAATATGTTTCTTTTATTTAAATATATCTACCCTTTTTAAAATTAAGAAAGTCCAATTTTATGAAAATCGGAGCTCAGAGTCAAAAGTTATGGCCGTTTGAAGTTCGAGAGGTCAAACTTTGACTTTTCTCTTTCAATTATAGGTATTGTGGCAAAATCGGGATCGCGTGTCCCGGCTATCCCAGACACATTCTTCCACATCATTAGATTCAGGATTCCTTATTTGGTGATGTGTCTCACACACTTTTGTCCCGAATGTCCTAGACAAAAATCTCCGCACCACCCGCAATAGACTAACTTGTGGCAAATCAGCCGATTCACGTCCTGCACGTACTTTTGTCCAATTATCGCCAACCACGCGGAGCAAAAACTTCCACTTTTGCTGATTTTCACTGCCTGTAGCCATTTCAGCTTTGTGCATCCCGCCATACGTCCCAATGTCCCAAGCTATCACGCGCAGACCACCTTGGACAAAAGTTCCAACTTTGCCAATTCCTTTGTATTTGCCACAAACTCAAGTATAACGAACCTTGGTATAATCCATACTTATGCGACCCATAAGCTCCAGGCGAAATGCATTAAAACAAGCCTGCGACTTCATTTTTCGATTTTTCCTTGGATGGGAAAGTTAGAGAGAAGCCAAAGACACCCCAAAAACATGATTTTGCGCATTGAATCAATCTACTTGCTCGGGACTCAAGAATCTTATGCATGTTATCAAAATTTACCTCGAGGGGTAAATTTTGGATAATAGTGCCTATGGAGGTACGAATGCTAGTTGTGTAAGCCCAAAGAGTGAAGAGAAGGTGAAGATGATAGTTATGGCATACTTTATCAATGGTTTTAGCAAGGATGTTATGCAAGGTCTTGTTATTCACTTTGTCCTAGCCATTAGCTTGAGCATAATAAGGAGATGAGAAACTAAGCTTGATATTGAATTAGTTGTGGTGTTTCTTAACATATTTGTTTTTAAGGACTTTCCGTTGTCTATGATGATCTTTTAAGGGACACAAAAGTGGAAAATAATATGTTGATAGGTAAAGTTAATGATTTAATTAGCTTTGGTCAAGGTGAGTGGAATTTATTCTACCTACTTGGGGAAGTACTCACTCACGGTGATGATAGAATGATGATGATGGGAATAATGGGGATTGATGGTATGAATGAGATCAAGGCCCCATTGCAATAAGGAAAAAGGTCCTGAGATGGTTGTAAAGCCGACTAAGAATGTAGACAAGATTGGAATGTTGCTAACACTTGACACATTTCATAACATATTCATAGTGGTCCTAATTGAGAAAAGGCCAATAAAATCCAAGGCGAAGAACATGCTTAGTGATAGCCAATCCACTAGAATTTCCACCACAAATTACATTGTGAACTTATTAGATAGCATGATTAGATTCATGGGATTTAAGGTAGCAAAGGAGAATACCATCGATCCCACGATTGTAGAATATGCTGCTTAAGAATGAAATAGAAGTTAGCACATTAAAAATATGACCTTCTACCATTCTTAGATATGTATGAGGTAATTATAGATTTGGATAGATAATCAAAGATTGAGAGTACCAAATATCTGATGAGTTAGGTTCAAAAACATTTACATGAGGTAACTTACAAACGTGAGATGGTTGATCACGATGACAAAAAATAATTGAAAGTTTGGTTTCATTAGTTGTCCATGGGATGAGAAACACAAGAGAATCCATCGTGTCAGCAAAATGATTAGATGAGTGAGGGATGGTTTGAATAGTATAAGAATTAAAGAATTCAAGGATAAGTAGGATGATATCTTGATACTTTTGAAGAATTTCATTTTTACATTGATACTTTCCTGTGATTTGTTTGATAATGAGCTTAGAATACCCATAGATGTCGGGGACTTGAATACCCAAAAGGAAACAATTTTGAAGACAAAAGATAAAGGCTTCATAATTTTCCATATTGTTCCTGCATTCAAAGTTAGTTTTTGGGAAACGTGGATGGGATTGTCCCAAGGCGGATTGAGAAAGACACTAACACCTCCCCTTTCGATATTTAGATCCATAAAACAAAAGAGTCATGCGAAGATGGAAATATTCATGATGAAGATTCTTAATGGATTCATCGGTAAATTTCTTGTGAATAAAATGAGTAGTAGGAAGAGGGGATTCAACTAATTGGTATGCGATCGCTTGGCCTTTAATAGATTTTAAAGAGATGAAATATCAATTAATCTCTATATTGAATATGATCCATTGAGTGATACGATCATTGTGGTAAGGTATAGAATGTGTGGTTTTGAGAAGATGAAAGATTGCCACTACATAAATTTTTGATTGAGAAGATAGTGGAGAATCTTGGAAGTTGTGAATTAAAGGGTACAACAAAACTTTTCAGATTGAGTGTAGCGAGTTTCATACCCATGAAGGGTATGACTGATGTAATAGATGACCCAGTTCTATCACTTGGCCATCACAATGTGCCAACATGGCATCTAATGCATAAATACATATAAATAAAAAGTCTCCCCTCGTGTGGAGGTGTAAGAACATGCGAGATAGTAGATACTACTTAAGATCATCAAAGGCTCTTTGGCAGTTATCATCCTAGTGAAATTTGACATCTTTATGGAGAAGATGATGAAAGGGTTGGAAACAGTATGAAAGTTGGGAGATGAAGCACCGATGAGACTAAAGCCCACCTTTAAGACTACGAAGTTGTGTAAGATTGGAAGGAGGAGGCATCTCAAGGATAGCCTTGATTTTGGAGGGTTAATCTCAATACCCCTTATAGAAATGGTGAAATTAAGCATTTTTATAGTTAACACACCAAAAACACATTTGGCGGGATTAAGGCGAAGGAATAAATTAAGAAGATGCTGAAATAGGACTTAGAGGACTTTGAGGACAATAAGATGATCTCATCGATTCTTAGACTTACCTAAAAGGTCATCGACATAGTCTTCTACTATTTTATGGATGAGATCATGGAAAATATAAGTCATAGCCCGTAGATAAGTAGCATCGGCATTTTTCAACCCAAAAGGCATGACGTGATAGTAAAAGGTACCCCATGGAGTAGTGAAAGAAGTCTTATGTTGATCTTCCGGTGTGACAAGAATCTGATTATAAAAAAGAAAACCCGTCTATGAGAGAGAGCATCTCGTGACCAGTGGTAAGGTCAATGAGTTGATTGATGTTGGGAAGGGGAAAATAATCTTTGGGGAAAGAAAGATTGAAATATTGAAAATCGAGTGTCAATTCAAAGCTTGCAGTTATCTAATGACATGTACAACATTAGAGACACATCGGGGATAGTCAATGAGAAAGATGAAATTTCTTTGAGAGAAGTTCTTGTAACTCCTCTTTGTGACAAGGAGGAAAATTCAGGAATAGATGTGGAAAAGATTTTACTTAACCAGTTTGGCATTGGGGAAAGTGACGATGTTATGGAAAACAATGGATGGGTCGATACGACATATCCAAGGATGATAATGCGAAGGCTTTGTTATGTTTAGAGAGGAAGGTGATGAAAGAAGCAAGTTCTTGTGGATCTAGAGACTGACCCACTTTGAGAATGCGGGACTCTTAGGAGGTCCTAATGTCGATGTTGATAGTGGATTCATTGAGGAGAGTGGATGTGTTAGGTGGTAAGGTCTTATGAAGAGAATAATCTTCCTCCCCCATGTAGGAGAGGATAGAATCATCATCTATGCATTGAAGAATGTCTATGGTAGGGAGTATTCTTTGATCATAGTGAGAAAGAAAAGTGGAAGAGACGTAGATTTACCCTGATGTTTATAGGTGAGTTGTCCCAAGGTGATTGTGGAGATTAAAAAAGCTTAGAGGGGATGGAAATGGTATCATCTGTATCCATGGCCTCATAGGATGGGGAATCTAGATCTATGAGATAGTCAGATGGAGATAAGGGAGGTGAGTCAACATTGATGGCGAGGATGTAGAAGTGCCTGAAGGGATGGAGGGATCTTAGTATCCCAAGAAAAATGTTTCATATGGTGGATGGGTCTATTTTAATACCTAACCATGGGGACGTTGTTCATAATGACCTTTACCAAACTTCATTCCATGCACAAGCTGTGGGTGTATGTGTACACGAAGCAAGGTTTTTGAGTAACAAGAAATAATCAATATATAATTAGGTGAGAGAATGGTTTTCAACATGGGAAGAAGGAGAATTGAAACTGATGTAGATGAGGTTAGTATGAAGATGATGTGGACCAAATGAAAATATATCCATGAGGTTATGTTGATACATGGTAGCATTTTCAGGTCTACCATGGCTATGAGTTGTGGGGAGTGCATCAAGCACAAGAAGACAATAATATCCTAGTGTGAGATTGTACAAAACTTTCTCTAAGGTAGCATCTTGAGTGATTTGGGTGAAGGGATGGATGAGCTAGTAGATGGTCATGACAAATCATGTTTGAGAATAGGGACACCATTGTGTCTATATGTCACATTGCATGCTTTCAATGGAGGAGCTTTAGCAAGGAGGGACAAGATCTTTCCCTCATACTTGTACTTAATGAAATGATGAAGGAAGGATGAAAAAAAAGCACATGGCACGGATCCATTGGTTCCTAAGAAGGGAATTATATATAAATTCACCTTCTATAATGTACAAGACTACATTCATAAGTTTCTCGGCGATGTGGACGGGAAGAAAAACTATCCACAAAGTGGGAGAGATAACATTGTTGAAGGCATGGAGGACCACAGGTGTTTGAGCAACAATGGATATTGGGATCTAAATTTTGTAAATGATATTTGATGAGATGATATTGATACTTAATATATTATCTATGTTGGTTTGTCGAATAAACATGTCATTGATCCGAACTGTGATAAATAAAGGGAGGTCATGGTCTTGGGAGGGACATAGAGGATTTCATCATTATTGAAAGAGATGGATGAATCGAGAAAGTGCTCACACTAGGAAACAAAGAACTGAGTCTCATGAGTGAATATTGGAATGTGTTTAAAGGCTTCAATGAGAGTTGGTTGGTGGTCATGGGAGCTTTAGATAAGTTCTTAAAGAGATTGAATTTTTTTTACAATAATTTCTTCAAGAGGATATGGTGTGGCTACAAATGAAACATTGGGTCTATTTGATGGTGAGGATGAAGTAGGCATATTAGAAGGAGTGGAAACAACTACCTTTGGTATTGAAGAAGGTGTGAATGATGTAAGCTCATGAGGTGTAAGAATGGAAACATTTTTTTGGCTTAGGTTGTGTGGTGAATTTAGCATCATGTGGGCCAGAACAAGCGGTTATCTGAATCGCATTGATAAAGTAGGGGAACCATCCCTGGGGACAACCAATTTTACTGGTAGGTTAGTGATGTCCTTGGATGCATCTTCTTTTCGTGGTGTCATGTTAGCAACAATCCTTGATGAAAGGGTAGCGTAGATGTTCTAGTATATGAAGGATGGGATGAGGGAGTTGATTAGGTTTGTGGAAGAGGTAGTTCCCCGATCAAGGTGGTCATTGTTATGGATATGGTTATGTATGATTGTTTGAAGGGATTTGGTGTTTTTTTCATGCCACAGTGGATGATGGTATGCACAAATAATATTAGAATTGAACCAAGAGGATCATGGTGAATTTGGATCAAAGGATTTGATGGGTGGTAAGGTGATCGTTGATGCTTGGAGTAATTGATAAAATATCATCGTGTAATACCCCAAGGGAGTAGGTTATAATGTGGGTATAAGTGTAGTGGTTTATGATGTTGGGTTATGCAAACTTTTGGCCTTGTTTTATATTTGGGGGAGGATGAAGAGGGTTGTGTTTGGATTTTTGTTGATGATGTGGATGATCTAGATTCGTTGTCGAAGACAATTTGGAAAAATGTCCGTACCATGTTGTCTTATTAGTGGTAAAGGTTTTCGATGAAGGCGGTGGTCCCAAAATAGAAGAGGAGGAAGGGGAAGATTGTAAAATTGAAGGGAATGAAGTGGATGATCCCAAAATCGAGGAAGATGAAGGGGATTTAAGAGATATGATTTGAGAGGGAGGAATGTCTATCTTTTTTAGGGGATGTGTAAGATACTTTTTATTAGGGACACCAAGGTTTGTAGTTTTTACGGAAACTTGTCTTTGGTGGATGTAGTGACCTCACTAGTTGGTGATTGTGATATAGATGATGGGAGGGTCCTTTTATAATGCATTTCAATATGTATAACAAGTTGGTTGGTTATGTATGTGGGATTAGTACCATTGAGTTTTTGTGTTGTAGGTATCCTTAGTATGTCACTCATACTTACTTAGAAAATGGAATTTTGTGTCATAGGTTGATGTGTAACCATAGGTGGAGTCTCGGATATTGATGGGGGTGTAATCATGTTGTGGGTAAAAAATGACGATGCCGCGAGATGATGATGTCAAAAATTGGTCCACATTGTTGATGATGTGTGCATTGGGAGGTTGAGATATGGGGGGTAGTTTGATTTGTGGGTGCATGGTTGGGGAAAGTTTGTTTGAAGACATCAAGTGGTTGATTAGGCAATGCGTTAGGGTTACCTACATGAAGATCCCCTTGATCAATGAGTTTTTGAATGAGGTCTTTAAAATTTTGACATTTCTCTATGTCATGTCCTCGAACCTAATGGAACTTACAGTAATGTTCCTCATGATACAAATAGTTTTTTGGCATGAATCATCTAGTGGTCGTATGGGTCGAAGTGTGATGAGATGCACGTTTATCCATTTATCAAAGACCGAATCATATGGCTCTTTAAGTAGAGTGTTGTTAGGAGGTGGTCTAGGGATTATTTGCAGAGGAAACACATCGAGAGTGGGTGAAGGAGAAGATTTGACCACTATGGTATTGGCCATGTTTTTTGATTTTTCAGTGTGGGTTGATGGCTTGACGAACTCAGGATTTTATTTATTCTATATACATTTTAGTTGATGTTTCTCAAGGGCACGGGTCTCATTTTTTTGAGCCATGGCAAATGCTTCATAAAATGTATGGAAAGATTGAATATACAAGGTAGATGATATGTGCTTTGCACAGGAACATGAAAAAATCTCAATGAGCTCATTTTGTGGAAGGACAAATGAAATTTTGTTGATGATCCCATGCTAGCATGTGACAAAGTCTGCAATGGACTCATCGTCATATTGGTGAATAGTGTACAAGTCTATGATGGTGATCTTGCGAGCTATGTTAATGGAGAAATGCTCCAAGAAGAGTTGTACAAGTTGGGTGAATAAAAAGAGGGAGTGTTGGGGGATACCATTGTACCAATCCAATGCATGAAGCCAATGATATAAGAAAAGGGTATAAAATAATATCTTGATCATGGGTTATGAGGTAACATACATGTGTGAAAGCACACAAGTATTGCTAGGGATCTTCCTTACTATTGAATTTGGTAAATTTAGGAATCTCCCAATGAGGAGGATAAGGCTTAACAGGGACCAATGGGTTAATCGGTTCATTACAAATTTTATCATAGGAGAATGTAACCTTTGGTCCCAAGGTTACAACTTCAAGATTAGCCAACCTACTCATCAAAGCATGTAGAGGATCATTTGAAGAAGATGGTTGTGATTGGGTGTTTTAGGAAATATCTTGATAATGTTGTTGAGAATGAATGGGTGCTTGGGGTATTGCTTGGTAGGTCATGGGTTGAAATTGTTGTAGTGGTTGGTATTGAGAAATGGGGAGATGATGTGATTTTGAGATTGGATAGGTTGTTGTGAGATGGGGATGTGAATTTGTTGAGGTATGTGATAAGTGGTGATGAGTTGAGATTGTGGAGGAGTATTTTTCATAACATATTAGTAAATTACCCTAAGCGGTTGATGGGCATGAGTAGACCCCACTGGTTGAGGTTGGGAAATTATGACATTGGCATGTATGCTAAATACGAGGGAAAAGTATCGATCATGTTGTTTTGATAAAAGAGCTAATGATTGGGGTGTTTGGGTAAGTTAGATGGGTATGTTAGTGACAATAGTGGATGATGAAGTAATAGGGAAATGAGTGTTGATGGGATGTAGATTAGGGGAATAGGTACCACAAGTTGTGTGGTTTGGTGAATTGGAGGATCGATGGAAGAAGATGGGCCAAGCTCATGTTGGGCCATGGAGACCTCATTCATGGCTTTAGGAAAAAACACTGCAAGCTATGAGGATAACACTTGGGTAGTTTCAGGATTAGAGTGATAGGTGTAACTTTATTAAATGGGTGGTCCATTGATAATAAGTTGAGTATATTTCCTAAGGATTTAATCATGGAAGGCCACGGGATTAGCGAAAAGGATCTCTTGGAAGACCACATTTCCATAAGGGACAATGGGAGGCCAAAAGCATCAACCGACTTAGCAGATTTAGGGGTGACTAGTCTAGATGGTATATCATGATGGTGTGATAAAGGGTTGTTGATATCAAAGGAAGTGGTTTTTATGGGGTGTGTCATGGACTGATTGACTACGAAAGAGGTCTTAATGGGCATTGATGAAGTAGTAAGTAATGTTGGAATCGATTGAGACAAAGTAGTGGTGTTATTGGAGGAGAATTTTTATTTCATTTTCTTTTCATAGGATCATGTGATGATGGGCATAACAAAGAAAGAAGTAATGCAATGATTTCTAGTTTATCAACACATAAGTCAATCTTCAATGTTTGTTATATTTAATTATTTGAAGGAAGTGAAAAAGAAAAAAATTGGATAATGGAGTCTAGGAGATGGTAGTCTATGTTTGGTTTTAGGTTTGTTATGGCTTGGAAAGTCTCATACGAATTCCTATTGGGTGATGAAATCCCAATCAGTCAATTAGGTAGAATGTATTTTTGATGTGTTAATTGATTTGTGAGTTTTTAGTTGTGTGTGATTATTGTGAAATGCAACAAGTTAACTGTTACTTGAATTATATGAGCAAGAACGATGTAGAAAGGAATTTTTTTGTTAAAACCAAATCAAAGTGTGTTATTTCGATAAGACACACACAAGAAAAGGGAATTTGTGATGTAAAAGGAACAAATAGAAAAAAATGAGGAATACATGGGTAAAACTTTTCTTTTTTAGCTGCAAGTTGATGCAACTAAAGAGTAGGCTCCAAGTAATCTGATGTGAGAATGCAAACATGGTAGAATATACGGGAAGTTAGTACAATAGAAATATAGAAGAAAAGATGGATTTATTAATGTGAGTATGTTGATTAAAAATGGAAAACTACTATGTGGTCAAGGATCTTGCAGAAGTGGTTAGTAGTTTTATATGATAATGAAAAAGAAGATGATGTAGGATACCACAATCATGTTTCTGATTCTCAAGATCACTTTTGATAAGCGCAAGAGAAGAGCATACATGTGATGGGTTGCGATTAGCTTCTCAAAAAAATAAAAATAAAACAACAATAATGTGTAGATGAAAGGCACCAAAAAGAGGGTTAGATGACAATGTGAGTAAATAATAATGGTGAGTTGTAAAGTGGTACATGGTAATGAGAAACGTCAAAGGACCCTAAAGGGGCTGCGATCATGATGAGTGGTATGGTGGGAGATCTCAGCAGAAGGTATTAGATTTATGTATATGTTATAAAAATATGACTTTGACAATGAAATGTGGTGGTCGCAATTGTGGAAAGTTCACCTCCAAAATGCAATTAGATAATTAGTTGATATTGTTAAAAAATAAGAGAAAGAAAATTCAAAGGTCTAATGTTTGTTTGTGAAAGAATGACTTACGTAGAAAAATAAAAAAATAATGTATATACGTCGTTAATAATAATTATATTCGAATGTTATTATTCAATGATATGAAAAAGCCACAAAAGTGGAACGATAAACTAGAAAATAATATAAGGAAAACAAAATAGGTAAGTGATGTGAAATGATTAATGATTGGGGATGAGTTGAGAAAAGTAATAAATGCGTGACTAAAGCTAAAGAAAGTAATGCCAACAAGAATAAATGATATATGATATAAATGATGAATGATACAAACATATACCAAAGATAAATGATATAGAAGATAAGGTTATATAAATGCTAGATTAATATAGACAATATAAGCGATTCACTAAGATAACAAACAATGAAATGTGTGATCCGAGTTTAAATAAGAAACAAAGAAAAAATCTATGAAATGAGAAAGTAAAAAAGAAACAATAAAATAAAAAAGAATGTGTGTGAACTAATATGAAAGGAGAAACTATGTAAGAAACTATATAACTATTAATCGCATGTGTACAATGCAATGTGAATTCCAAATGATATATGTTATTTGATTTAGAGGGATAGTTATTACTTGTGTAGTTGATGTTGATAATGGTTGTGATTGAATTTGTTAAGTGTAGGAATATAGATGAACCACTTCATTTAAAGGTTCCATCTCTACATTTCAAACTTGTTACAAATTCATACATATACATTTGCAATTCTCATATCATGAGTGGTAGTGCTTTTCTGTCAATTTTATTTGTACTAAACATGTTACATGTAGACTTTCGTACATGTGCAGATTTTTATCATGAGTGGTAGCCTTTTGTGGCAATTTTTTTGCACTAAACATGAATACATTTTATATTTTTGGATAGTTAATTACTTTTATAGTTGATGTGGTTTGTAATTATTTTGGGGAAATTATGCTAGTGTTGCATCAGTTGTTTGGTTGGTCTTTTGTTGAAAAAACCTTTTTTGTATAGTCGATAATGGGTGGGATTGATAGTGGTAGTGTAGGAATATAGATGAAACATTACATTGATTTGTTCTATGTGTACATTTAAATTTGTTACAAATTCATACATGTATAGTTGCAAATCTTATATCACTACATTTGATCTAAACATGTATACATGAAGACCTTTGTACATTTACAAATTTTATATCATGAATGGTAGCCTTTTGTGGGCAATTTTATTTTCACTAAACATGAATACATTTTATACCCCTTGAATGACACTGCCACTTTGGATATAGAAGTGTTGAATAGAGTAGTAGTGGAGGTGCTATCAAAGTAGAGGGTAGTATTTACGACGGGATGAGTGATAGTAGTCTTGAATCCTCCTTTCTTCTTGCTCCAAGTGTTTTTACGTGCACCATTTTTGAGTATCTTTTGAATGAAAAAGGAGGTGAAATCCAAAAATTTGCAAGTGAGGGAACTCTGGAGAAAGGTGTGAATGTCAGACCTTGGCTTTCAGTGGTCCCAATGTCAACAGTTGCTCTATGCAAAGTAAGACCCTGAGACTTATGGATAGTTAATCCCCAGGCCATTTTAATCAGAAATTGTCTTTGATTCCCTCTCAAAATAGGGGGTATGGGAATATGTAACGGGTTGGAGGGATCCCAACATGGGTCATTGTATTAATAAAATTTGACAACAACAAATAAAGGTAATGTTGGTGGTGGCATTGATGCGTCGTAGACATTGTCGTTGATTTTTCCTGTAGAACCATTTATGAGGCCTATGTCAACCCAAAAATTTGCAATGTGGAGGCCTGCCTAGATTGTGGATGTAGAGATGTTGAATGTTGAAACACCGGTAGGGGAGAGTAGAAGGAGATGTGAGGGAGATGTGGTTGATGTTGTTGTGAATGAATTCTATATTTTATTTATCAGAAATTATTTTCATGTGCCAGTTGTTCCTTGAATTATCAATCTTAGTGGAGGTAGAAGGGATTTGTTTGTTGAATGGTGTAGTATGGTATCAAGAGCTAGTTGTTGTTTTGAAGACAAAGGTAGTGTGGAAGATGGTGGTGTGGCCTATATGTTGGTGTTAATTATGTTTGAATTTTCTCTCTCGATGAATGATGAACCAGTTATCTATAAATCAGGTGGAACGTCAGGTATGTTCCAATTATTGTGTATGTTGAAATCTCGTTTCCCCAACATTTCAAGACTATCAAGACTCATGTTGTTTCCCAGAAGAAGTTGTGCAAAGACCTTCCATTCATGCAACAACTCATTACTCCAAAATTCATTATAAAGCATATCTTCATCCTTGTCTATCATTTCTTGAAAGTGCTCTTGCCATGCTTGAGTGTCTATGGTAGATAATGCTACTGTTTGCACCTTGGTCATTATTGGTATTTCAATTATATCGAGAACCATCGTGCAACCATACACTCTTATCTTTTCCATGCTCTTCAAATTCCAGTAACTCTTTGACTAACATCTGCAAAGCCTCGCATTCCATGATTGTCAATGTTTTAAGAGAAGGCATAGCTCCTTCCTCCACTACTGGTAGCTCCTCTAGTTTATCTAGCTGAAACATTGAAAATACCTCCAACTTAGGAAATGCTCCACTCTCGCCAAAATCCTCTGGTAACTTCTCTATATTGGGGCAAGCAAGGATATCTAGGTGCTTAAGACTCACAAGTTTGTGCAAGGCAGGTAGTTGTTTCAACGCGTCACATTTGCACAAATTAATGTAGCTCAGATGTTGAAATCCACAAAATGAATCATCTATTGAAAGTAATTGAGGGCATACTAAGCGGATTTTCCTTACATTTGACATGGTAATCATGTCATGAAACTGGATTTCCATCTGTGTGAGTTTCAAGGTCAAAGACTCCATTTCCTTCATGCTTTCTAACATTCCTTATCGAATTGTTTCACCATTGTTTTCAAGCTCCAACCTTTTGAGTTGTTTTAAGGTGCCCAAATCATTTATTGAGAGTCTAGCCATCCTCTGCACTTATTCCTTCCGTCTCTACACCAAAACCATTCGGACAACCATTGACACTCAGGTATTCCAGAGACGAAAGCTGTGAAATCCCATAAGGTATGGACTACAGATGCTCACAATTATTGATGTCCAAAATTTTTAGGGAAGTCAACTTAGAAATGTTGGATGGGAGTTCTGTAATATGGGAGCTATTAAGATCAAGTATTTGAAGGTTTGTAAGAGCAAGGATAGAGTTGGGGAGTCTCTTGATGGTGATAGAGCCTAACCTGAGGCAAACTAAATGCTTCAAACATCGTATGCTTTTTGGCAACGATAGACAGGATGGTAGTCCTGGAAAATCTAGAACCCTCAAAGAGATCATACTCCCAATCACTTGTTGGGGAATTTTTTTCAAATCAGGATTGTTATGCATTAACAAGGAGTGGTTATGAGAAGATCCAAAAGTATTTGGAACATTAGTCAAATTCTTACTCATCAATGAAATTTTGAAGTGTGTTGAACAATCATCAGCTGGAAACTCTTGCAAATTTCTCCCTACACGAAAGAAGAATTTCTCTTCCTTCTCAGCAATTTGTTGTGCTAAATTATGCAACATATCATGCACCCTGAAAAAGACTACCTTTCCATCAGAATCCTTCAAGAGTGGCTCAATAAGGTAGTGATCGGCTAACAAATTGATGAATCATTGTCCTGTTTGGAGAGGATCCTATCCAGTCACAAACCCTTCTCCAATCCATAACTAACTGACATATCCAGTAAAGATAACTTCATCTTCCGGGAAGGCAGAGAGGTAGAGAAAGCACAACTACAAAGCAACGTCAAAATCAGCCAAAGCGTCATAGCTCAATCTTAACCTAACAAAGAGCTTGTCTGTAACATCACCATATATCTCTACATTCTGCAACCTCTTCAAAGAAAATTTCCATTCATTTAAGTCGGTGATGCCTGCCATCACCTGCCCTATCACTTTGAGAGCCAAGGAAGTTCATCACACTCATTGAACACAAGCCTTGTTGTTTCTTCATCAATGCTCATCGGTAAAATTCCATCATTGTGTCGAAAGGCATGCAAACAGAACAACTACCAGCTATCTTCTTCCCTCAACTCTTGCACTTGGATGATGGATGGAGCTGGAACTCTCACTGTAACATCACACTCGCTTTTCTAGAAGTGGCAATGATGATGTTCGAGTTGTGGTGCGAGAGAGATGAGAGGCACACATAACTCGGCTAACAAGGAATTTTCACTTGTTTCCCAAACATCATCAAGAATAAGGAATTTGCATAATTTATTTACACTACAACTCTTGATGAAGATGAGGAATCAGGCATGTCCCTTTAAATAACACTTCATCATATGGGTATGCTCAATCTATTTGTATTCATCTCTGATTACAACTTGTACATCTAAAACCTTCGAAGTAATTGTATGTAACCTTTTTGTAATTTTTAAAGCTCTCCTTTTGTGGCTCTAAACTCTATTCACAAATATAATGTAAGTATGATGCGATGAGGATTTGCTTTGATTTTTGGTTGGGTAAATCTTGGGTGTGGATGTTTATGTTTTTGGAAAAATCTGGGTGTGGATGTTTTTTCTTGGAAAATCTTGGGTGAGGTAAATAATATTGTGGGTATGCTTCAATTTTTCGGTGGATGTTTGTTTTTGGTAGTGGTAAATCTGGTGAGGTTAACAATAGTGCAGGTATGCTTCAATTTTTTGGTGGATGTTTTTTTTGTTTGGTAAATCTTGGGTGAGGTTAACAATGGGTTATTAGTCAGAGGAATTTGAACTTGGATCACCCTCTTAAAAGAGTCCCCTGTTACCATTACACCATAACCCCTGTATATGGTGGATGTTTTTGAACAAAGTGTGCCCGGATATTTTGAATAGAGTGTGCCCACTTGTATCACAGGATGGGATATTCTTGGACCACATCATTAAGATTTGTGAACACTACCACACTTGAATATACCTATGTTATTATATGAAAAATTGTGCCTCATCTTTTTTGGTGATATGGGTCATCTTATTGCGGTGGAGGGATTTGAACCTGCATCCCAAACCCACAATTTTCTTCTATGTGGTGGGTGGATGTCTTTTAAGACTCTTTTTCTTTGAAGAATAATATTGAATGCAATCTAATGTACCCAGGATATTTCGTGCTAAGCTTATTTGCAGGCACTCAGAGTTTATTCTTGTTTAGCTTGATTAGGCACACTGTTTTGTGCTCCATCTTGCCATATACTGCTTGTGGGGAACACATCACCGAATCAGCTCCCAAACTAAAAACCGAAATATGAGTCTATTTATTTGAGATAGTCAGATAGCCATCCACATTCAAAGCTTAAACAATAATTTTTTCTATTAAGTTCCTTCTTCACCTATAAACCAACATGATACGGTTTAGGCTGTAATTGTCTATACTATTGGAAAGTAAATATGTATATAATTTAGAAATGGGACTATAAAGTGATTCATCCTCCAAGTTTTCAACTTGATGATCTTTGAGCATGATTGAGAGGATGAACGAACTTAACTTCTTATTTGGTTAGAATAAGATTTCAACTCAAGCCAGCTAGATGATGGCTCTACATGTTCGAGCAACCATATAATAAATCCTCAAATTTCCAGGTGTCTCATATGAGTCATATCCCATGTAATATTTCACAGAAGAGTAAAAGACTACTTGAAGTATTGCCTCCAAATTTATAATGTTTTCAAGTTGTTAAGAACCAATGCTTTTACATGTAGTCCTCACTATGTGCATATGGACAGACAGGAGATCAAGAGTCCTGCCTGGGCTAGAGAGGGAAGGGTGTTTAGGGAAGCAATGAGTCCATCCAACATTGGCCTTCATGGTAATAAATTCCCCATGCATTTCATCATCAAAGATCACCCCAAGGAAGAAACTAAAAGTAAAATGTGTCTTCTCGAGCAATAGCTTTATCAATGACTGTCGATCTTCTCACCTCCATCTGGAACTCTCACCTAATTGGATTGTTCCTCAATCATTTGCTTCCAAATAATTATGTGGCACACATCTTATGCATATTGCATAAGGAGAACTTAACAACAAAAATTCACCCATGAAGAAAGTTAAACCTCTAGTCTCAACTTTTCTTGTAGGCAGTCAGGGAGCACCTTTTGCAACAAGATAGCCTTATAGCCTTGGAAACATCCTTTCAGGGCCTTACAGGCTGATAAAATTTTAATCTTTTTTCATTTTATATAGGAGTGATAACAATGCAAAATAATATAATTTAACTTGCAATATTAAGCTTTTGCATAGAAATAGTGAATAATGGCTTTCTTTGTTTTCTTGCAGGTATTATAGGCCGAAAGACCTCAAGCATGAACCACCTTCTAAAGCTTTAAAAAATGAAATTTATTGTATCTTTTTCGGCTGCATTAGTTTTGAGTTTTAAGCTGCTAAAGATTTTTCATTAGGGTTTCATTTTGTTGTACGAGATAATGACTTAAAGGTTTGCCGATGAGTTTCTTCTTCACTCGCTCAAAGATACGAACTATTTTGACTACCAGCTTGTTGAATCCGTTGCAAATATTTGCAAAGTCTTCGTTAAATCTGAGTATTTAAAGTTGAATGAGGCCAGAGAAGGTAATTACTTTATAACATTTGATTATTTGTAGATTTCTTGGATTAATGAACTTTCTTTTCGCTGAGATTGACCTTGAAATGATGAAATTATGCCAGATCTGTGTGTGAAGAGGATATATTTTTCAACGTCCATTTGACGTTTTTCAATGCGATTAATTTTACAGGTTTTTAGTTGTTTTTTTTGCTTCACGAGCCCTGGAATCACTTTCTTTGTCACACGCTAGGGGTCACCTTGTATGCATTCTTCACCAAGGCAATTTGCATAGGCAAAGAGTGATCTTTCACAATTTTTGGGAAAAGGCTCCACAACTAACAAAGTAAGGAGTGGTGTAACTATTGTGAGAGCCCATATATAGGCCTACAACAACTGTGACTATGCTCATGAACCGCCTTCTGGTTTAGATGAAAAAAGAGTTCAAATAATTACAAAATTACACGTTTTAACATACATGTTCGAGTTTTTCCATTTTTTCATTAGGGTGCATTTTTTATGTTAATAATGACAAAGGTTTTTAATGTCTTCATCTGCACACAAATACCTAAAAATTTAAAATACCGAAAAGGACAATGTAAATTATAGTTGTTTCCATCCAAAGCTTTGTACATTATATCACTTTATTGTATTTTTAATAGTTTAAAGGGTTAGACCTCATGTTTGCACTTTTAAAGGAAGTGACTCATCTATATTTCTACACTTACAAAATCAATCACCCATAGTTTAAACAAACACAACTACAAAAGTAAAAATTATCCCTATAACACATAACATATATCGTTTTTGTTTGTAAAATGCCTCAAAGAAATGTGGTCTCATGGAATTTTATAGATTGTAATATATGCAAAAAATAGCTCTAACAATGATGCACTCAAACTTGTTGACCTAATAAAGAAAATTGGAATGTCCCATAACCATTTCAGATTTTTTATATATAATTGCATATTCTGTCTCATTTTAGTTTCATGGAGAGATAATATGTTAAAGCACTTAGTCATTCTTTCAATCTACTTTTACAATAACACTTCACATCCACTACATTCTTGAGAGTGAGTATTAACAAACTTAAATGTCTCACTTGAATTTGTATTCAAATATTACACAACTAAGTGTTATCTAACATCCCTTCTATGTATTTGCAACATTTGTTCTATCTTTAATAGAAAATCAGTAATGTCAATCACACCTTTATATCAACATCAACTACAAAAGCAATAACTATATGTCTAAATTTAATAACATATACCATTTGGCATTCACATTGCATTATACAAATGCGATTGCTAGTATTATTGGTTACCATAAAATAAAAGCTTTGACAATTATATTTATATTAATATAATAGTGCTTCCAATAGTTTGACTCATATATATTATTAAAGGAAGTGACTCATCTATATTTCTACACTTACAAAATCAATCACCCATAGTTTAAAAAACAAAACTACAAAAGTAAAAATTATCCCTATAACACATAACATATACCGTTTTTGTTTGCAAAATGCCTCAAAGAAATGTGGTGTCATGGAATTTTATGATTGTAAGATATGCACAAAATAGCTCTAACAATGATGCACTCAAACTTGTTGATCTAATAAAGAAAATTGGAATGTACCATAACCATTTCAGATTTTTATATATAATTGCATATTCTATCTCATTTTAGTTTCATGGAGAGATAATATGTTAAAGCACTTAGTCATTCTTTCAATCTACTTTGACAATAACACTTCACATCCACTACATTCTTGAGAGTGAGTATTAGAAAACTTAAATGTCTCACTTGAATTTGTATTCAAATATTACACAACTAAGTGTTATCTAACATCCCTTCTAATGTATTTCACAACATTTGTTCTATCTTTAATAGAAAATCAGTATTGTCAATCACACCCCTTATCAACATCAACTACAAAATTAATAACTATATTTCTAAATTTAATAACATATACCATTCGGCATTCACATTGCATTGTACACATGCGATTGCTAGTATTATTGGTTACCATAAAATAAAAGCTGGACAACTTATATTTATATTAATATAATGGGAGTTCCAATAGTAAAATACACATACTACCATTTCGAAGATAAAATATATGACAACTACATATCGATCTTCATTTAAATACCGACTTTCTTCCTTAAATATATTGTAGCAAACTATATATTTAAACGTTACCACACTCACACTGTAGGGTGGGAGGCGGGACGCCATCCTACCTACATACACAATGAGTATGTACCCAAAGACGTTTATAAGTATTTACATTGCACAAACAGTATCTTGTCTGGAGGATAAGGTTGGACTCAGATCTCCTTCGAACACATCAGATAAACTCAATCCACAACTACCAAAATCCTTTTCCTGCAACTCGTCATACACACATGGTGCAGAGTTACACTCATAATCTATGAAACGCCACAGCCCACACCCCAAAATCTCTGGAAAGAATGACTCAGAAAAAGTAGAATGAGGAGGTGAATATATCATAGATGGGCTCATGGGATGCCCAACTCATTACTCGACGCACTCACCAAGTAATTCAAGTCATCCGTACACTCCTCGATGTCGCAGGATCGAATCTCACCATCCGTTGATACTGCGTCTTCCCGAGAGCCTGAGTAACAGCAGCTGATCTCTTCCTCCAAACTTTTCATGACACTGGAGACAACCTCCTCGTCAGCCACATTTGGGTCCTCCTCTTCATCTTCCAGCATATGGATGAGCCCACGAAAACACTTACAAATGGAAGTATCATCTTCTTCCTCCTCGACGTCTCTTGCTATGTTTTCTCTCACCCATTTCAACTCCAGTCTCCCTTAAGATTTGAGCATATATATAGAAAAAAATACAAGGATAGAAAATAATTTAAAATAGTAGGCAAATGCAAAAACATCCAGTACGGTCAAACTATCAAATTTAAAACTATCACGTAAATGTCCACAAAGGCCTTTCCCATACGGGAACACCTTGGCGTAATGATAAAAAAGAGAAATGTGGAATGATATATGAGTTAAATGTTAAACGTGTGTGCTATGTTTATTTTATCTTAAACAAGAAAGAAGATAAACTATGAATACAATAAACTAGAAGGTATACATTAGCAATCACATGTGTACAATGCAATGTGAACACCGAACACTATATGTTATTTGATTTAGAAGCATAGTTATTATTTTTGTAGTTGATGTTGATAAGGGGTGTGATTGATTTTGTAAGTGTAATAATATAGATGAAGCATTACATTTAATGGTTCTATCGCTACATCTCAAATTTGTTACCAATTCGTACATATACATTTACAAAGCTTATATCATGGGTGGTAGCATTTTGTGGACTATTTTATTTGAACTAAACATGAATACATTACACTAGAATTATGATCAAAGTTGAAACTGTATAATTTTATCCAAAGACTATTTAACTATAAGGAAGAGATTCTCATTTTCTCAATTTGGGCACTGGGAGAGTCTTGAGTTTAAATTTGATGAATAATGTAATGACTTACTACACTACAATCAGGATTATCAGGGAATGTAAGATATACAGACAATAAGATGATCTCAAAGGTAAACAAATTCTCTACTAAATTATGTCACGGTTAAATTGCATTTGTGGGAGATGCCATGTACACCTGAAGAATTACTTTTTGTAATTGTTTTATTACATGGACTTATTTAAGTTTAAAGCATTCTAAACAATAATCTATAATTATGTTATGCTCTTGTAAAAAAATACTTGGTGAGTGTTTAATAAGAAATAAAATTTGAGTATTATACACACCCACTTGTGACAAAAAGGAGGAAATCATTGAGAACACTGTTATTGAATAATCATTAAAATTATTATTTTATTGTGAAATAAAGTGACCTAAAATACCAGTGATAATTATGTTATGTTAGGGTGGCTTCTTTTCTTATTTCTTATCCAATAATTTGGCATATATATAGCCAAAAACACTCCAGGATCAAAAATCGTCAAAAATAGTAGGAAAATGCGAAAATGTCCAGACGGTCGTCAAACCGTCAAATTTAACACCGTCACAGAAATGTCCACAAAGGACTTTCCCATAGGGAGGAAGGCCTTTGGCATAATTAGAAAGAAGAGAAATGTGGAATGATATATAAGTTAAATGTTAAACGTGTGTGTTATGTTTATTTTTCTTAAACGAGAAAGAAGATAAATTATGAATACAATACACTAGAAGGTATACAATAAACCACATATGATTTGGGCTTGAAACTATAGACGTGTTCATGTTGTGTGATGGAATGGTGACAATGACAAGGGAAATGGCCGATGCAGGGCAGGTGTGTGGGAAAGGATTGTGTAGAGGGGACGGTCGAGGCTAAGAGGTGAGTAGGGAAGAAGAAGGCTAGTGTAGGGTCGGGTTGGAAAGGTGCATGGGAGCCTAGGACATGTGAGGAGGGGATATGAGTGAGGTGAGTTGAGGGCTCGAGGATGGTGTGTGTGTGATGTGAGCTAAGCGCTCAAGGCACTGGTTCGTTATGAGGTAAGAGTTGGGAGATATGAGCCGAGTGTAGAAGGTGTTATTTGGTGGCCGACCGAGATTGGGTCGGGTTGTGAGTGGCAGAGGATGTGCATAGATCCGGTGGAGAGTACGAGTGGGCATGGAGGGAGAAACACATGGGAAGCGGTTTGGGTATGTGTGTGGGAGGGGATTCTGCATGTATGCTCCGAGTCGATGAGGAGTAGCACAGGGGAGGAGGCGAGAGCTCATGGAGAGGAGGGAGGTGGGAGCTCCGGGATGCGGGAAGGGATAGGGAGGTTGAAGCCAAGGGGGAAGGAAGATGCGTGGCTGAGTGGCATGGGACGGTGGAATGGGGATGAGGAGCTGGTGGAGATTCGGGTCTATGTGGACTGGAAGTGCCAATGCTAAGAGAGGGTGGGGATGAGTTGGAGAGGGGTGTGGATTTGGGTGTCAAGTAGAGATGAGTAAGGGTGGTGGTTGAGGTAGTGGGGGAATAGGTGGGAGCTCACGGGTGAGAGGGAAAGATCTTATTGTGGGGTGTCGAGTTGAGTTGGGTAGTGGGTTTATTGGAAGGGAGATGAGGTAGCTCGAATGAGTTGGACGAGTTAGAGGAGAGTGGGGATTAATGAGGAGGGAGCTAGTTTAAAGGGAAGTTTAGGATAAAAGTTTTGTTATTTTTTCAAATTAATTTATTATTATTATTTAATAATAATAAAAATAAGGCTTTATACTAACTATAAACCAAAAAAATAAATTACCATAAAATACAAAAATTACTATGAACCACAAAATGAGAACGACAAACAAATTAGTTTTGAGAACAACAAACTAAATCAATATAAACAAAAAAATGATGAGAATAACGCCACTTTTTGAATAATGCTAGAACCCTACAAACAAGTATGAATATGATGATTCAAGATGGTAATTAACATGGAATAACTGAAATGCCGTAAGTCTGCAATGACACAAGTAGTGTATCCGTTGATACGCAGAACCTACACGCACAACATAAGACAACAAAAAACAACAAGATTTCCCATAATGTAAGGGTTAACCAAAGCAATCCATATGGTATAGAAAATAAAATTACAAAAGCAAACATGAGAAGGAAAATAACTCGATAAGATAATGAGTTGTGAAACCAACAAAAACAAATCTTGGGAAGCTCCCACCAAGCATACTTAAATGTACAAAGATTTTTTTACGCTTCTACTCAAATTAATACATTGAAACAATAAATACAAGACTAAATTTAGAAGATGCGAGGTTTTAGGTACCTATAGAGCTAGTGGATGAAAATGGATGGGTAAAAGTGAATGACCACGCCAGAATTCAATAAACCTACAAACCAAAGGCAACTAGTTGGTTTGACGGTGACTCGGGCTAAAGAGGGTAGGTTGATGGTGACCAAAGTGGATGGATCTAGATAACAAGTTGGAAATGGAGATATGGAATGATCTCAAGATGACGATGATGAGAGGAACTGAAAAAAAAAAAAACATGTAAATTATTCTATTTTGGATGAAAGAATGCAAAGAAATGGGATGATGAGTGGAATCACAAGAATGTCATATTTTTTCTCTAATTTCTAGCTTGTTTGAAAGAGGAGGGCAAGGATCTTATTTATAGCCTAAGGATGAGATTAATTTAGATAATCCTGATTTAGAAAAGTAACCCGATTAAGAGAGTGGGGATATGATTAGATAATTAAATTCATGAGTGGATTGTCATGCATTAAACTTGAATATTAAATTCATAAGTGGATGAATATTAAATTCAAAACTCGCATGAATATGGGTTTACTATTCGAATATTAAATTCATATGTAGATGAATATTGATATTTTTTTAATATTAAATTCAGAAGTGCATCACATGTGGATTATTTTAAAACTTTAAATTATCAAGCGGATTGACATGGATTACTTTGGAATATTAATTTCATAATTTCAGTTAAAAGGGATTAACGATAATTAATTAATTATGTATTTTTTGGTTGGAAATGGAATTCAAATGAAATTAGGCGGGAAGAGGAATTTGAATGGGAAACCTAATGTAGGAGAACAGATGTGGGGTAAAGGGAAGGAGCAATACGAAATTGGTGTCTACAAACTAAGCCATATTGGCTTTCATTTGGATAAATTTAGACATCTTAGTAGATTGGTGTTAGAGATTTTTGTCGGTGAGTTGTAGAATGAGGTTGGTAGGGTCATAAATGGAGGAATTTTTAGATGAACATATTTGGGTGGGTTTCCCCTTTGCTACTCTATGGTCATTTTTTTAGAGAAAAATTCTAGAAGGAATATTATTTTGGGTTTGCCATTTTTGACTTTCTTCGATTTTAATTTGTATTGATTGAGATAGAAATTTCGAATCTCAAGAGGATGGTCAAAATTATCATTATTCATGATTTATTATTCTTCATAGTCGGTGGGATATTACGAAGGGTAGAAGGATTCTTTCTAAGTGCTCCTACAATGTAAAAATCCATACAAAATGGAAAATAAAAGTCTAGATCACTTGCCTCATGGAAAATTTTCATAACAGAGTCGAGATGGCCCTAATCATAGATCCTCCATGGTGGAGCAATAATATGGCTAAGAGAAGGTTCAAAATTTCACACTATAAACACAATCAGATGTAAAGAAGGATGTACACATGGGAAAATGTATTCTAGAATCATATCTCGATACTAAATAAAATCAGTCATACGAGATAGGTCCGTATAGGGTCAAAGGTGTTTAGATATGAGAAAACAAAGACATAGAGGATTGCCCATGCAATAAGGTCTATACATAGACCAAAAGTGTGTAAAAGTAGATTTGGCTAGAACAGATAGAATCACCCCATAAAGACGGTGTCTATGTTAACAAATCAGTAGGGTTTTTAGGATTGTTAGTTACTTAGATGAAGTCAAATTTAAAGATGGATTATTTTAATGAGATGTGCTCAATTAAATGGTTCGTAAGATTATTTTCAGTTTCACCAAAGAATGTATGAGGGTCGGGATGTGTTCTACAAGGGTATCGAGGAAATGATTAGTAAACACACATATACCAACACACAAGGGGATAATAATGAAGGTTCTATAACGATCGTTGGGGTTTTATATCTAGAAGGCAAAAGTAATCCCTACACTATTTCAACCTAGGGTTTGTAAAGACCAAAGTAAAGATAGAGGAAGAAAATATACTAAGTTATCGATGGTTTTGTGTGGAGAGGTGTGGATCTATAATAATCGAACCAACTATTGATGAAGTAAATGAAAAGAAAGTAATGATAATTGAGTAACTCGATAATGGATAAGAGTATTATGCTAAGTAACATCCAAACATGTCAAATATTAAGCTAACATAACACAATGAAGAAGGAAATGAAATTACCTATTAAAAATGAAAAAATATGGCTAGAGAACTCACATTGTACCTTGAAGGTGGTCACTAATGCATTATCTCTCCAAAGAAGCAACACACTTAGAGAGAGTGATTATTAGGTGGAGAAGTGCAACATCGTTCTTATCCTATACTCACTATAGGTGACCTAATAGTGCAAACAATAACCAAATAGGAAGAGTATCCAATCTAATAAAAAATATGTAATATAAACCAATACCATGGCAAGAAGATGCAAAGATGGAGAAAAAGAGTGGAGATAATGGAAGTATTAATGATTTTGGTTTCCTTTTTGTTATGAGTTTCAAAATAGGTGAGGTTCTATATATACAATGCGTGATGGTGTCGGCCAAGGGAGATACAACATCGAAACTATCACCAATGATTATAATCCTTCCCACCTACATTGGTCGTGTGTAGTCCCTTAAGAGCCTTTAGGAAAAAAAGGGTGTAACTTGAATGAGTGATTTCTTAGGTGAATGACACTTTCAAATGTCTTTTCCGGACCTACACCTCCACGTTGAGACCCTCAACAAAAATTTTCCACTATTTTCCCCAACTCAATGAGGTTAGTTTATTTTATCAATGAATGCAATATGATGTGAGTTTTTATAGTAGAAATAATTACTTCAAGATATGACTCAACGACATTCCACAAATTTTTATTTGATGGCCTACCTAAAAATTTGATCAAATGAATAATTATAGAAAGAACCAAATGTGAACAATGGAGTATCTTCCTATGTACTTCGTAGTCTTCCAAAAAATTAAATATTTGATTTTTGATATAATATCATTAATTCTAAGTTTTAGTCACTACCATTGACCCAATAGGTTACTCAAGGTTTTCAAAATCAAGGATTGGGAAAGTAATTTATGTTTTTCCTCAACACTATGAGAGAAGAAGTAGGTTATTCTATCTTCATTAAAGACTTTTACAATTGCTACAAAAAATTGCTTGCATAAAAATTAAAACTCAAGTCAAATTCAAAATACATTAAGGTATTATCATTTAATAATTTATAAATTTATAATAAGACATGTATGTATCTGTAAACAAAAAGTCCCGCACTTGAGACGTTATTTAGTCCCAATATCATACTACTAAATAGAGGGTTTTGAAAGAAGAAAGTACTAATTATCCCCATCCTTTAGCCATTTTTATTTATTTATAACCTCATTCCCGACCTCCACCTTACAGATACATAGTAAATTTTCATCATTTCCCATCATTTTAGCCTAGACTATGGCATCCAGGATGGTATCTGGGGCATCCATGGGCACCCTGGTCCAACATGAGTGCTCCGATACTTCTTGAAATTTCCCATCACTTTTTGGGCACTTTCTATCCATTTTAACTTCTTATCTTTTTGGTGGTTTGCCATTTTGGGGTTAATTAAAAAATTAGATCAAGAGAACCCTATAAATATAAAGCTATGAAACCATAATGAGGGACCAAGCACTATCACCACTATCATCCACCTAGATTTGCGTCCATCTATTATATTGGAAATCATTTACATCAACATAACTCCATCACAAGGCATAAGGGTAGGACATGTGCATCACACACAACATAGAGGGAGGATTCTATTATATTCCTTGCACCATTATATTACATTTTCTACACATATTTAGCTCGCATTACATCACAAAGTGTGAGTGACACAAGAACAACCTAGCACATGTTTGACACACACACACACACACACACACACAAAATACATTTAAGTCCTGGAATGTAGTGTAGCACTTAGTTAGTAAGGCCAACATTGTGGCAATCGAGGTCAATCTGAACCTTGAATATGCATTTTTATTTTTAGGGATTGATAATTTCTTATGGTTTTCTGTGTCTTTCTATTCATCTTGGATTAATAACGACATTTGAAGCAAAGCAGGTAATGAAATTGATGAAACACACAACGAGGGTTTCATACCATCTACCTAACATATATAAACTATAACCAAAGATTTTTCATAGACTAGGGTTCCCAATTTGTAGAACACAACACCAAAGAGGCACCCATGTCCCTTAAAAAGTGCCCCATCCATCCATAAAACTCAAATCCATCCTTTTCGAGGCTCCTACACAATCATTTTTGCTTCCTCATTTTTAGTGATATCTCAGTAGTACAGATCTCATGAGAATTTATAATTAGGTGAGTGACTTCCTCATTTTGTCTTCTATATTATGTTTTTTACTTTTAATTTATTATTGTGTTAATTCATTTACATGCTTCTTTACTGCGTTTGTATGTCCTCATAGAACGAGATGAACTAGTACACAAAATTACATTTTTAGTTAATCATTTTCGTGAACCTGATCTTCAAATCTACCTTCATTCTAGGGATTTTCTCATCTTTTTATCATGGGTTATAATTTCTGTCAAGTCTCGGTGCTTCAATTTATTCCAATGCACCTCTCTTTTAATGATGCTCTTAAAAACACCCTAGAGACTAGGTGTTTTCCTAACAACATATTTCCTACCCAAGTCAATTCTCTTTTTGGTCATCTTTCCGAGGAATCCTTGATTCCAAATCATATTGATCTCTTTGTATATCCATTCAAGATCTTTATTATTTATTTCAAAATAAAGTTTAGTTTCTGGAATCCATGATTATTTCTCTCAAATCTGAAATCCAACATCTTAAGAATTCTTCTCAGCCCACATTTTCTCTCCTTCTACATCAAATCTTGAGTCTATGTCTACTATATGTGCTCACATCAATGAACCTCAAGTCATACCATTACAGAGCCTCTCATCGTTGACTATACTACTAAATAAATGACCTTATTAGTGAGCTCCTTAGTTGTCAATTGATCATTTTACCGCCTACTCATTACTATCCTCCTTATTGGCAAGTAAACTATCAAGGTCATCCATATTGTCATTATCATTGAATAAATGGGTATAATTACAATGATTTCTATGCTTTATAACGAAGAATTCAACAATTTAAGCATCAAGGCTTTATCTCATTTTCTACACAACATTTTTTTGCATGGCCATATACAAATGCTATATCTCAATGGGTTCCTAAATCTTATTCATCTATGTATAATGAGCATCATGCCATAATTTCTAATGAAAGTAAGGAATGGCCTAAGAAACCGCCCCTCAAAATCAACACAACACCTCTTCTCGAGTCATCTACAATATTACCAATTCAACCTAAGAGACATCCTTTAAAAATGAGCAAAACTTGGCCTCCTCTCAAGTAATCCACAACATTACTAAGTGAAATTATGCAACCACCTCTCAAAATAAGTCCACCTTATTTTTCTATCAAGTCTTTGCAGTTTCATCAACCCCACATAAGGTAAAACCAATCACTCAAAGCTACAACTTCTACTAATGAATAAGACACATCTCAAATTATGCCACCATCACTTCGGTCTACCATTATTTTGACCCTTTCTCTTATTATGACACAAAAATGATCTCCCAAAATGGAATGGCACCTCTCACATCGATGCATATATCCGAATCATCATAGTACACTTGGGGGCATCACGCTTATTTCCTCTCCTCATATTCACATAGTATTTTCTCTTATCTTTATTATCGTAAATTAAAATCCTCACATAGGTATATTCATCACACATTTTAGCATCGTTATTACTCAATGACACAATCTTTTGCTTCAATTCACACTTGATTGTTGAGGGTTTACTACACACGAACCCAACACACTACACTATAGGAATTACATATTTTGTTTCATCACACATCATACATCATATATCATTATCATAGTCATCATTATGAATATATCATCCTTCTATTGTCTAGCATTGCATACTATTCATCGCATTATACATATCACACATTACATAGACTATTAGACTATCTATGCATGTAGCATCGTATTCCATACATACTGTCACCATACAACATCTAGTGTTACACCCTTAAATCATACACCGCATGTTTTCAAATCACACATCTTATACATATTATACTAGCCTTCATCACATATGAGTCTAACATTACATCATATTACATACTACATTACTAGTCTATCTACATACATTACATGCCACTCTATACATTACACTTTACATTGCATTTTACACATCACACATTTTTCACATTCTACTAATCACACGGTCTTATATCATCATCACCTAACTATATCATTTTCTAAATGCTACACTAACTACCCTATGATGCACTTTAGTTCCTTGATCCATACTTGATCGTTGATGGTTTACCATTCAAATTGACCTTACATTCATCACTTTCTTATCATTCAAACTTTCATCATGCAACCTTCCTAGGTTAGTGACATACGCTATAGGCTAAATGGTCACCTACTTTATCATCGTGTAGTGGTATATGGTTAAGGCTACATCACCACTCCCTACTATTCATATTCTAGTGATATAAAATTTAGGCTAAATAAACACTCTTACATTCATTGTTTCGTGATATACACTTCGCTATAGGGTTCACACACATACATTATTTCTAGGTTACATCTCATCACAACACATACATAATCATCACAACATGTTAGACACAACATACACACTTTGACCCTTTCTTGATGATGCACTTTGGTTTATGGTTGATTCTTGAATTATGAGGGGGAAAATAAATTATACTCATTGCATAAATTTCAAATCACTCGAAGCATGTGTATCGTATCACTCCATCTTGCATTTCATTCCATCCATCCATAACATATTCTATATTATGGTTACTTTTACTCTTTCTTACTTGTCATAGTTCATGTTCACTTTTCTAAACATGTCAGATCCTTTTGTTATATGTCATTATCTATACCATACAGACAATTACGTTCACTTCTTTGTTAATTTGATATCACAGATAGAAATATTTTTCATGCAACATGGATTTTCACCTTTTAACCTTCCTACATTGGCCACCGATGACATCCATTTTTGTCTCTCGCATGTGTTGTTGTTTCATTTGTACTTATAAATTTACATTTAGTTGGTTACATATGCCTTTTACATATTATTTTTACTATAACATGCTAATGATCATTTCATGTGCAACACTTGTTTTCTGAGATTACATGCTATGATGACTAATTATTTGTTTATCCGTAATTATCTTCCATTATTTTTTTCTTGTATGGATTTGTCCTATTTTTGATTGCAAACTTTTTTTGTATGCGAGACATTATGACCTTGCATGTCGTGTGACATTATGAGTGGGGTCCAATTTATGCAACCCATTTTGGTGATCTACTTTGTCTTCTTGTGTGTTTATATTACTATATTGTTTGGCAACTTACACATTTGTTTCTACATGCATGATTTTTTGTAATAACACTTGTTTTTAGATAGCCACCTTGTTTGTGCATACGTTGGTTTCTACTTAGCGCATTCCCCCCCTACAAGGTTTAGTTAAAGATTTCATGCGGTTGGTCATCTTTTGGGGCCAGATTCTTCTATCGGGGATGTCGCATGTGTCTCCAAAGAGTGGGGGCCTCATTTGGGGTTTTACATCTACCAAACACATTTACACCGGCTCAATAAAGTCCACTTTCCACTATTGGCATTTTGGGTTACACATAATGAGTTAGTTCAAACTAATCTCTTAATCCATGCATAACAAATTTTATAGGACATGGTAGTCCTTAACATCCAGGGAGTAGTTAACAGTTGGAGGATACAACAAAATTCCTCCCAATACTTCTTCTACCACCTGTATCGGATCAATCAAAATACTAGGACAGGTATAAAGATATCTTCACACATAGCTCGGGAAAGTTAAAGGTTGGAGGACACAAAGCATTTCCTCCTATACATCTTCGGCATATGGTGTCGATTTCCCAAAAAACCCCGACAAGACATGATATCATTTTACACCCTTTCTATCGACATGCATTGGGTGCACATGTTCGATTTCATTTACGTATTTTGAGCTTACATGATTTTTACATACATACACATTCATATTTTACATAGCATTTTTAAAATTACATATATATATATATATTTGTCTACATGATCATTTTCGATTCTGTGTCCTGGCCGTATGAGAAATATGTAGTCGAATTGGGGAAAAAAACAACAACAAAAATGGAATTAACAACAATACTTTGTCAGGACGACATACCTTGCATACTAACCATGCAAGTACAAAAGACAACAACTACACACACATGTTCCACCCTATGTTCACTATCATCACTTTTGTTTTACATTTTTCATCTTTAGTTTCCACGCTCTCTATAAATTTATCGTCATTCCATGCTTTGTCTAGTCCTTTGGAAAGCCTTCGTGTCACTCTACATTGGGATTAGGTACACATCTCTATCTACTTTACGATAATAATATTTCCACTCACCAACATAAATTGGGGGAAAATGTATACATAAAATCATGCACTTTAGACATTATTTAGTCTCAGTACATACTACTATTTACAAGTTTGAGAAGATAGTATTAAATAACCCCGTCCCTTGGTTATTTTTATTTTTTCGAGTTTCATTCCCGACCTCCACCGCATACATTCCCATTCACTTTTCTTCATTTCTCATCATTTTATCCTAGACCTGGGGCACCTAGGCTGGTACTTAGGCACCCATGGGCACTCTAGTACCACATGGGGTGTCCCGATCCTTCATGATCTTTCCCATCTCTTTTTGGGTGCTTTCTAGCCATTTTATCTTCTTATCTTTTTAGTGGTCAGCCATTTGTGGTTAATTATGAAATTAGATGAAGATAACCCTATAAGTAAAAATTAATGAGAGCATAATGAGGGACTAAGAACTATCACTACTATCATCCACGTAGAGTTGCATTCATCTATGTGCATTTGAGATCATTTCCATCCACATAGCTCTATCACATGGCACATGGCTAGGACATCTTCATCACACAAAATATAGGGGGAGGATTCCATTCTATTCCATGCACCATTCTATTACATTTTCTACACATATTTAACTCGCTACATCACAAAGTGTGTCCGGCATGAGAGAAACCTAGGGAATGTTTCACACACACAAAAAGTACATTTAGGTCTCTGGGATGTAGTACACTACTTAGTTAGTAATACAACCATTATGGCAACTAAGGTCAGTTCGAATGTTCCATGTGTATTTTTTTAGGGATCAATGATTGTTTATGGTTTTGTAGGTATTTACATTCATCTTGGACTAACACTAAAATCTAAAGCGGTGAAACAAACTTGATGCGACTTACAATGAGAGTTTTTGACCATATTCTAAACCTATAAAAACTAGTACCAAAGATTTTACACAAACCAAGGAACCCAATTTGTAGACTATAGTAGCCATAGGCACCATAGTCCATTTACAGGAGCTCTTTTCCAGCCATACTACTCAGATCCATCATTTTCGTGGCTTGTGTATGTTCATTTTTGCTTCCTAATTTCTAATCAACTCTATAACATAGTCCCATACACAATTTTTATCTCGCCAAGTTCTATCCTCTTCTCTCTTGCACATTAGGGTTTATATTTACATTTTTTTATATTCTTGGGTTAGTTACATAATTCTTTACTTTGCATGTATTTACTTTATTTACAATTTTTCATAGTTTAGATTAACTAGTGCATCATATTACATTTTGTTTAGTTAATCAAGACGTTATTGAACTAGATCGAGAGACTTGGACAATGTTAGGTGATGTTGTCATATGATCTAAAGACCCAAGTTTTAATGCTCATAGAAATTTATATTTTTGAGGTGGAATTTCAGGTTCAAAATTCCATTTTCAACCCACTCTTGATTTTCATATTCATTCCAAGAAAATTAATCCATGTTATACAAAAACATGCCATGTAGCTAGTATGAATAGTACTAGAATTTGCATTCGACCTATCAAATGAGTGTATCTCACTTGATCCAATAACTCTCATACAATATTCATATATTTCTAAATTTCTTGTCTATCAAACAAAAATATCTACAAACTATTGATCTCTCTTAACAATCATGTCCCATATTCTTGGTACACCATTCAACAATGATTTATGTGCTTATAAAATTAACACCATATTTTATATTTAATAAATCTCTTTGTAATGGGTATTTTCACACATTATCCTACACAACCATGCACTCCTTCCCCATGTCCTACCATATTAAAAACATAGACATGGTGTACACTTGTCACATCCATCCATTTTAGCTAATCAAAAATCCATGCAATCTGAAATTGTGATGTGTAGTGTTATCTTAGAATATGTAATGTTGATTGAAAATATTATCAAGTTCACTTAAATATGCATTAAAAATGGAAATATCGTTACTGCTTATTATGTATAATGTGTTTGATCATCACTAATGTACACATGATACTCTATTATTATGTTTTGATCTTACTAAGTTCTCTCTATAAAGTGTATGAATGTTATATGCATGAAAAGAGAAACTGTACTAGGGATCCTATAACTAGTTCTATTGAATTCAATTGACTAAAAAAATATTACCAAGTGGAAATGTGTCCACACCCAACTTAAATTATTCAAGCAAGCATCAAGCACTATATGTGTTCATTTCATACTCATAAATATTTTCCTCTCTCGAATTCCACCATATATTCTTATACATGTAATTGTTCTATGGTAAGCTAACATGCATTATATTATTTTCTATCTCATAATTTATATGCCACATATTTATATTTGTTTAGAGGAACTAAATATTTTCATATTGCATGTGTATTTATGTAAGGAGAAATAATAGAGATTGAATATCTCTTCCTCTATGTTATTTTATGGGTTTTGTTATTCCCTTCATTTAATCAACTTCTTGTTGATGTCATATAAAACCAGGGCTGTATCTAAATCCATATGCAACAAGAGTAATCTTATCGATCTAGTAGTTGAATATTGTTATTATTGTATTTTCTGGGGGATCTCTTCAATGTCTTAAGGACTTTTTGGTAATACCTTATTTAAATCATACTATGAAAACTTGCTGAAAGTAAACACACTGAAAGCTTTACTGAAAGGAAACACACTATGCAAAATGGAAACAAACACACTTGTTATTGGAAAATAAACACACTTGCTTCTAAAAGTAAACACAATTTCTTTTGAAAATAAACTCACTCAATTTAGAATGCTTGAAAACAATTGCAAGAAATATAAGAATCTATCTAAACACTGTAGGAACAAGTATACAATGATTTTAACTTGAAGAATTAAAACAATACGAGAATTAACAGATCTATGTTATTTGCTGAAGAAATATAAATACCAAATAAATGAATATCCTAGTCCTTGGGGGAGTGGGCCCTTGTTCCTCCTCGAATCAAGAATTAAAAACTCAGAATTCTCTCAAATACGAATGGATATTTTATTGATAAAACATTTGGTATTACAAAACGATCTTGGATCACGAGTACTTAGTCTATATTTATCTTCTTTGTTCTATTTCTATCTCATATCATATTCTATATATTATCTATCTATTGCAGGTCTACTTTTATATACATTTTACAATCACAGTTGTCTTAATGATTTTGATGAAATCAAATCATGCCCAGAATAGATGTTGAGTCGATTGTGATTGATTAGATAGCCGTAAGATAACTATACTTGGATCTATGTTAAAAAATTCTCATCCTTTCCTGATTGAAAGGGTTGTAGATGCAAAATCTCCGGATGTGGTTAGAATAGATAACTCCCATCGGTTCCAGAACTTCAGAGAAGTTCCAAAACCATAGGAAATCATTAAGGATCAACACCGTGAGAGTTTTGGAGCTATACCTGGAGATTTCCGGAACTAAGTCTGAAATTCGGAACTAAATACTGGAGTTTTGGAACTAAGTCAAGAAAGTTCTCAAACTAGATTATTCTTGTGTGATGGAGTTCGGAACTAGCTTGGAAGTTCTGAGAATGAAGTTGTGTGAGAACAAATGTTCTTGAAAACATACTTCGAATGCTTCGTGCTTCATTTCATCGATCGATTAGGCCTACTTTATTACAAAATTGAATTTCAAACACACACGTCATCAGAATTCTAGAGCTTTTAACATTAGAATCACAATCAGTCAAAAGATAGAGAATTCCATACTAACTCATATCAGATCAACTAACTATCACTTGAATGCAATCAAACTTAAGAAAAAGGAGAGTAAGATGAGATCATATATTATACATTAATCGGACATATTTTGGGCTCATCATTTCCACAAACTTACTTGTTTGTAAGTCCATTTACAAACCGCTGCATTCTTCAAAAGTGGGGTTATATGTTCTACATTCCATTTGATTACTTAGATCAAATGGCCGAAACGGATTTTCCAATGTTTAAACTTAGATGTACTGTACCCTACTCCTGATTTTATTTTCCTCCCCCACTCTTCAAAATCAGTAGGATCTTGAGGTTCTTTGTTTTTCCAAGGAGACATGGGGGTGAGAAGTAGAGGGGGCCTTGTTTGCATTCCCATCAATATTTTTCGTAGGTTTCATTGACATGTGGAATTATTGTGCATAATGATTTTTCCCTTTCTAAACTCCAGATCAGATTTTGGGGAAATTACTTCCCTTTTACTCAAGGAAACAGTAAGGAGTTTCCACCTCTTTGAGCATCCTTCATAAATATCTTCAAACTTTTCCTCCTCATAGGAGGTGAAGGCATTAATACTCTTTTGTAGAATGGAAAGATAATGTGTCTTAAATCTCTCATCAAAGGCACGAGTTCTAAAATGTGTGAGGAAGGTAGAAGGTTTACTATAATGAGCTCTCATACAGAGACCTATTGAGCTAGATTTCAATAAAAATTCATATTCCCTTTCCTTCCATGTAATTTAGTTTTGCAGAATAGAGACAAATGCATTGAGTTGGCTCTCCCCCACATAAAAATTGATCATAAATCCTATGTTTTTCTCTAGCATAAAATTACAAAGATAAAATTCACATAGAAGATTTTTCTGCTCAGGACTAGATAGAGAGTAAGCTGCCATGAATTCAGATTCATCTTTTAGTTCATGTGGAAGCCCACATGTAATCCTTGATAGCTACTAGTGAATGAACTGCTCTTCTAAAAACACACTATATGCAGGAGAGGGCCTCCTACAGGCAAGCAATTTTTCACTCATAATACAGACCATATGAATTTTTGCAAGACATTTATATTTATTTCCTTCCTCCTTATAAAACTTTTCTTCCCATTCTTTTCTTGCCTTCTTCTCTTCTTCCATCTTGGTATTCAATTCTTCATTTGATGTTTTGGATTCTATGAGTTCCCTACAAGTGTCATTCCATAGTTGTTTGAGTGGAAAATAGGTTAACTCAGTTTGTGCAGAGACTATGGACACAACACTTTGTTTTCTAGAAGTATGAAATTCTTCCTCTTTTTCTATCAGTTGTTTCTTGGTTGGTGATAAGTCTTCATTTCTGGCCTGTAATTTTGAGTTGTTTTGCTCTCTAATGAGCAAGTTCCATTTGTCCTAATTTGAGTTTGAGGAAATATAATTCCTCATCCTTTTCTCTGATAATGAGATCTGCTCTAGACAAGAACATGGCCTGTTTAACTTGATGTCTTTCTTCTTCCTATGAAATTACTTGAGGAGTTGGGCATTCTTCCTCTATCAAAGAAATTTTTCCTTTTCTTCTCCTAGATTTCAAATCTTCTTCTTCATGTGGCAATGTTGATGGTTCAGCCAATTATTGAAAATCCTGCTCTTCAAATCTCTCCTCTCCTCTGTCCATTTTAGCTTGGCCTAGCTTAGGAGGAGTCATGGCCATGCTGCCCAAAATATCAGCAGCTTCCTTTTCCATCATTTCCTATGCACTCCTTCCCTCGAGGTTTCCCTTGAAATTTTATGAATTTTTCTTCTCTGAGGAATTTCAACATGCCTAGCAGTGGATTTATTTCTGGAGCTTATTCTTACTATTCTTTCTTGCTCTTGCATGGGTGATCTATCACCATCCAAAATAGATATTGGCTCCCTTCAAGTCATTATAAAAGAAGGAATTTCCTTCAAAGGTACAGAAGGCTCTGTTCTTTTGATATTTCTCACCGACCTTCTTATTTTTGGTATATTTTTTCTTTCCATTTCCCTCTGTTCTTCTGCAGGGGCATCAATTTCTAGATTAGTTGAAGGAGAGAATGGGGCTGGAATTGCCCTTTTGATAATATTAGTGTTTTTATTGAACTTGCCAAGAAACTTGTCCCAAATTTCCTCTCCATTTTTCTTTGACATAAAATGGTGCTGGCATATTAAATGAATTAGACCGTGATGACTGATTGTCCCAACACCCAAGGAATACTACTAATCCATGGTCTAGATATAATAAAAAATAAACCCTGGAAGGTTTATTATGTACTTAGGTTTTGTGGCTCCATACTTCAGATATATGAGCATTTTTATGACTTCTTTTCCCACATACCCAAATTTACCATCACACATTAAATATTTCACTATCTAAAATGCTACCCAGTCAAAGGGTTTGGGAAAACTAGCCCTTCTTACCCTGTTATCCAAAATTCACCCTCAAGAAAACAAGCTTGGGCCAGGAAAAATCATGAAAAATGGCTAAGTCTTAGTCCTTGCAGAAATGATCGGGACATGAGGGACGAGGGGCGCGAATCGGCCAAAAGGCCGCTAGCAGCGATCTGAGAAAAGGGACATCCGGGACATCGGGATGTGCGGGATGCGAAAAGGTGAACCAGATGAAAAGTGGAAAAAATCGACTAAGTGTTGTTTTCACACAATTGGGACATTTGGGACAAAGGTACGCGAAAGATGCGGATCGGCCGGTTTGGCGCAAGTGAAATCGGTCCATTTTGGTGGTTTGGAGAAATTTGTCCCAGTGATCTGGGGACGAGTTGGGACAAAAGTGTGCAAAGGATGCGAACCGGCCGGTTTGGCCAAAACAGAGGAATTTAAATCTTTGGGACATCCGGGCTAGAGGGACGCGGAAAGCCGAAATAGCCGAGAGCGAATGGAATCTCGCCACATGTCTTGACTACAAACAGAACAAGGAAGCTTGAATCAGCCGAGGGGGAGATTTTCATCCGGGATAGTTGGGGCAAAGGTACACATGGGACGCGAGGGACACGAAAAGCCGAAGCAGCCGAAGGTAAAGAAGAAAAGTCAACGTTTGACCCGTGAAACTTCAAACGGCCATAACTTTTGACTCCGAGCTCCGATTTTCATAAAATTGGACTTTCTGGAATGAGCACGACATCCTCTACGCCACAAAACTGATTTATTATTTTTAATGAGGGTAGATATATTTAAATAAAAAAACATATTCGGCTCTAGTCAGTTAATGCTCATTCCCGTCAAATGACAGAAAACGCCTGCCAGATCCCAAATAGCTACCCGCACTCAGAAGGCCATAACTTTTGCATTTCTCAACGAAATCAAAAAATTGGTACCGTTGAAATTGGGGCTCGAGCCCAATGCACAACAATCAATAAATTCTAGATTTGGTGAGAGATTGATGATTTTTTTATAAAACGTGGCCGAGTTCATAACAGTGTTTCATTTGGTGGTTGGGAGTGCAATTAAGAGGCATGGTCATCATTCTTTCTCTCGCTGCACACCAGGATAGTATGGGGAGCCTTTTGCAAGTAATATATAATCATTTTACTCTATTTAATGCCTCTTACAGTGGTTGAAGGACAGATTTCGGGATTTCCATTTTCCCTTCTCTCTTTCCTTCTCATTTTTCTATACATTGGAGTGTTGGGCTCATTGTATCAAAGAGGAGGTATTTTTGTAGCAAAAGCTCGCCAAAATTACTTTGTGAAGCCAATGTGTTGCAGCCCTTGTTGTGGACTCCTTTCATGGTGATCCAGGCCCTTATCTTGTAATAGATTGAATTGCGCATACCAGGAAGCAATAAAATACAAGTTTGTGGATGTATCTTCCCCTGCTGTGTTTTCTTGCATTCTTCTTGCCCCTTTAACCTTATTTACAAGAATATCATGTATATTATTATGTTCTTGCAGGATTCATTATCATTATGTATGCTTGGAATATTGTTGTGAATGCATTTTGCTAGATTATGGAGAAATGTCATCACCTCTTCTAGTGTGCACTTTGCCTCTGTATTTCACACATTTGGAGACTAATCTCACTCCCTCCTTTTGGTGTATAACCGCTTTAGTGTAGGCTTTCATTTTATGCATTCTCTCTCCCTGGTTCCTTGGAAATTTAGATTAGAATAGTTAGTTTCCCATACATTAGAGTAGATTGTGGCAAGTAGTTTAGGAGAGCAAGGACTAGCTTTCTCTGGAGGTCTATCTCAAGTAGCAAGTCCCACAACTTGGAGATAGTACCCATGTTATCCAATCACACCGTGAGCTTAAGTATATGCACTTGTATAAACACAAGGTCTTTGTGATTCGGTGATAACATTACCCCTTTTATGATTTTCTATGTATTGTACATGTAGTGGGGTTCGATTTATCCTTCTTGTAGTGAGACTTCAACCAGTTCTTTCAAAGTCACTTTGGCAGGTTATGGGACATGCACAATTGGCACTTCAAACACGTTACTTACAATATTTACAGAAAAAGGAATAAAGATATTTCTCACCTTTTTCTGGATTGCTCTAGGTTTATAACGAATTCTCTTACAAATTTGTCATTATTCCTTGAAAATTTCTTCAGGAACTCTAGCCATCCTGCATGCTCAAAGATGGATGCCGCTTCTTCGTCTACAAGTAGCTGGGAATCATCCTCTAGTTCTAATTTCTTCTTAATCCAAATATCGGCTCAAGTTCTGTCTCTCTTTTGATTTTGTGTGAATTAGTTATAGGCCCTTTAGCTACGGAACCGACAACTTTGGGTCATGGAACCTCATTCTTAGTTTGCAGTAACCTCTATTCTTAGCTACTTTTGAATTCTCTATTCTTTTCTGCAGAACAAAAATTAATTCAATGCTCCTTCTTCAAAATATCTCTGCAACTTAGTTAACTTGAGTTTGCAATAATGATTACTAATGAGAACCATGATGCCACTTATTCCATCCAAATCATCTTCATGATTACACACTTGTAATCATAATGTATAAATAGATGACTCATCATACCTACTTCTAAATTAAGTCAAATCACACATGCAAATATTTAATTCCACCCTAAATGAGTTAAAAGATATAATTACCATCCTTGATGATGCAATCCTTTTGATATGATGACTTTTCATTCCTACAATGGAACAAAACATGATTAGATAAGACAAGCGCAATTCAAAAGAATTCCCTTTTATTTGAACTAGCCAAAAGAAGAGGTCAACCGCCATTTGCTAGTTTTCAATTGACCTTTGAGAGTAATTCTTTTGTTTTTTGGGGGGACAAAATGCCATTTGCTGGTTTTCATCTTTTCCCTTTATTCTCGGATCTATCATCTAGTTATTTGATCATTTTGGAATAACTGGGTTCTTCCATATGATCAAATTCTTTGTCCTCTTCAATCTTCCTCAAGAATTCATCCTTAGTGGATGCTTTTATAGAGTTTCAACCTATGCCCATTGACCAAGAGTGTTCTTACTCTCGCCATCAATGGGAAGTAATCTGAATAGAACCATTTTAAAATATCTTCTCAATCGATCAGGGTCCCAACCATCTAGTTCTCAATTTTCCTTTAATTGTTGGTACTTAGAATCGAACAGCAATGCCTAGTCTCCTACTTTGAATTGCCTTTTCTTGATATGTGTGTCATGTCATTGCTTCCTTTTCTCTTGAATTATCTCTATCTGCTGAAGTGCTTCCAACCTTAATTCATCCAACTCATTAAGTTGAAGGATTATTTCTTTTTGAGCTACATTCAACTCAATTCCCACCTTCACTACTTTCCTCAATGTCTGAAGTTCAAACTCTATAGACAACAAGGGATTTTTCCCATAGACTAATTCATATGTTGAAAACCCTGTTGTAGTTTTCCAAGTTATATTATAAGCCCAAATAGCTTTAGGTAGTCTCTTTACCCAATCTTTTCTCCCAGCTTCAATTGTTTTGGTAAGGATGTTCTCCAATTCTCTGTTTGTTACTTTAGCTTGTCCATTTGACTATGGGTGGTAAGGAGATGACTTCCTATGATTGATTTGGTAATACCTTGGGAAATATTGGATCATATTAGACATGAATTTTGGTCCCTGATATGAAACTATGCTCCTCGGTGCTTTAAACTTTATCATAATTCATTCCAAAGGAAATCAGCAATTGTTGCCTCGGTGGCATTTGTCAATGCATGTACTTCTACCCATTTTGTCACATAGTCAAGTACATAAAGATTATATTCCTTTCCTTGTGAAGGAGGATTAAAGGGACCAACAAAATCTAATCCCCATCTCTCAAATGGTTCAACCACAACTTGAAGTTGAAGAGGAATTTCATTGGTGAAAGTTTGTTGTCCCATCCTTTGACAAAAATCACACCTCTTGATATATCTCTTCACATCTTTGTATAGAGATGACCAATAATAACCAATTCCAAGTATTATATCAATTGTTATTTTCACTAAATAGTGTCATCCACTTGGTTCATCATGGCATGCTCTGAGGATGTCAAAGATTTCATCCTCTCTTACACACATGCGTAAAACAAAATTAGGACCACATTTAAATAGCATTCCATTTAACCATTTGAATTGTGCACTAGTTTTGATTAACTTCTTTATTTGTTTCTTAGTGAAAGAAGGAGGAAACTTCCTGTTGCAAGATAATTTGCCATATCAGCAAACCATGGTGTACTTGCTGAGATTGCAAATAGTTGTTCATATGGAAAGTTATCCTTGATTGGATCTTGCTCCCTTGAGGTGATTAGTCTTGACAATCAGCTACCACATCAGATTTACCTGGATTGTCCACAATGGTAATATAAAATTCTTGCAATATTAATAACCATCCAATTATTCTTCCTTCAACCACTGGTTTGTTCATTAAATACTTAATTGTTGAATGATCTATGTGTATAAATATCTTGTACCCTATAATGTAATGTATGAATTTATTAATTGCATAAACCACAGTAAGAAATTATTTTTCAATGGTGGTGTAAGTCTTTTCAAAGTGGGAGTAAGATTCTTGCTAAAATAATAAATGGCATACATATTTCCTTCCTCATCTTTTCGTCCAAGACTACACCAATGGAATAATTTGAGGCATATTTTTGGATATGAAATGGATTTTCCCAATCTGGTCCTCTCAATATTGGGGCATTGATTATTTTTTCTTTAATTTCTTCAAAAGCATGCTGGAAATTTTCATCCCAAATAAATTCACAGTCCTTGGTTAGAAAATTAAACATGGTGGCAACAATTTTACTGAAATATTTTATAAAGAACCTATAGTACCCAACATGCCCTAGAAATGATTTTATATCTGTGGGGATTTGAGGAATAAGTAAATCTAAAATGATCCTAATTTTCTTTTGATCCACCTGAATTTTATTTTTTTGAAATATGGTGTCATAATAAAATCCCCTTATTTACCATCATCAAACACTTTTCATCACTAAGAGACAAGTTATTTTGTTCACATCTTGTTAACACTATCAATATTTCTCAACGCATCTTCAAATGTATCCTGTGTACAGTGAATTCATCCATATATACCTCAACACAATCATTTATTAGATCAGCAAAGATTGCAAGTACAACTCTCTGGAAAGTTGCGGGAGCATTGCAATAAACCAAATGGTAAAACTCTATAGGAAAATTTTCCCCATGGAGATGTAAATATAGTTTTTCCGATCCTCAACAACAACGTTGATCCGATTGTACCCACTAAAGCCATCCAAGAAAAAAAAGTATTTTTACCTGAAAGGTTATCTAGGACTTGATCTATGAATAGTAATGGAAAATAATCTCTCATTGTGGCTTTGTTTAGTTCCCTATAGTCAACACATATTCTCCATTTTCTATTATTTTTGGGAAAAATTACAAGAGGAGATACCCATTGGCTATCTAAGATATGGTAGATGAAACCTACTTGTAATAGTTTTTCAATTTCTTGTTTGACTATATCCCTTAAAGTTGGGTTAATCCTTCTTTTAGGATGCCTAACTTGTTTAGTGTTTTCAAGTATAGATGTGATGAGTTCGGATACTTTAATGATTCCCTTAATATCTTTGTAATCCCAACCAAAAGCTTTAGTATAATTTTTAGAAAATTAAACAATTTGGCTTCTTCATCCTCTTTCGACTAGTTATTGATGTTTAAAGTTCTACCCAGTTAAATTTCAACATGCTTGGTTCCAATATGTGATGAACTCGATTTGTGGGAAGGGTTTCATTAAAGTATTTAATGTACATGCATGTGGTAACAACATATGGTATGTAGATACATCTCCAAAATTTCCTTGAGACAAAATATTGGAAAAAGGACAATAATGAGAATTATGATACTTATCTCTTTGCAGGACAAATTCTTCATCACTGTTACTTTCCAAAAATTCTTCACCACTTCCTAATGTACTTGAAACTAAAGCTACAGATTCATCCTCTCCCTACGAGAAATCTCGTTCCTCCGAGTGAAATTATTTTTAATCAAAGAGAACTGTTGTTGACGTGGTTTCCAGTACTAAGTGTGGTGGTTCCGGAACTATAGCCGTAGGTTCCGAAACTAATTTCTCGGGTTCCGAACTATGTCTGATTGCTTCGAGGACAAAAAGTTCTCATCCAATGGTGGATTAATCATCTCTTCTACTTCTCTTACATGATCCTATAATGTGATCATAGCCAAAGAAGACAAATTTTTCTTATCAGTTTTAGGAGAATCAACCCATAATTGTTCATGATTGTCAGTAAAAGGTCATGTAGTAGGATATAAGGAAATTTGTTTAGAGTTCTTACCATTCAATATTGTCATATCACCTGACCTGCAATATATTAAAGCAGCAACTATAGCTAACCATGGTCTACCCAAAATAATGGGATAACCTAATGTTTTACCTTTTGGCTGCAATATAAGGAAGTCAACTAGATATTCCCATGACTCCACCATAACTACCACGTCTTCAATAATTCCTTCTAGTTTTTCTACAGACTAGTCTGTCATCTACAATATGGTATTAGTAGGTTGTATACTTATTAATGGTTATGTTTTCAGAGTATCCACTATCATTACATTGATAGTTGCTCCCAAATCTACCAAAACATTATGTATATCCATATTTCCTATAGATACAAAAATAAAAGAACTTCAGATTTCCATAGTTGGGAAGTAAAAGTTTTCTTGCTAATAAAACAGCAAGTTTCCCATCTACTTTGATAGTCTTGGGGTATTGTTTCTTCCTTCCATGCTTTTTCATACATAACATTTTGATTAATTTGTTCAATTCTGGAATGTCTTTAATTGCTTGTAACAGTGGTATTTCAATATTCAATTTCCTTAGTTCTTGTACCAATTCAGACTCCTTGATTTCTATAGCTTCTTTAAATCTCTCTGGAAATGGAGTCTTAGTAGTGTTGCTATCTAGCTCCTTTTCTTTTCTTTCTATATCCTCTTTTGGAACAATAGTACTAGGAATTTCATTTTCTTTTGTCATTTCAATGATTATAAGGGGTGGACTATTAATGATTTTCCTAGATCTAGTTTGAATATCCTTACAATCCATAGCATGTAAATCAACTAATTTTTTTGGTTCTATTCCATAAACATGAGTTATTTGTTTGTTTCTTATATTTGCTACTAGTTGTGCTGGCATTTGTGTTTGGACTACACTCTCAGTTTGTGAATTCTATGCAAGAGATCCCATGATGGCCTGTTGATTCTAATTTGGATATGTTCTTCCTTTAGAATAATTACTAGTGTTTCATCTAGATTGTGATCAAGTATAAGGATTTCCTTGACTAGCCCATAGTTGTTGATGTCCTTGAGCATACCATGTTTGATTTTCCCAATCTTGAGGGTTCCAAGTTGGTTGAGGTGCCCAAGGTGGTTGTCCCTAATTTTATTGTCCGACTAAGCATCCCATGGCATTGTCTACGGATTAGGAGCTAATCTTGGCATAAATTTCCCTTGGTTAGGTTGTCTCGAAAAAAATCAATTCTTTTGTACTAGATGAGGCTTAATGGTTTGTTTAACCCGATTCTTAATAACGGGAAGTAAATAACAAACATCAAGTATCATGTTCTTTAGATTCAAAGATAAGACACATTTATGTTTAATCCAAAGGAAAGTCTCTTAGTGTATGCTTCTTCCTACATCTAGGACAATACAAAGCTGATGGTTTAGTTTTGGAATTTGATTTAGCTTGTAATCCATCCATAGTAGAGGTTAATTGCATTAAATTGTCTATTTTAAAGTTTTCTAACTCATCCATTAGTTTGTTCATATCTGGATTCAGACTTTTCACTGATTTTCCTTTTCTAGGTCCACCTCTCATTCTGGAATAGCTTCTAAAAATCTCCTTAATTTCATTCATTCTTAATGGATTAATGTCTCCACTTCCTATTAAGTTAAGGGCTTCCCTAGATTCGTCATCCAAGCCTTTAAGAAAAATGGTTTTACTTAACTTCTCTTGAATCACAAATCCACATCTTTTTCTAACAAAGAGGAATCTGTCTAAATAGTCTTCTATGTTTTCATCTTCCTCCTACTTGATTTTGAAGAATTCTTCCTTCCTATTTCTCCCTCTACAATAATCCTAGTATTTACCTAGGAAGGCAAGTCTCGATTTTTGCACAAGTGCTAATAGAGTTGGATGGTAATCCCATGAACCACCTCCTTGTTGTATCCTTCAAAGTGGATGGAAATAACTTGAGTTTTTGATTATCTATTTTATAATCATAGGTCTAACATAGTACCTTGAAGTCAAACAGAAATTGGTTAGGATATTTTGATGACATCCCTCTAAATGTGGGTAGATGTGTAGGTGAGATATTTTTCATTTATGTATCATCATCTCTCAATTGACTTTGGATAAGTAAAGGTCCTATCAGGTAGTCTCTCGCACTTCTCATGCCATTTTAAAAATATTTTGTAAATTTTCCTCCCAATCAATATGGCAAGTAGTATGCTTAGGGAAGCTGAAAAATTAGGAGTAGGAGGTTAACTACTAAATTGAGAATCGAAACTCGGCCTAAATGGATCTTGAGTAGTAAGCCTTATCCTAGAAGTTCCATTTCCTTTAGGTGACTGATCTAAGAATTCTAAAGGTGGAAATTTTGTTTCTTGTTTGACAGGGGATGATGGTGTCTCCAAGTCTTGATCAATTTCCTTACTTTGACTAGAGGATGTTATGAATTCTTGTAAAGATGTTTTTGGGAGATATCTACCCTGTGAGTCTCTTAGTCTACTCATATATTTTATGATATAGTAAGGAAGATCCTTCAACTACTAGATGTATGATTTTTTGCTCTTGCTAACACTTAATTAGAAAGTTCCAAATAGTGTTCCTTGGCAACAGATTGCCAAAATGATGGGTGGCATTATTATTGTCATTTAATCAATTTTTTGTTGATGTCATATCAAACCAAGAGTGTTTCTAAAGCTATATGCAACAAGAGTAATATTATCAATCTAGTTGTTGACTATATTTTTTTGTATTTTTCGGGGATCTCTTCAATGTCTTAAGAACTTCTTGGTAAAACTTTATTTAAATCATACTATGAAAACTTGTTGAAAGTAAACACACTGAAAGCTTTGCTGAAAGGAAACACATTGTGCATAATGGAAACAAACACACTTGCTTCTGAAAGTAAACACACTTGATTTTGGAAATAAACACACTCAATTTAGAATGCTTGAAATTTTTTTCAAGAAATATAAGAATCTATCTTAACACCTACAGGAACAAGTATACAACAAATTTTAACTGGAAAAATTAAATCAATACAGAATTAATAGATCTAAGCTATTTGTTGAAGAAATATAAATACCAAATAAATGAATATCCTAGTCCTTGGGGGAGTGGGCCCTTGCTCCTCCTTGAATCAGGATTTAACAACTCAGAATTCTCTCAAATAGGAATGGCTATTTTATTGATAAAACATTCGAGTATTACAAAACATACTAGATCTGAGTACTTAGTCTATATTTCTCTTCTCTATTCTATTTCTATCTCATATCATATTCTATATATTATCTATCTACTACATGTCTGCTTTTATATACATTTTACAATCACAGTTGTCTCAATGATTCTGATGAAATCAAATCATGCCTAGAATAGATGCTGAGTCAGATTGTGGTTGATCAGATAGTTGTAAGATAACTATCCCTGGATCTGCGTTCAAAAATATTCTCATCCTTTCTTGATTGAAAGGGTCGTAGATGTAAAATCTCTAGATGTGGTTAGAATAGATAACTCCCATCAGTTCCGGAACTTTAGAGAAGTTCCAAAACCATAGGAAATCATTAAGGATCAACACCGTGAGAGTTTCAAAGCTATACCCCGGGAGTTCGGAACTAAGTCTAAAAATTTTGGAACTAAATATTAGAGTTCCGGAACTAGCTTGGAAGTTCTGGAACTAAGCTGTGTGGGAACAGATGTTACCGAAAACATACTGAACGCTTCCTGCTTCATTTCCTCGATTGATTAGACCTACTTTATTACAAAACGAATTTCAAACACACACTTCGTTAGGAATTCTAGAGCTTTTAACATTAGAATCACAATCAATCAAAAGACAGAAAATTACATCCTAACTCATATCAGATCAACTAAAAGTCACAAAATGCAATCAAACTTAATAAAAAGGAGAGTAATTTGAGATCATATATTATACATTAATTGGAATTATTCTAGCCTCATCATTATTCGGAAGAAGGTACATTACTTATAAGGAGGAGGTAACAATACTCTCCACAATAAAAGGAGTGATTACAAACTAGGAGAGAATAATGGAATAAGTTAAAACAAACTCTCCTAATTATATAAAACAAGTGCTATGTATCCTTATGCTAACATTCCCCCCTTATTACATTATTCTTGCAAATGTAACCCCTAAAAAGTTCAAATTTCACTTTTCCAAGAGATTTGGTGAGAATATCAGCTACTTGTGCTTCTGTAGGACAATACTGGAGTTGAATGTTATGGTTCAAGACATGCTCTCGAATGAAATGACAATCAATCTCAATATGATTTGTTTGTTCATGAAAAACTGGATTCTACATGAGCTTCAACACACTCTAATTATCACAATAGAGAATAGGTGACTATTTTTCAGGAATTCCTAGGTCATCTAAAATGTGACATAACCATATCACTTTGCACATAGCTCCTCGTGCGGTGTAATATTTTGCCTCTGTGGATGAGATAGAAAAAATATTATACTTCTTACTTATCCACGAGATAGGTCTAAATCCAAGATAAAAAATGTATCCTATGGTTGACTTCCTGTCATCAATAAATCCGGCATGGTCCAGGTTGATGTATCCGTATAAGAAGAATTGATCATTCTTCTTATATTCCAGATCATAATCATTGTTCCTTGGACATATCTAAAAACATGCTTTGATGCGAGTCCTATGAAATTTCTTCAGCTCTTGCATGAACCTGGAAAGATAGATGATAGCATAATATAGATTTGGTTTGGTATATGCCAAATAGATGAGCCCTCCAACAAATTTCCTATAGAGAATAGCATCTACTTGAGGTGAGTCCTAGAATCTTGAAAGTTGTAAGCCTTTCTCCATGGGAGTGGATATAGGTTTACAGTCTAACATTCTATATTTTTCTAGGAGTGTCTTTGCATACTTTATCTGGGAAAAAAAAATGTGACGCTCCTTTTGCCATATCTCCAAGCTAAGATAATAATGTAGTATCCCCAAATCTATCATGTTGAAGCTTCTTTTAAGATCATTTCTCATAATATCAACTTGATCTTCGAAATGTCAATGATCACAAGATTATCCTCATACAAAATAAGAATGATAATTTCTTTTCGTACCTTATTTATATACAAAATGGAAGCCGAGGGGCTAAAAGTGAACCCATGCCACAAAATTTTATCATTGATCTTGATATACCATGCCCTTGGAGCTTGTTTCATTCCATACAGTGATTTTATGAGACGACATACCTTCTTAGGATGATCTTCATCAACAAATCCTTCAAGTTGGGTCATGTACACTTATTCTTTTAGATCACCATTTAGGAAATCACTCTTGATGTCCATTTTCTAAAGTCTTCATCCTTTCAGATGCTGCAAGTGCACAAACTACTCGATGGTCTTGATCTTTGCAGTGGGTGCAAAGGTTTCTTCATAGTCAATTCCCTCTTTCTGAGCATATCCTTTTGCTACAATTCATGCTTTATGTTTGTTGATGGATCTATATACCTTATATTTTGTCTTGAAAACCCATTTGCAGCCTATGGGTTTCTTTCTTGTAGGCAGATCGACAAGTTCCCATGTTTGATTTTTCTTAAGTGAGTTAATTTCTATATCCATGGCTTCCTTCCATGAACTCATGAGTACAAATTTTACCTCATTTCTTATTTGAATCCTTTTTTGACTCGGATGATTTATTTGGGAGTTGTTGCAAAAGTGAGTCCTTTATGGTGCTTTGTACCCACTTTGGACGAGAACTTGGCTGATTTTGAGAAGAATTGTGTTATTTCCATGTGGATTGATGTGGGGTCACATTCTCCAGTTATCCAAGGTCAAGAAATATCTCTCCTGGCAGCACATAGTTTCTCTTAGTAGTCTCCTTTGGTTGATCATTTGATTCGAGACTGGTTGGTGAGAGGAGATTGGTAATGGTTCTTCGTTGTCACTAATGAGTCAAAGGATGACTTGTCACAAGCCACGCCTCAAATCTCATAGATTTCCTTCATCTCGGGATCCATGAGATGATAAGCCTTTGAGGTAGGGCTATAGCCAAGTAGGATGCATGGGAGCATCTTTGGTTTAACCTTATTTTTCTTATGAGCTAGGACATGCATATATGTTGTGCAACCAAATACTCATAAATGAGAAATTGATGGATTTAAACCACTCCATACCTCATCTAGCCTTTTAATTTGTAAAATATTTTTAAGTTCCCTATTGAGAAGATATATATTTTTTTGTACTGCTTCATCCCAATAGCGTTCCTCTAGTTTTCCTATTGTTAGCATGCAGTGAGCCATCTCCATCACTGTTTGATTGTGATGCTCAACAATGTCATTTTGTTGGGGTGTGTAGGGAGTAGTCAAGTTCTACTTAATGCCTTGTTGATTTAGGAAGGCCAAGAACTTCTTTGATGTGAATTTCCCCCTTAATCTGAGTGAATTAGAAGAAGTGGTTATCGGTCTCTTTCACAACACAATGATAGAAATTCTAGAAATGTTGAAGAGCCTCACTTTTCTTCTTTAGGAAAAACACCCACATCTTGTGAGAGTGGTCATCCATGAATAATTAGAAGTACTTGTATCCTAAAAATGAAGTAGGCAGTGGGTCATTCAGATCAGTATGAACTACCTCCAGATCCTTCTTGGCATAGAAGGTGCTCATCTCAAATGGATCCCTGTGTGGTTTTCCTACAAGACACCCGGGAAAATAGGAATGGGCTGGATAATTTTCGTAGTCCATAGACCATTGATTTTGAACTTATCTAATGTAATGAACTAACTTACAAGTGACCATATCTAAAGTGCTAGAGGGTTGTAGATTCTACATTTGAGAAAGATAAAGCTACTGCAAAAGATGAAACACTATCTAAAGAAAATAACATATCTTTTAGAAATGCTCTAGCAATAATCATACCTTTCTTGGAGATCAAGCATGATTTAACACCATTTTGGACAAGAAATTTTACCTTTAGGTGATGATTCAAGAGCCGAGTCACTATAAAGAGGTTTAGTCAATCCAGGAACATATAGTACGTTTATAAGTGTACATTTTCATGGTCTCAAAGGAATGATGACTTTTCCTATTCCTTCTACAATGTACTCTTTGTCTTCTTTTATTCTAACCTTATTTCTAGTGGGTTGTTCGTTTAGTGAATCAAACATTTTCTTTTCATCTTACATATGTTTCACGGGCACCCGAGTCTAGATCAACCTTAATTTCTCCATGGGCTGAGATTTTTGAGAGATGAGTACAAGGTTCTTACCAAAATTGGCTCCTTCTAATGTCTATTCATTAGATTCATCATCTTATTAGGATGCGAGATGTCCCTTCTGCTTTCCTTGGAAAGGACATCATTTGGATTTTTGAAAATATTCATGCCCTGATGTGCTTGTTTTCTTTGGAAGACCCTTATTCAACCCATTGTAGCGATGAGCGATTAGTGTCGTGAGTGTTGGTTCTATAAATGTGACACCACCTCTTTGAATTTTTATGTTTTTGTTGTTTATTTGGTTGCGCTTGAGTTGGCTTCTCTAGGGGATCCTTGCGATTCTTGTAGCCACGGTATGGATTTGAGAATAGGGATTTATCCTAAGACGTCTCTTGGGATGAATTGATGGCCTATTCCTACTACAGTAAATTCACAAGTTCTTTGAATGCCACTATTTGTTTAGATACATTCAGTGTCATAACGAACACTCAGAATTGAGAAGGGAGTTCTCTCAAGTTGATCGACATGAGAATTTTTTTGTCCACCATTTCACCGAGCACTAATAACTCTGATCATAGCTCAGCCAAAGGATACAAAAACTCCTCAAATTTCTCATCATCGACCCTGTAGAGAGGGTGTGCGGTATTAATCGAAGATGGAGGATCTTAGTCTAATTTTTGGCTTCATAAATAGTTACCAACTTGTCCTAGGCCTCCTTTAGTTTCTCTACATTTTGAACATGTGTTTACACATCATCACTGATACTGAGCATTATCAACATCAAGGCTTTGGCACTAGCCATCTCATACTTCATTAATTCATCAAGGGTTGTGGGAATGGTCATAGACCCTATGACAATGCCCCATAATCCTTCAAACTAAAGGATTGTCCTCATTTTTTTTTCTAGGATGAAAAATTTGGCCCTTTAAGTAACTAAGCATCTAAGAGAAGAAGCTTTGGTGTAGACATTGTAAAAGTTTTATTTATTTATTTATTTATTGATTCTAAGAAATATTACAACTTTACTCACTGATGAGAAGTACTAGCTAGTAGATGCTCATGATACTCACATGATGAGAGATGGGGACACTTTGTGGGGTGTTTTTCTTTGTCTTCACAATCGGCATTTTACCTTACTTCTAATTCTTCTGAACTCACTTTACTTGGTAGTTGATGTCAAAAATGAAATAATCCAAGAGTCATTTGAGAACCAATTCATCAAATCAGCTCTATGGGCTGATAGGATCACATCTAAAAGGTCTACAAGTAGCTATCCATACAAGCTTGTATAGGGAAAAGAGGCAATATTTCCCATATCATTTGAACTACCCACTTTCGAGCTCATGAAACAGTTGGGCGGCCGAGTTTGAACCTATGGCAATCAGGTATGCAAAGCTAATGGAAGTAGGAGAGGAAAGAGAGCATGCAATGCGAGATCATGAAGAAATATCAAGCATTGATCAAGAAGAGCTTTGATAAGAAAGCAAGAATAACGAAATTTCAAGAGGGGGACTAGGTTCTAAAGTGGGATGCAGATCGGGAAAAACCAAGAAAACATTCCAAGTTTGATGCCATTTGGAGTGGCCCCTACATGGTCACAAGATGTACAAGTAGTAATGCCTTCCTGCTGGTTAAGTTGGATAGTGAAGAATTACAGATTTCAGTCAATGGGATCTACCTCAAACACTGCTACTAAAATGAAAATTCCTCACCCTTGTAAATATTAGCCTAGGTTTTCAATTTATCCAAGTGCGTATGCACATTGTCTTGTTGTAGCATAGGTTTTATTTTCCGAAGTTCTCTCGGCACAATCTTTATTGCTGCTGAGGTTTGCATCGTTATACAATTTGGTGGGCCTCCAGTGAATTTTCCAGGCCCTTCAAAGCATTTACATGACGAGAGAGAGCCATAGTCGCCATGATATTTGCTAATTTTAAAATAGAACAAATACAAAGCAACTAAAATTGAGTCTCGAAGGGTCCATTTCTAGAACAGAGGGTTGGTTTAAGGTCGCCAAGTGCAAATGTCGATTCAAGCTTCAAAACAAGACCAACATCAGGCCACCACCCATGACTTTGTGGCTAATGGACACAAAAAGGTATTTGATCTCTTCATCTAGCAGGCAGATGTCCCCGTGAGTTGTCAAATTTTTATCTCAATTTTCCCCCGAAAAAATTGACCAAACCCAACCCTACACAGGAAGAAATCTAAAGGTCGGTTCCATCGTACAAGCCCATGTTTTGAATCCAATAGTCAGGTTGCAAGAGGACTCGAAAATGGAGAAACCAAAGGCTCAAAGGAGGAAAACAACGTCAAGGAGGCTAGAGGCTCTTAGGAGAGAAATAAGGAAAGGCTCAAAGTCTTTGAGCTTCACAAATGATTCAGAGCAGGCCTAAATTGGCTAAGTATGGAAGAGATGGAAAACGCTGCCATGTGCCTCATTGGCACTTCTCCAAAGTTTAAACCCAAAAGAAAGTCCCCAAACAAGTGCTGGCCTTCCACATGTCCTAGGTCTGAAAAAGGGACATAGTTGATAGTTGAAAAGTCAAGATGGGGCAGAGTCAGTGGAGGGTGCCACATGCCTCAATGATGCAAATTCAAAAGGGGTGGCTCAAGATGTAGTCTCAAGCGAGCGCGGAGCTTCCACATGTCCAAAATTCAGAAGGGGGACAGAGTTGGCTGCTTAAATCAACTAAGTATCGAGGGATGGTGTGGCCTCCACATGTCATATCCATGCAAATTTAAAAGATAGAATCTGGAATTAGGTCCCAAATACGCGCCCCTACGTGTCCGGGTAAGACATATGCGCCGCCAAACAAAAGGGACTTAGCCAAAACACAAAGAAATGGAGCAAAGCTACGAGAGGGTTGCACGTGTCTCTTCAAAGTGCAACTTCAAAAGAAAAATCAAAAAGTGGTTCCCAAACATGCACCAGCTCTACACGTGGCTATGTTCCAAGTCAAAGTAGGAAGTCAAGGGAGGCAATTTGAACTTTTTGCTTTGTTTTGAAAAGGCGTAAAGTATAAAAATGAGTTGCACCTCCACCAACACGCAAAGAAGTCACGTGCTAGGCCAAAATTACATGTAGGGAGGCGGGTCTTGGAAGGATTTTCTTCCGGATGCGGTCTGGTAGGAATGGGGAGGACTTTTCACCCAAATGGAAAATGTGGGCAAGTGGCGGGCCTGAGGATGGTTTTTTGGCAAAATTGAATTGCGGGGCTGCGAGGCATTTTTGCATTTTGTAATTTTTGTGCAAAAGGTGTAAAGTGAATTTTGGGCCCGCGGACCCATTCTCGCTAGATCGGTTTTTGCCATTTTTGTATGAATCTAACTCAAACATTCAAATGGCCATATATTTCAATCTAGCACACGAAATTCAACAAACTTAGTACCATTAGAAAGGTCTCGATGTCATTTACACCATGGAAACCTAAAATTTTGATTTCAATGAGCTTAGGTGGGTGAGAATTGGTAAATTGTCTTGATGCCATTAATATGTGATCCGATTGCTTCAACAACTAGATCAAATTCGATGTAATCCGCCATTCTTCCTTCTTTGACATGTCGAGTAGACATAGAGCAGTGGACTTAACAGATTTTGGGTGGATTTACGGGGCATTTATGGTGGTAGTGAGCTTGAAATCAAGTTTCCTGCCTCTTTTCTTCCTCTATCTTCGCTGCACCTATAAAATAAGGAGCTTAGCTCATTGTAAAGGGTTGGACATTTTTTTTTGCACCCTTCCTTCTTCCCTTGTCTCTGTAAGTGAATTTTGGACTTTTCCAAACCTCCCATTAAAGTTGTAATACAAAGTTTTACCTCTTGGCTCTTGTAATGTCTTTGTATCAACTCTAGAGTAATAATATATGTTTGTGGATGATTCTCAACCCTCTCATGTGTTCATTGTTGTCTTCGATATCTCATTGTAGTTTCATTATCTATGCATAGTGGTTGTATTGCATTTCTATGGTCTTTGTTAAATTTCAAAATGGATGTTTAACATTCCTTGTTAGCTTAGGTTTATTTTTCTCACATATTCTCAACCATATCTCCTTGGCAAGATAGAGTAGGTTTTAGAGTAGATCCTCTGTAATTTATTTGTGTGCACCTGAACAGAGGAATAGGAACCGACCTTCATCTAGAGAGCTCTCTCAATTTCAAAGTCCCACACTTTGAGAGATGCTCCATGTTATGCTATCACACTAACAGTCTCAACCCATCGAGTTGCAAAAATTCAAGGCTGTTGTGATTTTGCACTAACAAATATGAATCGAAAAATTGGTTCATTAACGAGGCACTTGAGGGGGAAACATTACGGGAGGAATCAACCCTAGAGGGACATATTTAAGAAGTGTAAGCAACAACAAGATCAGATGAGGCATTAATAGTAAAGTGAGAAGGGGAGAATCCTTACACTAGGCTAGATTAACGTCTTTTTACTCTTAGATTACCCAAAATACTCCATCAAATTTCTAGTTTAAAAGCATTTATGCATCAACGTCTTAACACAAGGAAATAAAACCCAAAACTCACCTTGGTTCATACATTTTGCATGACCGTGCAAGGAAATTTTTAGTGTTGAATATTTATTAATTCATGAATATTACGGTTTTTAAAATTTGCAATTAGAAAAATTTTAGGTTAGGAATTAGGACCGTGTCACCTAAATTTTGTGGGTACAAGATAATTTTAGGTGTCAATTTGCCATTAACACAAAATTATTTTTTTGATATTATCCTTTATGATGCCTTCGGTAGAATTGTTTTATGCAATAGGCAGATAGTATAATACATGTTCTTAGATGGTAGCAAAAACATGCTACTAGCTAACAACATATTTTATACTACCTATTGGTAGCGTATGAAAATGCTACCGACTAGTAGCATTTTTTAGTGATGTCGTTCAACAAAAGGGTATGAGATTTTATTTTACTATTCCATATTCGGGAGGGCATATTTATAATTGAGATGATCATTTTAATCGCTAACATCAAAACAATTCAAAAAAAGTTCCATACAAAATTAGTGAAATCTGTATTTTTCACAAAAAATTAGATTTTTTGAATTTTTTCTTTGCCCCATATTTTATGAGGACATATTTCTCATCGAGTTGGTCAATTTAACTACTATTGTCAAACAATGATTTTTTAAAAAATTACAAATATTTTTCGCCGACATCATATACTATCAGCTGACTGCATATATTGTTAGTTGAAAATTACTACCATCCAAAACCATTATTAAATGATTCACCATTCATGTGAAAGTGTGTTTCTTCAAAATTTGTTGAATACTTTCTATGGTTTTTTGAAGGGACCCTTAAAATTTTCACTATGACCATGTTATTATTCAAAATAGTAATCTACCCCACCTACCTACAATAAATATTTTAATCATGCACTCAAGTGGGAAATTCAAAATTCTATATAGGAGGGATTATTTGTATTTAATTATGATAGATTTTGTATGTAGAAGAATGTTTGTATTAAACTCTTTTGGCTATAAATTTTGATGTAAAATATGGTCATTTATGTAATCCACACATGCTTGTAGAAATTCGAGAAATATATGATTTTTCTAAGCCTTCTATTAAAATGAGGAATTTGTATTCATTTTGAAAATGAGAATAGAAAGCACTGAAGTACAAAGCAAAACAAACATTATTGACCTTGAAAGCTATGTATTTTATGTTTATTTTATTGTGTTCTACATTCCCCTTTTAACTTTTGGTATCGAGAGACATTTTAACGAAGAAATCATTTTTTTCCAATTTTAATTGTGCACAACCCAAAAATAAAGGAAAATCTTGATATCACAACAAAAATAAGTTTATGTTGTAATTATTTTACAATATAATTAATGTGGTAGTGAGAGACAAAAATAGTTAGTCTTAGATTCAAATTCCATTTTGTAATGGTTAGAAAGTTATGACTTTTGGTATATAAAAAGGAAATAAAAAAATCTCTCGGGATTTATAGGAATAGTTCGAAAGGGTTCAACGAACCTCCACACGAGCAAGCATTTTAGCTCCTCACTGAGGCTAAAAAAATATTTTCTTAAAGAAAATATTTTAGAAAAGATACAAAGGTCATATATGCTATTCAAAAGGCCGAGGGGTGAGTAAATTTTCCGTAGGATTTCTCAAACGAATATGCTTAAGTAGGCAATTGATAGTTTAGAAGTTGTTTACTAGGGATTTAGTAAGGTTAACATGTTTAAACTACACAGTTTAAGAAGAATTTTTATTAATCAATCATGAACAAATCTTATTAACTAGACCAGTTCTTCACCTTGGTCTGAGTGTGGTGAACCAAGTTAGATATCATGGAAAAACATTTACCGACATTGAAAGATAAAATGTTTGTTGAAAAGACCCTTATAAGTTTACATAAAAAAATTGATGGCATTGTAGTGGCCATAAATGAGTCTAATGAGTTGATCTAAATGACTATTGATGAATTAATTTGTTCTTTGTTTTGACATGAGTTTAGAATTAACAAATCAAGTAATTCCTCCCTAAAGCATGTCTTCAAGAGTTAAGCTTCTATTGTAAGAGGAAGAGGTAGAATTATGAGACGAGGTGTAAGAAATAAAACTCTAGATAGAGGTGGTCAAAGAAGTCAAAGTTCATACTTCTCAATTTTTAGAGCACACAATAGTACACAAAACATTGAGAAGCAAGGCCAAAGGTATGGCATGTCTAATGCTTAGTAGCATTCTTGTAAAAAGCATGGACGTTATGCAAAAAAATACATAGGGAAGTAATTTGATTTAAATGGAATGTACATTTTTCAAACTAAATTTCAAATGTGTTTGAAATTCTTGATTGTAATATTATCACATGTAATTTTTCTCAAGAGAGAATGAATGACATGGTTTATACATGCAGTGGGTGCAAAAACCATATAATATGAAACAAAAGTTTAGTCACAAATATTGATAAGTCTCTTAAATATGAGGTTAAATTGGGAAATGACCAATAATGTAAGTTTATGTAATGGTGAAGGGAACAATCAAAATTTTCATTTTCTCCAATAATGGTGAAAAAAACTTATTCCTAATGTACATTATGTTCCTTATTTAAAATCTATTCGTGTTGTGGTAATCGGAGATGCTTAAGGGTGGTTTGTTCATGCGCTTTTTGAGGCTGTGGTGATTAGTTGAGTGGGAGTAATATGGCATGTTGATATGGCCTCTAGTTGTTATTAATTATAATTCATTATGTACTATTAAAATATGTTTAAGAGAATGCAAACTTATTTAAGTAACTATGCTAAGATAATTTAATTAGACAAATAAATCTTAGTTTTCCAAAAGAATGTTAAATTTGACAGTTGCTGAATAGATCACGAGCTTGTCTTCTTTTTTTTCACATAAGTGTTGGGTTTTGTTTAAATATCCTAATCATCGAGCACGGTGTTTAGTTTTTAAAATTATAGATATAACTTTTTATGTACAAAACATGGAATGTGGAGCAACATGCATTGTCAATTTACAGTTTCCATGGAAGGATATGTGAGATTTATATTCTTTAAAAGATAACGGTATGAGCTTGTAAATGGATGAGATTATTCTTTGGACGATTTATCGACCAAAAAGTTAAAGCTGAAATCTTATGGTTGTTTTAGGGAGTGGACTCGGTGAAAACCTACATGTTAATCATTTTTTCCACAACTTACATTCTTTGGAATGATAAAATTTATAGAGATGCTTATATAAAAAAAAAATTATTCATCACAATCAACCAAAAGGGAACCTTCCACTTCCTATAAAGGCAAAAGAGCCAATAGTTACACATTGACGTTGGGGTTAAATTTGATGGCTGCAGATGCCTATCAAATCATTTTCAAGAGGATATAAATTTTTCAATATTGCCCTTCAAAAACATAAAATAACGCTATTTTTACTAATTATTGTAAATTTATTATATCTTTTTTAATGTACATTTACATATATTTTTATAATTTATATACAAATCTATCTAAAAATTGACGGTCACGATCAAAATATAGTGGTTGCATATGACGATTTGATGCTCATTTACATGTTTTTCATAATTTCATTTGTAAAATAATTTCAAATATTTGAAATAACTCTCACATATAACTTGCATATTTAAAGTATTTACGGTTAGAATGTAAATGGGTGGAGGCTAGCCAAGACTGGCACATTTAAGGAAATCAACGAGAACAAAGTAGGTTGACATACATGCAAGACATCCTCTAAGGGGAATTAATACACCCATGATTTCTTCACGATACACATCAATATGCCAAAGCCTATGAGTTTGAACAAATCCTTGGCATTCAAGACTTTGATTTTCTTTATGTCAAACATGGAATCTCACATATGTGATAGGGAATTCTTGATTTCTATATCAAATTTAATCTTACCATCTCTTGTCAATCCCACGTACATATGGATTGGTTTTTGGCCAACATTTTGGTAGGCGTACATGATGATTGGTTTTCAAACTTCTAGTGGTATTCTTGGCATCCCCTAATTGCTTGCATATAATTATTGAATCCCAACACTCGAAACTCGGTGAAGCATTACAATTACGTTGAATGTATACTCTAAATAATATAAAGGGGAGGGAAACCGTTTAAGTGTGACACTTGGTCATATTAGATGTATTTAGCCCCCTATATCCCACATCATAGCCCATACCTGCAAAGTATACACTCCATAAGGCCCTAGTCATAACCTTCCCATAATGTCAAATGCTCCAGTGGCATATGGTTGCATTCTCACCCTTCCACTCCACTAACACTTATTCTTGCTTCCCTTCCTATGGATTCTTCACATTGTTTTCTCTACCTGGGCCATGTTCTTCTCCGATAACCCTACACCATAAATGCTTGATCCAAAAATCTCCCATTCTAGATGGAAAAGTCATGATAATTTCGTCGGTGACCTCCTTCAATTCCTTCATAAAGTTTCCTGCTACATATATTTTTCTGCTATTTAAAGTCCTGCTACGAGCGAGAAACTTGATAACTTACCTTGCCTTTATATTGCATGCCATCCTCCACAATTCACAATAAAATTTGATCGATAGGTTGTCTTGCACCTTCGTTGTCTTTTATAATGCCTCAAATTTGAATGTTCTCACGAAACCTAATTCTAGGAATTATAGGCTATAAGTCGTAATCTCACATAAATTTCTATTGACATTCAACATAACAAGGTGTGCAATTTCACCTATTCAATGAATTCAATTGGATAAGTTATTCCTTGTTTACTTTTTTCTCCTTGAAGTTTCTTTTATAAAACCATAATTCCAAACAATCTAACATAAATCAAATTAATTCCTTAACGTTTCTAGGTGAAGTTTCATTTAACAAAGATTTTGTATTTTTTTCTTGCAATTTGACCCCCCTTTCCATGGCTTCTCCCCATTGTCTTCTCGCCTCGAGCCCAATTCAAAGGTAGGCATTGCATGTCCCATGTTGATGAGTACATTCCCATGTACAATTAAAATCCTTGACATGTCACACATGTCCCTTTTACAATGATTTTGAATGAGAATGTTGTCACTATTGTTGATCGGTAGAACTTTGCATGAGCTCGTGGACTTCACATGCTACTTCCAATCCACATCTTCCAGTGTATATTTATGCAAGCGATAAACATTAAAACATAGTTTCACTTTCTAAAAATAATTTACCTCTCCTTATGTTGACAATATCTCTTTACATTGTTTCTGCATCATTCAAGCCAACAACCCATGTCTCCTAAAAGGATTGACATAAATGTCATGTCATTTCGTATGCTTCACTTTCAAATTGTTTCTCTTCTCTACTTTTGCCACCCTCGTCCTTCTCCGCCCCTAACCCCTTCTTCTTCACCCATCTTCCTCTCCATTTTCTCTCTCCCTCCAATATAACTCCTCTAAAATATCCCCTTCGGTGTTTCCATCGTATAGTTCACCTACATTCGCTAGTTATGTTATAATCAAAATATATTCAAAAATCTGAACACTATATAATCCTATCAAGTTCTTGTTGAGTGACAATCCCAAATTAAGTGGGTTATTCAAATCATTACAGCATTAAAACGGTCTAGTGATTATAATGATGATTGTGGACTTTCTACACCTCTCACGGACGGGGAGGACTTCTATTTTGTGCCCCAAGTTGAAAATGAAGTGGGACGCCGCAAGTCACATCGTCCACGAATATCAACTTCTCCCAACTTCCCGTGAAGGTGATTTCTCCAAAGGATCTCCCATATGGTCCAGGAATCTCGGACATTCCACTCGATCCAAATGGCCTTTGGAGCAAAAAATTCAAGGGAGACTCATCACATTTAAATGCTATTTTCCATGACTCGTAATCTAGTGTTATCACTTCTCATCGCAACGAGATCTTCAAATAGTCATACAAATACTCTATAGCACAGTCTTTGACATCCACGAGCCTCTAAAATGCCTTACAAGCACCCAAATGGCGTCCCAGGGACAAATCATGGACCAACATATTCAAATTTTTACAAATCCTTTTCAAAGTATTCGCTGAAGCAACTACTCAAAGAATCAATAAAAAGAACTTTAGTGAAAATTTTAAAATTTTCTTGAGAAAAATAGTGAAACCTCGCCACACCGGGAATTCAAAATGGACATTTTAAAGGGGAATGGAAATTTTTCAAAGATACAATCTTGAGTTTACCACCCGAGATTTGGTCATTTAGGTTTAGGAGAACAAAACTTATTGCCTTAAACGAAATTGGTGAGTGGATGTTGCATCAATAGTTCAGCCAAGTAGACATTGTGAAAGTTGCATCTTCGTAACTTGAGTAAAGAGTATCGTTTCTAGTTGTGAATAATTATAGTGCAAGCGGAACAATTTGAAATCATTAATTCAAAGTTATGTCGAGCATTTCAAACACCTTTATTTAGCGAAAGTCTATATATTTTAACTTTCAATGATGATTATAGCGAAAAGAAAAATATGGGTTTATTTTCATAAACACAAATAACAGGTATTTGGCATTTTCAAAGAGTTAAAACATCTCAAAGAAAAGCAAACTGGAAATTCTATCAAGATATTGAGTTCGATAAAGTGGTTAACATTTGAAATGAACTTATTAATTCATACAAGAATCATGGTATCAAGAAGCAATTCACGCCAAGTATACACAAAAATAAAATGATGTTGCAGCGATAAACAACAAGATTATATTGTAAATACCTTGAAGTATGTGGAAACAAAAGCTTTTACTAAATGAGTTTTTGGGAAAAGTAGTAAGTTTCTTAGTCTATATATAGAAAAATGCCCAACAAAATGTGACAAAATAAAATAAACCAAGATGGCCAAAAGACAGAGGTTATTTAGTACTTTCTTCACTCAAGAACTTTCTAAATAGTAGTATGAGACCGGAATAAATAAATGTCTAAAGTGCATGATTTTGTGTTTAAAGAACATCCATTCTCATCTCATAGATCAGCCTCATGAGGATCAAGTGTGTGGAAAACATCTATTCAATTGATAATTAAGTTTTGGAAGCTTACCAAGCTAGATAATATATATAAATAAAGCGTAACTCATAGCTGTAAAGGCGTAAATCTTGAAACAATTAAATATGGCTTGTGTGCGTAACTTGTGTTTTATTAAAGGAGGAATACCTAAGAAAACAAGTTGTTATAAATATAAACTAGGAAATGTGGGAACACTTTGTAACATGTCCTTTCTTCTCGTCCTCATATATATATATATATATATATATATATATATATATATATATATATATATATATATATATATATATATATATATGTATCTGTGTGTGTGTGTGTGTGTGTGTAGATATAGTTATATAATACAAGCCTTCTAAGGTCTTGAATAGCTATGTGGAAAGTAAGAGTTACACGAATCATAAATGTTCTATAAACGAGGTTAATATGAGATCTATGTAATAGTGTAAATATAATTTAGGAATGGGTAATCGAGATGGAACTATGAAATGATTGTTACAAAATCATATGCACTGTTAATGATGACCAATCAATTAAAATTCATAAGACGATCTTAAAACAAATGAAAGTTAAGGAGGACATCATTGAGATCCAAAACATATTAATTAAAATGGGAAATATATATAACCTTAAGGTATGAGCACATATTTCATAAGCATAATGTGTTTTGAACAACGATGTAAAATGAAATATTGAAGATGTAGCTTCGGGAACAAGAATATTTTCCTATATGTTAAATGCTCTTCAATCTATAAGGTTAAACGATGAAATTGAATCATAACAAAGATGTAACCATGAAAGATGTAGGATATTGCTAGCCTTAGGATTCTCGTGTGGGGTTGAGTCTTTGAAACATGTACATCCCTTGTGAGTAATTTTGTTTATCGCTAGCTATAGTGTTTCATGCATGTGGGTCCATGTTTTGTGTTAGTGTCCCTTGTGACCTTAAGTTACTCTATTTGGGATCTTGTCATGTCATGTAACAAGCAAATAAAGAAAAAAATTATTCCGATAATTTTATTGTGGTATTTGTGTGTGTAATTTGGTGTGCATTACAACATGTGATAGTTTTGAGTTTTTACTATCCTAGATCTAGGAAGGTTAACATGTTTAAAGTACAAATTTTAAGAAGAAATTATTAATATTCAAGCATGAATGAATCTAAGTTACTAGACCAGTTCTTCACCTTATTCATGAGTGTGGTGAACCAATTTCGGTTTCATGGAAAAACATTTACTAACATTTAAAGATAGAACGTTTATTGAAAAGAACCTTATAAGTTTACCTAAAAATTGAATGCCGTTGTTATCGCCATAGAAGAGTCTAATGATTTAACCAAGATGACTATTGATGAATTAATGTGTTCCTCATTGTCACATGAGTGTAGAATTACCAAATCTAGTAATTCCTCCCTAAATCATGTCTTCAAGAGTTAAGTTGCTTCCAAAGAGGTAGAGGAAGATCAAATTCTATAGGTAAAGGTAGAATTTGAGAGGAGGTGTAAGGAACAAAAACTCTAGATAATGGTGGTCAAACAAGTGAAACTTCATACTTTTCGAGTTTTAGAGGGCACAACACTAGACAAAACACTAAGACGCAAAGCCAAAGGTATGGTTTGTCTAATTTTTAGTAGCATTCATGTAAAAAGTATGGACATTATGCAAACAAATACATAGAGAAGTAATGTGATTTAACAAAGTAGAATGTATTTTGTTCAAAACAAAATCCAAATGTGTCTGAAATCCGCGATTACAAGTACATCACGTCTAATTTCCTTCAAGAAAAATGAATGACATATGGTCTACACACAGTGGGTGTAACAACAATACATATGAAACAAAAATTTATCAACAAATATTAATGAGGGAGTTAAATATGAGATTAAACTGAGAATTGACCACAAACTTTTTGTAATGGGCAACGGAACTATTAACATTTTCAACAATAATGGTGAAAAAATGCATTGCTAAGGCACATTATGTTCCTTATTTAAAGCATAATCTCACGAGTGTGGGAAAACTAATTCAATATGATTACCAGCTATAATCAGAAGATAATTCAAGTGTATAATTTTGCATAAAATTCCAAGTCAAAATGCCGTGGCTTAGGTCTAAATGACTAGAAATCTCATTTTCCCGTTAAAAATTTAAAATGGATTGTGATTTTCAGCGCATTCCATAGCAATTGCATCTGCAAAATGGTCACAAAAGTACTCAACAATTCCAAGTCATGCTCTAAATCTCGCGGCAATAAGTAATCAAGCTAAAATGTTTTGGAAAATGTCCTCTAGCGAAGGTCTCTTCCGAACGAGTTTTTATTCAAACATATACTTAAAACTCTTCTTTATCATCCTCCGTTTTCTAACCGCACTGAATCCAATTACTGTTCAAGTATGCCCCACGTAATTATGTTATAATCCAAATATATTCACAAATCCGCACACTGTAGAAAACTCTCATGTTCTTGTTGCAGTGACAATTCCAAATTAAGTTGGTTATTTGAATCATTACAGCATTAAAACGGTGAGGTGATTTTAATAATGAGTGTGGACTGTGCACCTCTCACGACTGTCACGACTTCAATTGGTGTGCCCCAAGTTGAAAACGTAGTGGACGCCACAAGTCACTTCACACCGCACTTCTTCCAAGTTCTCCCAAGGATCTCGCATATGGCGCACGAGATTTCCAGTCAATCCAAATCGCAATGGAGGAACAACTTTCAAGGTAGACTAATCACATTTAAACGTAAATTTCCATGACTCAAGTTCTAAAATGGATGTATGCAGTGCAAAAAATTCAAGGGAGACTCATCACATTTAAATGCTATTTTCCACGACTCGTAATATAGTGTTATCACTTCTCATCGCAACGAGATCTTCAAATGGGCATACCAATACTCTCTCGCACCGGTGATGACTTCCACGAGCCTCTAAAATCACGAGCACTCAAATGCCGTCCCAGTAACAAATCGTGGACCAAAATATTCAAATTTTTATAAATCCTTTTCAAAGTATTCGCTGAAGCAACTGTTCAAAGAAACAATAAAACGAACTTTAGTGAAAATTTTAAAAAAAAATTGAGAAAAAGATTGAAGCCTCGCCAAAATGGAAAATTTTCAAAGATCAATCTTGAGTTTAGCACGTGAGATTTGGTCATTTAGGTTTAGGAGAACTAAAATTATTGCCTAAAACGATTATGGTGAGTGGATGCTGCATCAATAGTTCAGCCTAGTAAACATTGTGAAAGTTGCCCTTTCATTAAGGAGTTTAGAGTATCGTTTGTAGTTGCGAATTATTATAGTGCAAAACGTACAATTTGAAATCATTAATTCAAACTTATGTGTAGCATTTCAAACACCTTTATTTAGTGAAAGTCTAAATATTTTAACTTTCATTGATGATTATAGCCCAAAAAGAAATATGGGTTTATTTTCAAAAACACAAATTACGGGTATTTGGCATTTTCAAAAGAGTTCAAAGAACTCATAGAAAAGAAGAGTGGAAATTATATCAAGATATTGAGTTCCAATAGAAGTGGTGAACATTTGAAAGGAATTTATTAATTCATACAAGAATCATGGTATCAAGAAGCAATTTACCACCAAGTATACACCAAAACAAAATGATGTTGCAGCGATAAACAACAAGATTATATTGTAAATACTTGAAGTATGTTGAAAGAAAAGCTTTTACTAAATGAGTATTTAGGAAAAGTAGTAAGTTTCTTAGTCTATATATTGCAAAAATGCCCAATAAAAACCGACAAGGACCATGTTTCATGAAATATTTGAGCAAGAAAAACATATTATATTACACTTAAGGGTGTTTGGTTATGAGGGATATAAACATGTGTCAAACTAAAGAATGACAAAGATGCGTGATAGATGTGTAATGTGCATTTTAGTCTACTGTAGTGAATAATCAATAGCGTATTAGTTGTATAATCCCATAACAAATGAATAAATTTGTATTACGGTTAAAATTATGTCTCAACAATATACACTCCTAAGTCATTTGTTTGACAAGGGTATCAAAGCAATGAGTAGGAGACACACATGTACCAAGATACAAGGGGATAATCTAAAAGGGGGTACAATGAGTGTCATTGTTGCATGTTTAGAGGAAAGTAACTCTTACAATAGGTCAGCCTAGTGTTTCCAAGGCCCATGATTGAGATATAGGAAGTAACCGTACTCAAATATCGGTGATTGGGAGTAGAGAGGTATAGATAACCAATAAATGAAAGAAGTAATAAACAAAATGAAAGTAACTAAGGAGATTATATTTGATAAGAGTATTATATTCACTAGCATCAATCACACATAATACTAAGCTAACTTATCACAATTAAGAAAAGGGAATGAAATAATCTATGAAAAATGATAAAGAAGGGTTACAACACTCACTGTATGTGTAGGGTGGTCACCAATGCATCTATCTCCCTTGAGGAGTAGCACGTAGAGAGAGAATTAAAATTAGGTGGAGTAGGTGAAGACCATTCATGTCTTAGACTCGTTATATGATGACCTAATAGTGTAAGAAATTATCCAAGAAAATGAGTTGCCAAATTAATCCAAACAAGATGTAAGATGAACCGAAACAGAGTGAGAAAATATGAAGATGGAGCATTAAAAAGGAGAGAAAATGAAAATGAAAATTTCATAGCTTCCTTGATTTTGAGTGTCAAATGAGGCGGAGGTATATGTAGGACACCATCACCGCATGTGATGGTGTTGGTCATCAAAAATATAACACCGACACAATTTCCCAAGGGTGATTATGTTAGCTAAGGATGCATAATGTAACATTTAAAGTAAAATAAATGTTCCATGGGTCATGAAAGATGGTGGACAAGTTGTAAAATAGTGGAAAGACATAAAGAGATTCTAAATATGATATACGGGAGACCTAGGAGGAAAAGGATACCTCTGCAAGGAGAACTACATCAAGACCAAATAGAAACACTTTCTTTTTGTAATGTTTGTAACCCACAATGGTTACGTGAATAATTATTCCATGTTCCTAACAGCCCCTTAAGGTACCTAGTCTAGAAATATATGCCAATGATCCTTACCTCCATAATGGAAATTTTTAGTAACAGGTATAAAAGATGAAAAGTTAAAATTTAAGTGTGTACATATGTCCCCGCCGTTGATGATTTGCATGTTTCTATAGATAAAATTTGGATGGTGAAGGGAAAAGATATCGTAACACCGATGCTAAAAGTTTGTTTGAAGGAATTATGAAAGTAATAGCTAAAATTAAATATACCCACTAATGCGTGTACTTGAAAGTATCACTCATCCTGCAATGTGTGGTCTCAATCCATGCTGCAAGAACCTTGGAGAAGAAAAATTCAAAGGAATGCACAAGAGAGGATCATCACTAGAATTAAACATAAATCATCTAGCTAGGGACCCATGGGATGCATGTTGTGATATTGTGATGTTGAGATTCAATAATGGTGGTATGGTGCCATAGTGATTGTAGTGTCATAGCCAATGACGAGTACCAATGATGTAAAAGTGAGAAAAACCATATGCAATATCCTATAAATATGAAATTTTCATGAATGTGAAGGTCTAAATAAAAGATTGGATGATTAGCCCAAAGGCTAAATAGAAATGATAAAAAGTGCAAACAACCATGAGGTAGATGCCATAGATATAAGGTTGTTAGATAAAAATATAAATCAAATAAATCTCATGAGCCTAAGCGAGGATGTGCATAATAGAATGATGATATAATAGGAAAGGTTATGTGAATACAAGCCAAAATTTTTGGTAATGTTTGTTAGAGAAGGTTTATGAAGTAGTGAATATACTAAAAAGGGTGAGAGATGGTTGTTGAGTGTTGAAACTCTCGAGTTCCTTCATGCATGAAACTTTTGAAAGATTGATTGTTTGTTGGTTCTTTGAAGATTTGGACTTCATTGGTTTGAAGATGACACACTTATTTTGTTGTGTGGAGAGGCGTTGCTTTTCATTATAACTTTGAATGTAATATCTATTATGTATCTCTTGTAGTATGTTGAGGTCACGAAGGCATGCCTCATGTTGTTCCTTGTTGGAATGATACTATGACGGAAGATAAAGAGTGAAGGGTGTCCCTCCTCCAATTGAAGGACTACCTTGGCTCCATAGGTAATTATAAAGGGGTTTATACGGTGGTCGTGTGGACATTGGTGTGGTATGATTAGAATTTGGGATATTTCTCTTTGTGTGTTATTCGGGGATTATATTTTCTAAGATCTTTCAAGAATTTTGTTTGTGGATTCATCTTTTATGTTGCATTGTAAATGGTATGGTGTTGAGAATATTTTTTTGATTTTGAATCGAGAGTATATCATCTTCATTTATTTTCATTTTAAACTCCCACCATTGTCAGATATTATGGTATGGGAATTCCAAAGTGGTAAATTATTTGATTGAGGAATTTTTTAATGTATTAAGACTAGACATGTTGGTGAGAGGTTTGGCTTCAACACACTTACAGATGTACTTTGTGAATATGATGATGAAGACATGGCCATCTTGGGATCGAGGTATTTTCCAGATGTAAGCTAATCCCCATATAATGAAGGAATAAGGGGATTTCATGGATTTCATCTAAGTGAAGGGTAATGAATTAGATCATCATGATATTGGCAAGGTCAAAACTTTTTAACAAAGGTATGAGCATCACATTCTAGCGTAGGTAATTAGTAACCCATATGAGTGAAATTATGTGCAAGAGTAGCATGATCGCTACAATGGCCACCACAAGCACCCACATGTAATTCCTCTAAAATAAGGGGAACCTCATCTTTGTTAATGCATCAGAGTAGGGTGCCTTTGAAGTTATGATATTATAAGATGTCATTTTAATTACATATTTAAGATCCTTTACTTGTGTATTCATAGCTGCATTCGGCAATCAAAATTGTTTGGGTATGTTAGGTATTGAATAAACTCGACATATGGCATCATACCATGGGTCCTATGCATGGATGTGTGATTAACTAAAATTAACTAAAATATGGATTAATAGTAATTAATCTGATTTAGAATGGCATGTAAAGATAGTAAATGACTATGGAAAATTACCCAAGCAACTAATCTAATGAAATAGGAAACCCTAATATGCAAGAGAAGTATGAAAGTGACTTAGCTGATTGGAAGAGCTCACTGGATTGTGCCATGGAATAAACAAAATAATATTAAAGTAGGAACAACATTACAAAGTCCCTGACATGTTCCAGATGAAGAACAAAAAAATGGGTGATAAATGTATAGTGTGCATTTTTATGTGCTCTAGTGAATAATCAATACAATGTTAGTTGTAATGAAATTACTTGTATAATCTGATTATTAGTAGCAATATAACACCATTGAACACAATATTTCATATAAATGATCTCAATGTGCAGGAAGAATAGCTTATCCACTTCGATGGGGCAACCTCCAAACGAAAAAATAAGACTCAAATGCTGAATACGATGATCAACTACTACCTACTAACCCCTATATATACTATTCCTATGTTATGGCCAACACCACGGCTGACCCATTTATGATAATATAACATATATGAAATAGATACATAATGATAAGAAGTAATGATAGCCACAAGCTGACTATAGACATCCAATATAAGATATATGATTAAGGGTGTAGCATGCCCCTCCCCTTGGAATTAACATTGTCCCTAATATTGAGAAGATTTGGATGCTATTACAGGAAGTTTGCATCCTCCCAAGTTGTGTCTTCATTTCTAGATTTTTCCACTTGATCAAATACTTAGTGATGACCCTTGTCCTCAATCGCTTAGTGTGTGTTTGAAGGATGCATTCTGGTTCCAAGATGATTCTACCCTCTTCATCAAGCTCTGGTAACACTGTCTAGGCTAATACTATCTTTCTAATTACCTTCTTTAGGAAATATACATGGAAGACTGGATTAATTCGAGTAGCCAAAGGAATTTCCAATTTGTAAACTACATTTTCAATTTGTTGTAACACTTGATAAGGGCCATAATACTTAGGTTAAATATTGTTATCCTTTTTCTATTGTTTCAAGGATATTTGCTTATATGGTTGTAAATGCACAAAAACCCAATCACCGAATTCAAAATGTCTTTCACTACAATGTTGGTCTTACCTGTTGCTTCATGTGGTTTTGTGACATGGCCAAATTCTCCCTGAGACTAGAAAGCACCTCTTATTGGTGTTGAATATGTTCTTAAACTTCTCGAACCCTTGGTTAGAATCTCAAAGATGAAGTGATAGATGGTGGATGGTACCCATATAATGCTAAGAAAGGAGACATTTTAGATGAAGTATGAAAGGAGGTGTTATACCACCATTCTACTAGCGGTAACCATTGGACCCATCTTGCTTGTTTATCTAATGTAAGACAATGAAGATATCCCTCCAAGCACTTGTTTACCACCTTTTTTTACCCATCAGATTGGGAACGATAAGAAGAAATATGAGCTAGTTGTGTGCCCAAGAATGAGAATAAGTTAGTCCAAAATTACTAGTAAATAATGGGTCTTGGTCACTTATTATAATATTTGGTGTCCCATGTAGCTTCTTAATTGTATCCTTGAATTTTGTTGCTACTATACTCATAACAAATGGATGTGATAAAGCATAAAAATGGGCATATTTGGTGAGTTTGTCGACCACAACCATGATTACATTTTTACCTATTGATTTAGGTAATCCTGTGATGAGGTCCATGGAAACCTCTTCCCACCTCTGGCTAGGAATAGATAGAGGTTGTAAAATACCTAGGGACTTAATTGATTCACCCTTATTTTGTTGACAATCCATGGATTCTGCCAAAAACTTTTGGACATCCCCTTTTATCCATTCCTAGAAAAAATCATGCTTGATTCGATGATAAGTCTTCAAGAAGCTAGAATGTGCCCCTACTGGAGAAGCATGGAGCTCAAATAGAACCCTATTTTTAAGAATTGAATTCTTACATATATAATCTATCTTTATACCATAAATAATCTCCTTTCCATACAAAATTTTCGACATGCTTGGATCTTGTTGGAGATTTTTAATGCAATTGTGTGTACTGTGTCATTTTTTCATTCGATAATAATGGCTTGCGCAGATTCATCCTTCGAGTTAAAGCATCAACAACTACATTCTCTTTCCCTTTTTTTTATATTATCTCAAAATCATACCCTAAAATTTTTTAGACCCTTTTTTGTTGTTGTTCGATGATAAACATTTCTCTAATAAGTATTTTAGGCTATCATAATCTATCTTTACTTTTACATGTCTTCCCGGTAGATATGATCTCCATTGCTTCACTACATGAAGTATTGCTAGCATTTCTTTCTCATAAAATGGTTTACATATATTCTTAACTTTGAATTGATGGCTCTCAAAGGAAATGGTTTGAATTTCTTACATGAGTACTCGCCCCCATACCATACCCTAAATCATCACATTCAACAATGAATTTTTGGAAAAATCTAGGGTGGCTAGAATCGGAGTGGTGCACATAGCCTCCTTCAAATTATCAAATGTCATATTAGCTTGATCATTCCAATGGAAAGATTCCTTCTTCGATAAAGTCATGAGTGGTGCTATGATGCTGCCATAATTATTTACAAATCTATGATAATAACCTATAAGCCCCAAAAAATCCTCAAATATTTTTAGGGTTTTGGGAACCTTCCATTCAAACATGGATTTTATCTTGTTAGGATCCACTTTAACACCTTCATAAGAGATAATATGACCCAAATTTTCAACCTCCATGACAACAAAAGAACACTTAGAAGGCTTTCAAGCAAAAATTTTATGTTGTTACAAGAGTGTCCAACACCTTACTCACATGATCCAGGTGTTCCTCCCATGTTTTACTATATATTAATATATCATCAAAGAACACTAAAACAAACATTAGAAGAAATGGCTTAAAAATGGAATTCATCAAGCTTTGAAATGTAGAGGTGCATTTGTTAGTCCAAAAGGCATTGCCAAGAACTCATAGTGTCCTTCATGTGTCCTGAAGGCTTCTTTATGAATATCTTCATCCTTGATTCTAATATGATGATATCCCAATGAAGATCAAGTTTTATAAAGCAAATAACGCCATGTAACTCATCTAGAAAATCACCAATTACAGGAATATGAAACTTATCTTTAAGCGTGTACTTATTGAGTTCCCTGTAATCTACACATATGTGCCAATTGTCATTTTTTTCCGTACCATGACTACAAGAGAAGAGTAATCACTCGACTATGAAGAATAAGTCCTACTTCTAACATCTCTTCAACTATCTTCTCAATCTCACTCTTTCGCATAGAGGGGTACCTATAAGGTCTGATGTTGGGTGGTTGAATCCCTAGTACTAGCTGGATGGCATGGTCATGGTCTCTTTTTGGAGGCAAACCCTTGGGCATTTCTCCAAACACCACTGAGTTCTCATCTATAACCACTTGCATATCTGCGGGTATAAATGTATTGGAATAATGTGCTTCAATGAAAATAGTTGTACCACAAACCCCTCTCCACCTTTTCTAAGCAAGTTTTGCATATGATGAGAACTTAACATCTGTGGGGACTTTTCTCTTAGTCCTTTTAGTTTAAAAGTCCTCCCTTCTTACTGAAATTGAATGAAAAACTCTTGGAAATTCATTTCAATGGTTTCTAAGGTGGTAAGACACTAAACTCCTAATACAATGTCTACTCCTCCCATGAAAATGGCATACATATTGCTAGTTAGTAGGTAATCTCCCATGGTGAGATTAATGTTATGGCATTTTCCTAAACAACTAATTGTTTTCCCATCAGCGATCATGACTTGAAATTCGGAGCTCGATAAATAAAGCGATTCAAGCGCACCGCCAAGTTATGATTGATGAAGTTGTGAGTACTTCCCTAATTAATCAACATTGTTACCCTCTATTTTTAATGAATACAACTACTTTAAGATTTTGGGGAGTGCTAATATCGGAAATTACATGGCATGATATTCTTGGTTACGGATATCCTAATTTCTCCTCTAGCTCTACCTCTTCATCTTCTTCACAATGGTTTCTAAGGTGGTAAGACACTAAACTCCTAATACAATGTCTACTCCTCCCATGAAAATGGCATACATATTGCTAGTTAGCAGGTAATCTCCCATGGTGAGATTAATGTTATGGCATTTTCTGAACAACTAATTGTTTTCCCATCAGTGATCATGACTTGAAATTCGGAGCTCGATAAATAAAGCGATTCAAGTGTACCGCCAAGTTATGATTGATGAAGTTGTGAGTACTTCCCTAATTAATCAACATTGTTACCCTCTATTTTTAATGAATCCAACTACTTTGAGATTTTGGGAGTGCTAATATCGTAAATTACATGGCATGATATTCTTGGTTACGAGATATCCTAATTTCTCCTCCGGCTCTACCTCTTCATCTTCTTCATTTTCTTCTTCTTTAGTAGGCCCGTCAATATAGAATAACTTCTTTTCACCACACTTATGTCGTAGTCCAAATTTATCGTCACAATTATAACATAACCCTTTGGCTCTCTTTTCTTAAGATTGTTGAGGTGTCAGTCTAACTAGCTAAGGAAATGATGGTAGAAAGGTTCTACAATCTCGATATTATTGATAGTTTGTTCCTATTGGAAAGAACATTTTCCTCTTCCCTACGTGCCATGATCATAGAGTTTGAAACCTTATGAGGATTAAACATACACACCTCAGTCTCAATTTTTATTGAAGACCCCAAGAAACAATTCATTCATATTGTCTTTAGGATTATTTTCCACCCATAAGGAAAGGTTTTGGAAATGTCTTGGAATTGATGGACATCATTTTTAATGTTCCTATTTGTCTTATCTTAGCTAATTGACTGAAATAATTCTATGATACACTAGAACTATAGTGCCCACTTCCCTTTGATACCTTTTGTTACGGATCTTAATACTATTGATTAAATTATGGAAATTATTATAGTTTTGATTTACTATGATGTGAGATATTTGATCATGGATTATTGTTGATCTTGATTGTGTTATGATGTATGACAATTATTAGAGACACTCATATGTGGATGATGATATACTATTTGACATGGATGTATTATGAATGTTGTTCGGACATGCGATTTTTGGATATTGTGAGTAGACCTAGAAAATGGACATTATATGATGATGATATTGTTGTTGATATAAATTGCAATGATATTTTTGATTGCCTTGATGTTGATGTGATTTATGTGTATAGATGATTTTGTGATTATATTTATATCATGTTAGATGTTCCTATATGGCCATGAGGCCGAAGAAGATATCTGTATTTTGTAGGTTAATATATATCACAACAAACATCGAGGATTGGAGACCACCACACTTTGGAATTCTAGATGAATTCAACAAGGTCACCATGGCAACTATATTTTTGTGTGTGTTGTATTTTGTTAAGGATTCCCATGGAGGATAACCTTTGAATGTGACCAAGGGGCTTTGTGTATTTTGTTATGTGGTTCCTTTATATTATTGTTTGCATGTATTTATTTTGTGTTGCATTTACCACTTCTTTATTATTTTTAATTGTGGAGAATTAATGTGAGTAATCATTTTGTTAAAATAAATACATAAATCAAATTTGGGATATAAGAAAGTAATTATAGAAGTTGCTAGATTTTGTATTAAATATGTAAGTGATGTGTAAGTGTGTGTAAGATTTGTGTAAGTCAAATTTTGGAGTATGAAACACTCCACCTTCTTGGAAACTCTAATTTGTCCTTGGAGGTTGTTTTGGAGGCTTGTGGAACAAGTAAAACTTGTCTGAACCTCTTAAGTTTATTTACCAGCCATACCTATTGTTGGAGGGTTGATTTTAGACCTTTTTCATGCATTTTTATTAATCATGTTGCATGTTTTTATTGCACTCTTCTTACATTTTATTAAATTTAGTCCTTTGGGGTGTGGGATTTTTGGAATGTGTAAGTTTATTTGTCATACTATTCACCCACCTCTTTATTGTGCATTGGAGAATGAATTTGAATTTTGTGTTGGAGTTGAGGAAGTGTTATGTTGCATCCTACATGGATCCACCTCATCCTCTTCTCTTGCCTCCTCTATAAAATTTGAACTCCTTGCTTTTTTTGGGGGTTGTTGAAAAGTTGGAATGCTTCCTTGGGGTGAATTTTCTTATGGATTGGAGCCCTTACTTTGGAGGAACTTTTCGGAAGATTGTTACATGTTTGTGCTTGGTTGTTTGGATTGATTGCATTGGGATGTAGACTGTTGATTTTGGGACTGTATTTGACATTGAAAGCTTGTGTTCGAAAAAAATCCATCATGGAGAGGCAAGAGCTTGGCTCTTGGAAAAACTCTTCTTTTACCTTTTATGAATATGTAAATTATGGTATGTTCGTTATTATTGTGGGTTGTGTTGTATATATCTTTTCCCGGGTAGATATAGACAAGCAGGAGAATGGAGAAATCAAAGAAGCTCAAATCCCTGACATGCCCAAGGCGCACAGAATGGGTGCACGACACAGAGTGTCGACAGAGGAAATGGTGTGCCCAAGGTGCACAGAATGGGCGCACGACACAGAGTGTTGACAGAGGAAATGGTGCGCCCAAGGTGCACAGAATGGGCGCATGACACAGAGTGTCGACAGAGGAAATGGTGTGCCCAAGGCGCACAGAATGGGCACACGACACGGAGTGTCGACAGAGGAAATGGTGCGCCCAAGGTGCACAGAATGGGCGCACGACACGGAGTGTCGACAGAGGAAATGGTGCACCCAAGGCACACAGAATGGGTGCATGACACGGAGTGTCGACAGAGGAAATGGTGCGCCCAAGGTGCATAGAATGGGTGCATGACACAGAGTGTCGACAAGGTAAATGGTGCACCCTTGGCGCATGGAAGAGGATGACGACACACACATGAATGCGCCCTTGGCGCACCTTCAAGAGGCGCAACATTTTGAGCGCTGACAGGAAGCAGGCCCTGGCGCAGATATTCAGATGGCCATAACTTTTGACTGGGAGCTCGGATTCATGCAAGGTTGGACTTTTCGGAAAGCTTACGAGGTCCTCTATCCAACTATGACTAGATATCTTTAATTGGATGAGAAAAAATTCTTAAAAATTAAAAATACAGTTCACCACTTTTGGGGTTGCTGGGTTCTAACCTACCATCATTATGAGATGAGTTAAGTGCATTCTGGAGGTGGTTGGGGCAGATTTCAATTTTCTCTCTCTTTTCTCTCTCATTCTTCCTATAAATTGTAGGGAGGGGCTTCTTTCTAAAGGTTGGACATTTCTGTTTTGCCCCTCCCTTCTTCTCTTTGGCAGGTGAACTTGTGGAGTTAAAACCTCCCATTTGAAACTGTAATGCAACCTTGCCTCTTGGCATTTTGCAGTGTGTTGTATCAATCTTTGGAGAAAATTAATGCATGTCTATGGATAATTCTCAACCCTCTCTATATTCATTTGCATCCCCTTGATCTTTCACTGTGAATCTGGCTATCTGTGTATGATCTTGTATTGCATTTTAATGGTCTGTGTTTATTGGCAAGACAGGTGTTCTTCATTCCTCGGTGCATCACCTTTGTAGTTTAGGTTTTATTTTATGCATTTTCTTACCCCTGTCTCCTTGGAAAGTTAGATTAGGTTTTTAGTAAACCCTCTGCATTTTCTACGTGTGCATCTGAACAGAGGAATAGGAACCGGCCTTCATCCGGAGAGCTTTTCCGATTTCGCAAGGTCCCACACTTGGGAAAAGCTCCATGTTATGCAATCGTACTGAGAGTCTCAACCCATCATGTTGTAGACATTAGGGGTTACGCGACACACCATCAACAGTTTGGCATGAGTGGGACCAAGAGGTCATTCCACAGATTTGAAGGAACTTTCAAGAAATTCGGACTTAAAAATTACAGTTTTGGTTTCATTTTTTTCACCCTCCAAAGTGAACTTTGAAATCAATTTTCAAGGACTTAACTTGCTCAAAACAAGTCAAAATTTCACCAATTGATAGATCGGGGACACTCTTTAAAAGGGTATTCTTAGATTTTGAGATTTTGACTTTCAAAATTTCATGGTTTTTGATTTTGAATTTCGGGTTTTGGAAAGTCGGCATTTTGGATTTTCAGGACTATCATTCCAAATCAAATTCCAAACTTTAAAATCTCAAAAATACGGTCTTTTAAAATTCTATTTTTAAATATTGTCGGAGTTTGGTGTGTAACTTGGAAGAAGTCCCTTTTGAGGCTCATTTTTCTAACACATCCTCTGGTGACTCGAAGGGGTAGAATTCAGCGTGTAGAAGCAAAAGTTGCCGGGCATATGAGAAGAATTCGAACCAGGTCTAATACTCGAGAAGAGGGGCTATTTTTCCACTTGCAACTATCACCAGGAGGAGGAAGGAGAGGAAGAAGACCACAAAGATCACCATCTCCACCTAACAGGACTTTGTCTACACCTCCACCTAGTAGGCCTTTTCTCACATCGACCAGGGTTCTTAGGCCAATCATAATGGCACATCTACCACCGAATCCCTTTGTCAATTTCACGGGTAGTAGTCCACTTGCCCTAAATGCTCAGAATCAAATTCCAGTTGCAGCACTAAAGAATATACCCTATTTTACAGGAGAAAATCATACTACTCCTATTGATCACATCCAGGATATTGCTAATGCATGTGCAATCCATGAAATAAATGAAATGGATGTTGCAGTCAAGTTGTTGGCTTCATCTTTCAAAGGCAAGGCCTTACTGATGGTTTAGGAGCATTCTGCGGGGTCTATTACTTAATTGGAACCAACTTTGTTCTGCTCTTTGTAGCCAATTCGGGGAGAGGCGGACAATTTATCTTTATTGGAACAGCTGACAACAATCAAAAGGGCTCCTAATGAACAAATGGCAGATTTCAACTTCAGATTCCAACGGACATGGGACAGGATTCCAATAGCCGTTAGACCAACCACCAAAGGAGCATTCCTTTATTTCTTAAAGGCTATAAATTCAGACATAGCCATGATGATCCAATCAATGGGAGGGACAACGCTGCCAGGGGCCTACGACATAGCTATCAGAGTAGAGAACTGTTTGATCCAAGCTGGCAAGCTTGCACCAAGGCCACCAATGCCTCTCTATCCGGATATGGGAAATCCTACAACCAGCCAAGCACCAGAGTTGAATCCCATTCCAACTCCTAGAAATCAAAGCAATAATGAGGCGTCGACTTCTTCAAATACTTCAAAGGAATTGCAGGAGGTCATGAAACAATTGCAGAACCTTGGAAATGAGCTTGTGACTATCAAAAGACAACAAGCTCAAAGTGCTAGACCATATCAGCCTCAAGCACAGTACCAAGCTAGGCCCCCATACCAACAAAATAGACCACCACCTCAGGCTGCAAATCAAAACCAAAACCAAGGACAACCTCAAGCTGCCAGGCCGTTTCGACCGTATGATCCAAATGCAACGACGTCCTCAAGAGCTTTGGTCCCGACACAAAATAACATGGCACAGGAGTATGACTGGTGTTACCCTTGCAATCTACCTCACAATCAGTCAGCATGTTTCAATGGTGCACTAAATCAGGCCTTGATGGTGCAAACCATTGGTGTTGCTCAAGAACCAAGCCAGGAGGAGAATCAACAGCAACAAACGCAGCAAGAAGGACCTCCAACAGAAACCACATTGGCAAATTGGCAAACGGAAGACTTCTGTGGAGTTAACCAATAGCCTTTTCAAGGCGTGGCTACCAACACACGGTCAAAGAAGAGAAATATAGGAGAGGGAAAACCGTGTAATCCAGTTGTTTCTCAACCCACTCTTACACAACAAGGGGTCAGTAGACCAAACGCAGCTCCAAATGTGCAAAATCAACCCAAGGTACCTGTTGTAGCAACACACGCACATGCTCAAGCTCCAGAAAAGTTTGCACCAAGTAAGGGATAGCAAAAGGACAATTCATCCCCTTTCAGCATCATTGATCAAATGAAGAAGATGAACGTGAATATATCAATGTGGGAATCTTTATCCATCCCAGGACAAAGAGATCTTCTACAAGCTGCCATGAAGAATTGGTCAACTTCGAACCAACAGGCCCATATGCAAGAGAAGGTCCTCACGAATCTTTGCTCACTCAAGGGAATCATGGAGGACAACAAGGTAAAGTTCTGAAACCCCCTCCATTCTATATTTCATTAATCATCGGGGATAAATTAGTACACAATTGCATGATTGATTCAAGGGCAAGTAGTTAAGTGATGCCGAAGCAAATAGCGGATCATTGGGTTTGAAATATGAGCCGATCTTGAAAGGAGTAAATCTGGCTAGATGGAATGGCAGTAGGAATAGTTGGGGTCATCAAGGGGTTAAGCCTAACACTACATTCCTATCCTAATGTTACAGTTCTACAAGATGTGTCTGTGATTGACCTTCCGCCACTCTTTGCGTTGTGTCTATCAAGAGACTTCACTGCAAAAATCGGTGGATATTTATCTGTAGATTGGTCACACATGATTTTCAGGACAAGGTATGGAGCCAAAGCAACAATCAGGTCAGAACCAATTGCCAATTTCCATATTGAGCCTCATGTACCAAATCCTATCAATATAAATTACTCGGCTTTTGACTAAGAGGAGTGTTCAAGTGATCTAGAAACAGGTACTAAGGTCGAGGGAATTCCTGATTTAACTTTGGATGAATGGGCAAACAAGAGTCATGAATTTGACCCATACAAGGAAATTGAAGAATCTGAATTGGGCGTGTATTGTATACACGAAGAAAATTCACCCATTCCCGACATCATTCAGCCTGAACAAAAGGATGAAAACAAAGTTTGGAAATTATTTTTCGATGGTTCGAGAAGCAGACAAGGTGCTGGAGGTGGTGCAATGTTGATTTCACCACAAGACATCAAATATTTTTCAGCTTTTCATTTCCAGTTTTCCTGTTCAAACAACACGGCTGAATACGAAGCATTGATTCATGGAATTCATTGGGCCAGGAAAAGGGGCATAAAGAACTTGCAGGTGTTTGGAGATAGTGAGTTGATTGTCAACCAAGTTAGGGGACAACATGCTACAAAGAATGACTTGCTGAGGAGCTACAAGAATAGGGTATGGGACCTCATTGAGGATTTCGAAGCTTTCAACATTGTGTCCATACCCAGGAAGAAAAATGAAGTCGCAGATAGGCTCGCAGCAGTTGGAGCAACATTTGATGTGGTTGACAACATCAGAAGGGGAAAAACACAGCCACATATCCATGTGATTGTGAGGCCAGCAGTTCCAGATAATAACACAAGCTGGCAGGTGTTTGAGAACGATCAACAGATCGTCAATTTCTTACAAGAAGAGGCTGAATTTTCAGCTAGGAATCAGGACAGATTAGAGCAGCAGTATGGGGATCAAGTAGTACAGCTGCGGACAAACAAGCTTCCTAAGGGTTTGGTAACATTGGAGTCTATCTTCAACCCTAATGACCAGTTTCGTAAGGAAAAGGCAAACATACAGGTCAAGAGAGAAGATTCAGAGCCAATTCCGGTTGGGAAGGCAAAACACTTCAAATTGGCAAAGTGGCCACTGAGCAGGAGAAATCAGATTTCATACAACTTTGCCAAGAATTTCTAGATGTCTTCGCTTGGAGCTATGAAGACTTAAGAGGATTCGATCCAAATTTGGCACAACATACCATAGAATTGGATCCAGATGCTAAGCCCGTCAGGCAGAAACAAAGACCAGTCAACCCTCACATTGAGCCTCTAATGAAGAAAGAACTAAATAAGCTAATAGAGGCAAGCATTATATTCCCGATCAAGCACTCAAGCTGGGTTGCAAACTTGGTTCCGGTCAGGAAGAAGAGTGGAGAAATCAGGTTGTGCGTGGATTTCCGAGACCTAAACAGGGCATCTCTCAAAGATCATTACCCACTTCCTTCAATGGAACAAATATTGCAAGTAGTATCCGGTTCAGAGAGATTCTCTCTCCTAGATGGCTACTCAGGGTACAATCAGGTGATGGTGAAAGAAGATGACCAATTCAAGACGACTTTCACCACCAAATGGGGGACCTATGCCTACAAAAAGATGCCATTTGGGCTATCAAATGCTGGGGCCACTTTCCAAAGGGCAATGGATATGGCATTTAAGGGGTTGATCAATAAAATAGTTTTGATATATCTTGATGACATCACTATATTCTCAAAAAATGCAGCGGATCACCTCTGTCATTTGAGGCATGTATTTCAGAGGTGTAGAAGATTTGGGGTATCATTGAATCCCAAAAAATGCATATTCTTGGCTCACGAGGGAAAACTTCTAGGCCATATTGTTTCAAAGGAGGGATTGATGATTGACCCAGAAAGAGTTGAAGCAATTCGAGCATTGCCATTGCAAGTCACAAGAGGCTCTTCAAAGCTTCTTAGGAAGGATCAATTTTGTCCGCAGATTTGTTCAAAATTTTGTTACTCTTGTGAAGCCAATAACGCTGATGTTAAAGAAGAGTATGGCATTTAAGTGGACATCTGAAGGCAAGGAAAGTTTTGAGGCAATAAAAGAGGCTATATCTCAAGCTCCGACTCTCGTCAATCCAAACTTCTCCAAGGACTTCGTGCTGTATGCCTTTGGTGGTGGGGACATGATTTCTGCAATCCTGGTACAACAAAACAAAGGAGGATTAGAACAACCAGTTGCTTTCTTCAGTCAAGGCTTGGAGGAATACGAAACTAGGTACTCTTTCATTGAAAAGCATGTCCTTGCAAGAATCGGGAGCTTAAAGAAATTCAAGCACCTAGTCTCAAACAACAAGATCCAATTATTGGTCTCTCATGCGGAGTCGGGACTTCCTTCTAAACAAGGATACGAATGAGAAACGTGCGGGATGGATAACTCGTGTCATGGAATATGACATTGAGATCAAGGTCACCAAACTAGTACGTGGGAAGGGACTATGTGAGCAGCTAGCCTTGAGTCAATAAGTTGAAGCAGGTGATGAAAAGAGGTTTGTCTTGGTACTACAAGATAACCAAGAACAAGAAAATGATGATGTGCCCACTCCTGTTGGACTCGAGAATGTGATACACTTCCTACGATAGGCCTATGCCCTCCGAAATGAGAAAAGCAAAGAGGAGATATTTGCAGATTACAAGCCATTCCATATGTGCTTGTTGGTGGTGTTTTGTTTAAGAAAGACATCAATGGAGTTCTATTGAGGTGCATTGAGACAGTCAAATTGAGAGGGTTTTACGAGATTTTCACAATGGAGATTCTAGAGGACATTTTGCTCCAGTAAGTAATGCTCTCAAGATAATGAAGGCAGGGTATTATTGGCGTGAGTTTTGATGGATGCTATACATGGATAAGAAAGTGCAAGAAATGTGCACTCTTCACAAAGTGCAAAGAAAGACTAGCAATACTTCCATTGCACCCAATTTCGGTTGACCAACCATTTATGCAATGGGGATTGGACTTCGTCGGGGTCATCAACCCAAACTCAAGCCAAGGCCACAAGTGGATTCTCACGGCAACGGACTATTTCACCAAGTGGACCGAAGCAGTAGCGCTCAAGGAAGCAAATGAGTCTAACATACTAGACTTTTATGAAGGAATAGTGACCAGGTTCGGTGTGCCGGCCACTATCATATCAGATAATGCATTGGCATTCATAGGTTCCAAGATTATAGAATGGGCTGTCAAGAATGGAATCTATTTGAGCACCTCTTCAAATTATTACCCGCAGGGTAATGGACAGGCAGAGTCCACGAACAAGAATTTGTTAAGAATCATCAGAAGGACTCTAGATGAAAACCAAAGGACATGGCATACCAAGCTAAAATCAGCATTATGGGCTGACAGGATAACGCCAAAGAGATCTACAGGTAATTCTCCCTACAAGTTGGTATATGGGAAAGAGGCAGTGTTGCCTATATCATTAGAATTGCCAGCATTGGAGCTCATGAAGCAGTTGGAGTTGTCTGAGTTCGAACCAATGGAGGATAGGTATGCAGAGTTGATGGAATTGGAAGAAATAAGAGAACATGCAGTTCAGGCGATTGAAAAGGATTAGGCCTTAGTAAAAAGATGGTTTGATAAGAAAGCAAGAGCAAGGACCTTCCAGGAAGGAGACCTAGTTCTGAAATGGGATGCAGATCGGGAAAAACCAGGAAGGCATTCCAAGTTTGATGCCATTTGGAGTGGCCCCTACATGGTCACGGGATGTAAAAGTAGTAATGCCTTCCAATTGTCTACTTTGGATGGAGGAGAATTCCCGATTCCGGTTAACGGAATCCATCTTAAACATTGCTACTAAAAGAAAAGGGTTTACCCTTGTAAATATTAGCCTAGATTTCAATTCCTCTAAGTGCGTATGCACATTGTCTTGTGGTAGTTAGGTTTCTGTTTCCCTAAGTGCTCCGGCACAGGTTTTGTTGCTCTCAGGTTGATTTCTACAATTCAGAATGCTGTCAGAGAAGAAGTTGCGGTATCGGGATCAGATATCAGGTTGGTTTCAGGTTATTGCTTATGACTCCATGCCCAATGGATTGCTAAAAGGCCACTGATCTTCTACCTAGTAGGCAGGTGATCCCATTGAGTCACCAAATTGTTGTATATATCTTTTCCCAGGTAGATATAGACAAGCAGGAGAATGGAGAAATCAAAGAAGCTCAAATCCCTGACATGCCCAAGGTACAGAATGGGCGCACGACACGGAGTGTTGACAGAGGAAATGGTGCGCCCAAGGCACACAGAATGGGCGCATGACACGGAGTGTCGATAGAGGAAATGGTGCGCCCAAGGCGCACAGAATGGGCACACGACACAGAGTGTCGACAGAGGAAATGGTGCGCCCAAGGCGCACAGAATGGCGCGACACAGAGTGTCGACAGAGGAAATGGTGTGCCCAAGGCGCATAGAATGGGTGCACGACACAGAGTGTCGACAGAGGAAATGGTGCACCCAAGGTGCACAGAATGGGCGCACGACATAGAGTGTCGACAGAGGAAATGGTGCGCCCAAGGCGCACAGAATGGGCGCACGACACAGAGTGTCGACAGAGGAAATGGTGCGCCCAAGGCGCACAGAATGGGTGCACGACACGAGAGTGTCAACAAGGTAAATGGTGTGCCCTTGGTGCATGGAAGAGGATGACGACACACACATGAATGCGCCCTTGGCGCACCTTCAAGAGGTGCAACATTTTGAGCACTGACAGGAAGTAGACCCTGGCGCAGATATTCAGATGGCCATAACTTTTGACTGGGAGCTCGGATTCATGCAAGGTTGGACTTTTCAGAAAGCTTACGAGGTCCTCTGTCCAACTACGACTGGATATCTTTAATTACATGTGAAAAAATTCTTAAAAATTAAAAATACAGTTTGCCACTTTTGGGGTTCATTTGGGTTCTCACCTACCATCATTATGAGATGAGTTAAGTGCATTACGGAGGTAGTTGGGGTAGATTTCAATTTTCTCTCTCTTTTCTCTCTCATTGTTCCTATAAATTGTAGGGAGGGGATTCTTTCTAAAGGTTGGACATTTATGTTTTGCCCCTCCTTTCTTCTCTTTGCGCAGTGAACTTGTGGAGTTAAAACCTCCCATTTGAAACCCGTAATGCAACCTTGCCTCTTGGCATTTTGCAGTGTGTTGTATCAATCTTTGGAGAAAATTAATGCATGTCTATGGATAATTCTCAACCCTCTCTGTATTCATTTGCATCCCCTTGATCTTTCACTGTGAATCTGGCTATCTGTGTATGATCTTGTATTGCATTTTAATGGTCTGTGTTTATTGGCAAGACAGGTGTTCTTCATTCCTCGGTGCATCACCTTTGTAGTTTAGGTTTTATTTTATGCATTTTCTTACCCCTGTCTCCTTGGCAAGTTAGATTAGGTTTTTAGTAAACCCTCTGCATCTTCTACGTGTGCATCTGAACAGAGGAATAGGAACCGGCCTTCATCCGGAGAGCTTTTCTGATTTCGCAAGGTCCCACACTTGGGAAAAGCTCCATGTTATGCAATCATACTGAGAGTCTCAACCCATCGTGTTGCGAGACATATCTGTGAAGTGCTGCGATTCGTCATCAATAGGTTGTGGGTAGAATGCCTAGGAATGGTGTAGGAGAAGGCTATGGGGAATCATTGAGGGGGCATAAGGGAATGCCAGTCATATCAGATTTAGTGTGAAGGAGTTTGGGTTTGGATTCACCATGGAAAAGAAATAGCTTGCATTTCTTAATTTTTGGGGGCATAAGGTAATTTGTGGGGGCATAAGTATATGTGTGGTGAATTTTTATTGACGGTTTGTTATAGGTGGATACCCAATTCTCATTGGGAGGCATAACCATACTCCCCATAGTTCTTCCTCCTCTTGGCTTAAATGATGAAGCTTGAGTTTTGTCTTAATGTTTCAATGTAGTTAGTAAATCGTTGTTTTGTTTTTGACTGTTTTTTTAATTTGAAATGTGCATGTTGAAAGAATGTTGTGTGTTTGTGGAAGCTTGTTATTACCATGAGTTGAAATACATTGCTTATTGCATTGTGGTTGGGGCTCGGGGGCTAATGAAGAATGATGAATTCTCCTCTTCATTGGATGCCCTAGTTGGGTGGAGAGCATTTCCTTTCCCCAATATTTGTTGTGATCAAATTGGAAGAATGAGAAGAATGCATGTTGTTGTCTTGGAGCTGAGAAAAGAAGACAGATTTTGACAGTCCCTTATGAGAATTCTTTTGTAACCTTTCCCACTTTGAAGTGGATGAATTTGTAAATATTTGAAATGGAAAGATGTTGTATGGATTATGAAATTTGTAAAGTGAAATGAAAAAGAGATAGAATCTATTTTTGCTTTGAAAGAATGTGAAGGAAATGTAATCTGTATGATGAAATTTGGAAGGAATAAAAGAAAGAAGTTGTAAAAATTGCCTTTGGAAATCAATGAATGAATGATATGATTTTCCCAAATTGCATTTTTAAATTGAAACTGATTATATCAATGTTTTGGAATCTCTATTTGAAAGGAAGAAATGTGTGTGAGAAAAATACAGTATTTTGTCTCTTTTGGAAATGTGTAAAATTGGAAATCAGAATTGCATTTTGGGTTTAGAATAGTTTGATTTGAATCCACTAAATGTATTAGACTAGAAGAGAAATGAATTTTCATATTTGGAAGATGAAAAAAATGATAACCAGATCCTTTAGAAAATTGATCTCTGTTTTAAATTTTAAAACTGGCAAATACTTCTCTAAAATGCACAGTTCAAACCTGCAAACAATAATCAACATTGAAACATTAAAATTTAGCATGTTATGATATCAATGAACTCATTTTGAAAAAAACACTTAAGGAAATAATTTAAAACATTGCAAAATCGGGCCAAACCTTTCACAATTATTTTGCAGACTTTTTCTGTCAAATGTTGGAAAAATTCAAATTGGAAATCAATCAAGTAAAATTACCTTCCTAAACATCCTAAATCCTTCTTAGAATAATTATCCATGTCTTTTTGGCATGTTGAGTGAAGGAGAAGATCAAATTGAACAAAATTTATAAGTTAAAATTTACCAGTTTGCTTTTAAAAATATTACAAGCTATTTTCTTAAAATTGACCCCTTAAAATTTATGAAAATATAAAATTTATGATTCTTGTGCAAAGAGGGTGTCGAGAGATTTCCATAAAGTCCTCATTTTCCCAAAACCGAGCTTTCTATCAAAAGTTATGGCCTTCTCAAGTTTTCCTTCTGAAGTTTTTGGGAAAATTTTCCATAGCGAGCCCACAGCCTGAATTTTCCCTTCGAAAACCTAGAAAATAATTTGGAAAAAGATTTTGGGAAAAATTTTAAACTTTTATCATCTACCGCACTAACTAACTAACGCAACGACCGAGGCTAGCACATAGCACCATGGGGTGACATTGGAGGGGCAGAACCCTTGCACCTTTATCCTTTAAAAAAAAAAATTGGAAAAATTTGTGTTTACCTCCACGGCCCACACTTCCGCACTTTCCTTGGAGAAATATCTTCCATGGATGCACGAGCCCACACATGCAACTTACCCTTTCACCCTCCTTTTGCGAATCTTCTCAAACTCCTCCACCGCCTGTTCTTCCCTCATTCTTTCCCCGCTTTCTCTTGGAGCTCGACATGTGTCCTTGTCAAACTTGCGGCAGCAGAGCACAAATTGGATTTCCCCCTCCCCCTCACCCCCATGGAGAAAATTTTTGTAAAGTCTCCCCGTGACCCACCAACTCGCCCTTTTGGGAAATTTTTCATACCTAGGCCTCGCAGCCTGCTCTTGGGGAGAAAAGTTTCACCCCAAGGCCCGCCGGCCCATAACTTGAGTTTTATAAAGAGTTAGGAGGACTTCTTTATATCATTGGAAAGGTGTGGAAATTTCTTATCCAATGGGAATGGTTTAGGGAAATTTTTAATGTGTTAAGTGTGAGAAAAATTAAGTTGAAACTATAATCCTATTAGAGAGTGGGTATGGTGATAAATTACCCTCTTAACCTAATTGAAACTTCTAATCCTAGATTTGAACCTTGTGACCTCTAATAATTATTAAGAAAATAAAAGTATGTTCTAGTAGATTAAAATTGTTCCAAAACCTATTAGTGACAATCGTTGTTTTACAACCTAATAGCAGACTCTTTTAAACAAAAAAATTATTCCATAATTTTCCTAACTAATCCTAGGTTGTTTGTTGGGTCTCAAGTGGGTTGTTTTAGCGGGCATCACACTTGGTATTAGAGAAGTGGTTCAAAAGTTTGGACCATTGGGCACACTAGAAAACTTGAGACATGAAACTTAAATCTAACACACTTTTAAATCTAGAAAACAACTTAGTATAGAAATTGCATAGTTTATTAAACATGGAAATTGAATAAAACTTAGAAAAAATGAACTAAATATCACCTTGGTCTATCCAGGAGAAGTAGATGGGATGAGGAGACTCTTCACATGGACCCGGACTTACCACCACCAGATCAGTGTAGCAAACCATCGTACAACAAATTTTGTAGACCCTTCAAGATGTTAATGTCACTCTACGCGAAGGATCAGTAGGTGGGCATGTGCAACTAGAAATAGTAGGGAGCCATCTATTGATGCTTAGAAATCTCCTCAACCCAGCGAGGAGCATGGAGGATAGAACTCCCATGCAGATTCATCCAGGGAAGACTCACCATAGAGGGGATAGGATGACCAAGTTTCAGAGCATAGAGAGAGGTCTCAGAGCCATAGGCTTAAGGATGAGCATATAGAGAGGCCTAGAGGTAGTGAACATAGCCTGCAGATCACATTAGGGAGATCCGAGAATCTTTGACACCCACATTATTCTATTGACACAAGTGGATTTCAGGCAGAGGCCTAGCTAGTGAGCTTGAGCGGTTGTTTCAAGATTTCTCCTTGTTCTAGAAACACGGAAGCTCATGTTGTGATCCATCTACTGAGGGATGGAGTAGGAGTATGGTGGAGGACAAAGGAGTAGAAGCTCCATGTTGATTCTGAGACAGTGACCTAGGATCTATTTGAGGAGAGATTCAGGAGCAGATATTTGTCATGGAGTTTCATATAACAACGGATAGATGAGTTTCATGACCTCCGACAGGCATCTCTTTCAGTAGTAGATTATGAGAGTAGATTTATGGATCTACTTCAATATGTTAAGTATATGTAAGATGAGAAGGTGTGGATTCACAAGTTCATATGGGGCCTGAATTTAGACATTAAAGGTGTATTGCGGATCCATAGTCCAAAAACATTAGCTGAGGCCGTTGAGAAGGCCTATATAGCAGAGGAGACTCGGGGGAAGACCCAGTAGGCTAGATATTGATTTTGGAGCTACATACAGCAGATCTTTGAAGCAAGAGATTGAGTGGGTCAAGCACCTCCTCGTAGTGGCCAAAGTTCTTCATAGTCATCATTTAGACCACAACAGTAGTAGCAGTCCCGCCCACCTCATATACCTCCATGGAGAGCTGATGCACAGAGAGGTAAGAGTATGGGTCCTCCTCCTAGGGGTCCCATCAGGACACAGGTTTACCTAGATATCATTCGGTGGGAGCTCATCATCAAAGACCTCAACAAACCGTACCTAGATCATCAAGATCCACACCATAGACTTCAGGGGCACGTATCGGAGGTGCTACTCACCTGGGAGGATCGGGTGGTTATTTTGGTTGTGGTGTTAGTGGAAATTTTTAGAGAGACTTCCCACATAACCCTAATAACAAGGGTAAGATACGTATATTAGAGCCGATTGTTGGTGATATGGGATATAGACATAGGATCTACGCAGACTCAAGAACCGCTAGGTCGAGCATCATAGTAATACATCATTGAGACTCTAGGTAGAATTGGTGGTATTCCCACCTCTATTTTGTTTGATTTTGGTTCTTTTGATTCTTTCAAATTGCACCACCTTTAGTAGAGGAATGTAGGTTGGTGGTAGTTAGGTAAGGTCATTATTAGGACATTGAGATTGCTTCTAGAGCCAAGATCTTTGTAGGTTCCTTAGCTAAGAAGTTTGTAGTGGATTTGGGACCTTTCACCACTACATCAGATCTCCGTATCCTTCCTTTGGGCTCGTATGGAGTCATTTTGGGTATGGATTGGTTATCTGCACATAGGGCCAGGATGGATTATTACCACAAGATTATATCTTGTGCAAATGATCTGGGAGTGGAGTTGGTGATTTCAGGTGTCAGGAGACCCATTTCTATTTGCACCATCTTCGCTATGGATCTTAAGCGGTGTGTGCGAGGGGGTTGTTAAATGTATGTTGTTATAATTAGTGATAGATCAAAGGATAGGTCTAGTGGATCATCACTAGATGATCATCCCATTTTTAGATATTTTGCATATGTCTTTCCAGGGGAGCTACTGGGGTTACCACCCCTACGTGAGATTAAATTTCATATAGATCTAGTTCCTGGAGCAAAGCCTATCTCATGAGCACCTTATTAGATGACCACCCCAAATATCTATGAGCTCAAGTTACGATTGAGGGACTTTTCAAGAAAGGCTTAATCCATCCTAGTGTATCCCCTTGGGGTGCACCAATGATGTTCATGAAGAAGGATGGATCCTTGCAGTTGTGTATTGATTACCACCAGTTGAACAAGGTAACGATCAAGAATCATTATCCCCTTCCACATATTGATGATTTGTTTAATCAGATGAAGGGAGCCACGATTTTCTCTAAGATAGATCTTAAGTTAGGCTACCATCAGTTGAGGATTTCAGAGGTAGATATTCATAAGACCACTTTTTGTATGAGATATGGCCACTATGAGTTCACAAAGTGGTACCTTTTGGTTTGTTCTAATGCCCCGCAGATTAATGAGTTTGATGAATGGGGTATTCAGGACCTTCTTAGATCACTTCATGCTCATCTTCCTTGATGAAATTTTGATTTACTCACGTACATGTGAGGAGCACGAGGGGCACCTTCGCTAGGTTCTTCAGTGTCTTCGTGAGTAGTAGCTTTACAAGAACTTGGAGAAGTGTGCATTCTTTCAGATAGAGGTGTAGTATTTAGGTCATATCATTTCTGGGGAAGGTATCACCATTGATCCTTCCAAGATTAGAGCCATTATGGATTGGCCAGCACCCATTATAGTGACCGAGGTGCACAACTTCTATGGATTAGCAGATTCTACTGGAGATTTGTTTAGAACTTCTCTCGACATTGCACACCCGATCACTTGCCTTTAGAGGAAAGGGAATAAGTTTGTTTAGTCGACAAATGTTGGAAAGCCTTCAGAAAGTAAAGGAGTGTCTCATTACAACACATATTCTTGCAGTGCTAGATCCATAGGGTGAGTTTTTCATTTACATGTAGATGCTTCCTTAGTAGGGCTTGGAGGTGTGTTGATGCAAAAGGGAAGAGTAGTGGCTTTTGAGTCTCACAAACTCAAAGATTATGAGATTAATTATCCAACTCATGATCTTGAGCTTACAGCAGTTGTGCTTGCCTTAGTTCGATGGAGACATTTTCTTCTTGGCAGTAGATTCACACTCAGGATAGATCACTTGAGTCTTTGTCACCTCTTTATGCAACACAATCTCTACACTCACAATGACGTTGGATGGAGTTTATTTGTGAGTATGATATGGAGATACAAAGTATGTGAAGGGAAAGGAGAATGTGGTAGCAGATGATCTTAGTAGACAAAGACATGTGGTTTTGGCCACCTCGGTGAGAACATATTTACGGAGTATGATTCTTCAAAGACTTCCTCTTGACAAATTTTACATTAGTTCAAGCAGAGATCAAGTCTCGAGACCCCTTGAGGGGAAGTTTGATGGTTTTTCCTTAGAGAGATGCTCTTCTCAAGAACATATGCTAGATTCATGTTCCCAGAGAGGAGGCTTGAGGTAGGACATCTTGACATAGGCACATTATGCACCCTATTCAGCCCATCCTAGGGTGAAGATGATACACACCACCTTGCGGCGATTATATCATTAGAGAGGAATTTGTAGAGACATGGCCCGATTCATGTCACGATGTTTAGAGTGCCGAGAGTTAAGGAAAAGCATCGCATCCAGCTTGACCTTCTTTGTCCCCATGCTATACCAAAATGGAAGTGGGACACCGTTTCAATGGATTTCATTGTTAGGCTACCGATGTCAAGATATCTCCATGACGCCATTATGGTCACAATTGATAAATAGACAAAAGTGGCTCATTTTTCTCCGTGAAGAGCACTTATACAGCCTAGATCAGTGGCATGGGTATATTTGAATGAGATTGTCGGGTTGCAGGAGATTTTGTAGAAGATTATTTGTGATCATGATCCTTTGTACATTTTCCATTTCTAGACTACCATGCAAAGATGCCCTAGGGACGAGAATAAACTTCATCACAACATGTCACCCTAAGAAAAATGGACAAACTGAGTGGGTGAATCAAATTTTAGAGGACATGCTCAGGATGTATTTGATGAATCAACAGTCTAAATGGGAGGAGTGCTCAGACTTAGTGGAGTTTTCCACAATAATAGTTTCTATAGTTTTATAGGCATGACTCATTTTCAAGCTTTATATGGTAGAGAGTGCAGGACACCTCTTAGCTAGACAAAGATAGAGGATAGGGTTTCTCTTAGACCAACTTTATTATTGCAAGACATGGAGCATCAGGTGGTGTTGATCGCAGTAGAGATTTTAGGAAGCACATGAAAGATAGAAGAAGTATGCAGATCAGCATAGGACCAACCGTAGTTTTGATGTGGGCATGAAAGTGTTCCTTCATGTCATGCCACACAAGAGCTCTATTTGTTATGTAAAAGGTTCTAGGTTAGCTCCTAGATTCAATGGTATTTTTGAGATCTTGGAGTGTATCATCCCTTTGGCCTACCGTCTAGCATTGTCACCCAACTTGTCTCTCATACATGATGTTTTTCATGTTTCAGTTCTTAAGAGATATGTTTTAGATCCTTTCCATGTGTTAGATGGGACATCATTGCAGAGTGCAAGATTAGGGGTAGGTGATGGTGGAGCCCATTCACATCCTAGATTAAATGACCCCGGCCCTTCGATGCAGAGAGGTTGATTAGGTTTAAAAAGTGGGACAAATATGATGAGACCGCAACTACATGGGAGGATGCTACCTTATTATAAGCTTAATTTCCACATTTGTTCTAGCGACTTCAGGAGGTATTCGAGTCTATGGGGAGGGGATGTAGTGCACACTTCCCTTTGGCACCTTTGCTACCGATCTTGATACTATTGATTACATTATGGACATTATTATAGTTTTGATTTAGTATGATCTTAGATATTTGATCATGGATTATTGTTGATCTTGATTTGGTTATGATGTATGATGATTACTAGAGACACTCATATGTGGATGATGATATAGTATTTGACATTAATATATTATGAATATTGTTGAGACATGTGAATTTTGGATATTGTGAGTAGACTAGAATATTGACATTATATGATGATGATATTGTTGTTGATATAAATTGTTAGTGATATTGTTGATTTCCTTGATGTTGTCCTGTGATTATATTTATATCATGTTGGATGTTCGATATGGCCACAAGGCCAAAGGAGGTATTTTGATTTTGCGAAAGTTAATATATATCACAACAAACATCGAGGGATTAGAGACCGACCACATTGGAATTCTAGATGAATTCAACAAGGTCACCATGGCAACTATATTTGTTGTGTGTGTTGTGTTTTGTTAGGGATTCTCATGGGGGATAACCTTTGTATGTGACTGAGGGGATTTGTGTATTTGTTTATCTGGTTCCTTTTTATTATTGTTTGCATGTGTTTTTTTTTGTGTTGCATTTACCCCTTCTTTATTTTTTTTAATTATGGAGAATTAATGCGAGTAATCATTTTATTAAAATAAATAAATCAATAAAATTTGGGATATAAGAAAGTAATTCTAGAAGTTTTTGGCTTTTGTATTAAATATGTAAGTGATGTGTAAGTGTGTGTAAGAGTTGTGTAAGTCATATTTTGGAGTATGAAACAATCCACCTTCTTGGAAACTATAATTTGTCCTTGAGGATATTTTTGGAGGCTTGTGGGACAAGTAAAACTTGTCACATACCTCTTATGTGTATTTACCAACCATACCTATGGTTGGAGGGGTGATTTTAGACCTTTTAATGCATTTTTATTAATCATGTTGCATGTTTTTATTGCACTCTTCGTACATTTTATTAAATTCAGTCCTTTGTGGTGTGGGATTTTTGAGTGTGTAAGTTTATTTGTCATACTATTCACCCACCTCTTTATTGTGCATTGGAGAATGAATTTGATTTTTTTGTCGGAGTTGAGGATGTGTGATGTGGCATTCTATATGGATCCACCTCATCCTCTTCTCTTCCCTTTTCTATAAAATTTGAACTCCTTGCTTTGTTTTGGGTTTGTTGAAACATTGGAATGCTTCCTTGGGGTGAATTTTCTTGTGGATTGGAGCTCTTGCTTTGGAGGAAATTTTCGGAAGACTGTTACATGTTTGTGCTTCGTTGTTTGGATTGATTGCATTGGGATAGAGACTGCTATTTTTGGGATTGTATTTTGATGTTGAAAGCTTGTTGTGTTGGAATAAAATCCATCATGGAGAGATAAAAGCTTGGCTCTTGGAAAGACTCGTCTTTTCCCTTTATGAATATGTAAATGCTGGTATGTTTGTTATTGTTATGGGTTATGGGTAGAATTCCTAGGAATGGTGTACGAGAAGGCGATGGGGAATCATTGAGGGGGCATAAGGGAATGCCAATGGCACGAGATTTATTCAGGAGGAGTTTGGGTTTGGGATCCACCATGGAAAAGAAATATCTTACATTTCTTACTTTGTGGGGGCATAAGGATATGTGTGTTGAATTTTACTATAGGTGAATTCCTAATTCCCATTGGGAGGCATAAGCAGCTTCCCCATAGTTCTTGCTCCTTTGGCTTATAGGATGGAGCTTGTGTTGTGTCTTAATGTTTGAATGCGGTTGTAAAATGTTGTTTTGTTTTAGACCGTGTTTTTAATTTGAAATGTGCATGTTGAAAAAATGTTGCATGTTTGTAGAAGCCTGTTATTGCCATGAGTTGAATTACATTTCTTATTGCATTGTGGTTGGGGCTTGGGGGCCAATGAAGAAGGATGGCTTCTCCTCTTCATTGGATGTCTTGGTTGGGTGGAGAGCGTTGCCTTTCCCCACTTTTGTTGTCATCAAATTGGAAGAATGAGAAGAATGCATGTTGTTGTCCTGGAGCTGAGAAAAGAAGAAAATTTTGATGATCCCTCATTTACGAGCATCCTTTTGTACCATTTCCCACTTTGAATTAGATGAATTTGGAAAGATTTGAAATGGAAAGATGTTGTATGGATTATGAAATTTGTAAAGTGAAATGAAAAATAGATAGACTCTATTTTTGCTTTGAAAGAATGTGAAGGAAATGTAATCTGTATGATGAAATTTTGAAGGAATAAAAGAAAGAAGTTGTAAAAATTGCCTTTGGAAATCAATGAATGAATGAAATGATTTTCCCAAATTGCATTGTTAAATTGAAACTGATTATATCAATGTTTTGGAATCTCTGTTTGAAAGGAAGAAATGTGTGTGAGAAAAATACAATATTTTGTCTCTTTTGGAAATGTGTAAAATTTGAAATCAGAATTGCATTTTGGGTTTAGAATAGTTTGATTTGAATCAACTAAATGTTAGGAGGACTTATGATTTGAATAGTTTGATTTGAATCCACTAAATGTTAGGAGGAATTATTGGATTTGAATAGTTTGATTTGATTCCATCGACCCATAACTTGAGTTTTATAAAGAGTTATGAGGACTTATTTATATCATTGGAAAGGTTAGGAAATTTCCTATCCATTGGGAATAGTTTAGGGAAATTTTGAATGTGTTAAGTGTGAGAAAAATCATTTTGAAACTATAAGACTATTAGAGAGTGGGTATGGTGATAAATTACCCTTTGAACCTAATTAAACTTCTAACCCTAGAGTTTGGACCTGTCACCTCTAATAATTATTAATAAAAGAAAAGTATGTTCTAGTAGATTAAACTTGTTCCGGAACCTATTACTGACAACTGTTGTCTTGGACCCCGGTAGTAGACTCTTTTAAACAAAATAAAATTATTCCATAATTTTCCTAACTAATCCTAGGTTGTTTCTTAGGTCTCTAAAGTGCGTTGTTTTAGTGGGCATCACAAGAACTATAATGAAATTGCAATTCTTCAGTGAAGGTTGTCCATGTAACATTGAGGAAAATATTTTTCCTTTGAGCACATAAGCATTGGTACTAAATGAATTTTTCAGGTTAAAGATACAATGATGCCATGTTAACCTTTTGTCTCAATGGAATCTAATGAAGATCAAAGAAATAATCCATCTAGTTAATCCCGGTTGAGTGGATCCTTTCCATAACACTTACGCATTTCCACTTTTAGAATAATTTTATGGGCTTGTAGTGTATTTATAGTTAGATTGGTCGTATTTGCAGAACCACCCTAGCTAGTTTGTTTATTACTTTGACCAAGATCCACCCTGGTTAATATGAGTATGAGTGAGTTGTGTCTCGATTAGGAAGGATATGATGACCCATGATATTATAACTAAATTTTTTAATGAAATCCTCTAATCATTTTTCAATCTTTTCTACATCTTCTTTGTTGTCCACTGTACCCTCGATGTTTCGTAACTATAACTCAATATAGTTGACCTTATGGTCCGTTGAAGTAAACCCTAACCCCGAGTACTCAGATACCCCTTCTAAATCTAACTCTTTGAATATTATCTCATCCTTATCAGGGGTTTTACCTAAGTGATGGAATTATTTTTGCCTCTTGTCGAAGGCCCAACCATGATGCCCCAAAATGGTAGGATTTAAGGATTAAGGTTGAAATTTAGGGTTTGGGATTTCAATAGGAATTCTACCAAATTTTATAAAACTAAAACAATGAAATCAAACTAATTTTTAATTTTCTTTCTAGAAATGTAAATAAATTTGAAAATTTCCACAAATTGCACCCTAGGTAGATGAATTATGAAAAACATAAAACCCTATAAATTTTGCAAACCAAGTCAAAAAATCTTATAATTTGGATGGAAGCTTACTTGACCGGTTTCACCACAACAAAAAAATAATTGTAGAAAAAATACACTACATATTTTGAGATATGGACGAAGCTTCAACATTAGGGTTTGACACAGTGTTGGCCGAGATCAAGCTCTGATACCACTTGTAATGGAATTACTTGTATAAATCTGATTATTAGCATAAATGTAACACTAATGAACACAATATTTCGTATAAATGATCTCAATGTCCAAGTAGAATAGCTTAACCACTTCGAGGGGGCAACCTCCAAACCAAAAAATAAGACTGAAATGCTGAATATGATGATCAATTAATACCTACTAACCCCTATATATAATATTCCTATGTTATGGCCAACACCAAGGCCAACCCACTTATGATAATATAACATATAAGAAAGAGATACATAATGATAAGAAGTTATGATAGTCACAAGTGGGCTATATACATATAATATAAGATATATGATTAAGGGCATAACATTAGTTGTATAATCCCATTACAAAGGAAGAAATTTATATGCGGGCTAAAATTTTGTCTCGACAACATGCACTCCTAAATCATCCGTTCAAAAAAATCTATCAAGGAAACGAATAGGATACACACATGTACTAACATACAAGGGGATAAACTTACCCCTGTGTTCACATATTGAGAGAAAATAAACCTTTACACTATGTAAACCTAAGGGTTCCAAGGCCGCGATCAAGAAAGCGGAAAGAACCCTACTTAGATATTGATGATTGGGTGTGGGAGGTATGGATCAACAATAAATGAGAGAAGCATGCAATAACTATAATGAAATTAACCAAGGAGCTTTTATTTGATAAGAGTACTATGCTAACTAGCATCAAACATGCACAATACTAAGCTAACATAACACAATGAAGAGATGGAAATGAACTAATCTATGCAAAATGGAAAATAAGGATTAGAACACTCACATGTACCTTTAGTGTGGTTATTGACGTATCCATATGCCACAATTGTTGATCACCACATGGGCCAATAGTGTAATATTGGGTGATCATTAGAAAAACACAATTTGTAACATCAATATGGAAATTTAGTATGGAAGTAATGCTTAAAGGAAAATATAAAATTAAATATATCCACTAATGTGTACATGAAAGTTTCACTCATCTTGCCATGTGTGGGTGCATTCCATCCCGCAAGAACTCTAGAGAAATAAAATTGAAAGGAAACACTAGAGAATCATCACTAAAATAAAACATATATCACCTAGCTAGGATCGTTATATTGTGATGTTGAGATGCCATAATTGTGGTATGATTTCATTGTGATTGTAGTGTCATTAGCAACCGGTGAGTAGAAACACCGAAAAACACAAAAACGATATGGTAGAAGCTATTAAGCATAAATTATCATGAACTCGAGGGTGGAAATAAAGACATTTTGTGATTATCCTAAAGGGAATATAGCAAAACTTAAAAGTGCAAAAAAATATGACGTAGAAGCCATAAAAATAAGGTTTTCATATATTAATATAAATTCAAGAAAGGTTGTGATCCTCAACAAGTATGTGCATAATACATCAGTGATCTAGTAGGAAAATTCAGGGTGAATATGAGCCAAAATGTTTAGTAATTTATATTAGAGAAGGTTGATGAAGTAGTGAATTTAAGAAGAACGATGAGAGATGGTCGCTGAGTACCGAAACTCCTGAGTTCATTCATGCGTGAAATGTTTGGAGGAAGTGAGTTTCTTTTTGTTCTTTAAAGATGCAGCATTCATTTTTTTGAAGATTATATGTATTAGGACCTATGATGTATTTGATGAGGTAACGGACGCACCATGTTTTAGCGTAGTTTCCCTCTTTTTCATGTGTAGTCAATTTTAAAGGACAATCTCACTGATGTCAAAAGCATGTGGAAGAATGAGCTTATTGTGTTGTTTTGCGAGGTTTTGTTTTCTCTTTTTATTTTAATTCTAAGATTTATCACATTATTCTTCTAGTAGGTCAAGGTCATGGAGGCATGCCTCCCAAAGTTCCTCATCTTGAATGATACCACGGAGGGAGATGTAGAGCAAAGGGTGTTTCACCGCGAGTGGAAGGACCTCCTTTGCTCCATACGTAAAATAAAATGGGGTTTCCCTAGTGTTTGTGTGAACAATGGAGCGGTATGCTCATAATGTAGGATATAGATCTTCATGTGCCAATATGTGAATGATTCATGAATCTTATTTTCTAATATATTGTTGAGAATTTTGGTCATGGACTCAGCTTATCCGTTGCATTGTGGAAGTTATGATGTTGAGAATCGATGTTTACTTTTAAACTTAGTGAAATTTTATTCATTTATTGTAATTTGACACTCCCGCCATTGTCAGATATGATGCTATCGGTAATTCCAAAGTGGAAAATGATTTTACTGAAGACGAATGTGGATATATTAAGAGCTGAAATGTTTGTGAGAGGCATGGCTTCAATCGACTTAGTGATGTATTTTGTGGCTGTAATGATGAATCCACGACCATCTCCACATCGAGGTAGTTTCTTGATGTAAACCAATCACCATATACTGAAGGGCCAGGGGCTGCAATTTATTATAGGTCATCCAGAGGGAAATGAAATGGATCATCATGGTATTGGCAACGTCTGCAATTTTTTTGTAAAGGTATGAGCATCATATTCTAGTGTACGCTAGTAGTGACACATATGGCATATGTAGGCACTTGAGTGCAGTAACATTTCTTCTACAATGGCCACAACAAGTGCCCTCATGTGTTTCCCCTAAAACAAAGGGAACCTCATCTTGGCTAATGCATAAGAGTAATTTTAAATCATGTATTTAAGAGCATTTTTTGGTTATCGTAGACACGTTCAAGATTCAGAATTGTTTGATAAGTTTTGTCATCATACCATGGGTCCTGTGCAGGTTCGTGTGGCTTGATGTGATAAACATCTTAGATTTTGGAAGAGGTGAAGTAACAGGATGTTGATGACTATATATCAAAGCATACTGATGAGAATCAAAATTTTACTGAAATTGAGTGGCAGACGTGGCCAAAGAATCAATCAAGGATTTATGTCCACGTGGAATAGATCCCATGGTAAATGAGGTGAATCATGGTGCTTGAATAATTTGTAATACACTTGTAGGTTTTACCTATGACATTGGTATGTGCAACTAACCTATCAAAAAACCGGCTTAGAATCCCCCATGACGTGAAGATAAGATACACCCTTAGGTAAGGTGACATGTATACCCAGGGTAAGAGCCTCATATTCCACAATGTCCTTGGTGATACCAAATTTGAGTTGATAGGAAAGACAAAAATCTTGTTCAGAGGGATCAGCGAGAACACAACCCAACCCAACTCCTGGTGGCATATTAATTAATACATGTGTATGTAAACCGATCTAGTCGGTTACCCTCCTCTAACTGCTTGACAGTTCGGTTGAATGTTTGCTTCTTGTATTTATTGGTATCTTGTGACTTTGGTAATGTATTCAAACATTTTTTCACTTTTTGTTGCCAATAGTGGTATCAGATTTTGTTTCAGATCCTTTTGGATGTGTCATGGTGAAGTATTTATAATCCATGGCAGGCTATGTACAAGCTAATCGTAAGGTCAAAATTTCCTCTTCTCTCTTGCACATTAAGGTTTCTATTTACATTTGTTTAGATTCTTAGGTTAGTTACATACTTCTTTACTGCATTTATTTAATTTATTTACAATTTTTCATAGTTTATATTAATTAGTGCATCATATTAATTTTTTTAGTTCATCGGTATGTTATTGCACTAGTTCAAAGACTTGGACAATGTTAGGTGATGTTCTCATATGATCTAAAGACCCAAGTTGTAATGCTTGTAGAAATTTATATTTGTGAGGTGGAATTTCAGGTTTAAAATTCCATTTTGAACCCACTATTGATGCTCATATTCATTCCAAGAAAAATCAATCCATGTTATACAAAAACATGCCATGTAGCTAGTATGAATAGTAATATAATTTGCATTCTACCTATTAAATGAGTGTATCTCACTTGATCCAATAACTCTCATACAATATTCATAGATTTCAAAATTTCTCGTCTATAAAAAAATATTTGCAAACTATTGATCTCTCTTAACAATCATGTCCCATATTCTTGTTACACCATTCGACACTCGATTTCTATACCTATAAAATTAACACCATCTTTTATATTTAATACTTATCTTGCAATTAGTATTTTCACACATTATCCTACACAACCATGCACTCCTTCCCCATGTCCTACCATAGTAAAAATACAAATATGGTGTACACTTGTCAAATGCATCCTGTTTAGCTAATCAAACATCCACACAATCTGGAATTGTGATGTGTAGAGTTATCCGAGAAAATGCAATGTTGATTGAAAATAATGTCAAGTTCACTTAAATTTGCATTAAAAACTTTAAATAGTCTTACATTTTTATTTATAATGTGTTTGATCATCACTAATGTACAAATGATACACTATTATTTGTTTCGATCTTAATAAGTGCTCTCTAGAGAGGTATGAATGTTATATGCATGAAAGGAATAACTCGTACTAGGGATCGATAACTAGTTCTACTGAATTCAATAGATAAAAAAATATTACGAAGTAGAAATGTGTCCACACCCAACTTAAATTATTCAAGAAACCATCAAGATCTATATGTGTTACTTTCATACTCAAAATATTTTCCTCTCTGAATTCCACCATATATTCTTATACATGTAATTTTTCTATAATAAGCTAACACGCATTATATTATTTTCTATCTCTTAATTGTTATGCCACATATTTATATTTGTTTAGAAAAAATAATTATTTTCATATTGCATGTGAATTTATGTAAGAAGAATCAATAGAAATTGAATTTCTCTTCCTCTATATTATTTAGATGTAGAAACATTATGTATAGGAACAATACCCTCCACACTAAAAGGAGTGATTGTGAAATAGGAGAGAATAATGGATAAGTTAAAAAAAACTCTCCTAATTATATAAAACAAGTGCTACGTATCCTTATGCTAACCCCCTGTAATGCCCCGTCTCGGGACTTTGGAAAATTAGACCAATAACTCGGTAATTTTTTTATTTTTATTTTTAAGGTGACTAATGTTTTATAACTTAACCGTTTCCCATTAAAAATAATTTAAATTATAGTTAATTTAATTTACCCGAACTAAAATTAACACTATCCCAACAATTAAAATATTTTAATCTGAATTGATTTTACCTATTTTCTAATTCATTACCCTCAATTGATTTTATTTATTGATCCTCCTACCCAAATCCCTTATTTGATTATTTAACTAAAAGCACTATCTTAAAATTTACTTTACTACATCACTTGCCCTCCTTTGGTTTTATCCCACAAATTCATTTCTATTTAATAGTCATGCACACCCCCACATTTGTTATTCTAATAATCCCATTAAGAGATTTTAACTCAAAAAGTGTAGGATTGAATGAGGACCTTAGGATCAATCCAATCCTACCCCTTGATTTCATCTCACCCTAAAATTTTCCCTAACTTCCTTAACTCTTCCTTTTCTTTTCATTTGAATTTCATTCTTGTCTTCTTCTCCTTCTTTTCATTCCTTTTCTCATTTTTTTTTTGTTTCTTCTTGTAGGTTGTTGGAGAGCCATGGAGTTTTGTTTAACCAGTCTTGTATTTTGTTTGGTTTGTGAAGTTCATATAGTAACAAAGACTGTTTCTTTCTTTTATTTGTATTACACATATACATTTATATATATATATATGTATGTTTTGTTAAAAGGAAAAGGGAGGGGGGAGCGAATTTGTAGAGGGAGGGCTGAACAGAGAAGGAGGTGGCGAAGGAAGGAGGAACGAAGGGGTGGTGTGGCGGAAGTGTGGGATTTAGGAGTGGGGTAGCGGGAAGGAGTTCGTGGGGTGCTAGGGACAAGGATGTGAGGGGCGTGGGAAGATGGAGGTGCGCAGACGTAGAGGGACAGTGTGGGCTACGCATGATAGGGGGATAGTGGACGATGGGGCCGAGGGAGCTGTGTGGTAGCTATGTATCTAGGGGTATGTGGGGAAGGGTTCAGTCCTCCCCACACCCAACAATATACAAATAAACAACAAAAAAAAAAATAGCTGATTTTTTTTTTTTGTGTTTATTTTTACTAATATAAATATATACATATATACATACATATATACATATATAGATATATATATATATAGATATATATATATATATATATATATATATATATATATATATATATAATTCATTTGTATTGTTATTTTTAATACATTTTATCATCATATTTGTGTATCTATATATAATAAATTTACACGTGTATATATATATATATATATATATATATATAAACTAAAATACTAGGATTACAATAATTTAACTCTTTTTTTGTAAAAGGAACTCACAAAAAGTGAATAACCACAATTTTGTCTTTAAAAAAATCTTATATATATTAAAGAGGAAAATTACTATACAAATTTTATCCGATTACATGTGGCATAAATGAAGATAAATCTTTTTTTTTTAAAAACAACCAAAAAAACTTCTCATGGAAGAAAAATCAGAAAAATATTTAGCTTTCATTTCATGTATCAATATCACCAACATTCACAAGAAACGACATATTGCTTAATGAGAATATTTTCATTTCTAATACCCTATGTAAAAGACATATTCTAGATTTTTAAAATACATATAGTGGTAGCAGTCATTTTAAAACTATTTTCACTTAGTTTCTTAAATCCATGATAATTTACAAGAGGTGTACATTTCAAAATATTAATAGCTTTCTTCCTATGTTAAATAGTAACTCCACACAAAACATATTTCTTTTCAAGTAACAATTTTTTTGTCAAATAATATTCTAAGAACAAGGCATGGTAAAGGGATCTAAGAATACTTCTACTAAAAGTATTTTAAGGGAATACAATATTTTTACAAGTCTTCTTTTGCACGATCTCTTAATACCCCATTTTTCAACATACTAAAATACATAAGGAGATAAACTATCAACTCCCTTCCAAGATTGAGGGAAGACTCTTAATTTACAAATGAAATACAATCTTACAAATGGTGTTCAATACACAAGATGGAAACTTTTTCATGCCAAGGAATCATTCCACATGGCCATACATTAGAGATTACAAAGCCTCACACAAAAAGAGAGAACAAAGAGAGGAAAAGATACCACCAACTCCAAGCTTGAGATACAATCTTCATGCTTTCAAGAAAACAAACCAAGGACAAGAAGCTTTTTTACCACCCAACCATAGGCATCATTACATGTCTTTCGCAAGGTTGGGATGCATGCTAGACTCCCCCAAGCCCATGGGAAAGAGGATAACTAACCACAACTTGCAAAAGAGTGAGGTGAGCAACCAATAATACATCCACACGAAAATAAGAAAAATATCCAAGACAAGACTACAAATTTAGTTCTACCTCTAAAAAAATGGGGAACGAGAGGAGAGGAGTTCTCCAAGATTTATAACCAAAAATATAAGCACAATACCAAGAACTCCATACCCTCCTTATTTATCCTATTTCATTTAAAACCCTCCTTATCCCTCCACCCTTTCACCAAATTCTTCTTGGAAGGATTTTCAAACCCCAAAGGGGTTTCCTTACCAAGAATGGGGAAGGAGATTCAATCCAAATGAATCACCATCCCCACCTCAAGCCATTTGAGGGGAGTCACTAAAATCCTACAAGGCTTGTCCATCAAGCCATGAGGATTGAGAGGGAAAAATCCCTCTCTCTTCCCCCACAAACTCCAAAACTCTATCATGCCATATGATGGAGGGAGTAAAACAAGCAAACAATAACCAAAATCCACATGCAACAATAACATTTTCAAGTAAACAATTTAACAACTAATATGAATACAACACATACAATAAGGCTTAAGAGCCTACCTCAAAGAAAGCTCTCTAAAAAAATTTCCAACTTCAAACTTCTCTCCTTCTTGACCCAAGTAAACTCTAGCTCCAAATCACCCAATCACCCAAGCTAAAATCACCTCAAAAAAAAGTTCTCTTCCTTTCTCATTAGGGGAAATTTGAAGAGGAGCAAGAAAAAATCCTTACAAATGAGGGGGTGACATGTGTCACCCCTCTCCTCCTTTAAGGTCAAAGATGCCAAAACAAAAGAGAGAAAGGGTAAAATGCCTTTTTTGCCCTCTTCTCCCAAATTACTCTAAATGCTAACAAGAAAATTCTTGTGCAACTTTTAACAAGCACACTAAACCATACCCCTTACATGGATGTGACCAAACAAGAGGTAAAAAGGGAGGGAAAAATACCTCTAGCCTTGGAAATAAGCCCCCTACCTATTAGGTAGGGTCCAAGGGCTCATTTTTATGTTAAGGGAACCGGAAACTAAAAAGGGGTCCCTAAAAATACCGAGAATAACCTAATTTCGGGTTTGGCAAAATTTGGCAAAAGGTCGAGGGTGTTGGGACCACCCAAGTGTTCACATGTGACCCTAAACCCTTTAGATTAATTACATTATTAATCTAATTCAAAACTTAATGCACGTGGGGTCATTAATTCCCAAAAACTCATTTACAACACAAACTAAACACCCCAAATAAAATTAATAATTACAAGACATGTTACATTTCAAATGAGGGTCCCCATGTTGCTCAAAACAATAATTCTAACGCTAAGGCCTAAAGAAATAAACATGGCTAGGACTTAGCCCGTGAGCTGCTTGTGCAAAGTTGCATAGCTGGCCTGAGTCCCACGTTCTCCTGTGACCTGTCACCTGCACACTCATTACACACATTAAATGCACCTGTCTGATAAAATATAAATCAACTACTAAACAAGATAACAATGAATTCTAGACTATCATTTCATCTTTCTGGTATCGAAAGTGCGACAATGTGCACAACTATACACAATTCGCCATAAGTTAGTCACAATGATAAAATGACATGTATCCATAGAATCTCAACATGCAACAAACTAAGTAACCATCAATATAACTATGTTCTAAAACAATATCATATAAATTAGTATCCATGACATCATAAAATAGTGCAACAACATAGTAATCAAACAAAATCAGCGTTATACACCTAAATGTCCATACATGCCTAATAAGATCAAATCTCCTAATGTAATGTCCCAAAATATAAAAAATATCTTTCAAAACATGTCTGAGAGTAAAGAGAAACAAGTAATCGAGCTATAAAAATGTGGGCACTACATCCCCCTCTACTAAAATTAGACTTCCTCCTGGAAGTCATTGAAAGAGATAGGGATATCTAGCCCTCAAAGGTGTCACATCCTCCCAAGTAGTTATTGTCTCATCGTATAAGTCCCACTGCACTCTAACCTAGTCCAAGTCTCAACCCCGAACGGCCAACCTTTTATGCTCCAATATGCATATGGGCTCTAGTTTCCACTATCCTACGTCCTCTACCTATAATGTCGACCAATATAAAACATGAGAGACATTCTGGTACATATCTACATAGTACATAAACATGAAATACATCATGGGCCCATGCAAGGCATGGTGGAAAATCTAAGCGATAAGAAACTGGACTGATGACCTCTAAAATATCAAAAGGACCCACAAAACGAGGTGAAAGCTTAGAACCCTTTCCATAGCGGATTGGGCTCTTATGCGGGTGAACTCTCAAGAAGACCTTGTCACCCACTGAGAAGTGACGATCAATCCTCTTGGTGTCTACATACGCCTTCTAGCATGCTCTAGCCTACTCAAGGTGCTATCTAATCAAAACAACCTGCTGCTCTAAGTCCTGAAGATAAGCTAGTCCCAAAATAATCTTGTCATCTAGTCTATCCCAACTCAAAGGTGTCCTGCAAGGTCGTCCATACAAAGCCTAGTAAGGAGCCATACCAATGGAACTATGATAATTGTTGTTGTAAGAAAACTCAACTAAATGCAAATAATCTTCCCATTTCTTCTGCTGGTCCATCACATACATCCTCAACATGTCCTCCAGTACCTGATTAACTCTCTCTATCTGTCCATCTGTCTCTGGATGATAAGCTAAACTGAAATTAATCTAAGTACCCAGAGCGAGTTTGAAAGGAATTCCATAAAACTAAATTGTAAATGGTATCCATGTCATTGATGATGGTCTTTGAAATCCCATGCAACCTAAAAATGTCCTCCATAAAAACTTTGGCGATGGCCTATGCATTATCAGTGACCTTGGTTCGCAAAAAGTGCATAACCTTGGTCAACTTATCCATGGTGACCATAATGGCATCATGATGATAAGAAGATATAGGAAGTCCGACTATGAAATCCATGGAAATCACATCCCATTTCCACTCGGGAATATCACGAGGATGTAAGAGTCCTGTGGGATGAGAATGCTCTGCCTTGACCCTCTGACACTCAAGGCAACATACAAAAAAATCTGCTATGTCCCATCGAAGACCTAGGCCAATAATATAACTCCTTCATATCAGCGTGCATCTTCTTCACACCTGGGTGTGCTACATATGGCACTCAATGAGCCTCTGTGAGGATGAAGCTACGTATATCACCAACCTTAGGAACGTAGATGTGCCTATGGAACCGAAGTAGACCATCTGTCTCTAAAACACTCCCGGAATATCTACCCTCTAATGAACCCTATGACTCCAACATCTATCTAGCTCCCTCATGAAACCTATCCTCCGGAAGGTGCTCAAGAATCCGCCTCTCAAATGTGATCAAGTGTCAATGAAGCAAGCACATGTCATCATCTACTAAGTGCATCTACACCAACATTTTCTTTTCCTTTGATATACTGCACCTCCATGTCATACTCACATAAGAACTCCATCCAACGCCATTGACAAGCGTTGAGGTTTGGCTGTGAGAAGATGTGCTTGTAAGCTATGATAATTTGTCCTCAAAATGAATGGTCTACCCAACAGAAATGTCACCAATGCACGAGTGCATGGACAATCTGTTGCAAGCTCCAAGTCATGAGTAGGGTAATTCATCTCTTAGTCATTGAGCTTACGAGACTCAAAGGCAATAACTCGATGCTCCTACATAAGAACTGCTCCCAAACCCTTTAGTGATGCATAAGTACAAACAAAAAAATCCTCTGTCGGGTCTAGAAATGCTAAGATGGGCATTGTGGTTAGCCTTTCCTTAAGAAACTAAAAGGCTCGATCACACTTTTCTGACCAATCAAACTTCTTCCCTTTCCTCTGAAGAGAAGTGATAGGGTGAGAAATCTTAGAAAAGTCCTATACAAATCTGTGGTAATACCCTTCTAAACCCATAAAACTCCTCACCTCAGTAACTGATGTGGGTGTTGGCCAATCCATGATAGCCCAGTATCTTAGATGGACCTACAGAGATACCTCACCGATATGATATGACCCAAGTAATGAATCTCTATCCGAAAGAAGCTGCATTTTCCAAGTTCCCATACAACTTCTGCTCTCTCAAAACCTAAAGTACCTATCACAAATGCTCCTTATGTTCCTCCTCAGAACATGAATAAATCAATATTTCATCAAGGAACACTAAAAAAAAGTGATCCAAATGCCCTAAATACTCCATTCATGAGGCTCATGAAGACAGTTGGGGCATTGGTCAATCTAAAAGGAACAACGGTGAACTCATAATGCCCATAACGTGTGTGAAACGTTGTCTTATGAATGTCTGCATCTGAAATGTGCAACTGATGGTATCCTAACTTGAGATCGATTTTGGAGAAAACTCTCACTCCTTGCATCTGATCAAACAAGTCATCAATCCTAGGCGTAGATAACAATTCTTTATTATGACTTTGTTAAGTTGCTCAAGTCAACACAAAGCCTAAGATAACCATCCTTCTTTTTCACAAATATGATTGGCACTCACCAAAGAGATGCACTAGGGAAAACGAGACACTTATCTAACAACTCCTCTAATTGAATCTTGAGCTCATGAATCTCTAGAGTCATCATCCGATAGGGTGCCCTAGAAACTGGTGCAGATCCAGGTACTAGATCAATGGTGAAATCCACCTCTCTGCGGGGTGGTAACCCTAGAAGCTCACCTAGAAACACATGCATACTCCCTCAAAACTACATGATCATGTAAGGGTGAGTGCTCTGGAGTGCTCTATGATCGATCACTGATGGTGATAGTAAACAACTGACATCCCTTACGCATGCTCTGCTTGAGTTACTTAGCCAAGATCATGTGCAAAGGGATAGGCCTCCGCATCCTTGAAATCACAACTGAACTACTAAGATCATCCTAACAATCAATGACCTTATTCCTATAATCCACGTTAGCTTGATGAGCCTCGAGCCAATCCATACCCAAAACTACCTGATATGATCCTATAGGGATAACTCACAGGTCAAGTGTAGTGGAGAAGACTCCTAAATCAAGTATGCAACTCTCCACATACGAGTCCACGACGAGTTTGGCCACAGAGGCCAACTCAACCTACTAACTATCTGGTTTCCTAGCCACCACTAGCCCACACTGGTCCACTATAGAAGGTGATATAAATGAATCAAAAGCACCTCAATCAAAAAGTACTGAGACAGAAATACCCATGATATTACTTGTTGTCTCAATAACTGTGGCATGATGCTCACTGGCAAGTTGTCAATCCGCTGCATAAACATGATGGGTGCATTCCACGTCACCCACCATCTCGCAGTGGGATATAGTGGCTCTATGTGCGTCCATGGTTTTGGGTTTGTGCGGGCACATACGCACATAGTGAACAAGAGATCCACAATTGAAACATCCTCCCGTACTCCCTATGAGATGGGGTCCTCCTATACTCTAGTGAACTGATCCTCTTTTGGTCTAACCCTAGCAAAATTCTAAGTGTGAGATGGTTGACCACGCTGAGTGCCCTACCTCCTATCCCTAGCTCCACCAAAACTACCTCTTGAACCACCTCTCTAAAAACCTTGTGTCTATCTATTCCCCTACGTGGGTGGCCATACTACCGTGTTTGTTGTTGTGGGTGTGGTGGAGCCCTTGTGGGCTGCTTTAGCGGAGGCCAAAATCCTCCTCTAGGTGGTGGTGTTGTACCCCGTGACCTATGACTCAAAGTATTGATCCTCTCCCGAAACTTGCTCTTGTTTCTTTCTCAGTGCTCTTATGCCTTGGTCTTGTTCTCCTCATCTAAATAGGCCTTCTCAAGTGTGGGAGGAGATAACATCCTAACTGCTCCTGTTATATCCACATTAAGGCCTTGAATAAAAGTGTTAACCTATAATTTCTCATCTTGCAAGTAATCCACATACTGTAGAAGATCCAGGAACCTGCTCTCATACTACGCTACTATGCCAGATCCCTATCGTAAGTCATAAAACTCATCGATCCTCTTCTACATGAAATGATCTGACATACAGTGAGCCCTGAATCACTCCTCGAACATCTCCCAGGTCACTTTCTCTTGAGTCAGATAGATCTTCCGCTCTTCATTCCTCCACCAAATTCCTGCTGTGTCTCAGAGGAGGTGTATAGCGAACCTTGCCTTGACATTGCTCTCGTAAGAGTGCAAGCCAAAGCAACTATCCAAGGTAAGGAGCCATAACTTAGCTCCAAAGCCATCTCTAGAGCCAGTGTAGGTGGGCAACTACAAGTGAAGAAGATCCTTGATCACACTGCCTGTATCCCGATCTTGGCGATGTAGTCCAATAGGTGAAAGGGGTCACCTATCCCCAAATGGTCCCTTGAGACTATGTGAGTGGCTACGATGGTACAAGGCTACCCTCTCGTGATGAACAGAAGGGCTATGTGACCTCTCCCACCTCGGTGTATCGTGCTCTGGCGGCTCTGAATGCACGTCCTCACCTATCAGCTCCTCGTCTCCCAATGGAATCTCCTCTCTCACCTCCTGCGGTGGTGGAAGATGCTGCTCCATAACACCTATCAGTTGCTACAAGACCTCTAATATCTGAGGCCCAAATTTGGGTGCCGGCGGCTCCTGCGTAGGTGCACTACACCCCAAGCCTCTAGCTGATCATCCCCTCTTGGGTGCCATCCTATGCATGAGGTGAGCGAAGAAGTTATTAAATGGTTGCGGAAAAAGTTTAATTATTTTATTTATTTATTTACTTTTTAATGTTATTACCAATGTTGTTAACCGGTTGACTTATTACCCAGAGTGTCTGCATGTGTGAACCTCCGCTCTGATACCAAATGTAATGCCTTGCCTCGGGACACCAGAAAATTAGACCAATAAGCCAGTAATTTTTATTTTTTATTTTTTGAAGGTGACTAATGTTTTCGCTTAACTGTTTCCCCTTAAAAAACAAATAATTTAAATTATAGTTAATTTAATTTACCCGAACTAAAATCAACATTTTCCCAACAGTTAAAATATTTTAATCTGAATTGATTTTACCTATTTTCAAATTCATTACCCTCAATTGATTTTATTTATTGATCCTCCTACCCAAATCCCTTATTTGATTATTTAACTAAAAGCACTATCTTAAATTTACTTTTCTACATCACTTGCCCTCCCTTGATTTTATCCCACAAATTCATTTCTATTTAGTAGTCATGCACACCCCCACACTTGTTATTCTAATAATCCCATTAAGAGATTTTCACTCAAAAAGTGCGAGATGAATGTGGACCTCGGGATCAATCCAATCCTACCCCTTGATTTCATCTCACCTAAAATTTGCCCCAACTTCCTTAACTCTTCCTTTTATTTCCATTTGATTTTCATTCTTGTCTTCTTCTCCTTCTTTTCATTCTTTTTCTCATTTTTTTTTTGTTTCTTCTTCAGTGTTGTTGGAGAGCTATGGAGTTTTTTTAACTAGTTTTGTATTTTTTTTTGTTTGTGAGGTTCATATAGTAACCAACAATGTTTCTTTCTTTTATTTGTGTTACACATATACATTTATATATATATGTATTTTTTATAAAGGAAAAGGGGGAGGGGGGCGGTGGATTTGTAGAGGGAAGACCGAACAGGAGAAGGAGGCGGGGAAGGAAGTAGGAAGGAAGGGGGCAACAGCGGTGTGGGAGTTCGGATTGGGGGCAATGGGAAGGAGGTCGGGGGGGCGAGGTGGGCGGGCGGATGAAGGTGCAAAAATAGGGGACAATGGATGGGGGCGGGGAGTTGCGTTTGGGACTGGGTTCAGCCCTCCCCACACCCAACAATATACAAATAAACAACAAAAAAACAGCCGATCTTTTTTTTTTTTGTTTATTTTTTTACTAATATATATATATATATATATATATATATATATATATATGTATGTATGTATGTATATATATATCTGTTCATAATTCATTTGTATTGTTATTTTTAATACGTTTTATCATCATACATGTGTATCTATATATAATAAATTTACACATGTACCCACACACACAGACACACACACATAAAGTAAAATACTAGGTTTTGTAATAATTTAACTCTTTTTTAAAAAAAAAAGGAACTCACAAATAAGTGAATAACCACAATATTGTCTTTAAAAAAATGATCTTATATATATTAAAGAGGGAAATTACTATACAGATTTTATCTCATTACATGCGGCACAAATGAAGATAAATATATTTTTTTTTTCAAACAACCAAAAAAACACTTCTCATGGAAGAAAAATCAGAAAAATATTTATCTTTCATTTCATGTATCAATATCACCAACATTCACAAGAAAGGACATATTGCTTAATGAGAATATTTTCATTTCTAATACACTATGTAAAAGACATATTCCAGATTTTAAAAAAACATATAGTGGTAGCAATCTTTTTAAAACTAGTTTCACTTAGTTTCCTAAATCCATGATAATTTACAAGAGGTGTACATTTCAAAATATTAATAGTTTTCTTCCAATGTTAAATAGTAACTCCACATGATAAAACAAATTTCTTTTCAAGTAACAATTTTTTTTGTCAAATAATATTCTAGGAACAAGGCATGGTAAAGGGATGTAAGAATACTTCTATTAAAATTATTTTAAGGGAATACAATATTTTTAAAAGTCTTCTTTTGCACCATCTCTCAATACCCCATTTTTTCAACATACTAAAATACATAAGGAGATAAACTATCAACTCCCTTCCAAGATTGAGGAAAGATTCTTAATTTACAAATGAAATACAATCTTACAAGTGGTGTTCAATACACAAGATGGAAAAATTTTCATGCCAAGGAATCATTCCACATGGCCATACTTTAGAGATTACAAATCCTCACACAAAAAGAGAGAACAAAGAGAGGAAAAGATGCCACCAGCTCCAAGCTTGAGATATAATCTTCATGCCTTCAAGAAAACCAACCAAGGAGAAGAAACTTGTTTACCACCAAACCATAGGCATCATTATATGCATTTCCCAAGGTTGGGATGCATGTTACCCTCCCCAAGCCGGTGGGAAAGAGGAAAACTAACAACAACTTTCACAAGAATGAGGTGAACAACCAATAATACATCCACACAAAAATAAGACAAATATCCAAGACAAGACTCCAAATTTTACAAGGTGAAAAAGAGGAGAACCCAAGTTCTACCTCTAAAATAAATGGGGAAGAGAGGAGAGGAGTTCTCCAATAGTTATAACCAAAAATATAATCACAATACCAAGATCTCCATACCCTCCTTATTTATCCTATTTCATTTAAAACCCTCCTTATCCATCCACCCTTTCACCAAATCCTTCTTGGAAGGATTTTCAAACCCTAATGGGGTTTCCTTACCAAGAATGGGGAAGGAGATTCAAGCCAAGTGAATCACCATCCCCACCTCAAGCCATTTGAGGGGAGTCACTAAAATCCTTCAAGTCTTGTCCATCAAGCCATGAGGATTGAGAGGGAAAAATCTCTCTCTCTTCCCTCACAAGCTCCAAAACTCCATCATGCCATATGATTAAGGGAGTAAAACAAGTAACCAATAACCAAAATCCACATGCCACAACAACATTTTCAAGTAAACAATTTAACAACTAATATGAATACAACACATACAATAAGGCTTAAGAGCCTACCTCAAAGAAAGCTCTCCAAAAAGCTTTCCAACTTCAAACTTCTCTCCTTCTTGACCCAAGTAAACTCTAGCTCCAAATCACCCAATCATCCAAGCCAAAAGCTCCCAAAAAAAAAGTTCTCTTCCTTTCCCATGAGGGGAAATTTGAAGAGGAGCAAGAAAAAATCCTCACAAATGAGGGGGTGACATGTGTCACCCCTCTCCTCCTTCAAGGTCAAATATGCCAAAACAAAAGAGAGAAAGGGTAAAATGCCTTTTTTTGCCCTCTTCTCCCAAATTACTCTAAATGCTAACAAGACAATTCTTGTGCAACTTTTAACAAGCACACTAAACCATACCCCTTACATGGATGTGACCAAACAAGAGGCAAAAAGGGAGGGAAAACTCCCTCTATCCTTGGAAATAAGCCCCCCTACCTATTAGGTAGGGTCCAAGGGCTCATTTTTATGTTAAGGGAACTCCCAAACTAAAAAGGGGTCCCTAAAAATGCCCAAAATAACCCAATTTCGGGTTTGGCAAAATTTGGCACAAGGTTAGAGGGTGTGGGGACCACCCAAGGGTTCACATGTGACCCTAAACCCTCTATATTAATTACATAATTAATCTAATTAAAAACTTAATGCAAGTGCGGTCATTAATTCCCAAAACTCGTTTACAACAAACTAAACATTCTAAGAAAAATTAATAATTACAAGACATTTACATTTTGAATGAGGGTCACACATGATGTCCAAAACAATAATTCTAATGCTAAGGCCTAAAGCAATAAACATGGCTAGGACTTAGCCCATGGGATGCTTGTGCAAAGTTGCGTAGCTTGTCCGAGTCCCACGTTCTTCTCGTGACTGTTACCTACACACTCATTGCATACAATAAACGCACACTTGTACGATAAAATATAAATCAAATACTAAGCAAAATAACTATGAATTCTAGACTATCATTTCATCTTTCTGGTATCGAAAGTGCGACAACGTGCACAACTATACACAATTTTCCACAAGTTAGTCAGAATGATAAAATGAATTGTAACCATAGAATCTCAACATGTAACAAATTGAGTAATCATCAATATAACTACGTTCTAAAACAAAATCATATCAATTACTATCCATGACATCATAAGATAATGCAACAACATAGTAATCAAGCTAAATCGGTGTTATACACCTAAATGTGCATACATGTCTAACCAGATCAAATATCCTAATGTAATGTCCCAAAATATAACAAATCTCTATCAAAACATGTCTAAGAGTAATGAGCAACAAGTAACTGAGCTATAAAAATGTGGGCACTACACCCCCTTATTACATTATTCTTATAAAAGTAACCTTGAAAAAGTTTAAATTTCACTTTTCCAAGAGATTTGGTGAGAATATCAACTACTTGTGCTTCGTAGAGGACAATCTGGATTTGAATTTTATGGTTAAACATGTGCTCTCGAATGAAATTATGATCGATCTCAATATGCTTTATTTGTTCATTAAAAATGAGATTCTACACGAGCTTCAACAAACTCGATCATCGCAATCGAGAATACATGATTGTTTTTCAAGAATTTATAGGTCATCCAAAATGTGACATAACTAGATCGCGTTGCACATAGCTCTTCATGCGGTGTGATATTCCACCTCTTTGGATGAGATAGAAACAATATTCTACTTCTTTCTTATCCATGAGATAGGTCCAGATCCAAGATGAGAAATGTATCATGTGGTTGACTTCCTATCATCAATAGATCTGGTGTGTTCCAAGTCGACGTATCCATGTAATAAGAATTGATCATTCTTCTTATATTCTAGACCATAATGAGTTGGTCCTCAGACATATCTCAAAACATGCCTTGCTACAGTCAACTGACATTTCTTTAGCTCCTACATGAACCTCAAGAAATAGCTATCAACATAGGATAGATCTTGTTTAGTATTTGTCAAATAGATGAACCCTCCAATAAATTTCCTATAGAGAGTAGAATCTACTTGAGGTGAGTCCTGGAATCTTGAAAGTTGTAAGCCTTTCTCCATGGCAGTGATATAGGTTTACAATCTAACATTCTGCATTTTTCTAGGAGTGTTTTGACATAGTTTATCTGGGAGAAAAAAATGTGATGCTCCTTTTGCCATATCTCCAACTGAAGACCATAATGTAGTAGCCCCAAATCTGTCATGTCGAAGGTTATTTTGAGATAATTCTTCACAATATCAACATGATCTTCTAAACCGCCAAAGTGATCAAAATCTCATCCACATACACAACAATAATGACAATTTATTTTCCTACCTTCTTTATATATGAATTAGAATCTTAGGGTCTACAAGTGAACCCCGGGTGCAAAAGGTGATAAGGTCTTGATCTTTGCAGAGGTACAAATATTTAATCGTAGTCAATGCCCTCTTTCGAGCATAAACTTTTGCTAAAATTCATGCTTTATGTTTGTTGATGGATCCGTTTGCCTTATATTTTTCTTGAAAACCCATTTGAGCCTATAGGTTTCTTTTTGTAGGTAGATTAACAAGTTCCCATGTCCACTTTTTCTTGAGTGAGTCAATTTATATATCCATGGCTTCCTTCCACTAAGGTTGACTAAGTACTTCACGAACATTATCAAGCTCAGAGCTATTAATCAGTGAACTCATGAGTGTAAAATTTACCTCATTTATTATTTAACTCCTTGTTTTGACTCCAAATGATGTTTCGGGAGTTATTGCAAATGTGATTCCTTCATGGGGCTTTGTACCCACTTTGGATGAGAACTTAGTTTCTTTTGAGAATAAATTATTTCATTGCCAAGTGGATTGAACTCCAGTTCTCCAAGGTCAAATAATAGATCTTATAATATCAAATCTTTTCTCTAAGTAGTCTTCTCTTTCGATCATCCGATTCAAAGACTAGTCGGTGAGAGTTGGTTGGTAATGGTTCTTCTGTTGTCACTACTAAGTCAAAGGATGACTTGTCACAAACCACGTCTTGACTCTCATATATTTTCTTCATCTTAGGATCCATGACATGGTAATCCTTTTACATAGTGTTATAGCCAAGTAGGATGCATGGGCGTGTCTTTAGCTTAAACTTATTTCTCTTATGAGTTGGGACATGCATGTATGATGTGAAACCTCTTCTAGAATTTTATTTTGTAGAATATTTATCATTTCCTTGTTAAAAAGATATACAGTTGTCTATACTACTTTAGCCCAATAACATTCCTCTAGCTTTGCTATTGTTAGCATGTAGTGAGCCATCTCCATCACTGTGCGATTGCCACGCTCAACAATGTCATTTTTCTAGGGTGTGTAGGGAGCATTCAGGTTCTTATTAATGCCTTGTTGGTTTAGGAAGGCCAAGAAATTATTTGAAGTGAATTCCCCCCCTCGATCTGAATGAAGTAGAAGAAGTGGTTTTCTGGTCTCCTTCATAACACGATGATAGAAATTCTTGAAATATTGAAGAGCCTCACTTTTCTTCTTCAGGAAAAACACCCACATCTTGCGAGATTGGTCATCCACGAATAGTTGGAAGTACTTGTATCCTAAAAATGAAGTAGGCAACGGGCATTTAAGATCAAGTATGAGCTACCTCTAGATATTTCTTGGCATGGAAAGTGCTCTCCGAAACGAATCCCTATGTTGTTTTCCTACAAGACATCTAGGACAAATAGGAAAGGAAGTGGACAATTTTGGTAGTTCATGGACCATTTCTATTGAATTCATTTGATGCAATGAACTAATCGACAATTCACCATATCTAAAATGCCATAGGGATGTAGATTCTATAGTTGAGGTAGATAAAGCTACTATAGAAGATGAAACAAAGTATCTGAAGCAAATAACTTATCTTTTAGAAATGATCTAGCAATAATTGTACCTTGCTTAGAGATCAAGCATGATTTAATGCCATTTTGGAGAAGAAAATCTACCTTTAGGTGATGGTTCAAGAGCTGAGTCACTGACAAGAGGTTTCTAGTCAAGCTAGGAACATGTAGTACCTTTGAAAGTGTACATTCGTGGTCCTAGAGGAATGGTGACTTTCCCTACTCCTTTGCAATGTACTCTTTTTCATCTTTTATCCAAACCCGATCTCCAGTTGGTTGTTCCTTGATGAATCAAGCTGTTGCTTATCACCTGACATATGGTTGATTACACTAGATTCTATCAGCCACAATTTCTTCATGGGATGAGAAGTTTAAGAGACAAGTACAAGGTTCTTACCACTTTTGGCTCCTTCTTATGTCTCTTCATCAGATTCATCATCTTGTTGGGCTGTGAGATGTTCCTTCTCCTTTCTTCGGCGAGGATTTCATTTGGATTTTTGAAAATATTCATACCCTGATGAGCTTGTTTGACTCAAAGATCCCTTTTTCAAGACATTGTACCAGTAATGATTAGTGTCGTGAGTGTTGGTTTTGCAAATGTGACACCACTTCTTTGAATTGTGATATTTCTACTGTTAATTTGGTTGCACTTGAGTTGGCTTCTTTGGGGACCATTCCGATTCTTCTGGCCATGGTATGGCTTTGAGAATAGGGCCTTATGCTAAGACTCCTCTTGGGCTTAATTGATGGCCTCTTCCCTGCTATAAAAATTCATTAGTTCTTCAAATGCCAATATTTGTTTAGATACATTCAATGTCATAATGAACACTCAGAATTAAGAAGGGAGTGCTCTCAAGGTGATTTGCATGAGAAGTTTTTCATCTACCATTTCACCGAGCACTAATAACTCTGATCACAACTTAGCCACATGATGTAAGAACTCGTCAAATTTCTAATATAACCCCATAAAGAGGGTGTTCAACTTTGACTCAAGATGGAGGATCTTAGTCTAATTTTTGGATTCATAAATTGTTGCTAACTTGTCCCAGGTCTCATTTTCTTTCTCCACATTCTCGAACATGCGTTTGCATATCCTCACCGCATCGAGAATTATCAACTTAAATTCTTTGGCCCTAGTCATCTCATACTTCATTAATTCATTAGGGGTTGTGGGAACAGTCAAAGACCGTATCATAATGCTCCCATAATCCTTCAAATCGAAGGATTGTCCTTTTTTTTGTTTTCTAGGCTATAAAATTTTGCCCTTTAAATAATTGAGAATTTGAGAGTAGAAGCTTTGGTGCAAATATTGTAAAAAAATTATTTTTTAATTAAATTATTTAGTTATTCCAATAAATATTACAATGTTGCTCAGTGATGAGAATTACCAGCTAGTAGATTCTAAAAATACTCGCATGTTGAGAGACGACGATGCTTTGTGGGGTGTTTGTCTTTGTCTTCACAATTAGTGTCATACTTGAATTGTAATTCTTCCCGAACTCACTTTTCTTGGTAGCTGACGTTGAAAAGGAAATACTCTAAGAGTCTTTTGTGAACTAGTTCATTGAAAACAAGGTTTCTAGTGTTGCGTAGCTTGTTGAGCAGTGTAAAGTAGAATCCAAAGCTCTCAGGAGCTTATGGATGGTATTCTTCGGCGTGTAAGTTGATGTTGCAGATTTCAACAGTCTCAATCATGTCATTCACACTCGTCATTCAACGTGGCTTTGAGAGATTCCATGTTTCCTTGGTAGAGTATTTGTCTCCAGGAAACTAATGGCATGTTTTTTTAATATTGCAGGTGCTTTCATGCTTCATGCAGCCAATTCTTCTTTCCCGAGTCTTTCACGTAGGGAGCCTAGATGGATACCTTCACATGGTTATTTGATCAAGTAGCGCATACTTTCTATCTCTTTATGTAGAATCAACAAAACAAATCCATTCAGTATTCAATTGCCATGTAGAATTCAAATGTGTAGGCCACGTTTTTGAAACGCAATAGTGACAACAGTCTCCTTTCCATGGAGGTCAATTAGAATTTCTCAAGTAAACAAGAATGGTCTTCACATAGGTGAATAAATCTTCCCACAGTAATGATTCCAGATCAATCTCGCTCCACGTTCCCCTTTCAAACTTTCCACACAGCTAGCGGTTTTAGAAGACTAAGACTATTTATTTTTATAGTAGTCTATTGCAGTCCTCAGGAAGGGATATGATCTTTTCCTGATTGGAGATTGTAATAAGCCTTGTGTGGATATCAAATTCTCATGAAGCATTTTATCTCCTCTCCACAATGTACAAAAACAACACGTGTTGGTAAATGAATAAAAGAAGAGAATACAGGAGGTCGATTGTTGAAAATGCCTCAGCACACTTCCAAACTCCCACGCACTAATTTTTCTCCTCCTAAACATAGCAGCAAAGCATGTAGGATAACATACATATTTTTTTAAAATTCTTCACACGTAGAACTTCCATGCAAACTTCCACGCAGCTTTTGCAAACCAAGTCTCCACCACACAGATCCTTCTACACAGAGTTTTCCATTGGAGTTTCAAGTTCTAGGTAGATTCTTTTGCTCCTTCAAATGCATAGGTCAGAGATCATATTTTCTCTATTACCAGATTATAATGAAAATTATTAGAGATTGAATATCTCTTCCTCTATATTATTCAGAAGCAGATACATTATTTATAGGGAGGAGAGGTAACAATACTCTCCACAATAAAAGGAGTGATTACGATCTATGAGATAATAATGGAATAAGTTAAAACAAACTCTGCTAATTATATAAAATAAGTTTTACATATCCTTATGATAACGATTTCCTCATGGATACAACTTTTCAATTTTGGCATGCCATAACATACATTGCATATTCCATCCAAACATGCTTTATTATACAAAAATGTCCAATTGATATTTCACAAAATATTGTAGGAATAAATTCACTTTCTTATTTTGGTGGGACATTTAATCCACACTCCTATAACATGATCTAATTATGCAAAACACGACATACTTGCCAAAAAAAAATCATAATGCATTGAAAACTCATCATGATGCCTATAACAACATGTGGTACATGAGTGATTGATTGTCACATAAAAGGGTTTGCTCATTTAAATTAATTTCTTGTTAATGTCAATGTTTTTATTTTCCTTCTTTAACATAGAGAATAATTCTATTTAAGTCATATCCAAGAAATATTTTATATGCAATTTACAATTATGAGAACCTATTAATCTATTCATTGTATCTCTTATATTTGGTGAAAACCTTTTGTTATCATTCCAAAACTTTAAAATTAATTATTTTATAACATCGATGTATCCTTTCTATTTTTGTGGGATTCTCGTTAGATAAAACCTAGAAGTCACTATTATTAGATGACTCAAGACATTTACAACACCCTATTTCTTTCATTAGTGATTGTTTGTTTACATCCAAAATTTAAGTTTTTCTAATAAATGTTTGTTTAATATTTTATCACTTACTATAAAATTACTAAGTCCATTTTGTGTACCATTACTATTTTTAATGCGTTTTTGACACCTACAATATAGTATCTTTTATCTATATTTTCAACAATTTTGTCACTTAGACCATGAACATTAGATGTTATTAGTCCTAGGGTGTTCCTTACATGTCTCATTATAATTGATTTCATTAATGTAACACATTTAATACATTTTTGTGTATCGTTTATTTTTTCAAAGTAATTATCCTAAATTCCTTAGGTTTTCTTCTCAAATTTCTATCGAGATATTTCATTAGGCATTCGTTTTACAATGTTTTCATTGATTTCAATCAATTGAATGGCTTTTGTATGCAAAATGGAAGGAGCTATTCTTAGAGGTAAATATTTATTATCAACGTTAGTTTCCTCATTAGTTTTTTCTATGTAAAATTTTTGAATTGACATATATAGATTCTCATGTTAAGGTTCAATGTCATTATTCATATCAAAGTCTTTATCCATAATAACATCATTATTAAATTCATTATAAATAATCATTGAAAAATATTTATTCTCCTCTTTTTATTATGTATTTCATCATCATTATCTACATCATTAGGTGCATTAGATATAGTGGATGTACCTCGCCCTCCACGTCATTGTTGCATCTTGTTTAATTTGTTTATTCTAATCACTTCTAATTTCTCAAACATTTTAATCTTCATGTTGTTCATGTTATTAATTTTTTTGTCTCGGATGATTAGTAAAATATAGATAGTGGGATTAGGGAAAACTTTAACTACTAAACAATCATTTAGGAATTTATGAAATATTGTAGAGAAGACAATATGCGGACACAATTCCAATGAAAAGGCAAAAATGACATTCGATGGGACATGGGATTATAAAATAAAGTACGCACATATGTTATAACATGAGAACATTACAACGCACATGTTACTTTATATTAAATATCCATGGTAAGGATTCAAGGCTTGGAACAAATTTGGAAATCAGATCCTATGTCTTGGAACTACTAAAACATAAAAAAACAAAGTGTTTTTAAAAGAAAATGAAAAATACACCTTCCACCGCAAAAAAAAAGGAGAAACCAATTCTCCAAAATATGACTATGAGGTCTATCAAAATTTCCTCTTTCTAAATATATGATTTTTCAATTTTTTTACTAGTTTAAGGTTTCCATCCTTATTATTTTATAACAATGTCTTTTTATAGTTTTATTATTTTTATTAATACATATAAATTTGTTTTCCATCTACCTTTTTCTCTTATTCAAATTGAACAAAAGTTATGTTGTGCAAAACTAAAACTAATTCTATATGCATTCAAAAATAGAAAATTTCAATTTCAATATTTTTAGGTAGATAAGAGGCATAGCCACTATCCATTATTTTTAACTTTTTGATGTCTTTTTACAACAAAAATCATGAAAATATATAACCACTAAAAACTAATAAAAAATTGTATCCCAAACTAGTTGATTCTATCTAAATTTCTACCGAAGGGTTTTTTAAAACATTCAGTAAATGCTAAATAATGATGGTGAGCAAAACATGTTGTCTACTATGTTTCTTGGAAGAATAGGATAACCTCTTGTAATTTTATCTATTTGCAAAACTTATAATTCACCATTTTTATTAAAATTTAATAGTTTTGAAACTAGACCCAAAATGCTATGATTCATGTTCTTATAGCATATTCAAATTTTGAGTGTATCCATCTCAAATAAATCATACAAAATAAAGGTAGTCAATTTTAAGTTAAAAATTGCACTTAAGACCCCAATTTTCCCCCATTTTGTTGTTGTAGGATTTTTCTCAACTTGTGATTTTACCTACATTGTTCAATTATTTTACTTAGGTTAATCATAGGTTATTAGGGGAATGTAATTAAAGTCATTTTCTAATAGTGATTTGAGTTATTTACTTTTTAGGGTGACCTAATTTATCACTATATAATGTAACCTCCTATGCATATTTTTTGCTACTTGCCTTATGTATGAATGAATGAAGATATTTTTATTCTCTTGAGTGTTCTTGGATGTTACGTCTCTACATAGATTTATTATTTGAGCATTCAATCCTATCCAATCTCAATCCTCGATTGTGTCCCACTCTGTTATGGTATCAAAGCCGATCTAGTAGCTGAATTTCCTTTGTTGTAAGATCTAGCATTCTAGCCCACTCGGTATTTGTTTTTTTGCATAAATTTTAGTTTTCAACATTTGGGTAGGATTTTAACTAAATCCTTGCAAATATCTTATCCATAATCTCTACATGAAAACTAGATAGTGCCCTTGAATTCAAAAGGGGTGAAAACCTTAGGTTCAACTGTAAATTGGACCTAGTTCTATGTGTCATGTATTTAACACCTTTTGAGGGTTTGAAGGATTTTTTCTTCATGTTTATAAAGTTAGTAAAAGGTTGGGCTCAAAAAGGTAACTACCTTCTGGTTTTTTCCATGCTTTTTCAACAACTTGGTGAATATTTTTTATTTTATATGAAAACATTATGATTTTCTCATATTTGGAGGTTCTTTTTTATTCATTTGTAGTGTTTTAGGTATTTGCATGTGCTTGAAAAGTGAGAAAATTTGTCCAAGTGAAAATTACGATTCCAAGTGCATTCAAAAAGTAAAAAAATCTGAAGTTTAAATCAGGTTTTCAGGCATGTTAAGCGAGTCAAAATATCCACCCTCAGTGTGTCAGATTTATTACCCTAGTTTGCACCTTTCGGGTTCCATCACCTTCTTTACACTTGTTGGGTTATGACACCTTCTTTGCCTCTATTCGGTTCGGACACTTGCTTTAAATCTCTCAAGTTTTAACACCTTATTTTCACCTATTGAGTTCTCGCGAAGTTTTATACCTGTCACAAGGTTTTGACACCTTCTTTACACCTATCAAGTTATGCTGCCTGCTGTGCACCTATCAAGTTCTAACACTTGATTTACACATCTTTGAGTTACAACACCTACTTTACAAATGTCGTGGTGATCTGACACCTTCTTTACACTTATTTGGTTTCAACACCAACTTTAAACTTGTTAGGTTTCGACACCTTATTTGAGCCTATTGAGCTTTGGCTCTTGATTTTTATGACTTAAACCTCGACACTGCTTTGCATTTTGGGGCTTTGGTGGTGTCGATGGGATCAAAAATATGATTAAGCATAACTTTTAACGAGTTTCTCTGTTTTTTTTTAAATTTCATGTTTTTTGTTGCTCTTCACATTGGAGGTATTCTTGTTATTTGAAAATTTGTCAATCCGATATAGTTTGGGTTACAAAATTTATTTTTAGCAAACTCAAGTTAGCCTAAAACCAATTATCGTAATGGATTTGTCTCTTGTTCCAATTCTTACACCATTGAACTATCTTGAGGGGAGAGTTAAAATACAAATCCTCTTGAGGAGTAAAAGGTTACACCAGATCACTATGGATAAAAACACGAACCGACAACAAATTGAAAAAATTTGAAGCGGTAAAACAAAAGTGATGAAGCCCATGGTCTATTATGCATGTCCATGTCTTCTGAATTTCTCTTTCATATTGAATCTGAAAAATAATCCTAATGAAATATGGACCATTTTGGAAGGAATCTTTGGGAAGTAAGACATAGTGAGGGGTCATAAGTTATAGAATGAGCTCATCAATTTGAGCCCCTATGAATTTGATATGATACATAACCTCTTCACCAAATTATAATCATTAAGGTTTTAGTTGAAATTATGTGGCATAGAAAAAATAGATGATCAATTGGTTCTTTCCATCCTTTCCAAATTGGGTTCCAACTATTTTGTCTTCATCTCTACCTTTTACACATCTAGAAGCACCATGGGAGATACATGGACAATACATCCCTTGGATAATTTTGCTTCGACTTACCTAGGAGCAAGACAAGCTTATTTAAATGGGTGCATTGAATTCCTCTAAACCTCATGCTCTACTTGTTGGACATGAGAAATTGAAGGATTTTAAAAAGAGAAGAAAAAAATAATAAGGATCATGAGAACAATAAGGATCAAATTGATCCCACCTCCAAATCAAACTCCGAAAATTCCTCTTCCATTATTAATTCAAAGAAAGAGAGGAACATATGTGTATTACAAATGCAAGCATGATGAAAATAAATGTATGAAGAAGAAGATTGACCACCTCACAAGTCTTATTGAGAAGAACAACATAGGTGTTCCTAAGTATTCAAACCATCTTCATCAACCCATGAATCCTCCAAGGTAAATGACCATGGAAAAGAGAAAGAGAAAAGAATCAAGGAAAAAACAAAGGGGAGAGCCCTAGGTACAGCTATACCACCAACTCCAACATGGGTAATTGATTTTGGTAAATCACATTATATGTCTTATTCACACTTGGAATTCCCTTCTTTGGGGCCATGTGACATGTCCTCTATATAATTGCGTGAAAAATATTTTATACGGGTTTATGGGAGAGGATTTGTGTTAGTGAGTGGAAGAACATTCAGTAATGTTCTCAATATTCTCTCATTGTCAATTAATGTCCTATTAGTCTACCAAATTACTCACCTTAGTCAGTGATTGCATGTTGATTTCACTCCAAATTCGGTGTATGCAATGCAAGAGAGTTACATAGTGACACTATCATTGCAATGGGTGTAGTTGATCATTAGACTCAACTCTATTCCATATATCACTTTGTCCCTCTAGATTCTTCTCCAAATTAACCTACACTTGATTTTATTTCTAATAAGAAGAATATTTCAAGTGATGAGGACTTCTCTTCTAGTACATATGAGTATAGTACTATTGGGGATTCACCTCCACCCTTGCTTTGTCACCTTTGAAATCATGAAGAGTTATTTCTTAATCCACTAAATTCAGTCCTCCGTTGACATTTCATGGAGAAGACACATTTATTGAAGACTCATCAAACATTGGGAAGTATAGTATATAAGTGAAGGGCCTCAACATTCCTTCTTTGTTGTTGCTTCAGATACAACATCCATTCATGGAGCAGTTGGCTCTTCTACTTTGTATGAAGAGAATAGTTAATTTTCTACAAACCACACTTTAGGTAGAGTGTTAGCATAGTCTATGTACATTATCTTATTATTAGACTAATTTTTATCTATTCCACTATTCTCTCCTTATTATTTGTATCTTCTCCATCCATTCAAGGGAATATTGTTTATTCAATATACCTATAAATATGTACCATGATTCTAATAATAATACATAATAATAAGACATATAAATTTCTATTCTCTCTCCACTGTTTCAGCCTCTCAATCAGTAAATGAGAATCAAATACTACGACCTCTCGTGTGTGTGTTTGAAGAATTATACCACTCAACCTGGAAGGATGTTGTGTGAAGGAAGAATTTTATGCAACTTGCATGAATATATTTGGTGCTAGAAGGAGGGAAACTTGGACATACAAATTTGGGTGAAGGAGGAAATAGCATGGAGTTTGATAAGACTATTACATAAAACAAAACAAAGCATTATCAATTTCTATGTGGACGTCCCCAAAAGATCTCTGTGGAAAATTTTTTACTTCTGCGTGAAAGTTTTAAGCTCCTCTCTGCATGGAATTTGACCATGTCACCTGTCTACATGGAGACAAGAAGTCTTCTACACCTGCGTTAAAAGTATAAGAAGATATTTTTGTTTCCTGGTAGAAGTAAGGATTCTGCATGATAATTACGGATGAATCAAAAACATGGACATCAAAAAGTGTTGTTTTTTTAGTTATTTCACCTATGCATGGAGAAAAGCATGTGGGAGAAAAATCATTCCAGTGACCTACGAGAGAGGCTTGAAGCTGCTGGTGTGTGGAAGTTGCGTAGTCTTCAACAAAGAGTTGGAGAATCTTGCGATAAAAATTCTTTTATCTTTCAAGCTGTTTGAGTTATTTTATTCCTACGGAGAGTTCTTGTATTTTTGTGGAGAGAAAGAAAACATGTGTGAAGTGGCATGGGATCTGACACTTGCATGGAGGAGTAGAAAATTATATATGTTCTTTTTCGCTAGCTAGGATTGCTAATAAACATATGGAGATTTGCTTAAGGAGCTATTGTGTGAGGACCATTGTTTCCTGTGAGAATGCCATTCATCCCTACATGAAAGAAAAAGGAGAGGAGAATTTGGCTATGTCAATCCCGAAAGTCATAAATAATATAAAAAGGTCATATATTGCCTAATAAAGAATCCTCTACCACGACAACGAAGCGTCTCTCGATAGCTAACACCGAATGACAAACATGAATAACACGATCGAGACCTCATTGAAGCCACAACATCAACGAGATTATTGAAATTTGGGACATAAATGAGACTATTGATAGCCACAACATCAACTCGCACACCAAGAAAACAGTCAGAAGATACTAAAAGCTCGATATTTTATTTTTCCTTACTCAATGAGATTCAAACATCGGTAACCTTATCTTTGAAAAATTGGTTCACAAAAGACTCTTGGACTATTTTATTTTCGACATCAGTTGCCAAGAAAAGTGATTTCGGGAAGAGCTATAAGCTAGCTATGATGCCGACTGTGAAGACTAAGAAGAATGCCCCACCAAGTGTTGATGTCTCTCAGCACACGAGTATCGAGAGCCTCTACGAGCTAGTACTTCACATCAGTGAGTCATAGTTGTAATATCTCTTCAAATAAGTATATAAATAAATTTAAAAAAATTATTAACAATGTCTACTCCGAAGTTGCTTCTCTTCGATGCTCAGTTGCTTAAAGGGCCCAATTTTGTGGCCTGGAAAACAAAGATGTGGAAAATCCTTCAAGGAAGGATTATGGGGCATCATGACTGAATCTATGCATGTTCCTACTACCCCGATGAATTAATGAAGTATGAGATAGCTATTGCCAAAGTATTAATGCTAATAATGCTCAAGTATCATTAACGATGTGCAATCACATGTTTGAAATGTGAAGGAACTAAAGGAGGCATGGGACAAGTTGGAAACCATTTATGATGCCAAAATAAGACTAAGAGCCTCCATCTTTAGTCAAAGATGCACACCCTCTCTATGGGTTTAGATGAGAAATTTGAGGAGTTCTTATGTCGTGTGGCTGAGCTGCAATTAGAGTTATTAGTGCTTGGTGAAACGGCAGATGACAAACTTCTCATATGAATCACCTTAAGAACACTCCCTTCTCAATTTGAAGTGTTCATTATGACACTCAATGGATCTACACAAACATTGGCATTAGAAGAACTTGTGAATTTTCGTAGGAAGAAGAGGCCATCAATTCATCCCAAGAGGACTCTCGGGATAAAGCCATGTTATCGAAGGGTCCCAAGAGGAGCCAAATCAAGTACAATAAAAACAATAGAAAGATCAAAACTCAAAGAGGTGGTGTCACATTTGCAGAACCAACACTCACGATATTGATCATTACTCGCACAATAGCTTGAAACAAGGGTATTCAAGTCGATTTAAAATTCAAATGAATTCCCCACTAGAGAAAGCACAAGGGACATCTCGCAACCCAAAATGATGAGTAGACTTAAGAAGGAGCCCATTGTTGTAAGAACCTTGTACTCATCTCTTTGACTTCACGACCCACAAAGAAAGTTTGGGTGAAAGAATCGATGCAAGTAAGCACATGTTAGGTGACAAGGAGTTGTTTTATTCACTAGAAAAATAACCCACCGGTGATCGGGTTTAGATAGCTGATGAAAAAGAATACGTTACATGAAGTAATAGGAAGATTCATCATTCCTATGGGACCATGAAAATGTTTGCTTACAAAGGTACTATATGTTCCTGGATTGACTAGCAACCTCCTGTCAGTGACTCAGTTATTGAATCATCACATGAAGGTAGAATTTTTTCTCCAAAATGGCATCAAATCATGTTTTATCTCAGGGAAAGGTAAGATTATTTCTATAGAATTTATAGAAAAGTTATTTGCTTTAGATACCGTTTCATCTTCTGCAATAGCTTTATCTGCATCAACAGTACAATCTACTACACTCTGGCATTTTAGATATGGACACTTATCGGCTAGTTCATTACATCAGATGAGTTCAAAAGAAATACTTCATGGACTACCCAAATTTTCCACTTCCTTGCTTATTTTCCTTGGATGTCTTATCGAAAACAACACCGAGATCCATTTCAGGCAAGCACCTTCCATGCAAAGAAGCATCTAGAGGTAGTTCATATCGATCTAAATGGCCTTCTGTCTATTTCATTTTCAATATTGAAGTACTTCTAACTATTTGTGGATGACCACTCTCATAAGATGTGGGTGTTTCTCTGAAGCGAGAAAAAGTGAGGCTCTCCAACATTTCTTGAAATTCTATCATCGTGTTATGAAACAGATCAAAAACCACATCTTCTACTTCACTCAGATCGAGGTGGAATTCACATCAAATAAGTTCTTAGCCTTCCTAAATGAACAATGTATAAAGTAGAACCCGAATGCTCCCTACACACCCGAACAAAATGGCATTGTTGAGCATTGCAATCACATAGTGATGGAGATGGCTCGTTGCATGCTATCAATAGCAAAGCTAGAAGAATGCTATTGGGCTGAAGTAGTACATATAGTTGTATTTCTTCTCAACAAGGCACTAAAAATGATTCTACGAATAAAACTCCAGCAGATGTATGGAGTGGTAAAAATCCATGAATTTATGATTTTTGAGTATTTGGTTGCATAACATACATGCATGTCCCAGCTCAGAAGAGAAAGAAGGTTGAGCCAAAAAGACTCCCGTGTATCCTACTTGGCTATAACACTACCTCGAAGGCATACCATCTCATGGATCCTGAGAAAAATAAAATATATGAGAGTCGAGATGTGGTTTGTGACGATTCATCCTTTGACTCAATAGTATCAACAAAATATCCACTTCCAACCACCTCTCACCGACTAGTCTCCGAATCAGATAATGAGCTAGAAGAGACTACTCAAGGAAAATAAATACTACAAGGAGAGCTATTTGTTGACCTTGGAGAACTGGATAATATGACTTGACATTGATCCACATGGAAACAACATAGTTCTTCTCAAAAGTAGCCAAGTTCTCATCCGAAGTGGGTACAAAGCACCATCAAGGACTCACATTTGCAACAACTCCTAGATACATCATTTGGAGTCAAAACAAGGATTTAAACAAGAAATGAGGTAAAATTTACACTCATGAGTTCATTGATTAATATCTCCGAGCCTGATAATGTTCATGATGCACTCAATCAACCTTAGTGGAAGGAAGCCATGGATGCAGAATATGACTCACTCATACAAAATAAGACATGGGAACTTGTAGATCTACCAAAAGGAAAGAAACCCATAGGCTACAAATGGATTTTGAAAACTAAATATAAGGCAGATGGATCCATCGACAAACATAAAGTGTGACTTGTAGTAAAATGACATGCTCAATAAGTGGGCATCAACTATGAAGAAACCTTTTCACCCACTGTGAAGATCAAGACCATCAGATTTGTTTACACAGTAGCAACACAAAAGGGATGGAGACTTCAGTAGATGGACATTAAGAGTACTTTCCTAAATGGTGATCTAAAAGAATAAGTTTACATGACCCAACTTGAAGGATTTGTTGATGAAGAACATCCTAAGAAGGTATGTCATCTCATCAAATCAACTGTGTTGATTGAAACAAGTTCTTAGGGCATGGTATATCAAGATCGATGATCACCTTTTGTAACATGGGCTCACTCATAGCTCTTCAAATTCAAATTTGTATGTAAAGAAGGTAAGAAAAGAAATTATCATTCTTGTTGTGTATGTAGATGATCTTGCAATCATTAGCGATTCGAGAAGATCAAGTTGATATTGTGAATAATTATCTCAAAAGAACCTTCGACATGATATATTTGGGACTACTACATTACTGTCTTGGCTTGGAAATATGGCAAAAGGAGCATCACATTTTTGTATCCAAGATAAAGTATGCCAAGAAACTCATGGAAAAGTACAAAATGTCTGATTATAAACCTATATCCACTTCCATAGAGAAAGGCTTGCAACTTTCAAGATTCCAAGACTCACCTCAAGTAGATGCTACTCTCTATAGGAAATTTGTTGGAGGAATCATCTACTTTACATATACTAGACTATATTTATGCTATGATGTTAGTTATCTTTCTAGATTCATGTAGTAATTGAAGAAATGCTACTAGAATGCAGAAAAGCATGTTTTGAGGTATGTCTGAGGTACAGTTGATTATGGTCTATAATATAAGAATGATTAATTATTCTTACAAGGATACGTCAACTCAGACCATGCTGGATCTGTTGATGACAAGAAATCAACTATAGGATATATATTTCATCTCGGATATGGACCTATCTCATGGATAAGCAAGAAGTAGAATGGTGTTTCTATCTCATCCACAGAGGTAGAATATTACACCACACGAGGAGTTGTGTGTGAAGTGATATGGTTACGTCACATTTTGGATGACTTGGGAATTCTTGAAAAATAGTCACCTATTCTCTATTGCGATAATCAGAGTGTGTTGAAGCTCGTGCAGAATCTATTTTTTCATGAATGAACAAAGCATATTGAGATTGATTGTCATTTCATTCAAGAGCACGTCTTGAACCATCACATTCAGCTCCAGTACTATCCTACAAAAGCACAAGTTGTCGACATTCTCACAAAATCTCTTGGAAAAGTGAAATTTGAACTTTTCAGGGGTCACATTTGTAAGAATAATGTAATAAGGGGGAATTTTAGCATAGTCTATGTACATTATCTTATTATTAGACTAATTGTTATCTATTCCATTATTCTCTCCTTCTTGTTTGTATCTTCTCCATCCATTCAGGGGAATATTGTTTATTCAATATACCTATAAATATGTACCGTGCTTCTGATAATAATACAGAATAATAAGAGATATCAATCTCTATTCTCTCTCCACTATTTCAAACTCTCAAAGAGCTCCATTAGGGATTCTGCGAGACACCTTCACATTTTCGTGGTGATCCACTCCCTCACCGCATCTAATTCTTATCCAGCAGACGTCTCAATAAATGTATCAATGTTATCCTCAAAGGCCTCATCATCTAGAAATCAGTGTTGTTATGTTGGAGAACATAATTCCAAAATTGGGAAATATGACACAATATTCACCACTCTTCCATCTAGTCTGCGGTCACTTACTTGTGCAGCTCATTTTCATGATAAATGATGGCTACAATCTATTATAGCTTTAAGTGGTGCTTTTTAGTCTTACCTTATTTTCCTTTCTCTCTTTTGGGGAGGATTTTTTTCCCACTTGGTTTTCTCCTTTTCTCCACTTTATGAGAGATTTGCATTGTACGTGGGTACCTCATCAGGCCTTGTTGTCGGGACCCACCTTTCTTTTCAACCCAAACTTATGGTTTTACCTACACGGTCTAATTAGCTTTCTTAGGTTAATCATAGGTTATTAGGGGAATGTACTTTAAGTCATTTTCTAATTGTGAGTTGAGTTAGTTACCTTTTTGGGTGACCTAATTTCTCACTATATAATGTAACCTCCTATGCATATTTTTGGCTAATTGGCTTATGCATGAATGAATGAAGAGTTTTCTTCTCTTGAGTGTTTTTGGATCTCACCTCTCCACACAGATTTATACTTTGTGCATTTGATCATATCCAAGTCTCAATCCTTGATTGTGGCCCACTCGACACATATCCATGCACTTACCTATCTACATATTACAAATTAAATAAAAAACATGACACAAGTTCAACATATATAATAAACTTAAATTAGAATTTTTCAAGCATTTTGACGCTTAGTTCTTCTTCCTTACTTTAAAAAAATTCTTGTGATGATATCTTATGTATAGAATAGTTGTCAAAATTTTCCCCAAGGATAAATTTCGATAACATGCATCAGAGTTTTGCAGTTCCAAGCATGTAGATTGATCCAGGAAAAATCATAAAAAAGGACTAAGTCCTAGTCCTAGGGGCAGTCGGGACATTTGGGACATCTAGGCGCGGATCGGCCGAAAAGCCTCTAGGTGGCCCGTGAAGCAAAGGGACATCTGGGGATGTGTAAGTACGCGGCGGCGCGAAGCCAATCCGGCCGAAAGAGGAAGAAAACGACTAAGCTCGCCGAAAGGACGATTCGGGACAGATAGATGCGAAATGGCACGCGAACCGGCCGGATCGGCCGAAATGAGAACAAACAGTCCGGAAGCAATTGGGACATTTGGGCCGTGATGACGCGAACCGGCCGGTTCACCCGAAACAGAGAAAGTTCGTACTGGGACATCCGGGACGAAGGGACGCGCGGGACGCGGATCGCCGAAGGAGCCGAAAGCCAATCAAACAACGCCACGTGTCATCGGCCAAATGAGGGACGAGGAAGCCCATTTCGGGTGGATCGGAAGTTTTTGGCCCAAGCAGTTTGGGACATCCGGGACATAAAGACGCGAAGGGCGCGAAGGAGCCGAAAGGGCCGAGAACCAACCAGATCACGACACGTGTCGCAGGGGAAAGAGTCCAAAGGTCAAAGGGTGAATTTTGAGGGGTCAGCCCGAGCCAATCAAAAGAGGACACGTGTCCTATGGAACAGGGAATGCGGAGCTCGGGAAGGAGTTAGAGAATTTGGCATGAGTTTTGGCCGAAAAGCTAAAAGCCAAGGTCTGCCCCGCGCCCCTGTCGGCCAATCAATGCATGCCACGTGTCCAAGTTTAAGGGGCCCACAAGGAAATTTCAAAAGAAAGCCCACCGAAAGGTAGAGGAGAGAGAATCACGTGACCAATCAATGCGTGCCACGTGTCATCCAGGTGGCAGAGCGCGGGAAAGATTTCAAAACACGTTTTCACCTGTTTTGTGCCCTAAAACTTCAGACCTCCATAACTTTCGATCCAGAGCTCGGATTTGCACGTTCTTTATATCAACGGAAAGCTTATGAAATTATCTGCATGATTCTAGGATCAATCTCAAATTTTGGTGCAGTCTAGAGAGAGAAAATTGAGAAACAGATCTGACGCGTGATCATGGCCAGAAGCGACGTTTCAACAACCAGTTTTAATGCACATGGGTCGCATTCTTCTTCAGCATGGCCAGAAGTGATGTCTCAACCACCGATTGTAATGAAGAATGCGTTTTGGTCAATGGTTGGGCTGCTTACATGTTTTCCTATGTTTTCTGTCTCCTAGGCTCGACCCATGCATTGTATAAAGCCAGATTTGGCTCATTTTAAAAGGGGACATAACAAGTTGCTCATCTTTTCTACTCTGCCCTCCGTTCTTTTCTTCTCTAGGGTTGAAAATGGAGCTCGAACCTCCTCCCGCTTCGTAATGGTGTTTTTACCTTTACTAATGAAATGATGTTCTGTGTAAACTTCTGGAGCAACAAAAACGTGTTTTGTGATGCATCTGTCCATCCTTGCTCGTTCTTCACTTGTTTTCCTCTTGCCTCTCTTCATTGCAGGTATTTGTGCATGTTTGAATGTTCATTGCAGGTTTGGAGCTGTGTTCATGGAGTTTTGGGACATTTTCTGTGTGAAATCTATCCTTGGGCCTGTGATGCATCTATCCATCCTTCCCATTGCTCACCTCTCTTTGTCCCATGGCAGTTTTGATAGAGGTTCAACATTCTCCTTCTCTGGTGTATCACCGTTTTAGTGTAGGCTTTTGCTGTTTTTCCCTTCTCTCTCTCTCTCTGTCTCCTTGGCATGGTTAGATTAGGATTAGATTAGCTTTGCCCTTTGGAATAGCTTGTGGCAGGTAGTTTAGGAGCAGGAACCAGCCTTCTCTGGAGATTCCTTTCTCATTTTATAGGTCCCACACCTGGAGAAAGGATTCAATGTTGTGCAATCACACTGGATGCCTGAGTGATCAACCTAGAAGCCTGATCTACATCCAGGGGTGCTGTGATTTTGCACTAACAGTTCTGGCACACCGGTGGGACCTTAGAGGTCTTCCACTTCATCTTTCACAGGTTGGTGTGTTCCTGTGAAGATTTCAGCCTTTGGAGGCACTTACAAACACATCTGGCGACTCCATCTGATCAGCAACTCATTTCTAAAGTTGCAGACCTGTTTTCCATCCATTCCCTTCCATATTTCTTTCCATCTCTTTCATTCTTTTCCATTCCATGAGGTTGTGCAATCATGACTTCGTTTCCATCATGGAATTCACATCAACAACAGCAGTATATCACACCTCCAACATGTTTTACAAATCTTCCAAATCAGCATTTTGAGCAGATTCAAGATCAGTATGCATACCCATATGAGCAGCTGTGCCAAAGTCAGTTTGGCTATGGAGCTTTCCAAGAGCAAGAGTATGCATATAATGAAGACCATCAGATCCAAGATGCTGGTCTGTTGGAGAAAATCCAAAAGATGGAGGTAAAGATGGTGCAGTCCAGAGCAACAACTCAAATGAGAGCTTTCAGAATCGGTTACAGGACTCCTTGTCCATGGGGAGGCCCTTTTCCAAGACACTTCAGCCCTCAAGAGAAGCTGGACTTCATGATAAAGATGCTGCCCCAACTTGCACAATGGACAGCAGAAATAGAGGCCTATACATTCGGTGTTGAACAACCTTGTCAATGGGTAAGTTCTACACCATCATCCGGTTTTTCTCTTCCCATTACTCAAGCAGCATCATCTCATTTGGACTTGCAAATTTTAAACTCTCCATCTGCTGTCCCAAATGTTGATCCCATGTCTCCACCTCTCAGTCTTCCAACACACCTCAATTCTTCTTTCCTTTTTCCTTCTAAACAGTCATCCCCTCCACAAGAGCTAACAGAAATACCCCCTCCTCCAAAGAAACAAGAGTTTCTACCTCCACCACCACGAAAAATTGCCAAGCCATTTGAGTTACAATCCACTTCTCCTCTTGCATCCCCAATTCCATGTGGGGAAGAAGAAATTGCAAAAATCAGCCATGAAGGACAGCAAGAAGAGGAGCCCGACAGAAAAGAAATGACAGACAACTTGAGGAGTTGGGCTGCTAAATCTGGGATAACAAAGATCCCCTTAATGGTTAAACCTACAGAAGAGGCTGAGGTTGAAAAAATGGTGGTCAGGACTGATTTTGTTGCACAATCAGCCATAAAGGAAGAAAGCTCAGAAGAAGATCTTGCAGTCCCAACTTGTCCTCTAGAGCAGCAGATCGAAGAGTTTGACTTGACAAACTTCATGCTGGAGGAAGAGTTCAATCAAAAGCAAGATTGTCTTCAAACATTGGAGGAAGGAGAAGCTGCTCTAAATCCAAAAGAAGAGGAGCACATTCTAGTTGTGGGGGAGAAAAGTGCAGATCCAAGAGCTCTGAGCACAAAGCAGGCTACAGGAGAACCTTCAGTTCTTCTTTCTACTTCACCTCTCTCAAGTTCCAGTGCTGAAGAGGAGTTTGACCTCTCAAACTCAATGTTGAAGGGAGAAAGAAACCATGGTGGTCAAGTTACAGATCAAGAAGACACCATGGAGGAAGTTGAGCATTTGCAGCAGGACAGCAATGAGGCAGTTTATCTGTCAGATTTGGAGGACTGTTTTGATGGAGAAGAGCCGGTTGAGTTTCCACCATTCTCTCTTTCATCATCCACATTCCAAACACAAGAGTCTGCTGTCCTGAAGGAGAACATTCATTTGCAGTAGCCTGCATCTTATAACAGACTCTTCGGAATCAAGATTGGAAGATTTTAATCTTTCATGTTCTTCATTGGAAGAAGAGAAAGGGTAGAAGGGTTCTACCATTGCTTCCACACCATCCATTCAAGGTCTACAAGAAGACTCCATTCTTGGAGTTGAAAATCAGAGCTATGGGCATATCAAACTGATCAGACCTTGCCCAATCAGGTATTTGGCTTCATTGGAGCCAAAGGAGAAGTCACAACCAGTCATGCTTGCTTCTGAGCATGAGGGTGAGCTACAAAGTATCAAGGATCAGCTGTCATACCTCTTCAACCCAAATGCAGAACAACTAAAAGAGGTATTGAATTTTCCTTCAGCTGATACCTTGATGATTTGGGTGGAAGATCAACTTCTTGTTGATTTCCCACTCATCCTAACAGCCATGATCAGCTCCAAATCAATTGCATGGCTGCCACTTTTGAGAAAGGGAAGCTATTTCTCACAACCAATTGCAGGGTTTGTTTAGCTTGCCTTTGCTCCAGTTAGAGTAGAGTAGGTAGGTTTGCTTTCAGTAGAAGAAGTGCTTGTGCACACTCTGCATGTTTCATTTTGGAGCATGTATGATTTTCAGTTCTGTACATAGTTTTGTTGTGCTGGTTTTGCTCTTGCACAGTTCATTTCAGTGGCATTTTGGTGAGAACAACTCCATGTCCGGTGGGATTCAAGTGGCTCAGAGGGAAGTTTTCAAAGTTCAGATCAGTTTTCAGGCTTGCTTATGACTCCATGCCCAATGGATTGCTTCAGGCTACTGATCATTCATCTAGCAGGTAGATGACCCCACTGAGTCGCCAAACTGTTGTCAAAATTCCCCCCCAGGGTAAATTTCGATAACATGCATCAGAGTTTTGCAGTTCCAAGCATGTAGATTGATCCAGGAAAAATCATAAAAAATGACTAAGTCCTAGTCCTAGGGGCAGTCGGGACATTTGGGACATCTAGGCGCGGATCGGCCGAAAAGCCTCCAGGCGGCCCGTGAAGCAAAGGGACATCTGGGACAGAAGTACGCGGCGGGCGCGAGAAGCCGATCCGGCCGAAAGAGGAAGAAAAATGACTAACTGCTGAGTGGGACAGTTCGGGACAAGAGTACGTGAAGTACGCGAACCGGCCGGATCGGCCGAAATGAGAACAAACAGTCCGGAAGCAATTGGGACATTTGGGCCGTGATGACGCGAACCGGCCGGTTCGCCCGAAACAGAGAAAGTTCATACTGGGACATCCGGGACGAAGGGACGCGCGGGACGCGGATCGCCGAAGGAGCCGAAAGCCAATCAAACAATGCCACGTGTCATCGGCCAAATGAGGGACGAGGAAGCCCATTTCGGGTGGATCGGAAGTTTTTGGCCCAAGCAGTTTGGGACATCCGGGACATAAAGACGTGAAGGGTGCGAAGGAGCCGAAAGGGCCGAGAACTAACTAGATCATGACACGTGTCGTAGGGGAAGAGTCCAAAGGTCAAAGGGTGAATTTTGAGGGGTCAGCCCGAGCCAATCAAAAGAGGACACATGTCCTATGGAACAGGGAATGCGGAGCTCGGGAAGGAGTTAGAGAATTTGGCATGAGTTTTGGCCGAAAAGCTAAAAGCCAAGGTCTGCCCCGCGCCCCTGTCGGCCAATCAATGCATGCCACGTGTCCAAGTTTAAGGGGCCCACAAGGAAATTTCAAAAGAAAGCCCGCCGAAAGGCAGAGGAGAGAGAATCACGTGACCAATCAATGTGTGCCACGTGTCATCCAAGTGGCAGAGCGCGGGAAAGATTTCAAAACATGTTTTTGCCTGTTTTGTGCCCTAAAACTTCAGACCTCCATAACTTTCGATCCAGAGCTCAGATTTGCACGTTCTTTATATCAACGGAAATATTATGAAATTCTCTACATGATTCTAGGATCAATCTTGAATTTTGGTGCAGTCTAGAGAGAGAAAATTGAGAAACGGCTCTGACGCATGGATCATGGCCAGAAGCGACGTTTCAATAACCAGTTTTAATGCACATGGGTTGTATTCTTCTTCAAAGATGGCTGAAGTGATGTCTCAACCACCGATTGTAATGAAGAATGCGTTTTGGTCAATGGTTGGGCTGCTTACATGTTTTCCTATGTTTTCTGTCTCCTGGGCTCGACCCATGCATTGTATAAAGCCAGATTTGGCTCATTTTAAAAGGGGACATAACAAGTTGCTCATCTTTTCTGCTCTGCCCTCCGTTCTTTTCTTCTCTAGGGTTGAAAATGGAGCTCGAACCTCCTCCCTACTCTGTAATGGCGTTTTTGCCTTTTACTAATGAAATGATGTTCTGTGCAAACTTCTGGAGCAACAAAAAACGTGTTTTGTGATGCATCTGTCCATCCTTGCTCGTTCTTCGCTTGTTTTCCTCTTGCCTCTCTTCATTGCAGGTATTTGTGCATGTTTGAATGTTCATTGCAGGTCTGGAGCTATGTTCATGGAGTTTTGGGACATTTTTTGTGTGAAATCTATCCTTGGGCCTGTGATGCATCTGTCCATCCTTCCCATTGCTCACCTCTCTTTGTCCCATGGTAGTTTTGATAGAGGTTCAACATTCTCCTTCTCTGGTGTATCACCGTTTTAGTGTAGGCTTTTGCTGTTTTTCCCTTCTCTCTCTCTCTCTGTCTCCTTGGCATGGTTAGATTAGGATTAGATTAGCTTGCCTGCACTGGAATAGCTTGTGGCAGGTAGTTTAGGAGCAGGAACCAGCCTTCTCTGGAGATTCCTTTCTCATTTTACAGGTCCCACACCTGGAGAAAGGATTCAATGTTGTGCAATCACACTGGATGCCTGAGTGATCAACCTAGAAGCCTGATCTGCATCCAGGGGTGCTGTGATTTTGCACTAACAAGAATATCTTAGGGTTTTAGAGCATTCTATATTATACTACAAGCTAACCGAGAAAATGAGATGTTCATAAAGGATCTATCTTCCTTACAAATAGATGCGACATTACTAAATGCATACTTATCATAATATTGAATTTGAAATTATAAATGGTAAATAGCAAGATTACACATTTTCCAATGTTTCTATTAAATATTTACACATTCACATCAATTAAAAATAAAAAATTCATCACATTAACTACATATAATACAAACTCTTTGATTTATTCAATGATTCTTGTGTAATGTTTCTTAATTTTTGTTATTTATTAAATACATAAATGCTTTACACCAAGAATTTCATACATCATTTAAATATTATCATTAAAACTTTCACATTAAATGAAGGAAAAGAGAACATTCTCTACCAAGAATACATCACAGAGCAGGAAAATTGTAAGAGCCCCCACCCCTCCCCCAAAAAAAAAAAAAAAACATTTAAAGAAAATTTGTTAACGAATATGGGAAAATTTACTTTCGCACTAATGATGAATATGAAGAAAATACAAATATGTTGTCACCAATTGCATTTTATATGCTACCGCTCGACATCATATTTTATGTTATCGACTACTAGTATATAATGTTGGACAAAAATATATATAATTTTATTGATAAATCATATTTTTGACAATAACAATTAAAACAATCGTCTCGATAAGAAATTTGTCCTCATAAAATTTGAGGCAAACTAAAACAATTTTAAAAAGTGATTTTTGTGAAAAAATACGATTTTGCTAATTTAATATGGGATATTTTTTAATTGCTTTTATGTAAGCAGTTAAATTGATAGTCTCAATGAGAAATATGGCCTCCTAAAATATAGCGCAAGAAAAAAAATTCCATACTATTTTTTTAATAAATGCTACCAAATTGTAGCTTTTTTATGTGTTCTCGATCGATAGGTAGCATAAAATATGCTACCAGCTGACATCATATATTATGTTATTGGCTAGTAGCATAAAAACATGCTACCGGTGGGTAGCATATTTAATGCTACCAACAGTAGGCCAACAACATATTTTGTGTTGTTGGATGGTAGCATAAAAATGCTACAGGCTGGTGGCATATTTTATGCTACTGGCAGAGAACATATTTTATGTTCACGGCCGGTAGCATAAAAAAAGCTACTGTTGGTAGAAAATTTTATGTAATTGGCCTACAACATATTTTATGCTCTTGGTCTGGTAGGATAATTATTGCTCATCGGACAACAACGTTAAGGTGAATATTGCAAATTTCTATTTCATGGGAATGACGAATTGACCATAAAATTAACATGTACCCAAAAAAATTTCGCGACCCGATCCTCATTCCTACCCTAAAAATGAATCAATTTCAAATTTCAAAAACTGGCATATTCATGAATTAACGAATATTCACCACTAAAAATTTTCATATCATAGAGACTTATAAAAACACTCTATAATTTATAATACATGTAATGATTGCAACAATTTATCTTAGTTTATGCCAAAACAATATTGGATATTTGACATAGTACAAAGAATATAGAAAGAGTCATTTATCGTTCCTTTCCACTCAATGGAAGGGATGTTTCCTTATAAAGCCATAACTACTTACATATTTTCTTCTTCCAAGAAAGTTATTTCAACTATTTTACATTTATCCATATATATGTTTTGGATTCTAAATTCAAGGGGACCCACATGGCCTCTATTTGTAATTTGTGTTGGTACTATTTCCATTGTCTTCATGTGCAAAAGTATCTTCCCATGCCAATTGTTGTAAAATTCAATGGATTTTTCATCTTTCAATATAATTTCTTTCCGTAGCAAAAAAATTCAAAACATGGTAATATAAAAGCTTAGTATTTAGTAGAAATTATATTTCTCATGCATTAATATATTTTTAAGATAACAATAAGGGAATTTTTACTAGGATCCTAGGTATAAAAAGTCCTAAAGCCTAGATACAAAAAATAAGACCGAAAGAAAAACAAAAAAATAAACAATCAAGTTATAACAATAAAACATCAACTGTGCAACACCAGAGCATAGAAAATGAAATAATCCAAATGAAGATTGATATATTTGAGTTATATGTGTTGGGGTTGAGTGCATCTTAGAAGAGACTCTTTTCTTTTTTCGTACAACCGTCCACTCCTAACTTAAATCGCAATAGTATCGAGGACCGAATGGGAGAAAATTTCCAATAGAAGAAATAGGTTGTAATATAGAGCTAGCAAAAGAAGAGGGTTTTTCCCTCTCCTTAATTTACCTATGTGAGGCTTGGTGAATATGAATCACAAATATTGGTTCATTAAGTAGCACTTGAGGGGGAAACATTACAAGAGAAGAATCAACCCTAGAGGGACACATTGAAGGAGTAAAAGGAACAACAAGATCAGATGAAGCATTAATAATAAAGTGAGAAGGGGAAGAATCCTTCCACTAGATTGGATTAACGCCTTTTCTACTCTTAGATTACCAAAAATCCTCCATCAAATTTTCAGTTTCAAAGCATTTATGCATCAACATCTTAACATGAGGAAATAAAACCCAAAACTCACCTTGGTTCATATAGTTTACATGACCATGCAAGGAAAATTGTAGTGGTGAATATACATTAATTCATGAATATTACAATTTATAAACTTTGCAATTAGCAAGTTTTTAGGTTAGGAATTAGGACCAGGTCACCTAAATTTTTTGGGTATAGGATAATTTTAGGTGTCAATTCACCATTAGCATGAAATTAAAATTTGTGATATTATCCTTTATGATGCCTTCCGATAGCATTTTTTATGCTATCGGCCAATAGTACAATACATGTTCTTGTCTAGTAGCATAAAACATGCTACCAACTCGACAACATATTGTATTCTACCGACCGGTAGTATTTTTCGATGTTTTCATTCAACAAAAAGGTATGAGATTGTTTTTTTACTATGCCATATTCAGGAGGGCAGATTTCTAGTTGAGATGATCATTTTAATTGCTAACATAATTTTTTTAAAAAAAATCCATACAAAATTAGTGAAATCTGTATTTTTTCACAAAAAAATAGATTTTCTAAAAAAATTCTTTACGTCATCTTTTGTGAGGACATATTTCTCGTTGAGTTGGTCAATTTAACTACTATTGTCAAAAAATCATTTTACAAAAAATTACATATGTTTTTTGCCGACATCATATACTATCACCCACTACATATCTTGTTAGTTGAAAATTTCTACCATCCAACAAAAATATTAAATTATTCGTCATTCATGTGAAAGTGTGTTTTTTTGAAATTCACCAAATACTTTGTACTATTTTTTTTAAGGGACCCTTAAAACTTTTGTTATCACCATGTTATTATTCGAAATAGTAATCTATCGAACCTACTTACAATAAATATTGTAATCATGCTCTCAAGTGTGAAATTCAAAAATTAGTATAGGATGGATTGTTTGTATTTAATTCGATATATTTTATATTTAGAAGAATATTTGTATTAAGCTCATTTGGCTATACATGTTGATGTAAAATATGGTCATTTATGTAATCTAGACATGCCGTAGAAATTCCGAGTAATATATGTTTTTTCTAAGACTTCTATTAATATGAGGAACTTGTATTCATTTTGAGAATGAGAATGGAAAGCACTAAAGTTCTGCTAAAAATATTATTGAGCTTGGAAGGTATGTATTTTATGTTTATTTTATTTGTTCTACCTTCCCGTTTTACTTTTGGTATTAGAGAAAGAAATCTTTTTTTTTCTAATTTTAATTGGTGCACAACCCAAAAATAAAGGAAAATCTTGATATCATAAGAAAAATAATTTTATGTCTGTAATTATTTTACAATATAATCAATGTAGTAGAGAGAACAAAATTAGTTAGTCTTAGATTCAAATTCCATTTTTGTGATGCTTAGAAATTTATGACTTTTGATATATAAAAGAAAAAAAAAATCTCTCGGGATTTATGGGAATAGTTGAGAAAGGGTTCAATGAACCTCCGCATGAGGAAGCGTTTTAGCTCCTTGATTAGGCTAACAAAAAATTTTCTCAAAGAAAATATTAAAAAAAGATACAAAGGTCATGCTATTCAAAAGGCCATGGGTGAGTAAATTTTCCATAGGATTTCTCAAACAAATATGCTTATGTAGGCAATTGATAGTTTAGAAGTTGTCTACTTGGGATTTAGTAAGCTTAAATTTCTTAAACTACACATTTTAAGAAGTTTCTTATTAATCAAGCATGAAGGAATCTTATTAACTAGACCAGTTCTTCACCTTGGTCATGAGTGTGGTGAACCAAGTTAGATATCATGGAAAAAAATTTACGATATTGAAACATAAAATGTGTATTGGAAAGATCCTTATAAATTTAAATAAAAAATTGATGCCATTGTAGTGGCCATAAAAGAGTCTAATGAGTTGACCTAAATGAATATTGACGAATTAATTTGTTCTTTATTTTGACATGAGTTTATAATTAACAAAATAAATAATTCCTCCCTAAAGCATGTCTTCAAGAGTTAAGTTTCTATTGGAAGAGTCACAGAAAATCAAATTCTATAGCAGAGGTAGAATTTTGAGATGAGGTGTAAGGAATAAAACTCTAGATAGAGGTGGTCAAATAAGTCAAAGTTCATACTTTTCAATTTTTAGAGCGCACAACAAGACATAAAACATTGAAAAGCAAGGCCAAAGGTGTGGAATATCTAATGTTTAGTAGCATTCATGTAAAAAAGTACGACGTTATGCAAAAAAATACATAGTGAAGTAATTTGATTTAAGCAAAATGTAATTTTTTCAAAATAAATTTAGTATTTGTAGAGCCCGCTTCCCTTCGACACCTTTTTTATTATTGTTTTTGATACTATCATCTGCACTTATGGATATATTATAGTTTTTGATATAGCATGTTAGTAGATATCAAAGATACTGAACTGTTATTGATTTGATTCTTATATGATGCATATGGACTATTGGAGACATTTGATGTTGATATTGATATACTTTTGACATGGTTATTTATCTGTAATTCTGACATGTGATATATTTAGTCATATTGATAATTGGATTAATGTGATGATCATTTTGACATGAATGAGATGTGGAATAGAAATGTGCTAGAAAATTGTAAGTATTTACATAGTTGATATTAATTCATATATAGTTGATTTTAGATTTATATCACATATTTGGCATGAATGTTTTAATGCAGCCATGAGGTCGAAGGAGGTATTCTCTATTCTGTAGCTATATTATATTCACAACAATACCGAGGGATTGGAGACGATTCACATCGGAATTCGAGAAGAATTTAATTAGGGTCACCATGGCAACATGTAATTGTGTGTCTGTTAGAATTATTTAGTTAGGAAAAATTGTGACCTAGGGGGTCATATATTGTTTTGTTTTAATTTCCCTTTCTATTATATTATTATGTGTAATGTCCTTAGAACCCTTAGTGTGTGTAAGAAATTTAATAAAGGATCTTTTAAGATTTTAAGGTAATGAATTTAATAATTTAGCATAAGGTTAACCTTGTTAGGATTGAACTTAATTGAAAAGAAGAAAATATCTAATTTAAGTAAATTAATCCTTGTTACCTTCCTATAGAACATTTGATAAATGGACCGTAGAGATAATTGTGTTAACATGTAACTTTCAACTCGACCTGATTCTTCAATTGTAAAATTGAGCTAAGTAGTGTAAGTAAATTAATGAACCCTAAAGGTTAAGCACCCTTGTAACATCCTTGTACCTTAACCTTCTTTGTACCCTTCTCTTTAATAAAAAGCATTTAGTCACATTTTCGGGTTAAGTGTTAGGTTGAAGTATGTTCTTATAATGTCATTTTCATGGGCATTACACTTGGTATCAGAGCCATGGGTTCAAAGCTTGGACCCTTGGGCACACCTAGAAAACATGAAACATGAACATTTAACCTAGTGTAAAATTGATTCTTTTAAATCTAGAAAACCACAATGTTTGATAATTATATGAAATAGAAAACTTAGAAAACTAAAACAAGACCTAGAACAATGAACTAACTCTTGCCTTGATTTTTGCAGGAGGCGCAGATTAGGTGAGGGGTCTTTTCATATAGACCTAGATATACCACCACTAAAGCATAGTGGCCATTCTACCTCAGATTTTATAGATGCTTCATGACATCAATGCCGCTATACGCAGAGAGCCCTTGGGAGGATGATTTACTAGACAAGGTATGGATCTATCAGTAGATTTCTAGCTATCCCCTTGAAAAAGTGAGAGGCATATGGCAGAGAACTTCCATGCAGAGTCGGCTAGGCGAGTCACCACAAAGAGGACATGGGGATAGGATCTCCGGACATAGGGACAGATCTTGGAGCATACAAAGAGACCTAGGGGTCATCAAACGTCAACAACAGACCATATCAGGGAGATCCTAAAGCTACGACCATCTCACTATTTAGGTGATATAGGAAGTTTTCATGTAGAGGCTTGGTTGGTGAGCTTGAGTGGATGCTTCAAGCTCTACCCTTGTACTAGCAACACGAAAGCTCATGTTGTGATCCATCTTTGGCTGCAGATGGATCGGGAATCTAGTAGAGGACCAAGGAGTAAAAGCTCCATGTTGTTTGAGACAGCCAGTCCGGGAGTTATTTTAGGAGTGGTTCGGGAGTAGTTATTTTCCTAGGAGGTTTATACAAAGAATGGATAGATGGGTTTTATAACCTCCGTCGAGTGCATCGATGATTTGTATCTGTGTATGAGAGTTTATTTATGGACCTACTCAAAGATGTCGATTATATACTGAGGATGAGCAGTATAGATTCACACGTTTATATAGGGCTTGAACTTGGAATTGTGAGGTGTGGTGTGTATTAATTACCCATAGACATTAGCGAGAGGGCATGGAGAAGGCATATATTGTAGAGGATACATGGGGGAAGACACAATAAGCAAGAGATAGAGTATGGAACCATATCCATTAGATGCAAGATAGTAGGTCAAAGGGGTCGGGTTTATCCTCCATGAGGTGGACAAAGCATTTAGGAAAGGCTTCATTTAGGCCACCACAATAGCAAGAGACCCACCCACCTTATAGACCTCCTCAAAGATTTAATGCATAGAGAGGACAGAGTATGGGGCCTCCTCCTAGGTGTCTAATGAGGAGACAGGGTGCACCGAGAGCTTAGTCAAGAGGAGATCGTAAGTAGAGACCTCATCATCCATAGCCTTTGATCGTCGGGATCCCCACTCGGACATCTAGAGTTCCGGTTGGAGCTACATCCCACTAGAGAGGACTAGGTAGATGTTATGGTTGTGGTGTTGCTAGACATCATTGGAGAGATTTCCCACAAAACCCTAACAAGGGTAAGATGTAGAGCTCGGATCATGTTATTGGTGATATGACATGAAGTCATCGAATCTACGCACCGGTCGAGAACCTACAAGTGAGCACCATAGAAATATTGACAATTTTTGCACTTGTGTAAAAATGGGCAACTCAAAACTTCATCATTACGATGAAAAGTCTTGGGTGAAGTATACCTAAGCTAAGGAAGTTTTTATGTTATTTGTTACTGCTGAATTAGTTACAAGATTAAATGAAATCTGTAGTTATGTGTGTTGTCACAAAACAGAATAGATCACATAGTCTGCAATTTCATGCCATCTTCAGCAAAAGAACACAAAGCCCTAGAAGGAAAACTATGTTGTCTTGATGAAGATGAAAATTACAGAGTAGGTGAAGTGCTCAGTCTTAAAGCAGCAAATAGAAATGTAGATATCAAAAATCCAAGGTTCATTACTAAATGTTACGAGTTCTCTTCAATGTTATTTCTATTATGATTAAGACATTCAATTATGTTACTAAGTTTTTAGTTCATTATACAATCCATACAGAGAAGCTAGAATGTAGAAAGAAATATACAACTCATTTACAAAATTCAATGTTTTATTCATAAGGAATTTTCAAATGTTTCGCACATAATCCGAGGGATGTAACTAAAAATTAAAGTACATATACTAAAATAAAAGGTACACATGCATGAAAGAGAAAGCAAAGTAGTATGAGTGAAACCATCATTTCCTTGGGGTTTCTTTCTTTAACTAAAAACATCTCAATTTCCAGCTTCTTCTTCATCTTCGTTGTAGAAGCAATTACACCTGAAAAGAAAAAGAAAAAAAAACTCTAAGCTATGAGCTCAGGGATCAAGTCATATTCCTATATTGTCCTACTTTATCTATATGAATCTCTAATAACAGGAGATGTGGTTTACTTGAATAAAAAAATGCATACATGCTTTATTCACTTCGAAGGAATGGAGAAAGAGAAGGGAAAAGAAGAAAATATGGACATAAGAGAGGCCAAAAAGCCTAATTATTTTGTAACTATTTTCTTGAGTGTGCAAGTACAAGGTTGTAGCCAATGAAAAATAGACAAGTCATAAGTGCATGCAATAAAAGGAAGAATGTAGCTAAGAGTTTCAATAATTGTTCTAAAGTGGAAGAAGTTACGCTTTAGAAGAAACACTAGTAATAGAAGCACATGTTTTAGTTTGCAAGAAAAGGAAGAAGTCGAATTTGAAATTTGATGTTTGGTTAAGGAAGAAAGGTTTACTACTGAAATAGAATAGAAGAAAAGAGTCTGGAAAATTTTGACAGGGCTTTGCCATGTAAAATGGACATTTACAACTTTCCATCATGTTGCTTTTAACTACTAGATGCTTTAAAAGAGTTATTTGAATCAAATAAGTGATACAAAGAAGCAGTAAAGCATGCTATGATCAATATAACACAACTATGATGTCTCATTTTATTTACCAATCCAGCTTCAAACATGAAGTGTCATAATTCTATATTTAGAAATCGGAAGATACAATTACTATGTTGGAAATGGATGGAAGATAGAATTCTGAAAAAAATTTGCCAAGGCTTCGCCATGAAAAATCAACATCTTAAATATTTCAGAAATCCGGAAAAGTTGTTATAAAGGAAATAAAGCCTCTATCTAAAAGAAACAAGCTTCAGAGATCAAAATAAATGTAGGATTTACATCTACAAAGATAAACGTTCTCTATAGTTTCAAAATAGATGAGCTATTTACAAATCCAGAAAGCATACTATGAAGCTTCATGATTTACTGATTGAACAAATGATAAGCATGCAAGTGTCTAATTGATCATTTCAGGCTACAAGCTTTCATTATAACTAAAGCAAGTACTTCATGTTTTAATACACAAGTGAATGGAATATCAAAACATCAACTAGGTGTGTCAAAATGTCATACGAAGCATCAAAATGGTAGAAATAAAGCATCTGAGCATCCTAACTATTCCTGTAAAAAATTTGAAAGAAGAAACAGGGTCATCAAGTTCAGAACTAAAGAAACTAGACTCAGAAACAAGTTTCAACTTGAAATGGCTGAGGTTGAACCAAGAGATCACATGAAGTGTAAGAAAGAGATGAATGTCAAATGCTCCAAAACAAAGGTCCTAAAAAAAAGAACCAAAATCTATACTCGAAATCGACACTCAAAAGATTGCAATTACAAATGTAGCTACAGGCTAAACATGCATAACTAAAGCTTGAAGGCTCTCCACAAATGAACACCATGAGTAGTTCTAGCACATTGGAGGATCCTGATAGCTCAAATGTCAGAACAACTCATTTCATGACAAAGGGATTCTTCTAAATGAGAAAGGAATTCGATAATACATGTTATAGTTGGGAAATCAAAGAAATCGAGGCTTCAAGGTTCATTAATGATGGTTTCCCTTTCTATGCAAACCAAAATTCTCAAACAGATAGGGCTAAATATGTAAATACCCACAAGTCAAAGTGCTAGATCTGGAACATTGATTCAATGGTAAAAGAGCAAGCTAAGTATTGATCAAATAGCAACAAATGATTATTTTATAGAGTAGAATAAAGATTCACAAACTCAAAATGGTGGCTTTCGGATCTTCACATACGGACACAGATTTTGAAGAAAAGTTTGAACTCAAAACAATGCAACCAAAATCAATCAAATCTTACATCATTGGACGAGCTAAAACTCAATGATTAAAATACCGGTCATTAATAATGACATAAGAACTCACCATAGATAATTGAATGGTCAAAAATTTTGAGCAACCGGATGATGAAGCGAGAGGTCCACATGCCCACAAAAATTTCAAACTTGGGAGTTAATTAAGAGTAATAAATTATAGAACCCAAATAACTTTCCAAGAAGATCGGTGATATATTTAAAGGAGAAAACAAAATTGTATGTGTATAAGAGGAAATTGTCTTACCTATAACGACTATGGCAGCTAATAGACTAAAGAGATCCTGAAAATAGAGAAGAATCAAGCTTCAGAACTCACCATGGAGGCCATTGCAAAAAAAATCAAATCTACAAAGTTCGAGAGAAAGGACACATCATTACATAAAAACCCTGTCCAACTTCGAAAAAAACCAGAGAACTATAAATCCAATCTCTAAATCTTACTCGAGAAGATATAAAATCCAAGCTTTAGGAAAGTGAAAATGACTAAGAGTTTGAATACCTATGTTCTCAAATCTATAGAGATCGAGAGAAAGGAAAACCCATGAAGACCAAGAAGTATATCGTCTTAAGAAAGTTTTTCAACCATGAGATCTCAAAAGGTAAACTAAGATCTCATGGATTTTGCCACCAAAGACCAAACGAACAGTAACAATCTCCAAGAAATAACCATGGTACAAAGTAAACCTCACAGAGTTCTGAGAACTCGAAAGTCGGACACAAAGTAAAATCTTGAGAATGACCAAGGCACGCCATGAAAACTCAAGGAATTAAAACTTATGATCCCCTCCATAGAAGCTAAACACCCAGATCTCAAAATGATAGAGAAATATCAATGTTGAGCTCTCATGGCTGCACAAAAACCATGAAACCAGAGATAAGAACCAAAAAGTGCCGACTATGAAAACTTGATAATGATAGAGAACTTTTACAGAGGAGGAGCTACAAAATATAGGTAAACTGAGCTCGAATTAACAACAAAATAATAGCGTTGGGGAAAAATTTTCCAGGCTTCACCCGCACAACTAAAAACAATCGAAAATGTGCTTGAGTGTCGAGGACACTCTTTACCATGAAAAATCAACAGGAGATATTAAACCCAACTCAACCATGGTTCGGGATTGATGACGTCAAATTAAAAGGATAGAGATTAAGAGCCAAAGATCAAGCTTCATGATCAAAGCAACTAACCAAAGTCAATCTTCATCAACCACATTTAATATCCAGTCAGTAACCCTAACCGAGGGTCAGAAAATAAAGAGCTACAAGTTAAAAGGTATAAAGATCAGCGACCTAAATCAAGGCAACAACATTCAAAGTAAACCACCAGGGTTGTAATTAACCTAACCCAAGTTACATAATCCATCGACCAAGTTACCAAGGGGTGAGTCACCATGGAGAAGGGGACAACCCACGTGTCCATAAAAAAATCATTTCAAATGACTTTCAAAATTCCAACCATAGTGCATGCTCCAAATAATATAAAGGGGCCGACCAAATTATACCAAATGATCACCGAAAAGGTGAATTTTGAAATATGCTAAGGCTAACAATTAAAATTTGGTAGACTATATACCATTGGTCATGCATAATCAAAAGGTGGTTGAGCATGGTGTGGTGGATTTTATAAAGTGCCCCTCATGTTTTTTAAAACCATAGTATATGCTAAGTCCACAAGAGTGGCCAAACCCAATGAAGACAAGAGTTCACAACCACAAGTGGCCCCCATTGATGGTGATAGATTGTACATGAATTGGAGTGCATTTTTCATGTGATCACAAAGAATAGAGCAGAGGTCAACATCAGATGCAAGAAACCTTTTGAAGGCTTATTACCTTATCTTTCTAGAAAATAAGAGTTGATTATGATTACACATGTGCTCCTAGTGGTCCCCATAGTGGATGAATTATTTTTGCAAATATTGCAAGTATTGTAATTATTTTGCTCACAAACAGGGAGTTGTATTTTGCATGCCTTCACAACAGGAAAGAATAGAGAAGAAGACAGAGTTGCATGTTCATGGAGAGAGACTTACCTAGCAAGCAATCTTATTTTTAGCAAATTATTCACCCTTCTTTTCTTAAAATAGAACACAATCAACTTGATCAGTAATGTAAGTAAGGCTAATAATGCCTATTTGTAATTGCATGCTCTAATTTTTACTTTATTTATTATTAAATAAAGGATAAAAATAAGATGCATGGGTGAGTACAAGCCTTAGGCTATTTTTAGGAAGAGGGTGAATTTTGTTTTGCTATATATTATGTGCCTTTCGCAAAGAACAAGTGAAGAATTTCTCGATGACTTTTGGCTATATGAGTACTGAAGAAAATTTTTCCAGTCTTTCCCTCTAAGTGTGAAGTATTTTTGCCTTTCCAAGTTATTTTGCAGTCTTGTGTATGTTTCTATTAGTAAGATTGTGAACGCAAATTTCCGATCAATCACCTTACCCGCTACAAAATTCAATATTTTTGCTTAATTTTAATGTGCATGTTAAGTTATTAGCATCATGTGATTCTCCTCGACAATCAAGTTTTTTTCCGTTAGATATTCAAAGCAGAAAAAATATTGTCTTGTGATAAAAATTCTTCCCATATTAGTCAGTGCATATACTCACCAAAACCCGCATACAAATTTGATGATATATCACCTTACGTTTTAATTATTTTCCAGTCATCTTTTACTCTCAAACTCCCAGAAATCAGTTTAGGATACACCAATAAGGAACCGTCCTTTATATCGAGACTCACCTCAAAATAGGTATACCCATAGACCTAAGGTGTTTCCATTGTATCTACAAAAGGGAGAGATCAATTGTGGAGGCTTAGAAAACCTACATCCATCTCTCTACAAGGTTCACTTTCAAGAGATAATTTTTTTTGGCATTCCCGGTGGGACCACGAATCATATCTGCATGCAAATTACAATTTCTACAGTATATCTATAGTAGATTATAGCAAATTAAAATTCAATTTTGGGAACAAGTTGCAGCAATTTATTCTAAAGATTCTAAGATCTTTTGGCGACTCCGCAAAGAGTATTTCAGATCAAAGATTGCAACATGTTCCATGCCTAAAGTGACTACAAGATCATCAGTAAGAGGAATTCCTCCTAATTTTGTTTCTTTACCCTTGAATTTCTGCTAGAAGGAGAAGAGTTGGTAATACTTTACCTTATAATAGACCTGGTTTTGACAACCCTCCTCCTAATATTCCTTCACTGTATAAATTTCTCAATTAACATCCCAGCTTTTCAAATGGCTATCGAACCACCAAGGAATTTTGTGACCTTTACTAATGGAAGTCCATTAGTAATCACATGTTATCCTAACATTCCTAATGCTGCCATGAAGAGTTTTCCATCATTCACGAGTGAAAATCAAAGTTACACCAAATTTGAACATATGAAATTTTTGCAGCCCTATGTGTTTTCCATAATATCACTCATGAAGATATAGCTTTAAGTATTTTAGCTACATATTTCAAAGGGAAGGCCTTGCAATGGTATAGAAACCTAGAAATTGGAAATATAAGAACTTAGGATGACTTAGGTGAAAAATTGGTGAAACAGTTTTAGGATAATTCAGATCATTTGTCTCTTATCAAGATTTGTCTACCATTAAAAGATCTCCCAATGAATTTATGTCAAGTTTCACTATCTGTTTTACCGTAACTTGGGAAAGATATCCAAACAAGTGTCAAGCCTCAAGCTAGTCAAGCTTTTCTTTATTATCTTAGAGTATTAAAAAAGTGATATCTCAACTATGATTCAGCTAATGGGTGGAGAAACACTCCCAATAACTTATGATATCGCTATCCAAACGTAAAATAGTCTTATTCAAGCTAGAAAATTAGCACCAAGGCCTTCATTGCCATTTTTAGTAGATTTAGAACCTATTCCTCAGCCTACTACAATCATAGAACAAACTATTGTAGCTCTATTAGATGATGTATTTAAAGCTTTCCAAACTATGGGAAATAAACTACCTTCGATTGAGAACAATATCAGCATTACCTAATGCACCCTATCGGGCCCTTATCAACAAAACCAACAGAATCAACAAAACATGTAGCCTTACCAAAAGAATCAAAATTATAGGAAGCCTTACCAGCAAAGGTAGTTTGACCCAAAGGCTCATAGTTCATCTAATTATTTAGTCCCAATTAATATGGCCATCGAAGAGTGGTGTCAACCTTGTAATCAACCTCATGTAGCTACAAGTTGCCCAAATGCTTTTCTGAATCTTAATCTTGTTCCACAACCTTAATTTGAAACATTGTTCATTCCTCAAATGGAGGGTGGGCATCAAATAACTCATGTTCGAAATCACCCGAATAGAATTTAGTCAGCAGTGTTAATGAGGAGGATTTCATCAGTAGTCACTACTAGGGCTCAAGAGAAAGTCACTTTAAACTCAAAAGCAACAAAATAGGCCTATTTTGCCTAATGTCACTGACAAGACAACATCTACAACTCCAAAGTCAACCAACAACCCTCTTGTTCCTAAAAAAGTAGCAAGTTTTTCAGTTGAAAAAGGCCATCAAAAACAGCTACAACCTGATCCAAGAAGATTGTTTATACCTCAGATATCTAAGGCAAACCAAGCAAAATCAGTTTTGCTAAGGCCTACTCTAAGACAGTTGAGTCTGTTTCTAAAACAATTGCTTCTTTTAACATTGTCAATTTAATCAAAAGCATAATTTTAATATCTCAATGTGGGATACTCTAAGTATTATACAACAACAAGATTTACTTTCTCATGAACTAGCTAAGCTGCAAATTTCTTCAAATACAACAGAAAAGGAAGTTCAAAAGGCAGACATGGTCCTTAGAACATTTGAACAAGACCGCATTAAAGAAGTTAAGTGGATGGTTCAGAAAGTTCTAAATACTCATTACATTAGAAAACCACCACCATTTTATTTATCACCGATTATGGAGAACATCTAGTTCATAATTGCATGGTGGACAAAGTGGTGCAAGTAGCACAATTATGCCATAAGTGATTGCAAAAATTAGGTTTGCGCAAGATGAGCCTACAGAAAGGAGCATCTTACAACTTGATGGAACAATAACTAATACGGTTAGTATAATCAATAATTTAGAAGTGACATTACAAGCTTTCCCAAATGTTTCTATTCTGCAAGATGTTACTATTGTGGACTTGCCTCCATACTTTGCTTTATGCTTATCTAGAGATTTCACACAAAAATAGGAGGTTATCTTTCTTCATATTGGTCCTTATTTTTAACTACTCGCTATGGTACTAAAGGTATTATCAATTCAGATCCATTAGCACGATTTCACATTTAGCCCCACTCTACAAATGTAGTGGCTAGTTATTCAACCCTAGATCAATATGATTTTGATGAGGTAGCTCATGTTTCAGTGTTAGATGGTGTTTCTAACATGTTTATGGATGAAAATATAGAGGAAGAACATGCTCATGATCCTTTTAAGGAATTTTGAGAACACCTATTTGGTGTGTGTATTGTATGCATGAAGAGAATACAACACTTCCCTTGCTGTCAAAACAAAAGATTCAGCAGAAGGGATTTGGAAGCTTCATTTTGATGGAGCTAAGAGCAAGAAGGGATAGTGAGCAGGTCTAATGCTATCTTCTCCAACAAACAAGAGGTATTTCTCAGCTTTGAGATATTAATTTTCATGTACTTATAACGTAGTTTAATACAAAGCTTTAATTCATGGCTTACTTTGGGATAGAAAGAAAGGTATCAACATGCTACAAATTTTTGGTGACTATGAGTTGGTTATTAATCAAGTAAAAATTTCAATGTTTGTAAGAATCCATTAATGAAGTCTTACAGACACAAATTTTCAAACTTAATGTAATATTTCGATGCTATTAACATTTAGTCTATTCATAGAGCTGAAAAACAAGCATGCGAGATAGACTTATAGTAGTTGGGGCTAGTTTTGAAGTGCTAGAACAGATTGATAATACAAAAATCTAGCCTCATATAAAGTTAATTATTAGGCTCTCAGTACTTGATAATGATTCAAATTGGCAAGTTTTTTAAAGTGATGATCAAATCTGCAGGTTTTGCAGCAAGAAGCTAAATTCTCTGTAGTTAACCAAGATAAATTACAACACCTATATGGTGATCAGATTGTTCATTGAAGAAAAATAAACTACCTTGAGGTCTGGTCACATTGGAAGGCATTTTCAGCACTGAAAATCAGTTAACAAAGGTCAAGACTAAGATGTCAACCCACTCTGATAATTACGAAGAGATCTTAGTTGATGAAGGGAAAAAGTTATTTCTTAGAAAGGTATGTTCCTTAACCGAAAAGAAGTCATTTATTAATCTTTGCAAAGAGTTTAAGAATGTTTTTGCTTGGAAATACCAAGATTCAAAAGGATTTGATCCCAGCTTTAGCACAACATAATATTGAGTTGCAACCAAATTCTAAACCTGTTAGATGAAAATGATGCCTATAAATACCAAAATAGAACCCGTGATGAGGAAATAATTATCTAAGTTGATTGAATTGAGTATTATCTTTATGGTTAAGCATTCAATTTGGGTAGCCAATCTTGTTCCCGTTAGGAAGAAGAACGGTGAAATCAACCTATGTGTAGATTTCAGAGATCTTTATAACGATTCACTAAAATATCATTATCCACTACCGAATATAGATCAAATTTTGAGAATAGTTGCAGGTTCAGATAGACTATCTCTTCTAGATGGTTACAGTGGATATAATCATATTTTAGTTTGAGAAGAAGAAAGATACAAAACATCTTTTACCACCAAGTGGGGTACTTATGCTTACAATAGGATGTCTTTTGGTCTTTCAAATTTTGGTGTAACGTTTCAACGTGCAATGGACATAGATTTTTCGAAAACTGTTAAATAAATGCATCCTTTTTTATTTAGATGATGTTACTGTATTTTCAAAATATTCTGAAGAACATCTAATGCACTTAAGGTAGACTTTTCAGTTGTGCAGGCAATTTGGAATATCTTTAAATCCACTAAAGTCTATCTTTTTAGTACATCAAGGCAAGCTACTTGGCCATATTGTTTCTAAGCAGGGTTTAGTAATTGATCCTTTTAGAATCGAAGCCATATCACAACTATCATTGCCTCATCATAAGAAGGCATTACAGAGTTTTCTTGGAAAAATCAACTTTGTTAGAAGATTTGTTCCAGATTTTGTAGCATTGGTTAAACCACTCACAACTATGCTAAAGAAAGAGAAAATTTCTCTTGGACCAGCGAAGGAAGAGAAGGTTTTGAAGCAATCAAAACAGCTATCTCTTAGGATCCTACTCTTGCAAATCCAAATTTTGATAAAGATTTTACAATGTATGCACTTGCAGGAGCTGAAACAATCTCAACTATATTAACTCAAAGTCAATGATGAAAATGTTGAGCAACTTATTACTTTCTTTGGAAAGATCTTGCACGATTATGAAACAAGGTACACATTTCTTAAAAAGCAAGTGCTTTCAGTAGTCATAGGACTAAATAATTTCAAGTATAAGCTTTCAAACAATAAAATCGATGTTCTTGTTTCTCATCCACATGTGAAAGCATTCTTAGTAAATAAATAATTGAATGAGAAAAGAACAAACTAGATAACAAAGGTCATGGAGTATGATGTTGATATTTGGGTTGCTAAGATGGTTTGAGGAAAAGGTCTGTGTGAGCATCTAATTGCTGATATGGAAAAACAACAAGTTATAGAACCAGATGATTCAAAATAGCATGCTGAAATTACGTATCAGCAATCAGAAATTATGGTTCAACTAGAAAATCAATAACCTGAGCTCACTCACGAGATTCAGGAATCAAGATGGATGACTGATTTGGTTAATTATCTACAGCATGGAACCTATCCGGAAGGTATGGACAAAAATAAATGAAGGTATTTTAGATTACAAGTTGTACCTTATATCTTCATTGATAATGTGTTGTTCAAAAAATATATAAATGGAATCTTGTTGTGGTGTGTTGATTATGATAAAGTTTAGAAAATATTATTAGAATTCCATGAAGGACTTGTAGGAGGTCACTTCTCAACACGTACCACAGCCTTAAAAATTATGAAATCTAGTTACTATTGGCCTAGCATATTCAAGGATTATTTTGAATGGATAAGAAAGTGTAAAAATGTATTTTCTTTGTTGGAAAAGAATGATTAGCTTCACTTCCCTTGTAGCCTATTTCAGTTGATCAACCTTTCATGCAGTGGGGTCTTGAATTTATTAGTATGATAAACCCACCATCATCACGAGGATACAAGTGGATCTTAACTGCTACAGATTATTTTACATGATGGACTGAAGCAATACCCTTGAAGGATGCTAATGAAGGATGGATACTATCTTTTTACGAAGGAATAGTTTACAAATTTGGTGTTATAGTAACTATCATATCAGATAATGCTTTAGCATTCCTTGATGCTAAGATAATAGATTGTGTTGTCAACATTGAATTTATTTGAGTGCTTCATCTAATTATTACCCACAAGGTAATGGCTTAAATGAGAGTACTAATAAGAATATGTTAAGGATCATCGGAAGAACACTCAGGATAATAAAAGAGCTTGGCCTCTAATGTTGAACTCAACACTTTGGGCTACAACAGAGCTACTCCTAAAGGATCAGTTGGTAATTCACCATACAAACTTGTGTATGGAAAGGAAGCAAGAATGCCTATTTCAGTTGAGTTACTTGCATTAGATTTTCTACATCAAATGGAGTTTCTTGAGAATGAACCATTATAGGTTCATTATGCAGAGTTAATGGAATTGCAAGAAATCATATAGCAAGCTCATTTGAATAAGGAAAATAATCAGAAACAAATAAAGAAGACTTTTGACAAGAAAGCCAAATTCAGAGTCTTCAATGAAGGAGATATTGTGTTAAAGTGGGATGTTGATTGTGTAAAGCTAGGAAGACACTCAAAGTTTGATACACTCTAGAGTGGCCCTTACATGATTTCAGCTTGCAAAGAACACAATGCTTTTCATCTTTCGAAGTTGAATGGAGAGGAACTTCCCATTCTTGTGAATGGTATGTTTCTCAAACACTGTTATTGAAAATCTTATAGTGATTGTTAGAGTAGGATTTCCTTCAATAAGTGTAGTTCCTACACATTATAATGTTTTTCAATTCAATAAGTGCATCCATACACGTGATCTGGTTTACCAGATCCTTTCCCAGTTTTAGTTTGTTTTGGAAGGGTTGGACCTTTCGGAAAAGGCAAATTTTGGTTACATGTTTAGACTCCATGCCCAATGGACAAGAGCAAGGCACTAGTCTTTAAGCTAGTAGGAAGCTTTCCCCATAGGATCACAAGAAATGTTGATAATTTTTACACTTGTGTAAAAATGGGAACCTTGAAAAGTCATCATTACGATGAAAAGCCTTGGATCAAGTATACCTAAGCTAAGGAAGTTTTTATGTTATTTGTTCCGTAGAATTAGTTATAAGATTAAATGAAATCTACAGTTATGTGTGCTGTCACAAAACGTAATAGATCACATAGTCTATAATTTCATGCCATCTTCAGCAAAAGAACACAAAGCCCCAAAGGACAACTATGTTGTCTTGATGAAGATGACAAATTACAGAGTAGGTGAAGTGCTGAGTCTTGAAGTAGCAAACAGAAATGTAGATATTAGAAAATCAGGGTTCATTACTGAATGTTACAAGTTCTCATCAATGTTCTTTCCTTTATGATTAAGACATTCAATTATGTTACTGAGTTTTTTAGTTCATTATACAATCCATATAGAGAAGCTAGAATGTAGAAAGAAATATACAACTCATTTACGAAATTCAATGTTTTATTCATAAGGAATTTTCAAATGTTTCCCACACAAGCCATGGGATGTAACTAAAAAGTAAAGTACAACTACTGAAATAAAAGGTACACATGCATGAAAGAGAAAGCAAAGGAGTATGAGTGAACCCATCATTTCCTTGGGGTTTCTTTCTTTGATTGAAAACATCTCTGTTTCCAACTTCTTCTTCATCTCCATTGTAGAAGCCATTGTACCTAAAAAGAAGAAAAGAATAAACTATCAGCTATGAGCTCAGGGATCAAATCATATTCCTACACTGTCCTAATTCATGCATATGAATCTCTAATAACAGGAGATGTAGTTTACTTGAATAACAAACTGCATACATGCTTTATTCACTCAGAAGGAATGAAGAAAGAGAAGAGAAAATAAGAAAACATGGACATAAGAGAGGCCAAAAATCCTAATTATTTTCTAACTATTTTCCTGAGTGTGCAGGTACAGTGTTGCAGCCAATGAAAAATAGACAAGTCATAAGTGCATGCAATAAAAGGAAGAATGTAACTCAGAGTTTCAATAACTGTTCTAAAATGGAAGAAGTTACAGTTTAGAAGAGAGACTAGTAATAGAAGCACATGTTTCAGTTTGCAACAAAAGGAAGAAGTAGAATTTGAAAGTTGATGTTTGGTTAAGGAAGAAAGGTTTACTGCTGAAATAGAACAAAATAAGATTTTGGAAAAAATTTGACAGGGCTTTGCCATGTAAAATGGACATTTACAACTTTCCATCATGTTGCTTTTAACTACTAGATGCTTTGAAAGAGTTATTTGAATCAAATAAGTGATACAAAGAAGCAGTAAAGCATGCTATGATCAATATAACACAACTATGATGTCTCATTTTATTTACCAATCCAAAGCTTCAAACATGAAGTGTCATAATTTTATATTCAGAAATCAGAAGATACAATTACTATGTTGGAAATGGATGGAAGATAGAATTCTCGAAAATTTTTGCCAAAGCTTCGCCATGAAAAATCAACATTTTAAATTTTTCAGAATGCCAGAAATGTTACTATAAAGGAAATAAAGCCTCTATCTAAAAGAAACAAGCTTCAGAGATCAAAATAAATGTAGGATTTACAGTTTTGAAGAAAGACTAGCAATAGAAGCACATGTTTCATTTTGGAACATAAGGAAGAAGAAGAATTTGAAAGCTGATGTTTGGTTAAGGAAGAAATGTTTACTACTAAAATAGAACAGAAGACAAGATTTTGAAAAAACTTGATAGGGCTTCACCATGTAAAATGGACATTTACACTTTCTATCATGCTTCTTTTAACTACTAGTTGCTTTGAAAGAGTTATTTGAATCAAATATGTGATACAGAGAAGCAAGATAAAGCATGCTATGATCAATATAACATAACTATGATGTTTCATTTTATTTACCAATCCAACGTCAAACAGAAGTGTCATAATTATATATTTAGAAATTAGAAGATACAATTACTATGCTAGAAATGGATGGAAGATAGAATTCTAGAAAAAATTTGCCAAACCTTCACCATGAAAAATCAACATTTTAAATTTTTCATAATGCCAGAAATGTTACTATAAAGGAAATAAAGTCTTTATCTAAAAGAAACAAGCTTCAGAGATAAAATTGAATGCAATATTTATAGCTACAAAGATAAAAGTTCTCTACAATTTCAGAATATATGATCTATTTACAATTCTAGGAAAGCATACTATGAAGCTTCATGATTTATAGTTGAACAAATGATAAGCATGCAAGTGTCTAATTGATCATTTTCAAGCTACAGGATTTCATTATAACTAAAGCAAGTACTTCATGTTTTAATACACAAGTAAATGGAATATCAAAACATCAGTTAGGTGTGTCAAAATGTTGTACAGAAGCATCAAAGTGGCAGAAATAAAGTGTCTAAGCATCCTAAGAATTCTAGGTTGAAAAATCAGAGTAAGAAACAGGGTCATCAAGTTCAGAACTAAAGAAACCAAACTCAGAAACAAGTTTCAACTTGAAATGGCTGAGGTCGAACCAAGGGGTCACATGAAATGTAAGAAAGAGATGAATGTCAAATACTCCAAAATAGAGGTCCTAAGGAAGAACCGAACTCTATACTCAGAAATAGAGACTCAAAAGATTCAAATAACAAATGTAGCTATAGGCTAAGCATGCATAACTAAAGCTCAAAGGCTCTCCAAAAATGAACACTATGAGTAGTTCCAGCACATTAGAGGATCCTGATAGCTCAAATGTCAGAATGACTCATTTCACGACAAAGGGATTCTTCTAACTAAGAAAAGAATTCGACAACATAGGTAACAATTGGATAATCAAAGAAATCGAGGCTTCAGGGTTCATAAATGATGGTCTCCCTTTTTATGCAAACCAAAATTCTCAAATAGACAAGGCTAAATATGCAAATACCCACAATTCAAAGTGTTAGATCTAGAACATTGATTAAATGGTAAAAGAGTAAGCTAAGTATTGAGCAAATATCAACATATGATTATTTTACAGAGTAGAATAAAGCTTCACAAACTCAAAATGGTGGCTTTCAGATCTTCACATACGGACACATATTTTCAAGAAAAGTTTGAACTCAAAATAGTGTAACCAAAATCAATCAAATCTTGCATCATTGGACAGAGCCAAAACTCAATGATTAAAATAGCGGTCATTAATAACAGACAAGAACTCACCATAGATAATCGAATGGTCAAAACTTTTGAGCAACCGATGATGAAGCAAGAGGTCCACATGCCCACGAGAATTTTTGAACTCGGGAGTCAATCAGAGAAATAAATCATAGAACCCACAAATATTTCCAAGAAGATCAATTATATATTTAAATGACAAAAAAAAAGTGTACACGTACAAGAGGAAATTATCTCACCTATAATGACTATGGTGGCTAATAGACCAAAAATATCCGAAAATAGAGAAGAATCAAGCTTCAGAACTCACCATGGAGGCCATTGCAAAAAAACCAAATCTACAGAGCTCAAGAGAAAGGAGACAACATTACAGAGAAACCCCATATAACTTCTTAAAAACCAGAGAACTATAAATCCAAGCTCAAAATATTACTCAGAAGAGATAAAAGCTGAGCTTCAGGAAAATGAAAATGACAAAGAGTTTGAATACTTCTACTCACAAATCTATAGAGCTCGAGAGAAAGGAAAACCATGAAGACCAAGAAGTATACCGGTGCTCAAGCCTTTCGACCACAAGATCTCATGGACTTCACCACCAAAGACCAAATAGAACAAACCGAGCTCAAAGAAATAACCATGGCAAAAGTAAACCTCACAGAGTTCCGAGAACTCAGAAAGTCAGATTATAAGAAAATCTTCGAGAATGACCAAGGCATGCCATGAAAACTCGAGGAAGTCAAACTTATGATCCCCTCTGCAGAAGCTAAACACATAGATCTCAAAATGACAGAGAAATATCAATGTTGAGCTCTCATGGCCACACAGAAACTATAAAACCAGATAAAGCTCGAAGAACAAGAAAGTGTCAACCATGAAAACCCAATAATAACAAAGAACTTTTGCAAAGGAGGAGCTACAAAATAAATGTAAATCTGAGCTTGAATCAAGAACTGAATAATGATGTCGGGAAAAAATTTCTAGGGCTTCGCCCACGCAACCAAAAACCAAATGAAATGTGCTTGAGGGTCGAAGACACTCTTTACCATGCAAACTCAAGAGGTGAGTTTCAACCTGACTCAACCATGGTTCGGGATCGACAACATTAAATTAAAAGGACAGAGATCAAGGGCCAAAGATCAAGCTTCATGATTAAAGTAACTAACCATAGTCAATCTTCACCGACCACATTTAATATCTAGTCAGAAACCCTAACCAAGGGTTAGAAAATCAACAACTACAGGTTAAAAGGTACAAAGATCAATGGCCTGAATCAAGGCACCAACATTCAAAGTAAACCACCAAGGTTGTAATTAACCTGACCGAGTTACATAAGCCACCGACCAAGTCACCAAGGGGTGAGTCACCATGGAGAAGGGGACAACCCATGTGTCCATAGAACAAAATTGTTGCAAATGACTTTCAAAATTCCAACCATAGTGTGTGCAAATAATATAAAGTGGCCGACCAAATTATACCAAATGATCATCGAAAAGGTGAGTTTTGAAATATGCTAAGGCCGACAATTAAAAGTTGGCAGACTATATACCATTGGTCGTGCATAATCAAAAGGTGGTCGAGCATAGTGTGGTGGCTTTTACAAAGTTCCCCTCATGTTTTTTAAAACCATAGTATATGCTAAGTCCACAAGAGTGGCCAAACCCAATGAAGACAAGAGTTCACAACCACAAGTGGCCCCCACTGATGGTGATAGATTGTACATGAATTGGAGTACATTTTTCATGTGATCACAAAGAATAGAAAAGATCTCAACATTTGATGTAATAAACCTTTTGAAGGCTTATTACCTTATCTTTCTAGAAAATAAGAGTTGATTATGGTTACACATGTACTCCTAGTGGTCCCCACAATGGATGAATTATTTTTACAAATATTACAAGTATTGTAATTATTTTTCTCACAAACAGGGAGTTTTATTTTGCATGCCTTCACAACAGGACATAATAGAGAAGAAGACAGAGTTGCATGTTCATGGAGAGAGACTTTCCTAGCAAGCAATCTTATTTTTAGCAAATTATTTACCCTTCTTCTCTTAAAAATAGAACAATCAACTTCAGTTTGACTATAATGTAAGTAAGGCTAATAATGCCTATTTGTAATTGCATGCTCTATTTTTTTCCTTTATCTATTATTAAATAAAGGATAAAAATAAGATGCATGGGCTGAGTACAAGCCTTAGGCTATTTTTAGGAAGAGGGTGAATTTTATTTTTGCTATATATTGTGTGCCTTTGCAAAATGAAGTGGAGAATTTCTAGAGGAATTTTGGATATATGAGTATTGAAGCAAATTTTTCCAGTTTTACCCTCTGAGTGTGAAGTATTTTCTACCTTTCCAAGTTATTTTGTAGTCTTGTGTATGTTTCTATTAGTCTTGTGAATGCAAATTCCCTGATCAATCACCTTACCCTGTTGTAAAATTTAGTCTTTTCGCTTAATTTTAATGTGCATGTTAACTTATTAGCACTGTTGTGATTCTCCCTTAGTATAATCAAGTGTTTTTCCCTTAGATATTATGCAGAAAACTATTGTCTTGTGCATAAAAAATTCTTCCCATATCAGTTGTGCATATACTACCAAAGCCCTCATACAAATTTGGTGTATCACCTTAAGTTTTAATTATTTTCCAGTCATATTTTACTCTCAAACTCCTAAAAATCAGTTTAGGATACACCAATAAGGAACCGGCCTTGATATCAAAGACTCACCTCAAAATAGGTATACCCATAGACTTGAGGTGTTTGCATTGATCTATGAAAGAGAGAGATCAATTGTGCAGGGTTAGAAAACCTACATCCATCTCTCTACTGTGGTTCACTTTCGAGAGATAATAGTTTTTGGTGCGCCTGATGGGACCACTAATTATATGTGCATGCAAATTACAATTTCTACAAAGAAATCTATAGTAGATTACAACAAATTAAAAGTCACTTACGGGAACAAGTTGTAACAATTTCTTCTAAAGATTCTAGGATCTTTTGGCGACTCAGAGAGCCGATAACCCTCCTAATATTCCTTCACCACGTATCGATTTCTCAATTAACATCCCAGTTTTTCAAATGGCTATCCAACCACCAAGGAATTTTTTGACCTTTACTAATGGTAGTCCATTAGTAATCCTAGTTTATCATGACATTCCTAATGCTGCCATGAAAATTTTGCCATCATTCACGGGTGAAAATCATGTTACACCAGCTGAACATATCAAAGATGTTGCAGTCCATAATATAACTCATGAAGACGTAGCTTTAAGACTTTTAGCTACATCTTTCAAAGGGAAAGCCTTGCAATGGTATAGAAACCTAGAAATTGGAAGCATAAGAACTTGGGATGACTTAGGTGAAAAATTGCTGAAACAGTTCTAGGATAATTCAAATCATTTGTCTCTTATTGAACAATTGTCTACCATTAAAAGAGCTCCCAATGAATTTATGTCTAGTTTTAATATCTGTTTTTCTAGAACTTGGGAAATAATTCTAGCAAGTGTCAAGCCTCACGCTGATCATGCTTTTCTTTCTTATCTTAGAGCATTAAACATTGATATCTCAACTATGACTTAGTCAATAGGTAGAGAAACACTCCCAGTAGCTTATGATATCACTATCCGAGCTAAAAATAGTCTTATTCAAGCTGGAAAATTAGCACCAAGGCCTAGTCAAAGAAGTTAGCGTTAGCTACTTTCCACTTTGTGTACCGCTTTATAGTGGAAACAAAAATATGCCTACACGGGACCTTCAGAACAGAAACTCCCATCAGACATCCTAAATCCTGTTGTGGGTGTCTCGTTTACCATGGCACCAGTAGGTTTCACTCTTTTACATTGTGTTTAAGTACTGTACATGGAAAGTAATTGGAAATAATGAAATCGAACGAGCTGCTTTGGTTTTAGATTGTTGTTGTAGTACATAGTTTAAGTTTTCAAAGGGAATTGATTGGCTCCATCAAGATTTTTTGGTTTTCTTTCTATGACGAGCCTGCAAATGGTTTTGGGGAAGATGGAGGATTTTTTTTCCTCTTCACCTCTAGACGACGTGATTTTTTTGAGTTCAGTCATGCCAATGAGAGTAGTGAGTTTGGCAGAAAACAAAAGCAGTGATGATTCGATCAAGATTTATAGTGGCCCCGACAATTTCAATTTCTGCTTTGTTCCTTCCTTGGGGATCGTCATCATCGGGATTTTGGTATTCTTCTTCTTAACTACAATTTTATTTGTCTTAACGACAACTAGGGGGTGGAGCGGACATCAATCGAGAGTTTCCCTGTATTGAACTACAATCTAGTAAGGGACAAAAATCCCAGGTAAATGGATCGAAGTACACTGTCTGCCTCAGCGACTTCGAAGATGAGGAGATGTTGTAGTTACTTCCCAAGTGCAGCCACCCATTTCGTCCCGAGTGAATTGACATGTGGTTTTGCTCCCAAATGACATCCGTGATCAGTCGAACTAGTCTTCTGTCGGACAAGAAATCAACCATGGACGAAGGAGATATAACCTATTGGTGTCGTGGTAATGGGAGATGTTTAACCGTGGTTTATTACTGTGCTTTTTGAGGTGGTGGTGATTAGTTGAGTGGGCATGCTGATATGCCATGAAACTGTTATTAATTACAATTCATTATGTACTCTTAAAATATGTTTAATAGAATGCAAACTTATTTAAGCAACTATGCAAAGATAATTTAATTAGACAAATAAATCTCAGTTTTCCAAAAAGAATGTTAAATTTCAAGGTTGCAAATATATCACAAGCCCGTCTCATTTTTTTCCATAAGTGTTGGGTTTTGTTCAAATATCCTAATCGAGCCTGGTGTTTAGTTTTTAAAATGATAGATATAACTTTTTATGTACAAAACATGCATTGTCAATTTCAGTTTCTACGGAAGGGTCTGTGAGAATTATATTCTTTAGAAACTAACGGAAGGAGCTTGTAAATGGATGAGATTATTTATTGGACGATTTGTCGACCAAAATGTTATAGTGGAAATCTTATGGTTTTTTTGCGAGTGAACTCTGCAAAACCTATATGATAATCATCTTAACAACAAATTGCATTTCATTGGAATGATAAAATTTATAGAGATGCTTATATTAACAAAAATGTGTTCATCACAGTCAGCCAAAAGGGATCTACCAAGCCATAATAGCGCTCGACCAAGCTATTTTATTTAATATTAGCATCCTTCCACTTCATATATAGGTGACATGTCAATAGTTGCACACATACGCTGGGGTTAAATTTGATGGCTATAGATGCCTATGAAACAATTTTAAGGTGGCTATAAAGTTTTCAATATTGCCCTTCAAAAACATAAAATAATGTTATTTTTACTAATTATTTTATGTTTATTATATCATTTTTAATGTATATTTACATATATTTTTACAATTTATATACAAATTTATATAAAAATCGACGGTCACAATCAAAATATACAAGTTGCTTATGACGATTTGATGGTTGTTTACATGTTTTTCATAATTTCATTTGTAAAATAATTTCAAATATTCAAAAAAACTCTCACATGTAACTTGCATATTTAAAGTACTTACGGTTAGAATGTAAATGGGTGGAGGCTACCCAAGACTCGATGCATTTCAAGAAATCAACTGAGCAGAGTAGGTTGACGTACATGCACAACATCCTCTAAGGGGCCTGAATACAACCATGATTTTTTCATGGTATGCATCACTATGCAAAATCCTTCGAGTTTGAACAAGGCCTTAGGATTCAAGGCTTTGATTTTCTTTATGTCAAACATGGCATCTCACATATGCGATAGGGATTTATTGATTTCTATATCAAATTTTATCTTACCATCTCGCTTGTCAATCGCACGTACATATGGATTGGTTTTTGGCCAAACATTTTATAGGCGCACACGATGATTGGTTTTCACTCTTCTAGTAGTATTCTTGGCATCGCCTAATCACTTACATAGAATATTTTAATCTCAACACGGGAAACTCAGTGAAGCATTACAATTATGCTGAAGGCATACTCCAAATAATATAAAGGGGAGGACAACTGTTTAGGCATGACACCGCTCATATTAGATGTATTGTCACATCCTACAATGTTACCCCCTATAACCCACATCATAGTCCATAAGGCCCTAGTCATAACCTTCCCATACCTGACAAATGTTGTAATGGCATACGGTTACATGCTCGCCACTCCACTCCACTAACTACAATTCTCTCTCCGTTCCTATGGATTCTTCACATTGTTTTCTCTACCCCAGGCCATGTTCTTCTCTAGATAAACTTGCACCATAAATTCTTGATCCATAAAACCTCCCATCCTAGATGGTAAATTCACAATAATTTCCTTGGTGAACTCCTTCAATTCCTTCATAAAGTTACCTTCTACATAGATTTTATGCTATTTAAAATTTTGCTACGAGTGAGAAACTCGACGACTTACCTTGCCTTTATATTACACACCATCCTCCATGATTCATAATAAAATTTGATCTGATAGGTTGTCCTACACCTTCTTTATCCTTTATAATACCACAAACTTCAATGTTCTCACAAAACCCTAATTCTAGGAATTATAGGTTGTAAGTCGTAATCTCACTTAAATTTCTAATGACATTCAACATAACAAGCTGTGCAATTTCACCTCTTTGATGAAATTCAACTTGATAAGTTATTCCTTGTTTAATTTTTTCTCCCCGAAGTTTTTTTATAAAACCATAATTCCAAAAAATCTAACATAAATCAAATTACTTCCTTACCGTTTCTAGGTTAAGTTTTATCTAACAAAGCTATTGTATTTTTTTTTTTGTACTTTCCCCCTTCCCATGGCTTCTTCACATTGTCTTCTCTCGCCTTGAGCCCAATTCAAATGGAGGCATTGCATGTCCCATGTTGATGATTTCATTCCCATGTACAATTAAAATCCTTGACACACGACACAAGTCCCTTTTTACAATGATTTTGAATGAAAATGTTGTCACTATTGTTGACGATCCATAGGATCTGAAATAAATCTACTTCATCGAAACATTCAAAGCACAAAGAAGGAAAACAATGAAATGTAGGTTTTGTCTTTTAAGTAAAAGGATTGCCACCTATGGAGGGTGATGGTTAAAGAACCACCACCTAGCCTGTGGGCAGCGGTCCTAGGACCGCCGGTCTACACAGGTGCGGTCCCGGCCATTACTGCATAAAAATTAAATTCTAAGAAAACAACCTCTGAATTTGAAAGGATGTTCATTTTTCTACTCCTTCACGACCTTTCCCATTCTCCAATGCATGAGAGGACATGAGAAATGCTATAAATACATGATTGTAGAAGTGTAAAAGATCATGAAGCATGGGAGCAGTAAGCAAGAAGTCTTCGTGCTACAAATTGTATTTTTGTAGAAGAAAGAGGTGTTGAGATAGAGAAAGCAAGTAATCGAATGGAAGTGTTGAGATATTATCTACTTCTCTTTCTTACTTATTGTAAATTTTGTACCTATTGATTTAAATTGGCCAATAGAAGTGGGAAGAAAGAACAATTTCCCTTCCGACTTATTTTTCCTGTGGAGGTTTTTCATTTTGTACCTATTGATTTAAATTGGCCAATAGAAGTGGGAAGAAAGAACAATTTCCCTTCCCGACTTATTTTTTCCTCCAGTGGAGGTTTTTCATGATAAAATTGTTGGTGTTATGAGCTTTTATTCTTTCATTTACTATAATTGTTGATTCTAAGAATAGTAGCAATTCAATCACTAGCTATCTCTATTATTTTCTAATTGAAAGTAAATAGCAGCGATTAATTTGTGATTTGTGAATAATTCCAAAGTTGAAGAGTTTATAGATCATTTTGGTATCAGAGCTAACAACTATCCAAGACTGTGGTATTTTATTCTCGAATCGTATGACAAAGCTGACAAGATCTAAAGGTGAAGAAGCTTTACCTTGCAATCCAGAGATTTCTACAAAGAAGTGGAAATAGAGAATTCGGGTAGAAATAAAGGAAGAGAACTTATTTCGTAGAATGGAGATGTTGGAGACCATAACGGATAGGATGTTTAGAAGGCAAGAGGAACTTGTCAATTTGCAGAAGACAACTTCCGTCAAGTAAGACTCCATGGACTCGGTGGTTCGAGGCTTAGCAGAAAAATTTTGAAAAGGAAAGAGACAAAATGAGGAAGATTATGGGGAAGAGCATGAAGAAGAGACTTATAACACAAGAGAAAACGTAAAATCTGAACATACTCCTTTTAAAGTTGAGACTAAAGTCAAAATAAAAATCTTTGAAGGACAAGTAGATGCAAAATTATTGGATAAATGGTTGAAATAGTTAGAAGTCTATTTTAGCATCCATAATGTCACTGAGGCACAAAGGATCACCTTTACATGTCTCAAAATGGAGGGACATGATCTAGTTTGGTGGGAAACTCATCTAACTACTTGTGAAAAGAAGAAACGTCCTATTGTGAAATCTTGGCAAGAATTTAAGGAATTACTTAGAGCTAACTTCTATCCTATTGGCCATAAAACTAACCAAATGATTAAATGGTAGTATTTTAGACAAGGTAGTGGTCAAAGTGTGTAGGACTATACTACGAAGTTTGGAGGCAAGCCATGTTGCTGAACATGGATTTGGAGGATGAGGATATTCTGACCAAGTACTTGGGAGGACTTCACACTCACCTTCGAAGAAAAGTCATCTCCACAAAGCCCAAGGATCTCAATGAAGCATGTGTACAGACATACTACATAGATGATGAGAAAAAACAAGGATTGCAGAGCTGAGGGTAAATTAGTCAACAAATCAGCAGAAAAAGGATTATGGGAAAACAAGTAACAAGAGTAAGTGGAAAGGGAAAGGTAAACAAGCTACCACTACTTTAAATACTTGTAAAGATCCCAAGAATTTTTGCAAGAATTGTGATATTAATGGTCATACTGACGCTCCATGTTGGAACTTACATTTGGAGTTACATATGAAGAACCAAACCAAGGACTCCAAGAAGTCCATGAAAGCTATAAAGACAAAAGGGGAGGTGAAAATTGAAGATTACTCTGATGTAGATGAAAGGCTTGGATGCATGGCCACCAACATGGACAATGAAGAAGAGATGAGTAGACTATTCTAGATCAAAATCCAAATCAAGAGGACTAAGGTAAATGCTTTGGTTGATACCGGTTCCTAATCTAATTTTATTTTTAAGGAAATTGTAAAGAAGCTTGGTCTTGAGACTTACGAGCATCCACACCCTTATCCTTTGGGTTGGGTGAAAAAGGGTGTTGAAATTTAGGCAACAAGAAGAAGTAAGGTAAATTTTGGGATAAATTCATTATGTGTGTGTGTGTGTGTGTTTGAAGTTGACGTTATTCCACTTGATGCTTTTGATGTTGTATTTGGGAGTCCTTACTTGTATGTTAGTGATGCTATCTTTATGAGAAGTGAAAATCGATACAGATGGGTCAAGGATGGGATCAGATTATAACATCCGGCACACCAAAGTAAGACACGGGTTACTATGGTAAGTGCTAACTAAGTAAAACGACTTATTTAGTCAAATCATAATCAATTTTGTTTTCTTTTATTAAAGGATAAACAAGATGGGGTAGAAGTTTCAGAGATTTCTAACTAGGGGAAACAAGATTTTGATAGTATCATTTAGTCTTTTTAGGAAGGATTTGGGCTCCTAGTGGATTACCACCAAAATAGAAAGTAGAACATGAGATTCACTATTGCTAGAGTCACCTCACCGAATATCGGGTTGTATATGCAATCCTTTCTTGAGAGCACTGAAGTAAAGAAAAACTCCAAGAACTAATAGACGAAGGGGTGATACGTCTAAGCACCTCACCGTGCGGTTGGCCTATTCTTATGGTGCTAAAGAAGGATGGTTCTTGGAGAATGTGCATCAACCACATTCTTTGAACAAGATCACCATAAAGAACATATATCCACTTCCCTGCATAGATGATCTCTTGGACCAGATTTAGCATGCCAAATTTTTCACGAAGTTGGATCTCAAGTCAGGTTATCACCAAGTCAAGATGAAGGAGGAGGATATATGGAAGACTGCCTTCAAAACAAAATAGGGTTTGTATGAATGGTTAGTACTTCATTTTGGATTATGCAATGCACCCTCTACATTTATGAGATTGATGAATGATGTATTGTTGGATTTCATAGATTCATGTGTCATTGCATATCTAGATGATATCCTGATTTTTAGTGCCACATGGGAAGAACATCTAATGCATTTGCAGCATGTCTTGCAAATTCTCAGGGATAAACAACTACTTTGTAATATGAAGAAATGTGAATTTGGAAAATAGTCACTTGTCTATCTTGGGCATGTGGTTGGAGGAGGAGAGATACGAGTGGATCCAAAGAAGGTGGAAGCCATCACAAATTGGCCAACACCAACAGGAGCCACAAAGACTAGAAGTTTTGTGGGAGCAATACAATACATGCGGAAATTCATTCCAGGTTTCTCGGCGATTGCAACACCTCTACACACAGTGGCCGCAAAGAGTAAGGGTTTGACTGGGGTAAGGAACAAGAAAAATCCTTTGAGTTATTGAAATACAAGATTAGTCATGCTCTAGTACTTGCTCTTCCTAGTTTGTAGCAGCCTTTTGAAGTAGAGACAGATGCCAGTGATTACACTATGGGCATAGTGTTGCTTCAAGGAGGTAAACCCGTATGTTATCATTCTAAAACCTTCACTTCAATAGTTAAAGGATATTCAGTATATGATAAAGAAATGTATGCACTAGTTCAGAAATTAAAAAATGAAAACATTATTTGTTGGGTACAGAAATTATTGTGCACACCGACCACAAACCTCTCCAAAGATTTGCAAGCACAGTCTAAATTTCAGCGAGCAGTGCAAGGCACTAAAAATGAATGGGGTTTCTTAGGAAGTTCCATTTAGTGATCAAATACAAGAAATGTAGTACAAATTTGGTGGGTGGACATGTTGTCTAGGCCACCCACACAGGAAAAGTTCTCTTGTTTAGCCACTGTCTCTCAAAGTTGAGCCCTTCACGAAGGAAGCTTATGGAGAAGCATATGCCCAAGACAAAGACTTTGGAGTAACATTTCAGAAGTTGCAATCCCAAGGGGCTGAAAAGATGGGGATTGAAAATTGTTATCTCAAGGACGAGCTGATCTCCCGATTGAGGAAACTTTGTGTGCCTAAAGAAGAAAGACTTCTATTGATGAGGGAAGCACATACCTCAAAAGCAACGAGACATTTCGGTTGTGGTAATACCTAGCCCACTTGCAAAGGTATGTATATTGGCCCAACATGTAAGAAGAAGTATCAAAATTTATTCGTGGATGTAAACTTTGTTGTACTAGCAAGCCTAAAACTAGGAAGGAAGGTTTGTATATGCCTTTACCAGTACCTACTCATCCATGGGAGGACATTTCTATGGATTTTGTAGGAGGATTACCTATGTCTAAACATGGCCATGACTATCTCTATGTTGTTGTGGATAGATTTAGTAAAATGTGTATTCTTATGGCATGTAAAAAGACTAGTAAAAGCACATGAGGCGATAGATATTTTCTTTGCTAATGTACGAGTGAATTTTTTTTTTCCAAAGTCAATTATCTCTGACAGGGATTCCAGGTTCTTGAGGAATTTTTGGACTACTTTGTGGGACAAGATGGATACCAGGTTACAGAGAAGCACAAATTTTCATCCACAGACAGATGGACAAACAGAGGTTCTAAATAGGACTTTGGTATAGTTGATCAGAGGGTATAATAGTAAGTACCCAAGGACTTGGGATGAGTCCTTAGCCTACATTCAACATTCCTATAACCAGTAGTACACACATCCACTATGAAGTCACCATTTGAAGCATGCTTGGGATATCTACCTACAAATCCGCTGGACATAGCAGTTGGTCACAGGATGAGGAGGATACACGAGACACAGAAGTGACTAGAGCTAACAAGTTCATTGAGAGGATCTAGAAAATCCATCTCAAGGTCAAAGAACAACTAGAGCAATCTCAAGGAAAGTACAATGCTAGGCACGATAAGCATAGGAGGGAACACAAGCTTCATGTTGGAGACAAATTTTGGCTTTACTTGAGCAAGGAGAGACTACAAGGTCAAGCACGGAAGTTCAAGCCACTACGATATGGACCCTTTACCATATTAGAGCAAAGTTGGGGAAAACACTTTTCGACTTGATTTGCCATCATTCATGAGGATGTACTCTATAGTAAACTGCATGAGAACTTACACCTATATGAGCCATCCATGCTGGATGAAGATGAAGAACTATAGTTGCTACCTTCCATTGAGGATTGCATCTTGGACTCACGAGGTGAATTGGAGGAGGATGTAGTGCTACAGCAGAAAGTCAGAGAGAGACTAGAAGAGGCCCCCAGAGTCTTGGCAGATTGGACTAAAAGGAAAGACACCAAGGCAGGCCCGGTGGTACTCGAAGGAGCAAGTGAGGGAATTATTCCCTCATCTACTCCCCCACTAATCTTTTGTGGGACCAAAAGCCTCCTAAGAAGGGGAGGTGTGATCCATAGGGATCCAAAATAACTCTACTTCATCAGAAATAGTTAGCACAAAGAAGGAAAATAATGAAATAGAGGTTCTATCTTTTAAGTAATCTGGACCGCCACCCTGTGCGTAATGAGAAGTTAGAGAACCACCGCCCGGCCTAGGTGGTGGTCCCCGGGCCACCCGGTATGCACAAGGGCGGTGATCCTGGCCATTATGGACAAAAAACTAAATTTGAAACGAACAACCTCTGAATTTGAAAGGATGTTCATTTCTTTTCTCCTTCATGACATTTCCCATTGTCCATTGCACGGGAAGACATGAGAAAGGCTATAAATACATGATCAAGAAGTGTAATAGATCATTGAAGCGTGGGAGCAAGTGAGTAAGAAGTCTGGGTGCTTGAAATTGTATTTTTGTAGAAGAAAGGAGTGTTGAGATAGAGCAAGCAAGTCACTAAAAGGAAGTGTTGAGATATTATCTACTTCTCTTTCTTACTTATTGTAAATTTTGTACCTATTGATTTAAATTGGCCAATAGAAGTGGGAAGAAAGAGCAATTTCCCTTCCCGACTGGTTTTTCCTCCATTGGAGGTTTTCTAGGATAAAATTGTTGGTGTTATGAGCTTATATTCTTTCATTTACTACAATTGTTGATTCTAAGCACAGTAGTAATTCATTCACTAGCTATCTCTGTTATTTTCTAATAGAAAGTAAACAACAACGATTAATTTGTGATTTGTGAGTAATACCAAAGTTGAAGAGTTTACACATCGTTAATGAGTAGAACTTTGCATGAGCTCATCACCTTCACATGCTACTTCTAATCCACATCTTCCAATCTATATTTATGCAAGGGATAAACCTTAAAACATAGTTTCACTTTCTAAAATAGTTTTACCTCTCCTTATGTTGACAATATCTCTTTACATTGTTTCGCATCATTCAAATCAACAACCCACCTCTCCTAAAAGGATTGATATAAATGTCATATAATTTCTATATGCTTCACTTTCAAATTGTTTCTCCTCACTGCTTTCACCACCCTCGTACTTCTCCGCCCTCTAACCCCTTCTTCTTCACCCATCTTCCTCTCCAATTGTTTCTCTCCCTCTAATATAACTCCTCTAAAACATCCCCTTCGACGTTTCCATCGTATAGTTCACATACGACTGCTAATTATGTTATAATCAAAATATATTCAAAAATCTGCACACTATATAATCCTATCAAGTTCGTGTTGAGTGACAATCCCAAATTAAGTGGGTTATTTAAATCATTACAGCATTAAAACGGTAAGGTGGTTATAATAATGATTGTGGACTTTCTACACCTCTCACGAAGCACTTCTATTTTTGGGCCCCAAGTTGAAAACGAAGTGGACGCCGCAAGTCACATCGTCCACGAATCTCAACTTCTCCCAACTTCCCGTGAAGGTGATTTCTCCAAAGGATCTCCCATATGGTCCACAAATCTCAGACATTCCACTCAATCCAAATGGCACTGGAGCAAAAATTCAAGGGAGACTCATCACATTTAAATGCTATTTTCCATTACTCGTAATATAGTGTTATCACTTCTCATCGCAACGAAAACTTCAAATGGTCATACAAATACTCTATCGTACCGGTGCTGGCATCCACGAGCCTCTAAAATGCCTCACAAGCACTCAAATGGCGTCTCAGGGACAAATTATATCCTTTTCAAAGTATTCGCTGAAGCAAAAATTCAAAGAAACAATAAAAGAACTTTAGTGAAAATTTTAAATTTTCTTGATTAAAATAGCGAAACCTCACCACACCGGGAATTGAAAATGGACATTTTAAACTGAAATGCAAAATTTTCAAACATCAATCTTCAGTTTAGCACCTGAGATTTGGTTATTTAGGTTTAGGAGAATTAAAAGTATTGCCTCAAACGATTATGGTGAGTGGATGTTGCATCAATGGTTCAGCTAAGTAGACATTGGAAAAGTTGCATCTTCATTAAGGAGTAAAGAGTATCGTTTCTAGTTGCGAATTATTATAGTGCCAAGGAACACTTTGAAATCATTAATTCAAATTTATGTTGAGCATTTCAAACACCTTTATTTTGCGAAAGTCTAAATATTTTAACTTTCATTGACGATTATAGCTCAAAAGAAAAATATGGGTTTATTTTCATAAACACAAATCACTGGTATTTGGTATTTTCAAAGAGTTCAAAGAACTCAAAGAAAAGAAGAGTGGAAATTATATCAAGATATTGAGTTCGATAATGTGCTTAGCTTTTGAAATGAACTTTTTAATTCATACAAGAATCGTAGTATCAAGAAGTAATTCACCGCCAAGTATACACAAAAAGAAAATGATGTTGTGCTTACAAACAACAAGATTATATTGTAAATACCTCAAAGTATGTTGAAACAAAAGACTTTACTAAATGTGTTTTTGTGAAAACTAGTAATTTTTTTAGTCTATATATAGAAAAAATGCCCAACAAAAAGTGACAAAATAAAATAAACCAAGATGGCCAAAAGACGGGGGTTAATTAGTACTTTTTTCAATCAAGAACCTTCTAAATAGTAGTATTAGACCAGGGTAAATAAATGTCTAAAGTGCATGATTTTGTGTTTAAAGAAAATTCCATTCCCATCTCATAGATGAGCCTCATGAGGATCACGTGTGTGGAAAACATGTATTCAATTGATAATTAAGATTTGGAAACTTACCATGCTAGATAATATAGATGAATAAAGTGTAACTCATAGTAGTAAAGGCGTAAATCTTGAGACAATGACATATGGCTTGTGCGTGTAGCTTGTGGTTTATTGAAGGAGGGATATCTAAGAAAACAAGTTGTTATAAGTATGTAAACCATGATATCGGGAACACTTTGGAACATGTCCTTTCTTCTTGTCCATATATATATATATATAATACAATCCATCTAAGGTCTTGAATCCCTAAGTGGAAAGTAAGAGTTATGCGAATCATAAATGTTCTATAAACAATGTTAATATGAGATCTATGTAACAACATAAATATAATTAGAACATGGGTAATTGAGATGAAACTATGAAATGATTGTTACAAAATCATATGCACTTTTAATGATGACTAATTAACTAAAATTCATAAGACGACCTTAAAACTAATAAGAGTTAAGGAGGACATCATTGACATCCAAAACATGTTATTAAAGTGGTAAATATATATAAACTTAAGGTATGAGCACATATTTCATAAGCATGATATGTGTTGAGCAACGATGTAAATTGAAATATTGAAGCGGTAGCTTCAGAAAAACAATATTTATCTATATGCTAAATTCTCTTCAATCTATAAGGTTAAATGATGAAATTGAATCATAACAAAGATGTAACCATAAAAGATGAAGGATATTGCTAGCCTTAGGATTCTCGTGTGGGGTTGAGTCTTTGAAATATGTACATCACTTGTAAGTATGTTTGTTTATCGTGAGCTATAGTGTTTCATGCTATCTATGTGGGTCTATGTTTTTGTTAGTGTCCCTTATGACCTTAAGTTATGCTATTTGAGATCTTATCATCTCATGTAACAAGCAAATAAAGAAAAAAATTATTCTCGATAATTTAAGCGTGGTATTTGTGTGTGTAATTTGGTGTGTATTACAACATGTGATAGTTTATGAGTTTTTTACTATCCTAGATCTAAGAAGGTTAACATGCTTAAAGTACAAATTTTAAGAATAAATTATTAATATTCAAGCATGAATGAATCTAAGTTACTAGACCGGTTCTTCACCTTATTCATGAGTGTGGTGAACCAATTTTTGTTTCATGGAAAAACATTTACTGACATTGAAAGATAGAACATTTGTTGAAATGAACCTTATAAGTTTACCTACAAATTTATTGCCATTGTTATGGTCATATAAGAGTCCAATGATTTAACCAAGATGACTCTTGATGAATTAATGTGTTCCTCATTGTCACATGAGTGTAGAATTAACAAATCTAGTAATTCCTCCCTAAATCATGTCTTCAAGAGTTATGTTTCTTCTGACAGAGGTAGAGGAAGATCAAATTCTATAGGTAAAGGTAGAATTGTGAGAGGAGATGTAAGGAATAAAACTCTAGATAACGGTGGTCAAACAAGTCAAACTTCATACTTTTCGAGTTTTAGAGGGCACAACACTAGACAAAACACTAAGAAGCAAAGCCAAAGGTATGGTTTGTCTAATTTTTAGTACCATTCATGTTAAAAGTATTGACAACATGCAAACAAATGCATAGAGAAGTAATGTGATTTAACAAGGTAGAAAATAATTTTTTCAAAAAAATCCAACAGTGTCTAAAATCCATGATTGCAAGTTCATCGCGTCTAATTTCCTTCAAGAAAGAATGAATGACATGGTTTACACACAGTGGGTGTAAATATGAAACAAAAATTTATTAACAAATATTAATGAGAGAGTTAAATATGAGGTTAAACCGAGAATTGACCACAAACTTTTTGTAATGGGCAAGGGAACTATTAACATTTTCACAAATAATGGTGAAAAAATGCATTGCTAAGGTACATTATGTAGGAAAAATAATTCAATATGGTTAGAAGATAATTCAAGTGTATAATTTTGGATAAAATTCCAAGTCAAACACATACTGAAAACTTGTCTTTATCATCCTCCGTTTTCTAACCACACTGAATCCAATTACTGTTCAAGTATGCCCCCACGTAATTATGTTATAATCAAAATATATTCACAAATCCGCACACTGTAGAAAACTCTCATGTTCTTGTTGCAGTGACAATTCCAAATTAAGTTGGTTATTTGAATCATTACAGCATTAAAACGGAGGTGATTTTAATAATGAGTGTGGACTTTGCACCTCTCAGGACTGTCACGACTTCAATTGGTGTACCCCAAGTTGAAAACGGAGTGCACGCCACAAGTAACTTCACACCGCATTTCTCCCAAATCTCAGACTTTCCAGTCAAACCAAATTATCGCAATGGAGGAACAACTTTCAAGGTAGACTAATCACATTTAAACTCTAATTTCCATGACTCAAGTTCTAAAATGGATGTATGCAGTGCATATTGCTAAGGTTGTAACATAATGATATCACCTCTCACTCAAAGAGATCTTTAAATGGGCATACCGATACTCTCTCTCACAGGTTGTAATGCAACCCTTGTGTCTTCAATCCTCTGATTAATGTAGCAAATAAATACTAGCTGCTCTTCTCTATGTGCTTGAATTCTGCTTTTGCCATGGGGATGCTCTTGAAATAAAGAAATTTCTTGCTTTTACAAATTCAAATAGTTTTCTTCTTAACAAGTATTATTACTTCAAGAGCATTCTTGTATGCAACTAGGTCTGATTTTTCAGATTGATATCTGTTTAGATCTGAATTGCAGCGTATGTGGTTAATTGTAAGTGCATTGTTAATGTAAACCTACTTTCCTTATCTACTTTTTGAAAACCATTATGAGGCACCTAGGTTTGCAAAGTAATAAAGAAAAGGATTGGTTTTTGTCCTTGCGTGAGGGAGATGGGAGTCGGTGGAGTCCGTTTTTCCTCACCTAGATCTCTTTTGGATCCTGTATTCAATGCGCATGGTTGGGAGGCGCATTTTTCTGGAGCTGCGGGCATTGATGGAGGGAGAAAAACGTGTTTGAGTGTCTCTTGTCCCTTTTACGCAGTTCTGTTCCTGTTCCTGCTTCACAAACCTCTCGGTCATGGCGTCTTCTTCCTGTCTCTGCCTTGCTACGACTTGCCTTCCTTCCTATGCGCGGGAGTTGAAGATGGAGAAATGGGTGTGGATTCTCAAATTCGTTGCTGTGCAGGCAGCTTCAGTGGAGCGCAGAACTGATCTTCTCCTGGGAGGGCCGTGAGGAAGTTTTGGCTGTATGCAGCAGCTACAGGGTCGAGAGGTAAACTTATCTCAGAAAATCAGTGGCCTCCAGAGTGAGTAAGTGCGACAGCTGCTGCAGGGCGAGCCCAAGGAACCGTGGTGTTGATCCTGATGTTCTGGTTGCACGCGACCACAGTCGAGACCAGTTGTTGCAGAATCTTGCAGCCGTAGTAGAAGGACGAGATAAAGTTTTAGTTGAGCTGTCTTGCCTTTTCATTTTGGGAAGTCGCTTCTGTCCAGGTGGCGAATCTAACATGGAAGAAGCTCGATCAAATCTTGAGGCAAGTTTTGCAATGAGGCTGAGATTGCGTTCACTGCTGTTTCTAGTTCTGACCAGAAGTTTTTCCAGCGCCTAGCCCATGGGTTTGATATGGTGGTTATAGATGAAGCTACAAGCTAGGGAAGTAGGTGTGTTACCTCCACTTTCCTTGGGAGCTGTAAGGTGTGTTCTTGTTGGGGATCCACAGCAACTGCCTGCAGCAGTAAATAGCCAGGCAACGGGCATGTTACAGTTGGTAGAAGCCGGTTTGAGCGCTCCAACAAGCAGGTTGTCCAACTTTGTTGTTGTCTGTTCAGCATTGACTGCAACCATCTATTCGGGATTGACTGTTTTACACAGCCCAAAATCAATTTGTACCTGAAATACAACTCAGGTAGTTGTTTTCACTTTTGCGGTCAGAGCAGAAGCATGGGGATACGAGAGAGAGTTTCACAGCTGTATTCAGGAATAGCAATACCACTGATAGGCTTTGGTACTGTGGCTAAGGCTGACAACATAGATCAGATGAAGCAAGCTGTTGACACAGCTTTACAGGTCGGGTACAGGCATCTTGACACTGCCAGTATTTATGGCACCGAGCCAGCTCTAGGAGAAGCTCTGAATCATGCTTTTCTAACGGGGATTATAAACAGGGATGAAATTTTTGTGACCAGTAAATTATTTGCTGGTGATCACGATGACCCTGTTTCCGCTTTGAAGACAACCTTAAAGAATTTGCAGCTAGAATATCTGGATCTGTATCTTATCCACTGGCCTATAAATTTGAGAAAGGGGGCTTCACATCCAAATCCCAAAGAGGAGGACTTTCTTTTCTTTGCCATTAGATATAGAGTCTATATGGAGGGGAATGGAGCAATGCGTGGAGTTGGGGCTTACTAAATCTATTGGTGTGAGCAATTTATCCTGCAAGAAGCTCGGCGACTTGTTGAGCTATGCCAACATATCTCCTGCTGTCAATCAGGAGGAGATGCATCCTCTGTGGCAACAAAAGAAGCTAAGAGATTATTGCAGCAATGTCAACATTCATGTTAGTGCGTGGTCTCCTTTAGGAGGATTTGGTACTTTCTATGGTTCCAATTCTGTGATGGAAAATCCTGTTATTGAGGAGATTGCTAAGAAGCATGGAAAGACTGTAGCTCAGGTTTTGTTAAGGTGGGGTTTGGAGCAGGGAGTGAGTGTGCTGCCCAAGAGCTACAACACAAGCAAATCTGCATTGAAACAATCAGATGCATATCGAGATAGCGTTTAAAACAGGCATGATAAGCCCTAACCCTCTCTCTTAATAATTTATTTCCTTTAGTATTTGGGTAAATCAATCTCTGCAATTTCTGTTTGAATTCTGTAGAGATTGGGTTTCGGATGACTTATAATTATAATTGCATGAACTGATCTCTCTCCCCCTTTACAGTTTATCTTATTTACTATTTGAGTAGAAGAAATCTCTACATCGATTCTTGCCTACTGATCTTATAATGTTGGTTTGTCCTTTTGCCTTGATTTTTCTTCGAATGAGGGTTTCTGTAGAAAATAGTATGGAGCATGAATGAGGTTTATAATTTTTTTTCTTGTATCGTTTATATTTTGTAGAACATGGCTTGAAAAAGGGAATCTTCCGTTATGACTGTATTTGGATTTTACTGTGGTTTTATAATAATTTAAACCCCATTAGGATTGGGGGCTTCTATTTGGGAAGAGTCATACTAGTTTAATTGGTCTTTCTAGATAGCTCCATCTGAGTCATTCGATTATCATTTACCTTGGGGATTATGGAAAACCCCTCACCAGGCCCTCTGCTATTATTATTACTATGAGCTTATTATTAGATTGGAACCCTCCTGAAGCATGTGTTAATGGGTTTTCTATGACCTTTACGAATATGTTATGCACGCAAGTCATAATCCTGTGTGGATAATTCTTTGGCTTAATTTTTGAGGCACTACTTGGACCTTTGGATCGGTTAAAGTAATATTGGATACATCGACATTCTTCAAGTTTGATTGATTTGTGATACCCTCATGCATACGAATTCAGGCAACGCTTGAAATATAAAATTATAAATTTATCTTATACTTTGACCTTGAAGCTTGTCGAAAGACTTTTGGTAAGAAAACAGATGAATAGGGAAGTTAAGATAACTACCCTAAAATGGAGTCATGCATAGCCTTAAGTAAAGGTGACAGCTACCATAATGGAACTGTGCTTACCATGTATGACAGTAAGGATATAAGTCCACCTGAAATTATTTAACTTCATTTTTATAGAACAATTATTAATACCCATAGATTGGGGTATGCAAGTGGAGGTTGAATTAGATAACAGGGTATATTATGTTATCAGGTAACCAGTGAGGATAAATATGTTATTTCAATGCTTGGTTAACGAGTGGAATATTTCAGTTATTTACGATGATTATTATGTTTAGCAAAAAAATTGATACTCGCATCTTATTAGGAGTTGAGATAATGTTGATACTTGCATTCATAGTGGCTTGGGCTGCGCTTGCATATCTTAGCTAGTCAAATGTATCTTTGGCATATTACCAACAGATGACAGTATTGTCGGTCATAACTCATTCTTATGAGTTGGACTCTTTTACTAGAAGAAATATATAAAGACATGGAATAAGCAACCAAAAGGACACCTAAATAATACATGAACCTGTGGATTGGTGGAATCCTTGTTAATATAATTATAATCTTAAAATTGCGGGATAAATATCCAAACTATACTTACATACCACTGATTATCTATGAAGGTTTGATACTTGGGTAATATCGATGAACAATGTAAGATTGATACTTTTATTTATTATATAAACTTAATGTCGTTGGTGCTTTTATTTAATTGAAAGATAGTCTTGTTAGACACTTATATATGTGAAGTAGGTCGAGGGTATTAGGTGAGCATCATTATTATTTACTGTAATTTAAGTATGATTAATTGCATGATTAAGGTTGTATATCTAGTCTCTTGGAATGGTGTTCTTATGTAAGCAGATCTTAAGAAAGTGAACATTAATGAGTATGAAATGCATTATCATGAGATGTGCAGTTAAGTTTTAAATGTATGTTAGAAATTGTTTGATAAAGAGTATTGCAAACTTTCATTTATTTAAATACTAGATGGCATAAGTTATTAGGAGAGGTTTATATCTTATCATGCTCAGTTCTAGCGAACTGACTCTAGATAATATTTGTGCAGATGGATTATGCGAGTAGATTAAAGAAAAGAGTGTAAAAGTTTCATCAGTTCAAATTATGAAGTTCTTGTAGAAAGTTCAATGCGGTGTAAATTTTGTAACTTTGCTTGCAAGAGTTTAGAAGATCTCTTGCCTTGGTATGTTTGGAAAACTACGTGGTGAAGTGTTCTTTCCCTTTTGTTGTTAGACTAGTTACTTATCTTGGGTGAGGAATGATATTCAATCCTTACCTTGGTGTAACGTCGAGAAAAAAGATGACACCACACTCACGACACGACGACGATGACGATATGCAAACAAACAAACGTCTCGAAAATGCGACAATTTTTTTTTTTAATTATTTTACTTCGAGTTGTTTCCACACGGCTCGATGGGTTTAGCTTATACGAGTACTACCAATCAAGGTAAAAAAATGCCAACCCACTCCTAGCGAGCTGGTCAAATAAATTCGATGAGCATTATTGGAGACCAAACTACTCCACTCATCTCGGTGAGTTATAAACTACATTGGGCGAGCTAAAAAAATTCTTCCTTGGTTGAGCTCATGGCGAGCTTGGTTGGGCGAGTTCTTTATTCCCTCGGCAGACTCAAAGGCAATACCGGGCTCAAATGTGGAGGAACGAACCGCTTATGGGCTTTATTATCATTCCACATGGTGATACAAGATGAAAGAAGGGTATTTGACCATTGACTTCATTTTCAATTAATGGTCCAATGAATAAGAGGATATAGGGACAATGGTGATTGCACATATTACAATTTTATTGATTTTTTTTTTTGATAAAAACTAACCTATACTTGCAGAGATATGTTACAATGATAAACCAAATATTGCTATTTTGTTGACTCATTAGAAATCTTTTAATGTATGTTCCTAGCTATCTCCTTGGAGGATTAAATGCTTCTATTTTAAGTGATATATAAATATATATGTATAATCAAAATTTTCACTTAATTAATTCTATATGCTTAATCATACATTTGAAATTTGGATCCAAGGAATAAGAGTCCAATCGGGAAAAGGCTTTTCAAACTATATTTAAATCTTTTTGGTTGGGGGCGGTGAATGCTCATCAACCAACCGTCAGAATTAAACAACTCCCTGTCTGGCGTGTCAATTTACACCTGCTGAGCCACTCAACTCACAAGACTTGCAAATCTATTAATTGCAAGGTCATCCCAGTCCGCCTGCTGCTCCCTATTGACCTGGCCGCCACTATCAATTTGATCAAATAGATTTTGTAAATCCTATTCTATTCAGTCGTCCAAACAAATCTCAACTGCTCTGGCCACGTGAAAGCATTAAGGGAAAGAGAAAACTGAAGCTATAGGTGGGTACAGGCGGATGGACTGTCCTTTTTCCTTTTTCTTTGTCCCTAGGTGCGTGGTCCACAAGCAGTGGAGGAGGCACACCAAAGAAAGAGAGTCATCCAACTATGTTGTTATTTATTCAAAGATCGAATGCATCCTCAAGTGCGGGTTCTCATAAGTAATAAACTTATCAAAGTCGATGGGGAAGACAGTGAAGGTGGGTCTGTTTTGATCAGAATATCTATGAAACAATACTTTGTTTTACAATCAAACAAGCACTTCCACGGACCTCTTATACCAACAGCTATTGCTTGTCTATTACAACACTCCTAAATAGACGACCACAAAACTCGTTGTTGCAAGCACTGCAACAATTTAAATATTCTCTGTGATAGTCAATGCTTGGTGTATCAAGCTGTCTATCAGGCATATCTACTGAAACGTATCATCATTTTCTTTTATGTTAGCAGTTATTCTCTTAGACACGATATAAGGGTGATTGACTGGTCTTGATTTTGAGACTAACTTCACATTTGTTTGGGCAGTTGCGAGGCCTGCCATGCAGCTTGATATTTGTGAAGCTAAGACCACTTGCAGTGTCCTAATCTGTAAAAAAAAACGTTCAAAATCTTTGTAAGCATTGCAACAATTTAAATATTCGCTGTGACAGTCAGCGCTTTGTGTATCAAGTTGTCTATCAGGCATATCTACTGAAACGTATCATCATTTTTTTTTTTCTTTTTATATTAGCAGTTATTCTCTTAGGCACGATTTTAGGGCGATTGACTAGTCTTGATTTTGAGACTAACTTTACATTTGTTTGGGCAGTTGCGAGGCCTGCCATGCAGCTTGATATTTGTGAAGCCAACTTCTAAACAAAACAAAGAAAAATGCAACAAAACAGAATATAGGCCTGTACCAACAGCGACGGTTCAGTTTCATCTTACTTGGTGAATGTTTATCTTAATATGCTCCTATCAATATAAAGGAAAGATTGATAATATGTTGATAGTAATAAGACTTGATAATGACTTCAAAATTTTAGCATTGATTTAATAGGAGTAGTATTTAAACATTCGTTTCCTTCTATACTTGTCAAAATTTTACAATGGATACCTAAAAGAAGGTAAACATAATAGATCTAGAACATGATTCACTTTATTGGCACAATGGAAATTCAATAAAACTTAACTCTATCCATCCATACTACAAGAAGAAGATAGATACTAATATTCTCACTTTTCAATACCCCTTTTTTTTTTGCAACAAAATGAGATCTAGTATGTATGTATTTTTTTGTAAATATCCTAACATTCAACATAAGAGTCCAACAATATTTTTATTAAGTTTTAAACAAGATCTATCAACATTTCAACCATGTGAACTTTTGGGCAAATATAGATTACAATGTCCCTTTTTTTTTGAAATGAAAACAAGATGATACAACTTTCTTTCACATACAAATTTTAAAACGAAATAATACATGCAAAGGAAAAAGGAATAAGTCTTCCCAAGCTCCAAGGTGTTCTTCATCCATGCTCCAAGTTCCAAGTATTTCAAATCACAACCAAGATAGGGGGAGAGGCAACACTCTCCTCCCAACCAAAACTCAATGGAGAAGAGAAGCAATCTCCTCTATTGACCCCCGAGCCCCAAACACAACACAATGAAGGGTGGTCTCCAACTCAAGGCAACAACACTTGCTTCCACAATACAATTTTCTTCACAACATTCAAGGTAAAAAGAAGAAACAAAAAGGAAACACAAATAACACAATACTTTGCACAACAAGGCTTTCATCCAAGCCAACAAGAGAAGGAACTATGGGAAAGTTTTCCTTATACCTCCCAATTGAGATGAGATGCCCATCCAAACCCTCCACAATAAAACTCAAGCCCCTATGACTCTTATGCCTCCCTCAAGTACCCCTTTTTCCTCCCATACTCTTATGCCTCCCTCCTCTTATGGCTCCCTCAAGGACAAGGTAAGAATGTAAACATTCTTACCCAAGATGGGCATCCCTCTCAAACTCCCTCCACAATATCCTATTCTACTCTTATGCCTCCCTCATGAGTATTCCCATAGACCTCTCCTATACTACACAATAAGCATTCTATCCATTTTTCACAATACACAAAAGTAAACATACATTATCCACAAATTTAGCATAGAAGCAACAACAATATGAAAGCAAAAAGAGAGAAGGTTTCCTACCTCTCCATTGGAGAAGCCTAAACCAAGAAGCTTTGTCCAAGCTCCCTCCAAAACAATCCAAGCATGCAAGTCCAAGCTCCTTCTTTTTTCTTTCTCCCAATTCTTTCCTCTCCCAAAAAATAAAAGAAAAGAACTCCTCAACAAAAACCTCCAACCCCCTCAACAAGAGAGGAAGTTTCCATAAATAGACAAAAGGGAAGAGTGAGGGTGATGTGGCTCCTTGTAGGATGCCACATCACACATCCTCAAGACCACCTCCCTTTAGTCAACTCAAATCCCAAAACACCATAAATGGGTGGTTGGGTTGAATGACATCTCTTTTCCACATCCATCCCTTCCCATGTGTCTTAAGGCACAAATAAATGCAAAAGGAAGAAAAGTGCACTCCAAAGTCATATTTCCCTTCCCAAAACAATAAATAATCCCCTTTTTGGATTCCCAACCCATAGATATGGTTGGTAAGGGGTTTTGGGAAGTGTGGGACAAGTTCAACTTGTCCCACAAGTCCCCCAAAATTGCCCTAAATCTCAAATTCGAGATTCAAAGGATTTGGAGTGGTCAACACTCAAAACCAAGCATTCAAAACATGAGGAAACACAAGGCTCAAGGAGCCAACCATCAAAATTAATTACATCCACTAGACTTCCCTCCAAAACTTAAAATTTAAAACAAGGTGTTAAATTAATTCTAAACATACTTAGCAAAAGAATTTTTTAAAAAGATATCACAAATAAAATCACCTACTAAAGTAAGTTAAAACAAGTAATAAAATTCTTACCCCCTTGGTCACATTAGAAAATTTCCCCCTCATGGAAATTTTTCTTAACACATAAAAGAACAAAGGTAACACAATACAATTCACTAGTTGCCTTGACGACCAAATGTTGTAACCACCCGACATTCTGTTGTGTTTGGTTCCCAATCCCCCTTTAGGTTGTGATCATGTTGTGTTTCCTGCAAAATACAAAATACCTCCTTCGGCCTTGCGGCCATGTCAAAATATCCAAAATAACCATATGCATGAAATTTATTAACATCTATACGTAATTCAATCAATCATTATTTCTAGGTCTAAATCACAACTTAATTATGCATTTCATCATTATCCAAAATTATAGTAATGTAAATTCAACAACTACATTCTACTCATCATGGCGAAGAAATCCAATGTTAGAACACATGCAATATATCCATATAAAAATAATATCGGTATCCAATAGTTTGTCCATGAGTCAGTGTAGATCATACTGAAAACAAAATCCAATCATAATCCAAATGCATCTAGTCACCAAACATCATGATAATTTAACATAAGTATAAGTCATGTCCATATCCAAAGTCTGCATAACTAAAAATGATAATCAACTAAGTGTCGTAGGGAAGTGGGCATTACATCCCCCTCCCCTTAGACTAGACTTCCTCCTGGAAGTCACTGAAATAAATGTGGAAACTAAGCTGTAATGATGTAGCATCCTCCCAAGTAGCGGCGTTAGTCTCATCGCACTGTCCCATTGGACCCGAACACGATCAATTTCTCTACCGCGAAGGCCCAGGGTCTTTCGATCTAAAATGCGCACGGGCTCCACCATCACCTGCCCCTGATCCTGCACCTGCAATGCAGTCCAATCTAGCACATGAGAAGGATCAGAAACATATCTCCTAAGCACAGAAATGTGAAATACATCATGGACGCGTGATAAGCTAGGTGGCAGTGCTAGACGATAGGCTAAGGGACCGAGGTGCTCCAAGATCTCAAAGGGACCCACAAATCTAGGAGCAAGCTTAGAACCTTTTCCATAATGGATAGGGCTCTTATGCGGTCTGACACGAAGAAACACCTTCGTGCCTACCTCAAAACTGCGATCTGTCCTATGCTGGTCTGCATACTTCTTCTGTCTATCCTGTGCCTCCTGCAATCTCTGTCTGATCAAGGTAACCTGCTGCTCCATGTCCTGTAATAATGCTGGCCCAAGAGAAACCCTGTCCTCAATCCTATCCCAGCTAAGAGGTGTCCTGCACTCTCTACCATATAATGCCTGAAAAGGAGCCATGCCTATAGAACTCTGAAAACTATTATTGTAGGCAAACTCCACCAAATACAGATACTCCTCCCATCTCGACTGATGATCCATCACGTACATCCTGAGCATGTCCTCCAAAATCTGATTCACCCTCTCTGTCTGTCCATCGGTCTCTGGGTGATAAGCTGTGCTGAAATTAATCCTCGTCCCGAGGGCATACTGCATGGTGGTCCAGAAGTGGGAAGTGTACAAAGGATCGCGGTCGCAAATGATCTTCCGCGGAATCCCATGTAATCTGACAATCTCATCAAGGTATACTCGTGCCACAGCACTTGCTGTATAGGTGGTCTTTACTGGGGAAAAATGAGCTACTTTCGTCAATTTATCCACTGTGACCATGATGGCGTCGTGGTGGTATCTCGACGTTGGTAACCCAACAATGAAATCCATAGAAATGGTGTCCCACTTCCACTCCGGTATGGCGTGAGGATAGAGAAGGCCAGCTGGATGCTGATGCTCGGCCTTCACCCTCTGGCACTCTAAACAGCGGGATACAAATGAGGCTATGTCTCTCCAAAGTCCTCTCCAAAAATACACTGTCTCAAGGTGGCGTGCATCTTCTTCACCCCGGGATGGGCTGAGTACGGTGCACGATGAGCCTCTGTCAAAATGTCATGTCTCAAGCCTCCATCTCTAGGAACATAAATTCGACCTCTGTGTCTGAGAAGACCATCTGCCTCTAATGAAAATCCATCAAATCTCCCCTCAAGGGGTCTCTGAGACTCAATCTCTGCTCTGGCTGCAAGGTAGAAACTATCCTGAGGAAGCTGCTGCAAGATCCTACTCCGCAAATCTGTGCCCACTGAGGTGGCCATAGCCACATGTCTCCGTCTACTCAAGGCATCTGCCACCACATTCTCCTTCCCTTTCACATGCTCTATCTCCATGTCATACTCACAAAGTAACTCCATCCAACGCCGCTGACGAGCATTGAGATTGGGCTGTGTGAAGAGGTGGCGAAGACTCAAGTGATCAGTCCTGAGTGTAAATCTCCGGCCAAGAAGAAAATGTCTCCACCGCACTAAGGCATGTACCACTGCTGCAAGCTCAAGGTCATGGGTCGGATAATTGAGCTCATAATCTTTGAGTTTGCGGGACTCAAAGGCAACTACTCTACCCTCCTGCATTAACACACCTCCAAGTCCTGCCAAGGAAGCATCTGTGCATATGAAAAACTCTCCATGAGGATCTGGCACTGCAAGGATAGGTGCTCTCGTAAGGCATTCCTTCAGTGTACTGAAGGCCTGCTCACATCTATCTGACCATAAAAACTTCTTCCCTTTCCGCTGAAGAGAAGTGATGGGGTGCGCAATCCGGGAAAAATCCTGAACAAACCTCCTGTAGTATCCTGCTAGACCCATGAAACTACGCACCTCGGTCACACTAGTGGGTGCTGGCCAATCCATGATGGCTCGAATCTTGGAAGGATCGACTACGATACCTTCCCCAGAAATAATGTGGCCCAAATACTGCACCTCAGGCTGAAAGAACGCACACTTCTCCAAGTTCCCGTAAAGGCGCTGCTCGCGAAGACACTGAAGAACCTGGCGAAGGTGCTCCTCATGCTCCTCACGTGTGCGTGAGTAAACTAGAATTTCATCAAGGAAGGTCCTGAATACCCCATTCATCAAACTCATAAACACTGCGGGGGCATTCGTCAAACCGAAAGGTACCACTGTGAACTCGTAGTGGCCATATCTTGTGTGGAAAGCTATCTTGTGAATATCTGTCTCCGCAATCCTGAGCTGATGGTACCCTAACTTAAGATCTATCTTAGAGAAAACTGTAGCCCCCTTCATCTGATCAAATAAATCATCAATGCGTGGAAGGGGGTAACGATTCTTGATTGTTACTTTATTCAGTTGACGGTAGTCAATACACAACCGAAGAGATCCATCCTTCTTCTTTATGAAGATAACTGGTGCACCCCAAGGGGATACGCTAGGACGGATTAGTCCTTTCTCCAAAAGGTCCTCAAGCTGCAACTTGAGCTCACATAACTCAGGAGTAGTCATCCGATAGGGTGCTCGTGAGATAGGCTCTGCGCCTGGAACTAGATCTATATGGAAATCGATCTCACGTGGGGGAGGTAATCCCGGTAACTCCCCTGGGAACACATCAGAAAACTCTGATAAGATGGGATGATCATCGAGGGAAGGTCCTCTTACTCATCCTCTGATCTGTCACTGACCGTAATGGAAAACATCTGACAACCCTATCGCACACACCACTTAAGCTGCATAGCGGAGATGGTGCGAATGGATATAGCCCTCCTAACTCCTGATATCACTGACTCTACTCCAAGATCATCTATGCAAGCAATAGTCTTATGGTAACAATCCACTCTAGCTCTGTGAGCGGACAACCAATCCATGCCCAAAATGATGCCATAAGATCCTAATGGAAGGATCCGAAGATCAGAAGTAGTGGTGAAGGGTCCCAAATCCACTACACACTCCTTAACTAAGGAGTCTACAGAAATCTTGGCTCCAGAAGCCATCTCAATGTCCCAACTACGGCCCTACCTAACTGCCACCAGCCTACAACGCTCTACTAAGGATGGTGCAATAAAAGAATCAGAAGAACCAGAATCAAATAATATAGAGGTGGAAATACCACCAACACTACCTGTCATCTCAATCACAGTACTCTGATGCTCAGCCTGGCGGTTCTCGACCGCTGCGTAGATCCGATGACTCCGTGCCATATCTCCAATAGTAGGCTCTGAACTCTGTGCCTTACCCTTGGTAGGGTTATGTGGGAAATCTCTCCAAAGATGTCCAACAACACCGCAACCATAACAGCTGCCTGGTCCTCTCCAGTGGGAAGCAGCTCCAGCTGGTACTCTAGATGACTGAGATACAGATCCTGACGATCCGGCTATGGACTGCTGAGGTCTCTGCTGACGAGCTCCTACTGACTGAGCTCTCGGTGCACCCTGTGTCCTGATGGGACCCCTAGGAGGAGGCCCCATACTACGTCCTCTCTGTGCATCAAATCTCTGAGGAGGTTGGTAAGGTGGGCGGGTTTGCTGCTACTGCGCGGTGGTGGCCTGAATGAAGCTTGCCCTGAACTCTGTCCACCCCGTGGAGGAGGAACTGACCCCTTCGACCTACTATCCTGCATCTGCTGGATATGGCTCCGAACTCTGTCTCTAGCCTGCTGTGTCTTCCCCGTGTCTCCTCTACAATATAGGCCTTTTCCACGGCCTCTGCTAATGTCTGTGGGCAGTGAATGCACACTGTGCCTCCTAAATCCAAATTCAGGCCCCGGATGAACCTGTGAATCCGTACCTGCTCATCCTGCATATAGTCGACGTACTGGAGTAGGTCCAGAAATCGACTCTCATACTCAGCTACTGTCATCGATGCCTGACGGAGGTCATGAAACTCGTCTATCCGCTGCTGAATAAATCTCCTGGGTAAATACCTGCTCCTGAAATGCTCCTCAAACAACTCCCAGGTAATCGTCTCTGAGTCAACATGGAGCTTCTGCTCCTCGGTCCTCCACCAGACTCCTGCTCCATCCTTCAGAAGATGGATTGCAACACGAGCTTTCGTGTTGCTAGTACAAGGACAGAGCTTGAAGCATCCGCTCAAGCTCACTAACCAGGCCTCTGCCTAAAAACTACCTGTATCACTGAATACTGAGATGGTCGCAGCTTCAGGATCTCCCTGATATGGTCTGCAGCTGATGTATGACGAATCCTAGGTCTCTCTGTATGCTCCTCCCTCTGTCTAGGGCTCCGAGACCTGTCCCTATGTCCTGAGATCCTGTCCCCATGTCCTCTCTGTGGTGACTCTGCCCTAGCCAAATCTGCACGGAAATTCTCTGCTCTGTGCTCCTCGCTGTGTCGAGGGGATGCCTGGGCATCTACTGATGGCTCCAAACTATGCCTAGCAAGTCGTCCTCCCAAGGGCTCTCCGCGTATAGCGGCATTGACATCCTGGAGTGTCTGCAAGATCTGAGGCAGAAGGGCTGCTATGGCCTGCTCTGGCGGTGGTATGTCTAGGTCTATGTGAAGAGACCCCTCGCCCAATCCGCGCCTCCTGCATCAGATCAAGGTGAGAGTTAGTTCATTGTTCTAGGTCTTGAGCTAGTTTTCTAAATTTGTTGTTTACTATAATTATCAACATTATGGCTTTATATTTTAAAGGTATTAGCTCTGTACTAAGTTGAATGTTCCTGTTCTACGTTTTCTGCGTGTGCCCAAGGGTCCCAGCTTCGAACCCCTGGCTCTGATACCAAAATGTAACGTTAAAAAAAGACGACGCCACACTCACGACAACGACGACGACGACACCGCAAACAAACAAACGTCCGAAAATGCGACAAATTTTTTTTTAATTATTTTACTTCGAGTTGTTTCCACATGGCTCGATGAGTTTAGCTTATACGTGTACCACCAATCAAGGTAAAAATGTCAAACCACTCCTAGTGAGCTGGTCAAATAAATTTGATGAGCTTTATTGGAGACCAAGCTACTCCACACAACTCGGCGAGTTATAAACTACATTGGGCGAGATAAAAAAATTCTTCCTTGGTTGAGCTCATGGCGAGCTTGGTTGGGTGAGTTCTTTATTCCCTCGGTGAACTCAAAGGCAATACCGGGCTCAAATGTGGAGGAACGAACCGCTTATGGGCTATATTATTATTCCACATGGTGATACTAGATTAAAGAGGGGTATTTGACCATTGACTTCATTTTCACTTAATGGTCCATTGAATAAGAGGATATAGGTGACGATGGTAATTGCATATATTACAATTTTATTGATTTTTTTTTGATAAAAACTAACCTATACTTGCAGAGATATGTTACAATGATAAACCAAATATTGCTATTTTGTTGACTCATTAGAAATCTTTTAATGTATGTTCCTAGCTATCTCCTAGGAGGATTAAGTGCTTCTATTTTTAGTGATATATAAATATTTATGTATAATCAAAATTTTCACTTAATTAATTCTATATGCTTAATCATACATTGAAATTTGGATCCAAGGAATAAGAAACCAATCGGGAAAAAGGCTTTTCAAACTATATTTAAATATTTTTGGTTGGGGGCGGTGAATGCTCATCAACCAACCATCATAATTAAACAACTCCCTGCCTGGCGTGTCAATTTGCACCTACTGAGCCGCTCAACTCACTAGACTTGCAAATCTATTAATTGCAAGGTTCGGCCTGCTGCTCCCTATTGACCTGGCCGCCACTATCAATTTGATCAAATAGATTTTGTAAATCCTATTCTATTCAGCCGTCCAAACAAATCTCAACTGCTCTGGCCACGTGAAAGCATTAAGGGAAAGAGAAAACTGAAGCTATAGGTGGGTACAGGTGGATGGACTGTCCTTTTTCCTTTTTCTTTGTCCCTGGGCGCGTGGTCTGCCAGGCAGTGGAGGCGCACCAGCAGCAGGTCGTCCAACTATGTTGTTATTTATTCAGCATCGAATGCATCCTCAAGTGCGGGTTCTCATAGGTAATAAACTTATCAAAGTCGATGGGGAAGACAGTGAAGGTGGGTCTGTTTTGATCAGAATATCTATGAAACAATACTTTGTTTTACAATCAAACAAGCGCTTCCACTGGACACTGTTATACCAACAGATTATTGCTTTTCTATTGCAACACTCCTTAATAGGCGACCACAAAACACGCATTTCAAAGCACCGCAACAATTTAAATATTCTCTGTAATTGATCGAGTGCTTGGTGTATCAAGTGTATCATCGAGCATATCTCCGAAATGTATCATCATTTTGTTTTATGTTAGTAGTTATTCTCTTAGACACGATATAAGGGTGATTGACTAGTCTTGATTTTGAGACTAACTTCACATTTGCTTGGGCAGTTGCGAGGCCTGCCATGCAGCTTGATATTTGTGAAGCTAAGACCACTCGCAGTGTCCTAATCTGTAAAAAAAAACATTCAAAATCTTTGTAAGCATTGCAACAATTTAAATATTTCTCTGTGACAATCGCTTTGTGTATCAAGTTGTCTATCAGGCATATCTACTGAAACGTATCATCATTTTTTTTTTCTTTTTATATTAGCAGTTATTCTCTTAGGCACGATTTAAGGGTGATTGACTGGTCTTGATTTTGAGACTAACTTTACATTTGTTTGGGCAGTTGTGAGGCCTGCCATGCAGCTTGATATTTGTGAAGCCAACTGCTAAACAAAACAAAGAAAAATGCAACAAAACAGAATATACGCCTGTACCAACAGCGACGGTTCAGTTTCATCTTACTTGGCGAATGTTTATCTTAATATGCTCCTATCAATATAAAGGAAAGATTGATAATATGTTGATCGTAATAAGACTTGATAATGACTTCAAAATTTTAGCATTGATTTAATAGGAGTAGTATTTAAACATTCGTTTCCTTCTATACTTGTCAAAATTTTACAATGGATACCTAAAAGAAGGTAAACATAATAGATCTAGAACATGATTCACTTTATTGGCATAATGGAAATTCAATAAAACTTAACTCTATCCATCCATACTACAAGAAGAAGATAGACACTAATATTCTCACTTTTCAATACCCCTTTTTTTTGCAACAAAATGAGATCTAGTATGTATATATTTTTTTGTAAATATCCTAACATTCAACATAAGAGTCCAACAATATTTTTATTAAGTTTTAAACAAGATCTATCAACATTTCAACCATGTGAACTTTTGGGCAAATATAGATTACAATGTCCCCTTTTTTTTTGAAATGAAAACAAGATGATACAACTTTCTTTCACATACAAATTTTACAACCAAATAATACATGCAAAGGAAAAGGAAGAAGTCTTCCCAAGCTCCAAGGTGTTCTTCATCCATGCTCCAAGTTCCAAGTATTTCAAATCACAACCAAGATAGGGGGAGAGGCAACACTCTCCTCCCAACCAAAACTCAATGGAGAAGAGAAGCAATCTCCTCTATTGACCCCCGAGCCCCAAACACAACACAATGAAGGGTGGTCTCCAACTCAAGGCAACAACACTTGCTTCCACAATACAATTTTCTTCACAACATTCAAGGTAAAAGAGGAAACAAAAGGAAACACAAATAACACAATACTTTGCACAACAAGGCTTTCATCCAAGCCAACAAGAGAAGGAACTATGGGAAAGTTTTCCTTATACCTCCCAATTGAGATGAGATGCCCATCCAAACCCTCCACAATAAAACTCAAGCCCCTATGACTCTTATGCCTCCCTCAAGTACCCCTTTTTCCTCCCATACTCTTATGCCTCCCTCCTCTTATGGCTCCCTCAAGGACAAGGTAAGAATGTGAACATTCTTACCCAAGATGGGCATCCCTCTCAAACTCCCTCCACAATATCCTATTCTACTCTTATGCCTCCCTCATGAGTATTCCCATAGACCTCTCCTATACTACACAATAAGCATTCTATCCATTTTTCACAATACACAAAAGTAAACATACATTATCCACAAATTTAGCATAGAAGCAACAACAATATGAAAGCAAAAAGAGAGAAGGTTTCCTACCTCTCCATTGGAGAAGCCTAAACCAAGAAGCTTTGTCCAAGCTCCCTCCAAAACAATCCAAGCATGCAAGTCCAAGCTCCTTCTTTTTTCTTTCTCCCAATTCTTTCCTCTCCCAAAAAAAAATAAAAGAAAAGAACTCCTCAACAAAAACCTCCAACCCCCTCAACAAGAGAGGAAGTTTCCATAAATAGACAAAAGGGAAGAGTGAGGGTGATGTGGCTCCTTGTAGGATGCCACATCACACATCCTCAAGACCACCTCCCTTTAGTCAACTCAAATCCCAAAACACCATAAATGGGTGGTTGGGTTGAATGACATCTCTTTTCCACATCCATCCCTTCCCATGTGTCTTAAGGCACAAATAAATGCAAAAGGAAGAAAAGTGCACTCCAAAGTCATATTTCCCTTCCCAAAACAATAAATAATCCCCTTTTTGGATTCCCAACCCATAGATATGGTTGGTAAGGGGTTTTGGGAAGTGTGGGACAAGTTCAACTTGTCCCACAAGTCCCCCAAAATTTCCCTAAATCTCAAATTCGAGATTCAAAGGATTTGGAGTGGTCAACACTCAAAACCAAGCATTCAATACATGAGGAAACACAAGGCTCAAGGAGCCAACCATCAAAATTAATTACATCCACTAGACTTCCCTCCAAAACTTAAAATTTAAAACAAGGTGTTAAATTAATTCTAAACATACTTAGCAAAAGAAATTTTAAAAAGATATCACAAATAAAATCACCTACTAAAGTAAGTTAAAACAAGTAAATAAAATTCTTACCCCCTTGGTCACATTAGAAAATTTCCCCCTCATGGAATTTTTCTTAACACATAAAAGAACAAAGGTAACACAATACAATTCACTAGTTGCCTTGACGACCAAATGTTGTAACCACCCAACATTCTATTGTGTTTGGTTCCCAATCCCCCTTTAGGTTGTGATCATGTTGTGTTTCCTACAAAATACAAAATACCTCCTTCGGCCTTGCGGCCATGTCAAAATATCCAAAATAACCATATGCATGAAATTTATTAACATCTATACGTAATTCAATCAATCATTATTTCTAGGTCTAAATCACAACTTAATTATGCATTTCATCACTATCCAAAATTATAGTAATGTAAATTCAACAACTACATTCTACTCATCATGGCGAAGAAATCCAATGTTAGAACACATGCAATATATCCATATAAAATAATATCGGTATCCAATAGTCTGTCCATGAGTCAGTGTAGATCATACTGAAAACAAAATCTAATCATAATCCAAATGCATCTAGTCACCAAACATCATGCTAATTCAACATAAGTATAAGTCATGTCCATATCCAAAGTCCGCATAACTCAAAATGATAATCAACTAAGTGTCGTAGAGGGAAGTGGGCATTACACTTGGCATAAATATTGTAATACCTTGTTTTTTTAGAATAAAGTGTTAAGTCAAAACTCTCTCGACATCTTGTAATGATGTGATATAAGTAAAATTAAATGGAGTGGTTAACCCTTATAGAATTTAACTAAAATATATATATTCAAATAAATTAATGTAGAGATGACTTACTTGAGAACAAGATTTCTGAAGTACTCAAAGGTGAAACTATCCTTGTAAAGTAAAATTTTATGAATTGATATCCCTAGCTAAACTAGTGAACACTACCCTTTTGGGTGAACTCTTAAACAAGCTTAAGGGAAAACAATGGTTAGTTTTTGGAAGATAATAAGATTTAGCAAGTAGGGGAAGACTTTAAGTGAACTACTCTGTAGTGTATAAGGAATTATCTCAGTTTATAAGTTGAAATTGTGTGAATCATATATTGAATCTCTCTAAAAACATAAGTCATGAGATAAAGGGTGTTTTATCAAAGTAAATAACCTTCAATCATATCTTACTGTGACTTGCCCTAACTGTAAGTGTGTTTTGTGGTCGGACTTCTATGTTGTCATGTCTAAAAGAAAAGTAAATTGTCCTTGAAACATGTGAATGTTTCCATGCTGCCTTTATGACCATCCTTGTATCAAGTTGTTCAGTGTTAGTTTTACCCTCGGTGACGACATGTTGCGTCATGTTATGTGTCAAGCAAGTCAAAAAAAAGTTATCCTGTATTTCACTGTGTTGTTCGTGTTTGATTATTTGGGTCGCTACACGGTGATGACTTCCAGAGCCTCTAAAATGCCTCACGAGCACTCAAATGCCGTCCCACTAACAAATCGTAGAACAAAATATTCAAATTTGTATAAATCCTTTTCAAAGTATTCGCTGAAGCAACTATTCAAAGAAAAATAAAAAGAACTTTAGTGAATTTTTTTAAAAAAATCTAGAAAAGATTGAAGCCTCGCCAAAATGGATATTTTAAAGAGAAATGGAAAATTTTCAAAGATCAATGTTGAGTTTAGCACCTGAGATTTGGTCATTTAGGTTTAGGAGAACTAAAATTATTGGCTAAAACGATTATGGTGAGTGGATGTTGCATCAATAGTTCAGCCAAGTAAACATTGTGAAAGTTGCCTTATCATTAAGGAGTTTGGAGTATATTTTGTAGTTATGAATTATTATAGTGCAAAGGTACAATTTGAAATCATTAATTCAAACTTGTGTGTAGCATTTCATACACCTTTATTTAGCGAAAGTCTAAATATTTTAACTTTAATTGATGATTATAGCCCAAAAAGAGATATAGGTTTATTTTCACAAACACAAATCATGGATATTTGGCATTTTCAAAAGATTTCAAAGAACTCATAGAAAAGAAGAGTTGAAATTATATCAAGATATTGACTTCTAATAGAAGTTGTGAACATTTGAAATGAATTTATTAATTCATACTAGAATTATGGTATCAAGAAGCAATTCACCACCAATTATACACCAAAACAAAATGATGTTCAGCGATAAACAACAATATTATATTATAAATACTTCAAGTATGTTGAAAGAAAAGCTTTTACTAAACGAGTATTTGGGAAAAGTAGTAAGTTTCTTAGTCTATATATTGCGAAAATGCCCAACAAAAACCAACAAGGACCATGTTTCACAAAAATATTGGAGGAAGAAAAACATATTGTATTACACTTAAGGGTGTTTGGTTATGAGGGATATAATCATGTGTCAAACTAAAGAACAACAAAGATGGGTGATAGATGTGTAACTTGCATTTTAGTCTACTCTAGTTAATAATCAATAGCATATTAGTTGTATAATCCCATAACAAAGAAAGTAATTTGTATTATGGAAAAAATTATGTCTCAACAATATGCACTCCTAAGTCATTTGGTTGAGAAGGGTATCAAAGCAAAGAATAGGAGACACACATGTACCAACATACAAGGGGATAAACTAAAAGAGGGTACAATGAGTGCTATGGTCACATGTCTAGAGGAAAGTAACTCCTACAATAGGTCAACCTAGGGTTTCGAGACCCGCGATTGAGATATAGGAAGTAACTATACTCAAATATCGGTGATTGGGAGTAGAGAGGTATGGATAACCAATAAATGAAAGAAGTAATAAATAAAATAAAAGTAAATAAGAAGATGATATTTGATAAGAGTATTATATTCACTAGCATCAATCACACATAATACTAAGCTAACATATCATAGTTAAGAAAAGGGAATGAACTAATCTATGCAAATGACAAAGAAGTGTTACAACACTCACTTGTACTTATACGGTGGTCACCATGAATCCATCTCCCCTAAGAAGTAGCACGCGGAGAGAAAATTACAATTAGGTGCAGTAGGTGAAGACCATTCATATCCTAGACTCACTATATGATGACCTAATAGTGCAAGAAATTATCCAAGAAAATGAGTGGCCAATCTAATCCAAGCAAGATGTAAGATGAACCAGAACCGTGAGTGAGAAAATATGAATATGGATTATTTAAAAAAGAGAGAAAATGACAATTCAAATGTCATAGCTTCCTTTGAATGTCAAATGAGGTGGAGGTATATAAAGGACACCATCACCTACGTGTGATGGTGTTGGTCATGCAAAAATATAACACCGGACACACGTTTCCCAAGGGTGATTGTGTTAGCTATGGATGCATAATGTAATATTTAAAGTAAAATCAATGTTTCATGGGTCATGAAAAAGGGTGGACAAATTGTAAAATAGTGAAATGACATAAAGAGATCGTAAATATGATATGCATGAGACATAAGAGGACATGGATACCTACCGTAAGGAGAACTATGTCCAAGACCAAATAAAAACACTCTCTTTGTGTAATGTTTCTATCCCACAATGGTTATGTGAATAATTATTGCATGTTCCTAATAGGACCCTTAAGGAACCTAGTCTAGAAATAGATGCATCAAGTACCCTTACCTCCATAACGGAAATTTTTAGTAAGAGGTATGAAATATGAAAAGATAAAATTTAAGTGTATACATATGTCCCAGCCATTGATCACCACATGTTGCTATAGAAAAAGTTGGGTATTCAAGGGAAAAGATAGTCTCAGTAACACCGATATCGAAAGTATGTTTCAAGGAATAATGAAAGTAATAGCTAAAATTAAATATAACCACTAATGCGTACCTAAAAGTATCACTTATTCGTAATGTGTGGTCTTAATCCATGTTGTAGGAACCTTGGAGAATAAAAAGTGAAAGGAAACACTAGAGGATCATCACTAAAATACAACATAAATCATCTAGCCGGGGCCCACGAGATGCATGTTGTGATATTGTGATGTTGAGATGCCATAATGGTGGTATGGTGTCATAGTGATTGTAGTGTCATAGCCAAGTGTCAAGTACCAATGATGTAAAAGTGAGAAAAACCATATTGAAGATCCTATAAATATGAAATTTTCATGAATGTGAAGGTCTAAATAAAGAGATTGGATGATTAGCCCAATGGCTAGATAGAAATGGTAAAAATATCAAAAAACCATGAGGTAGATGCCATAGATATAAGGTTGTTAAAAAATAAAAAATAAATAAATCTCAATAGCCTAAGCAAGGATTTGCATAATACAACAGTGATAAAATAGAAAAGGTTATCGTGAATGCAAGCCAAAATGTTTGGTAATGTTTATTAGAGATGGTTGATGAAGTAGTGAATTTACTAAAAAGGGTGATAGATGGTTCATTGAGTGTTGAAAATCTCAAGTTCCTTCATGCATGAAAATTTTGAAGGATTGAGCATTTGTTGGTTCTTTGAAGATGTGGCCTTCATTGGTTTGAAGACAATATATATATTAGGAGCTATCTTTGTCTTTGAAGAGTTAAGGACCCCACCATTTTTATCGTATTTTCCTTTATCATGTGTGTAATCAATTGAAGGAAAAGGTCATTGATTACAAAAGTACGTGGATGAACACACTTATTGTGTTGTTTGGAGAGGCATTATTTTTCCTTATAATTTTGGTTGTAAGATCTCTCACCTCTCTCTTCTAGTAGGTCAAGGTCATAAAGGCACACCTCATGGAGTTCCTTGTTGGAATGATACTATGAAGGGAGATATAGAGCAAAGGGTGTCCCACCTTGAGTCGAAGGACTACCTTGGCTCCATAGGTAATTTAAAACGGGTTTCTCTAGTGGGCGTGCGGAAACCGGTGTGGTATGATCAAAATTTAGGATATATCTCTTTATGTGCTAGTTTGTGTGTTTTTCACGGATTATATTTTGTAATATCTTTCAATAATTTTCTTTATGGATTCAACTTTTCTGTTGCATTGCAAATGGTATGGTGTTGAAAATCATTGTTTTTTTTTTAACTTATAGTTTATCTTCTTCATTTATTTTCATTTTAAACTCCCACCATTGCCAAATATTATGGTATGGGGAATTCCAAAGTGGTAAATTATTTGATTGAGTAAAATGATTGATGTATTAAGACTAGACACGTTGGTGAGAGGTTTGGCTTCAACCCACTTACTAAAGTACATCATGGATACGATGATGAAGCCATGGACATCTTGGGATCGAGATATTTTCTCGATGTAAACCAATCCCCATATAATGAAGGCACAAGAGTATTTTATGGATTACATCTCAACTAAACGGTAATGAATTAGATCATCTTGAAATTGATAAGGTTGACACTTTTTAAGAAAGGTATGAGCATCACATTGTACCGTAGGTCATTAGTAACCCATATGAGAAAACTTATGTGCAGTAGCATGATCGCTACAATGGCCACCACAAGTGCCCACATGCACTTTGTTTAAAATAAGGGGAACCTAATCTTTGTTAATGCATGAGAGTAGGGTGCCTTTGAAGTTACGATAGTATAAGATGTCATTTTTAAGTACATATTTTAGATCCTTTATTGTGTATTCATAGCCACATTCATTAATCATAATTTTTGGGTATGTTAGGTATTGAATAAGTGGTAGATGACATCATACCATGGGTCCTATGCATGGTGTGTGATTATATAAAATTAACTAAAATATGGATTAATAGTACTTAATATAATTTAGAATGACATGTAAAGACATTAAATAATTCTAGTAAATGATTATGGAAAATTACCCAAGAAACTAATCTAATGAAATAGGAAACCGTAGTATGCAAGAGAAGTATGGAAGTGACTTAGTTGATTTGAAGAGTTTGTTGGATTGTGCCTTGCAGAATAAACAAAATAATCTTAAAGAAAGAACAATAATACAAAGGTCCCGACATGTGCCCGACTAAGGGAAAAAAATTGGTGATAGATGTATAGCGTGCATTTTTGTGTGCTTTAGTGAATAATCAATACAATGTTAGTTATATAATCTCATTACAAAGAAAGAAATTTATATGTGGTCTAAAATTGTGTCTCAACAACATCCACTCCTAAATCATCCGTTCAACAAAGATATCAAGGCAACAAGTAGAAGACACACATGTACTAACATACAAGGGGATAAACTTAGTGCTAGGTTCGCATATTGAGAGAAAATCAACCCTTACACTAGGTAAACCTAATGGTTCCAAGGCCCGCGATCAAGATAGTGGAAAGAACCCTACTTATATATTGATGATTGGGTGTGGGAGGTATGAATCAACAATAAATGAGAAAAGCATGTAATAACTAGAATGAAATTAAGTAACGAGTTGATATTTGATAAGAGTACTATGTTGACTAGCATCAAACATTCACAATACTAAGCTAACATAGCACAACGAAGAGATGGAAATGAACTAATCTATTGAAAATGTAAAATAAGGATTAGAACACTCACATGTACCTTTAGGGTGGTTCAGCTGACGTATCCATATGCCACGGCCTGTTGATCACCACATGTCCCAATAGCGAATCATGGGGTGATCAATAGAAAAAGACAATCAGAAACGTTGATATGGAAATTTAGTACAAAAGTAATGCTTAAAGGACAATCTAAAAATAAATATATCCACTAATGTGTACATAAAAATTTTGCTCATCCTACCATGTGTGGGCACATTCCATGCTGCAAGAACTTTAGAGAAGTAAAATTGAAAGGAAACACTAGAGAATCATCACTAAAATAAAACATAAATCACCTAGATAGGAGCCCATGGGATGGATTTCATGATACTTTGTGATGTTGAGATGCCATAATTGTTGTATGGTTTCATAGTGATCGTAATGTGATTTCCAACCAGCCAATAGAAACACTAAAAAGTGCAAAATATGATATGGTAGAAGCTATTAAGAATAAATTATCATGAACTCGAGGGTGTAAATAAAGAGATTGAGTGATTAGCATAAAAAGAATATAGCAAAACTGAAAAGTGCAAAAAAATATGAGGTAGAAGCCATAAAACTAAGATTTTCATATAGTAATATAAATTCAAGAAAGGCTGTGAGCCTCAGCAAGGATGTGCATAATACATCGGTTATCTAGTAGGAAATTTCTGGGTGAATATGAGCCAAAATGTTTGATAATTTTTATTAGAGAAGGTTAATGAAACAGTGAATTTGAGAAGAAGCATGAGAGATGGTAGCTGAGTACCGAAACTCCTGAGTTACTTCATGCATGAAATGTTTCGAGGAATTGAGTTTTTTTTTCGTTCTTTGAAGATGCGACCTTCATTTGTTTGAAGATGTTGTGTATTATGACCTATGATGTCTTTGATGAGGTAAGGACCACACCATGTTTTAGCGTATTTTCCTTTTTTTCATGTGTGTAATCAAGTTTAAAGGACAATCTCACTGATGCCAAAAGCATGCCGAAGAATGAGCCTATTGAGTTGTATTGTGAGGTGTTGTTTTTGCTTTTGTTTTAATTGTAAGATTTATCATGTCATTCTTCTAGTAGGTCAAGGTCATGGAGGCATGCCTCCCAAAGTTCCTCATCTTGAATGATACCGCGGAGGGAGATGCCAAGCGAAGGGTGTTTCACCTCGAGTGGAAGGACCTCTTTGGCTGCATACGTAAAAGAAAATGGGGTTTCCCTAGTGTCCGTGTGAACAATGGAGTGGTATGCTCATAATGTAGCATATAGATCTTCATGTGCCAATATGTGCATGATTCATGAATTTTATATTCTAATATATTGTTGAGAATTTTTGTCGTGGATTCGGCTTATCCGTTGCATTGTGGGTGATATGATGTTCATAATCGATGTTTAATTTTAAACATAGTGAAATGTTGTTCGTTTCTTGTAATTTGACACTCCCATTATTGTCAGATATGATGCCATCGGTAATTCCAAAGTGAAAAATGATTTTACTGAATACAAATTTGGATGTATTAAGACCTGAAATGTTGGTGAGAGGCATGGCTTCAATCGATTTAGTGAAGTATTTTGTGGCTGTAATGATGAATCCATGACCATCTCTGCATCAAGGTAGTTTCCTGATGTAAACCAATCGCCATATACTGAAGGGCCAGCGGGCTACAATTTATTGCAGGTCATCCGGAGGGGAATGAAATATATCATCATGGTATTGGCAAGGTCTGCACTTTTATGTAAAGGTATGAGCATCATAATCTAGTGTAGGCCAATAGTAACCCATACGGCATATGTAGGCACTTGATTGCAGTAACATGTCTTCTACAATGGCCACAACAAGTGCCCTCATGTGTTTCCCTTAAAACAAAGGGAACCTCATCTTTGTTAATGCATAAGAGTAGGGTATCTTTGAAGTTTTGACAATGAAAGATGTCATTTTAAATCACCGTATTTAAGAGCATTTTTTCGGTTATCGTAGAGACGTTCAAGAGTCAGAATTGTTTGGATAAGTTTGGTATTGTATAAACTAACGAATATCAGCATACCATGGGTCCTGTGCAGGGTCGTGTGGCTTGATGTGATAAACATCTTGGATGTTTGGCAGAGGTGAAGTAACTGGATGTTGATGACTATATATTAGAGCACACTGATGAGAATCAAAATGTGACTGAAACTGAGTGGCAGACGTGGCCAAAGAATCAACCAAGGCATTCTGTTCACGTGGGATAGATTCAATGGTAAATGAGGTGAATCATGATGCTTGAATAATTTGTAATATGCTTTTAGGTTTGACCTGTGACATTGGTATGTGTAACTAACCTATCAAAACACCGGCTTAGAATCCCCCATGACATGAAGATAGGAGACACCCTTAGCTAAGGCAACATATATACCTAGGATAAGAGCCTCATATTCCGCAATGTCCTTGGTGATCTCAAATTTTAGTTGATAGGAAAGACTGAAATCCCTGTCAGAGGGATCAATGAGAACACAACCCAACCCAACTCCTGGTGGCATATTAATTAATACATTGTGTATGTAAATCGATCTAGTCGGTTACCCTCCTCTAACTGCTTGACAGTTCTGTTGAATGTTTGCTTCTTGTATTTACTGTTATCTTGTGACTTTGGTAATGTATTCGAACATTTTTTCCCTTGTTGTTGCCGACAGTGGCATCAGTTTTTTTGCAGATCCTTCTGGTTGTGGCCATGGAAGCATTGGACGTGTCATGGTGAAGTATTTATAATCCATGGCGGGATCTGTACAAGCTAATCATACGCTCAAAATTTCCATCTTCTTTCCAGACTTGAGAATAGCAGGAACAGAGCGGTTGATTGTTGATCCAGCAGTTGAACTTGCGACACGTGGACAAGAAGTTCATGTTTTTATAGCGCATCACGACTGTGGATGATTTTTTTAGGAGTCTATTGATGGACCTTTCCCTGTTACAGCATTTATTGCTGGCATAACACACAACCATGTAATAGAACTATTGATATGCTTGAAGAAGCATCGAATGGAATGAAAGATATTATTTTGGTAAATAGTAAAGTTCATTGCATATATTTTTGCAAAGACATTCAAATCTCTGCATGCAGAAGGAATCAACCCAAGTGTTCTCTATCCAGCTGTAAATATGGATCAGTTTGATCAACATCCAGCGGACCTGCCCAAATTTCTGTAAATCAATCGTGTTGAATGGAAGACAAACATCGAGTTAGCAATATTAGCGTTTGCAACTGTAATGTCAAACGAAGCCTCCAAAGGAATTTTGGAGCATATTCCTAGTGGAGATATGGATATTACAAGCGGCTTTGACAAGCGCCTGAAAGAGAAAACTGATTATCTAGAAGAATTTAAAGACTTAGCAGCAAAGGAAGGGGTGTCTGAAAAAGTATTTTTATCAAAGCATGCTCAATGGAATTGAGGGATACTTTACTATCAGATTGCTGCTATGTTCTTTAAACTCGGAAGGACGAGCATTTTGGCATTGTTCCTCTTGAACACATGGTATCTCAAAATCCAATTATAGCTTGCGACAGTGGTGGTCCCTTGGAGATCATTAAACATAACATCACTGGTTTTTTTATCTCATCCAAAACCTCTGAACTTTTCTTCTACAATATTAATAGTTCTAAATGATCAAGACATGACAATAAAGATAGGCATGTTTCATTTTAAATGATATGCATATGAGCTTAATGACCAAATCCCACTGAGTTAACAGCATCACACTATAGGCTAGAGGATACACGCATGTCAGAGGACATTTGACATCCTCTCATCAGTCACCTACGACGGGGTTGCATCATTTCTTTGGTGACATTTTTGTTATTATTTGTTTGTTGTTGTGTGCGGTGTTGTTTTGTTGTGTGTAGTATGTTTTTCAATAAAATACTAAGCATTCTTTTCCAATTTGGGACCTCCTAGTGAAGGGCATTCTAAGGAGAAAAAACACAAAAGTATTGCTTAGTTCTTGGAAAAGGGTTTTGGGAATTCCAAGAAACCACCGAAGTGTATATTTGAGAAATCTGTAAGCTCCATGTTCATGGTCAACCTATAGACCGAAAAACCATAGGGGTTCGTGGTAATCCAAGAAACTACATAAATTATTAATAGAGAGATGTTCTCTTGTCACTACTAGGTTTGTGGTAATCTTGCAAGGAAAAATGAAGGTGTTACCAAGACCATAAAGCCACAAAGATGACAAGCCACCTCAAAGATGAGAAGGCTACATAGAGTGCATAAATTGTTTTTACCATGTTTGGAATAAGAAGGTCCACTATCCGAAAATATAATATTTGTAAAAACAATTTATTAAGGGGGGTAATATTAACATATTAATTAATACATTGTTTATGTAAACCTACCTAGTCGGTTACCCTCCTCTAACTGCTTGAAAATTCTGTCAAATGTTATCTTCTTGTATTTATCAGCATCTGGTGCCTTTGGTAATGTATTCGAACATTTCTACACTTTTCTTTTCCAATAGCTCCTTGGAGGTCCTTTTCCCCATCAAGTGTAGCATTCATGTATCTTAATGGATATCAATGATGACCCCCTCCTCAATGATTTTGGTCATTGGTTTGGTTTTTGATGAAGTAAGTGCTTCAATTCTTGCATGCGAGGGCTAAGCTCGAAGATCGACCATGAAGCTATAGTGGTATACTGTTATAGATATAGCTTTGTGTGTGCCCTCAATGAGGAGGATTTCGTTATCACGTAATGCATCATGAATACGTTGAGGTGTATAGATGGGGATGACGGCTAGCTGGTCTAGTATGACTTGGCCTTTTACCACTCAATGTGTGATGATATAATGGTCAAACTCTATAAGAAGGGCCATTCATTATCCAATGTGATCCATGGGAAGGAACACATGTGATAATAAGTGTTACAAGGATCTATATTGATAATAACATAAGTGGTTTGTTATAACATATAGTGACACAATCTCGTAGTGGAATAATATATGGTGAGACAAGCCTGTTCAATGGATGTGTATTGTGTATCATAATCTAGAAAGGCTTAAATATTATAGTAAATGACATGCTCCTTTCCTTTTCATCTTCACATTGTCCCAATGACACCGGAGTGGAAGAGGTGTCTAATAGTAGAGGTTGATCTAGTGTAGGAGACAGTAGTGTTCGTAATGAGGAAAAAGAATGTTACATGTTGTTAAACTTTTGTTGACAATCATTGGTCCATTGTCACATAATATTTTTTCAGAGGAGGTTATTTATGATATGGTTTTGATAGGTAAATGTGATTATAAATCATCAGATTTCCCCAAGGTTCCTGACAAAAGTACTTATGTCTGCTATAGAAGATGGTCATGGCATGTAAAGGATAACTTTGATCTTTACTGGGTAAACATTGATACAACACTTTAACAATAATAATCCTAGGAGTTTTCCTTTTGTTACCTTGAATATGCATTTTTGGGATCGAGGTGGACCTTGTATTTGTAAAGTCATTCTAAGGAAATATCCAAATCATGAACATGATAGTTAGTGCATCAAGATTTGACTTGAGTAAATCATCGACATATACTTAGATGAATATTTTTATGAGGTCATGAAAAATGTGTTTAATGGTGCATTGGTATGTTGACCTAGCCTTTTTAATACCAATAGGAATCTTTACATAATAATAAGTTCACTACTCCCTACTAAAGGTGGTTTTGTGTTGACCTTTTAGAGTCATATGGATTTGATTATACCCCAAGAACACATCCATAAGAGATAACATATCATACTCTATTATGTTTTCGATGATGGAATTGATTGAGGGTATGGGAAAGTTATCTTTATGACAAGAGATGTTATTTCTAGAGTAAATGCAAATGGGGATGGCTAAGGTAGCGTTCTTCCAAAGTAGGACATTATTGGAAACACATTCGAATAGGATATTGTAAGAAAGAATTTGGCATCTAATATCTTGATGATTTCCTTATGACATAGGTCATTTATTTTGGGAGGGATTTTATTATGTATTTCGTAATGGTTGCGACATCTAGATAAGTGATGATGTTTTGGGAGACAATTTAAAAATCAATGTCGGGAATTTCAGCATATCCCCATGCAAACAATTCCATATGTTTTTTTACTATTTCTATGTGATGCACATGTAGGTGAGGAAAACAATCACCAAGCATGACAAGATATGTTGAATTTTCACCTAACTATACACTAATATTAGATTCAGTCAAGAAATTATTTTGGTCTTGGAAATGATATTGTGCCTCGAATAATTTGGCTACTTCTTCCTTGCTAGATCAATAGAAGTGACATAGTCATCAAATTGTATAGGTTTCTTTGAGAGATTTCCCAACTTATTATGATTTCGAGGATTTTATCTTCTCATGCATAGAATATCCACTTCATTTTATAAGGTGGGGAGAGGTATGTGATGATTTACATAAATTTTGAGGCCTACATAGTGCTTACAATCAATATGTTTCGAGAGTTAGTTTGTTGAACATCTAATACCCTAGATTCTAAGGTTACCTATTTAGCTTTAGGATAAATAGTGGCCATGCTAACAACATTTGGAATACCAAAAATACCAACACAAGAACAACACAGTGAAATACAGGATAACTTTTTTTTTTGACTTGCTTGACACATAACATGGCGCAACACGTCGTCACCAAGGTTACAACTAACACTGTGAACAACTTGATACAAGGATGGCCATAAAGGCAGCACAGAAACGTTCACACCTATCAAGGACAATTTATTTTTCTTTTGACAAGACAACATGAAAGTCCAATCCACATGACACACTCACGGCTAGGGCAAGCCACAATAAGAAATGATCGGAGGTTATTTATTTTGACAAGACTCCCTGTAGCTCATGACTTAAGCTTTCAGAAGAATTCAATACATGATTCGCACAAAATCATCTCAACAACTAAGTTAATTTCTCAAACACTGTAGAGTAGTTCACTTAAAGTCTTCTCCTACTTACTAAATCTTATTATCTTCCAGAAACTAACCATTGTTTTCCTTTAAGCTTGTTTAAGAGTTCACCCCAAAGGGATAGTGTTCGCTAGTTTAGCTAGGGGTATCAATTTATAAATGTTTACTTCACAAAGGATGTTTTCATTTTGATCACTCATGGAATTATTTGATTTCAAATAGATCACCTTTACATTTATTTGTTGAATATAAAATTATTATTTTTGTTTAGCTTCTTTAAGGGTTAACCGACTCATTTTACTTTACTTATAAAATATTGTCGCTAAGTCTTAGAAAGATTTAACTTAACAATTTATTCTCAAGATCAAAGTTTTACAATACTCATATCAATGTAAAGATTGAAAGCCATTTCTCACAAGGATAATTTCAAGCTTAACTACACAAGAACAAGACACTTTATTTCACCATTACCAAACAATACAAGGCAAGAGGTCATATCAACTCTCTTTACAAGCAATGTTACACAATTTACAACACATTGGACATTTTTACAAGGAACTTCATAATGGTACAGATGAAACTTTTACACTCTTTTCTTCTAGTCTACTCGCATAATCCATCTGCACAAATATTAACTAGAGTCAGTTCGCTAGAACTGAGCATGTTAAGTCTATGCATTGAAATAATAAGCTAACATTTAACAATTGACATGAAAGGAATGTTCTACTTCATGAAAGGATCAAAGCACAAACCACTAATCTACTTTTCACACGAGGTAAGGATCTACACCAGCCAACAATGAGGAAGTCAAACATTCCAACAAGCAGTATATCACAAAACAAAGAAACAATCCAAGAACTCATGGGATAGGAACGAAAGGTCAATAGTATAGAGAATTTTGATCATGCAACCGTATGGATTACGTGACTTAAATCTAATATTCAAACCATCCATCTTAAAAGGGAAAGAAAAACTTGAGAGTCAAAGACATACTAGTTACGATCAAGACGCGAAACAAAACATAGTTACCCAGTCCTTCCAGGAGGATGTTTCATAGCAATAAAGGGATACGTGACCCCGAAGGAAACATTCCATCGTTACAATCTAAACAAGAGGTCTACCGCCTCTTCCTTACAAGGTCTTTTAAAAGTAATAAACGTTAACAACTAGGATTCTCTCTAATTTCTTTGGTTTGCAACTAGGATTCTCTCTTCCTAGAACTTTCTATTGCTAAAGGTTGTATCCTGAATCCCATTGATCTACTTTCGGGCATTGAGGACAATAATGAAAACTTCCTTCTTTCCTTCCTAATGTCTAATACCAGAATAGATTATTGAAGAAACCACAAGCCACAAGCCTTATTAGGAAATGAGTAATAAACAAAATAGCTCACAAGTAAGCTACACTCTAGGTAGGCAAGCATGACAACTTTTAAATGGAAAGCCTAAACAAACTTCATTCGTAATCTTCATAAATAGCATACATACTATTATCCAAGACAATATAGCACTATGTGTAAAATGTTGTACAATATCAATTCATTCCAGCAGGACTCTCACTTACGCAACAAATTACATTCAATAGAAAGGTAATCAAGGAGTAGTGTTACAACTAATAAAACAAGAGCCACTCTAGCTAAGGACCCAGATTTCCATATTTTTGATATTCCTTATCAATGATGATAAAACACCACAAAAGAAATATACATGCATTTGTGTTTTATCCAACGGTAAGTCTTCATTCGGTAGATCCGAAGGTGATAACTATCTTGTCAAAGACAAGCAAGGAACAAGCCAAAGAGGAAAGAAGCATTCGAGTGGGGCAGAAGTACTAATGAAGGAAACCCCTAAGGAAGCAAAAAGCAAGAAGTATCTACTATCGAGCAGAAATCAGACCCAAGCATTTATGAGCTTCTATTGATTTGATATCGCTTAGGGTAGCCATAACCAAGCATTTTGAAAGGTAACATTTATTTATTTATTTATTTATTTTTATTTTTTATAGCTTCCATGTTTCATAAGAATGTCCCTTTCCCATTTCAGATGGTTTGATCCAAAACAAACAAAAGCAAGTAAAACATTGTTCTCAGCCATATAATTATAACAGAGTAAAGATAACAACAATTTTCCCCTATGCAAACCAATCATGAAAGGAACATCGATTCAGGAGAAGGAACAAGAAAAAAAAAAGAAACCAATGCACTCAAGGACAATCGATAAAATCAAACACAATATTCCATCTTAAGGCGTCATTTCAGGTAGTAGATCATTTATTTCATGAAGTTGAAAAAGGACAGCAAAATATTTCAGGGGCTAGTCTTAACATGCCTGGTTTAGAACGCCATCTCCATATGATTGTCTCAATGCCGTTGCTTGCCTTTAACCCAAAGTGCTCATGGGCTCGAGCTAGCGCCACATTCACACAGTGAAAAACAGCTACAAACCAACCCCATGATTTGAAGCTCGGACACGAGACATATTGATTACACCACGCTCCTGGCTCGGGTAGGCATCTACCGTGATGATACACAACCTTTTCCTTCATCAGATTTGGGGACAACATCAAAATCTCGGTGCAAACATTGCAGCTGTAGCTTGTAAGGTGTGATAATTCCAACAGCACCCTTTATGCCTGCCAACATATTGACTCGTAGAAGATGCTCATATAGTTGCAAGGCAAATTGTGCTTCATGAATATTCTGATATGAAACAGATCGGCCTCAAAAGATTGCAAAGTTGAACCCTGCCTACAGGAAACCAATCAACTAGCAAACCCCAAACCTGCGAAGGACCGTTGTCTCAAAGGTAGAGTGCTCAGCAATGCTGATGGAGGTCCTTGATTTGAGTCCTAGCCGATCCATGCCTTACAACATTATCATTAGCAAAATTCTAAGTAAAGTGATCTCCCTGAAATGAAGTAATAAGATGGAACAATTGTCCTTAGTTCTCTGCACATCCTTCAGGCTCCTACAGGCTAGAAGTAGTCCCACTGCTAACTGAGTTACCATTTCTCTTGATCAAGCAAACCATCATGGGTTCTTTCCTTGGGCTGATATAGTACAGATCCACGCCTATGAGATTCTCTCCCATGAGTTACATCGTAAAACAAGTAAGGAAGCAATAGAGAATCTCATAAATAAATTTCATCAGGTCTGTTGGTAACACCCTCACTGTCACGAAACGGTTTTGGATGAACAAAATCAATGCAAGCTCTGGATCTGAGAAATATCCTGCTACCTTCATCTCCCAAGACATTTTCTCCAACATTGCATAGATCTCTGTGCCTGTGGATGCGATCTATCACCTACACGAAAGCATGCGCCATCACTTGCATATCATGCAATTTCACAGAGACAATAATGGAAGGTAAAAGGTTGGCCTTTTTCACACAGTTTATTGTAGTGAAAATGTCTTTGCTGTCGCACTTCACTGTCAAATTTTCTTCAATGAGGGTACCGCATACTTCATTTTGCACATTGATTTATCAGATTTGGTAAAGGGAGTTTGATGGATTTTGGCGGTTGAGCTCATGGCTTCAAATTTTTTTATGGGGTTGGGCCATACCAGGAAGTTCGGGGGCATTGCATGGATTCCCAACAAGAACACACAAGGCAAAGAAAAGGACGTGGAGGTAACACGCCTACCTCCCTATCTTGTAGCTTCATCTATAACCACCATATCAAACCCATGGCCAGAACTAGGAACAGTGGTGAACACGATCTCAGCCTCATTGCAAAACTTGCCTCAAGGTTTGATCGAGCTTCTTCTATGCTAGATCCGCCACCTGGACAGAGGCGACTTCCCAAAAAAAGGGCAAGACAGCCCAATCTAAAACTTTATCTCGTTCTTCTACTACAGCTACGAGATTTTTCAGCAATACGATCAGGATGGGGATGCGCAATGGGAATGGGGATTAACACATAAAATGGTCAACCCGCCAACACGTTGCCCTTGCAACACTTTCACAGTCACTTCGTCGATTTTGAGAACAACTTGAAGGGGAAGAACCCGAGTCTGAGGATGCGGGGAATCAGCAGGATAACAACATAGCGGGGTGAAACTTGCAGTAACTAAACATGACTCGAGGTTGCGTGCATCTAGAACATCAGGATCAACACCGGCGGTGCCTTGGGAATCGATCGGGCTCCCATGCGATTAACTCCCTCTGGATGTGGGTCGCCAAGGCAATGGGGAGGGACATCACGAGATCGATCCTCACGCCTCTTGATCTGCGTGTAGCAATTCCTCCATTCAACCGAGCTTTCGATCGATTGGAGCAGTCTTATTCTTCATTATTTAAGTGATTCTCACTCAAAATGATTGATGACAGATTGCAAGAACTATAAAAATAGAGGAAAGCCACTCGATTCTTCCAAAACTTACACTCATCTATTGTTCTCTTTGTAGCTGCTGCAAATAGGGGAGATACTTCCTCACGGCACTCTCATAGCAAAAGTTCAGTTCTACACTCCACGAGGTACAGGCATAGGCTAGAGGCGTGCTGGTCCAGCATTGCGTGGTTTAGGAAAATTGTTTAATGCATTCGGTGAGACTATCACAGCTATTGAGGGTGCCCCCTGCCAACTGACCCAACTCTCACCCACCTGCCTTCAATTTTCTCTGAAAAACTGTCCCCTCTCTTTCATTTTGTCAAACACTTGAATGCATTCACCAAACTTTTGTGCCCTTGACAAAAACATGTGCTTCTTGGGACGCCCTCCACTCCGTTTCCATTTTTTTAAATTTACTAGTTTCAAAACTCTCTTTTTTTTTTTTTATAAACTTTCATTATTATTGTTACTCATTTTAGAGGGGTTCGAATGCAGAACATTGTCTATCCCAAAACCCCAATCGATGCCAATTACCCTTCCTACGCAAGCAAACGTGGTCGACAAAATTAGAAATACGGATTAAAATTAATTTCCTTGTCGGTTGATAAACTCACTACTAGCTTGATGTCATGTAACTATTCTTATCTCCTATAATATCAGACATTATAGAAAAAACAACAACAACTTCCACCAAATGGGCAAGTATAATTTGTGTCATGTCTAATGGAACCCTACTACCGTCACACGAAAAATGTGATTAATAGATTTTTAATTAAGAAAAGGGTCGTAAAGCACTCGGGAATTCATATCCACAAAGAATCGGAAAACAATTTATATCCTAAGCTCATAAAGATTATTCAGAAGAGTAGAGATATTCCATGCTTAGCACTTGATTGCCAGGGGATGAATAGGTGTAATGTAGTAAGTTAGGGGGCATTACATTCTCCTCCCCTTAAGAAAGCATCGTCCTCGATGCGACATTACACGGAGGAAAGTAAATGGTCCGCAACCAAGAACAGGTAAAGGAGAAAGTACACCCTATGGTTTAAAATTTTAGTTGATTAAAGCACGGTCACAAGTTAGCCTTAGGAACATTTGGTAGAAGTTTTAAGTTTCAATGTTCTGTGAAGATTGGCAGTTCTTTATTGTTTATCATTTCATTAGTCTCTTTCCATCATCATTATTTCTAGTTTTAGTAGTCTTTTTTTTAAAAAAAATATCATCATTGAAGAGTTTTGGTTTATTCTTTATTGTGGGTGCCCAACATGAACTGCTAACACAACACCCTAATGATTCACAAGACACTACAAATTCACAAGTACACAAGTATATACTTCAAGATTGTATTACACCACATAAAGGTTACACAAATACGGAAAAGAATAGGCACACTTCCCATAACATAGGTACTCATCACACATCAATGACTGACATACCAAATACTCAACCAGAAGAGTACTACAATCCACCAGACATTTCCTCAATTTGCATCAATGAAAGACTCACATAACAACAAACCATGCTACAGGTACATAGTGTCCACAAGGGAATCAATGACATGTCCACAACATCACAACACATAACCATCTGACATGAGTAACACATACATCAAAAGACCACTACCAAACATCACAATAACTCAACATATATCCTGAAACATCAACCATACAGACAAATATCATAAGCCTCCCTCAAACTCTTATGCCTCCCTCAAGTCTCTTATGCCTCCCTCAAACTCTTATGCCTCCCTCAAGTCTCTTATGCCTCCCTCAAACTCTTATGCCTCCCTCAAGTCTCTTATGCCTCCCTCAAGTCTCTTATGCCTCCCTCAAACTCTTATGCCTCCCTCAAACTCTTATGCCTCCCTCAAGGAGGCCGGTTGTCTCTCTGTGCCCAAGGCACATCGAGTTTGGACACTCCTAACCCAAGTGACATAATAACGCGTAGTTCTCAATAACCCGCTAGTCATATGTACCCCTTGGGGCGTACCCCCATACAACGAAGCGGGTCCATAGGTCCAACCAATCCATGGTGCATCCCATGACCCTATTCCACACATCACGACATTAGAACCAGCACAACAATCTAGTCAAAGTGCCAAGTGGCAAAGTACAAGCCTTGGGCAAGGCGGTAAAAATTCCAAATTTAAAAGAAGACCCCAAAATCAAGCTAAAATAAATGACCAAATGGCCAAAGTTAGTATCAAATCCCCATGTTAGTGCCACAAACCAAGGAAATGCCCAAAATTGTAAAGCATTGCAATCAAGAAAAGATGCTGGTTCTTGCAAAAATAAAATAAAAAGCTCAATTTACGAATAAAATCAACTTATAATAATGTCACATTACGATAACTGTGTGGCCTTATCTGGCCACCAAAGGGGTACTCAACGAGTTGCTGGCACTCGGAACATCGAGCCTCAGCTCGTAAAATATATATATCAATCCCGCCACCCTTCGACAAGGCCAAACATAGTCATAGATACACTAGGGTTGCATACATACAACCACATAGGGAGAGAGGAAAGAGTCACATGTAATCTACTAAACCGAGTTTTGACTCGAGTTATTGACCCATGGTACACCATTCCTCACTCTCAACATACACTTCTACCGATCTCCCTCAGGGTCGGTTAGTGTAAGGCTCACAACATAACATGTAACTACATCACTAACACCATGGTGGTACACACATAGCTACCATAACGTCTCTCGTATGGTAGGTATACGGGGTAGATCACAATTATACATTCACAGGGCACAATACATCACTTTACTACATTCTGCACCCAAGGTGCAATCACAATACGATAGGGTTCATACACTCACCGTATGACCCAAAATCACAACATGAAGCATTACGTATTACACAACTCATATATACGATGAACATAGTACATCACAACATAACATACATTGCAACATAACAAGGTGGTACACACATTTCTTCAGAACATGGTAAAAACATCATGATACAACTCGTTTCTTTTAACATCAACTAGTCATACAACACATTGATACACCCACATATCACAATATGCCACAATGCTCCAACACTACGTCATCCACATTAGAATTCTTTTCACACATCACAACAATAATTTACACGTGAATTCTTCCTAGAATCCACAAGAAGGAGAGAGAGAATACTCTCATCCCCAACACATCAATATGATGAAAAATACACACTGAGTGACATACACATCACGTGCGTTCACAATATCACAATTACGACAATAATCACATCACGCTTAAAGCACATTACTCTTCCAATATAAATCATCATCATGCAACAACATCATCATCATCATGCAGTATCATCATGTAACACCACCACCACCATGCAACATCACCATACAACACCAATCCGGCCCATAGGTTCGAGAGCATGAACCTACGCTCTGATACCAAAGTGTAACACACCAAAAATACCAACACAAGAACAACACAGTGAAATACAGGATAACTTTTTTTTTTGACTTGCTTTGACACAACACGACACAACATGTCGTCACCAAGGTTATAACTAACACGTAGGAACAACTTGATACAAGGATGGCCATAAAGGCAGCAAGAAACGTTCACTCCTATCAAGGACAATGTACTCTTCTTTTGACAAGACAACATGAAAGTCCAATCCACATGACACACTCACGGCTAGGGCAAGCCACAATAAGAAATGATCGGAGGTTATTTATTTTGATAAGACTCCCTATAGTTCATGACTTAAGTTTTCAGAAGAATTCAATACATGATTCGCACAAATTCATCACACCAACTAAGTTAATTTCTTAAACATTGTAGAGTAGTTCACTTAAAGTCTTCTCCTACTTACTAAATCTTAATATCTTCCAGAAACTAACCATTGTTTTCCTTTAAGCTTGTTTAAGAGTTCACCCCAAAGGGATAGTGTTCACTAGTTTAGCTAGGGGTATCAATTTATAAATGTTTACTTCACAAAGGATGTTTTCATTTTGATCACTCATGGAATCATTCGATTTCAAATAGATCACCTTTACATTTATTTGTTGAATATAAAATTATTATTTTTGTTTAGCTTCTTTAAGGGTTAACCGACTCATTTTACTTTACTTATAAAATATTGTCGCTAAGTCTTAGAAAGATTTAACTTAACAATTTATTCTCAAGATCAAAGTTTTTCAATACTCATATCAATGTAAAGATTGAAAGCCATTTCTCACAAGGATAATTTCAAGCTTAACTACACAAGAACAAGACACTTTATTTCACCATTACCAAACAATACAAGGCAAGAGGTCATATCAACTCTCTTTACAAGCAATGTTACACAATTTACAACACATTGGACATTTTTACAAGGAACTTCATAATGGTACAGATGAAACTTTTACACTCTTTTCTTCTAGTCTACTCGCATAATCCATCTGCACAAATATTAACTAGAGTTAGTTCACTAGAATCGAGCATGTTAAGTCTATGCATTGAAATATTAAGCTAACATTTAACAATTGACATGAAAGGAATGTTCTACTTCATGAAAGGATCAAAGCACAAACCACTAATCTAATTTTCACACGAGGTAAGGATCTACACCAGCCAACAATGAGGAAGTCAAACATTCCAGCAAGCAGTATATCACAAAACAAAGAAACAATCCAAGAACTTGTGGGATAGGAACGAAAGGTCAATAGTATTGAGAATTTTGATCATGCAACCCTATGGATTACGTGATTTAAATCTAATATTCAAACCATCCATCTTAAAAGGAAAAACTTGAGAGTCAAAGACATACTAGTTACGATCAAGACGCGAAACAAAACATAGTTACCCAGTCCTTCCAGGAGGATGTTTCATAGCAATAAAGGGATACGTGACCCCGAAGGAAACATTCCATCGTTACAATCTAAACAAGAGGTCTACCGCCTCTTCCTTACAAGGTCTTTTAAAAGTAATAAACGTTAACAACTAGGATTCTCTCTAATTTCTTTGGTTTGCAACTAGGATTCTCTCTTCCTAGAACTTTCTATTGCTAAAGGTTGTATCCTGAATCCCATTGATCTACTTTCGGGCATTGAGGACAATAATGAAATTTCCTTCTTTCCTTCCTAATGTCTAATACCAGAATAGATTATTGAAGAAACTACAAGCCGCAAGCCTTATTAGGAAACGAGTAATAAACAAAATAGCTCACAAGCAAGCTACACTCTAGGTAGGCAAGCATGACAACTTTTAAATGGAAAGCCTAAACAAACTTCATTCGTAATCTTCATAAATAGCATACATACTATTATCCAAGACAATATAGCACTATGTGTAAAATGTTGTACAATATCAATTCATTCCAGCAGGACTCTCACTTACGCAACAAATTACATTCAATAGAAAGGTAATCAAGGAGTAGTGTTACAACTAATAAAACAAGAGCCACTCTAGCTAAGGACCCAGATTTCCATATTTTTGATATTCCTTATCAATGATGATAAAACACCGCAAAAGAAATATACATGCATTTGTGTTTTATCCAATGGTAAGTCTACATTCAGTAGATCTGAAAGGTGATAACTATCTTGTCAGCACAAGCAAGGGAACAAGCCAAAGAGGAAAGAAGCATTCGAGTGGGGCAGAAGTACTAATGAAGGAAACCCCTAAGGAAGCAAAAAGCAAGAAGTATCTACTATCGAGCAGAAATCAGACCCAAGCATTTATGAGCTTCTATTGATTTGATATCGCTTAGGGTAGCCATAACCAAGCATTTTGAAAGGTAACATTTATTTATTTATTTATTTATTTTTTTTTTATAGCTTCCATGTTTCATAAGAATGTCCCTTTCCCATTTCAGATGGTTTGATCCAAAACAAACAAAAGCAAGTAAAACATTGTTCTCAGCCATATAATTATAACAGAGTAAAGATAACAACAATTTTCCCCTATGCAAACCAATCATGAAAGGAACATCGATTCAGGAGAAGGAACAGAAAAAAAAAGAAACCAATGCACTCAAGGACAATCGATAAAATCAAACACAATATTCCATCTTAAGGCATCATTTCAGGTAGTAGATCATTTATTTCATGAAGTTGAAAAAGGACAGCAAAATATTTCAGGGGCTAGTCTTAACATGCCTGGTTTAGAACGCCATCTCCATATGAAAAAGATTTGTCTCAAAGCCGCTGCTTGCCCTTAACCCAAAGTGCTCTGCGAGCTCGAGCTAGCGCCACATTCACGCAGTGAAAAACAGCTACAAACCAACCCCATGATTTGAAGCTCGGACACGAGACATATTGATTACACCACGCTCCTGGCTCGGGTAGGCATCTACCGTGATGATACACAACCTTTTCCTTCATCAGATTTGGGGACAGCATCAAAATCTCGGTGCAAACATTGCAGCTGTAGCTTGTAAGGTGTGATAATTCCAACAGCACCCTTTATGCCTGCCAACATATTGACTCGTAGAAGATGCTCATATAGTTGCAAGGCAAATTGTGCTTCATGAATATTCTGATATGAAGCAGATCGGCCTCAAAAGATTGCAAAGTTGAACCCTGCCTACAGGAAACCAATCAACTAGCAAACCCCAAACCTGCGAAGGACCGTTCTCTCAAAGGTAGAGTGCTCAGCAATGCTAATGGAGGTCCTTGATTTGAGTCCTAGCCGGTCCATACCTTCCAACATTATCATTAGCAAAATTCTAAGCAAAGTGATCTCCCTGAAATGAAGTAATAAGATGGAACAATTGTCCTTAGTTCTCTGCACATCCTTCAGGCTCCTACAGGCTAGAAGTAGTCCCACTGCTAACTGAGTTACCATTTCTCTTGATCAAGCAAACCATCATGGGTTCTTTCCTTGGGCTGATATAGTATCAGATCCACGCCTATGAGATTCTCTCCCATGAGTTACATCGTAAAACAAGTAAGGAAGCAATAGAGAATCTCATAAATAAATTTCATCAGGTCTGTTGGTAACACCCTCACTGTCACGAATCGGTTTTGGATGAACAAACTCAATGCAAGCTCTGGATCTTGAGAAATATCCTGCTACCTTCATCTCCCAAGACATTTTCTCCAATATTGCATAGATCTCCTGTGCCTGTGGATGCGATCTGTCACCTACACGAAAGCATGCGCCATCACTTGCATATCATGCAATTTCATGGACAATAATGGAAGGTAAAAGGTTGGCCTTTTTCACACAGTTTATTGTAGTGAAAATGTCTTTGCTGTCGCACTTCACTGTCAAATTTTCTTCGTGTACCGCATACTTGCTGCACATTGATTTATCAGATTTGGTAAAGGGAGTTCGATGGATTTTGGCAGTCGAGCTCATGGCTTCAGATTTTATGGGGTTGGGCCATACCAAAGTTGCAGCAGGCATTCTTTGTGGATTCCCCAACAAGAACACACCAGACAGCACCCAAAGGACGTGGAGGTAACACGCCTACCTCCCTATCTTGTAGCTTCATCTATAACCACCAATTCAAACCCATGGCCAGAACGCACCAAAAATACCAACACAAGGACAACACAATGAAATACGGGATAACTTTTTTTTTTTTGACTTGCTTGAAGATAATACGACACTACACAAGTTCTCTAGGGAATACAACCAACCAAAGACATGCTTTCCACAACACGGACCCACACTAGTTACTGAGATAGACATGAGGCACACACTAAGGACACAATGGTTTCATCTAAAGTATGCAAATCTTACAAAAGGTCCTCCCAGAAGGTTTCTTTAGATTCATGTTTTAGTTGTAAGTGTTTTTACATTCTTTACTTTTCACGAGAGGAATCACGATAGGAGGATCTCGAAAGTCATGTCTCCTTTGAAGAATTTTCCCTACCTTGATAATGTTAATATACATGAGAGTAAACCAATTATAGAATAGCAAGAGGTTACTTCATTTACTTGCTAACTTATTCATTTGTGAGGAGGCAAGTTAATTTCTCAAGGCTCTTAACTTTATCAATCACTGCTTTCAACGTTGTGCTTTTGAACATATATGTTTTACCTTTTCAAGTGGTCAATTTTTATTTTATTTTATTTTTACACATGACATGACTGTCTAAGACTTGGGTTCATCATTAAGATCTTATTAGTGGTTAAAAAGGATTTCATTGGGGCAAGAGTCTAACCCGAATTATTAAAGGTTTCACTTGGGCTCCACTTGAAGAGATAGACATAAGTATACTGTTTACATTTTCAACGGGTAAGATAGATCGAAGAGTTTCTTAGTCAAGTTCCTTCTTTTTATTATAATCTTATTATCTTTCAAGAATTCAATCATTGATTTCACCTTAAGATCATTCTAAGGATTCACCACAATAAGAGATTGTTGATTAGTTTACGTGGGATCACAAGGTATATTTGTTTCCCTTGTTTTCTTTTTGCTAGGTTCAAAACATAGTCCTCTACCAAACAACACATGACCAAAGGTAACCAAAGTGATGTATGTTGATTCAAGTTTAGATAATTATAATTAGGTGTGACAATTCAAGGATAAATCATATTCTGAAAAGTGAAAATTCAACGAAGGATACACATGTCAAAACAAGTTCATTTAATCTTATTGACAATAATATTTCTCAAATTGACTTTCAAACGATAACAGCCTACATGAGAACAATACAAAATTATAACACAATGCCTTCTATATAGTCTTCACAATTTCCATACCAACGTTTTAAAGCAAGGAAAACATTCGTACAACAGCAGTTCCTAAGAAGGCTGAAACCCACTCTACACGTATATCTTTTTTCTCTCTTTTTTTTTTTTCTACTCAAGAAATCCTCCTGCACATTTGTTAGCACATGTCAGTTCGCAAGAACTGAGCACGATAAAAGCTATAACATTAAGACAATATGTTGTTATCTAACTGTTTCAAGGAAGAAGAAAAACACCGTTGATTATGAAAAATAATCTAAGAGTCTAAACAAGAGCAATTAAAGAGTTGTCCAATAGCATAAAATGTATGAATAAAAGGGGACGACACAACTCTATTTAATTATCATTTTCTCATAGGAGCAAGTTAATAAACATCATAGTGAATTTCACTCATATCACAATAATGACCGTCATTTTAACAAGATAACATTTCGAAACAAAAACAATTACAAGAAGAGAATTAATTTCAAACGTGATATGTCCCTATTTGTTTAAGTTAGTTCACCAAGCCAAGGACTCACTATGTCATTGGAAGATCCCAAACAATCAATCGACATGAGAACATCTAAACCAACATGACTTATTAATATTAAGATGATGTGCCTATAACAGTTAATTTTATGTCAGCACAGAATAAATAAATTGGAAAGAAAAGGGATGAGACGCACAAATGACCCCGTATGGGCCACGTCCTATCCTAACAATCCTTCTATTAAACTTTCTTCTAATCAAGAGAATGTCTTAAGAAAAAGGAAAAACTTTGACAAGACCAAACATAACCATTATAAATCTTATAGGAGGGTTACTCAATCATTCACAAGAACACAACACAAGATACATAGCTTCCAAAGGATCTATCATCAACAACAAGTCAACTTTAACCTTTTTGGTCAACACATAACCATTCTACTACAATGACAGCAAGGAGGTCGTATCACAATGATCATCACAAAAACCAGTCAACCAATGAGTTTCCAAACACACCAAACTCTAAGTCACAGGAGAATGAAATTTAAGCATCTTTACGGAGCAAAAAGTAGAGTAATTTCTTACGCATAAAACCAACATCCCAATTTTAAGATTTGAAAACTTCCTCACTAATGATCAAGTAGCTCTCGTATCCTCCAACATGTGTGAAACAAAATCAAGGTAAGAAAGAGTATTTCCTCTGACATTTTAAGCTATCCAAAAGAAAATGTGAGTATCGTCAAAAGAAAACATTCCATAGGTTCAGCTACATTCCTCAAAACATACAACAGTCACTAAGGGAGAGAAGGTGATTCCAAAGACAACAATCTCCAAACGGTGAACATGAATTGATATCAATTATGAAAATCAAACAAGAAACTCGAAGAATAAAAGTATTTCTTCGAGTGATTCAAAACAAAATAACAAAAGCAACTAACCTAGTTGAAAGTAAATATCAACTTGGCTCAATTCAAAAGTCAGTCAAGCTAAGCACACACCAAGCCAACCGGGAAGGGTTACTAGAACCTAAAACAACTGAAAGAAAAGGATAGAGACAAGAATAGCATCATTCACCTATACACGATGCACTCGCAGTACTCAATCACCAATTTGCAAATTCCCAACATAGACCAGGAACTACGGATCTCGAACCGAAACAAGAATAAGAACATAACAGGAACTATAAAGTTGAGTCCAACGACAATGTTTGGTAAAACATTCAAATCGTGAGACCAACGCATAGAACTCGAGAATTTTCATTACAAGACCCCCGCCTCTTTTGTTTTATTAGTCTTAAGAACAAAGTTCACCCAACTAATATTTATTAAAAACCCAGAAAACAATATAAGGGCTTCAACCAACGCAATCATTTTAACGCCAAAACAAATACAAACGAGCCAGAAAGTGGAAACCAAACAAGTATACCATCACATGAGACATTAATATGAAGAGTAGAGTTATTTAGTGATTCAATTAAATAACAGCATAAGAATTAATGGTATAGAGAATATCGTGCACGAATTAAGCTCCCATGATCGATAACAAGATGGACGGGGCTCGCAACAAAGCAACCCCACCAAATAGCAACTTCTCTTCCTCGGCTCTTTGAAGGTCAAAACTCTTCTTAACGGCCATGCTCTCGTCCCTTGTCGGTGAACAAACTGGGTGCCACATCTATTACATACAACAGGATGAACCATACTGGTAACCATTACCATGAGCTATACTCTCTGAAAGAGGCCCTTGCCAAGTGCAACCGCTCTTATGGTGCAGGCAATGAACTGTCACACGGCCTATAGCATCAGCCAATACTGGATTTTCTCTTACACTACCTTCGAATCTGTATCAGTAACCAAATACCCATCATAAGGGTAGGCCCTAGTAGTACTCAGCACATAAGTTAGGCAAGGCTTGCAGAAAGGATGTGTACATTGGGTTTGCACAGCCTCATTAGGGTAAACACGCTGCCTACCAACTGGACAGAAATATTCTCCAGGGAGTGATTGTATATTTATGATACTCTCATTGTCAAAACCCATGACCTCCCCGAGAAAGCAAACCAAATGTATTTTCACCTGTGAAGAAGCTTTACACAAAAATCAAGTGTGTTGCTTGTGTAGCAAAACATTTCAGCTGTAGCTTGCAAGGTGTGATAATTCCAACAGCACCCTTTATGCCTGCCAAAATAGTGACTCATTGAAGATGCTCATATAGTTGCAAGGAAAAATGTGCTTCATGAATATTCTTACATGATACAGATCCATGCCTAAGAGATTGTCTTCCATGAGTTACAGCATAAAACAAGTAAAGTCTCAAAAGAGAATCCTTGCAATAATTTTTCACCAGGTCTGCTGGTAATACTCTCACTATCACATAACCGATTTTGGAGATACAAACCTCAGTACATGATCTGAGTCTGAAAAATATCCTGCTACCTTCATCTCCCAAGACACTATCTCCAACATTGCATAGATCTCCTGTGCCCGAGGGTGTGATCTGCCACCTACACAAAAGCATGCACCATTTTATTGCCTTTAAACCAACTGCATCCAAGTTCCTTTTTAATTCCTCTATCCTTCATCGATCTCCTAACCTTGGTGCTCTCATAATAGGAGCAGCCCTTGTTTGAGACGAAGCAAAAGAAGATGGTTTTAAAACCCAAAAAAAAATCTCTTGGTACAGACTCCATATCCATAAAACAGTCCCTAGACTTAGCATCCTCAATAAGGCTGACCAGCCACTAGATTTGATCGAGCTCCTTCCATGTTAAATTCACCACCTAGAAAAGCAGTGACTTTCCAAGATGAAAAGGCAAGACAAAGACAACACGCTTTAAAAAGATTGCCGCTCGGAAAGAAAAACAACATTTCTTACCCGTTTTTAGCTAATAAGGTAGAACCCGCCATCAAAAACTTCTACAAGATCTCAAATTTGAGGAAGCATTTGCACTGAACAGATAACAACATAGTGGACAACCTGCTCATTGGAAGCACTCAAAATGGCTTCTGCTACAGCTGCAGGATTTTGCTACAACTGATCATGACTGTGTGGTCGCGTGCAACCAGAACATCAGGATCAGCACCCACGGCTCCTTGGGATCGCCCTGTGGCAGCAGTCGCACAAAACTCTCTCTGGAGGCCACTGATTTTCTGAGATAAGTTTACTACTCTACCCTGTAGCGGCTGCAAAACGCCGAACACCTCCTCATGGCACTCCAGTGCTCCTCCATTGAAGGTGCGTTTTAAGAAGAAGGAGGTTTCCCCTGCTTCCTACGCTGAAAAAACCAGCTTCTAAGCTTCAATGCCCATCACAAACCCCAATAAGGACGCACCCTCCAACCTCACATGGCCAGAAACATGGCAAGAGCAGGTAAGAGACAAAATCTCAGAAGATTTAGTAATCACATCCCATTTTGAAAAGCAAGCGGCCAGCATGGAGGAAAGTACACGGTGGTTGGGTAGTAAACACAGTTTGATTAACTCCCAACAACCGTAATGCCAACAAGGCACCAAAAGAAGAAGCAATTAGAATATGGCAGGAGGCCATACACTCTTCCACGCACCCCCCACTTGCCAGGAAACAAATAAAAAAGAAACCTTCAACCCCACGCCAACCATAAGGAGTAAAAACCATAAAGGCAGTCGGTGGATGAAAAATAAAAGATTAACATGGCCTGAAAAGGCTTAATTTATTCCACATAAAATTTTATTATTTATTTACACAATTAAAGTATAATTGTTACTGATTCCTTTATTATCTATTCTTATTACGCTTTAAGACGTCGTGACACCTAAACGGGGTTCGAATAATCGTTTAGGAACTAACACGATAGTGACAAAACAAAGTAATTTGATCGAGGGGTCGGGCACAAGAGAGATCAATACTATGGTTGAAAAGCTTGCAAGTAACTAATAACTATACTGCTAAAAGAAAATGACACTAACATAAATAATCGCCAATCGACAAAATAATTTAAAATATTATTTTTATCATTATTTTTTTTTTTTGCATGACTTTTATTAAAAACAAAAAAAATTAATCATATTACTAGCGATCAAAAGGAACGCTCGACAAGGCGAAGACACAAACGTTTCAAAGGAACATAACAGCATTCATCTCCTAGAAGCATGGTCGTCGATGCGACATAACGGGAGTGACGAAACGGGCATTACATTCTCCTCCCCTTAAGAAAGCATCATCCTCGATGGTTTAAGTTGAGGGAAAGCAAGTCACAAGCAAAGAGGAACATTTGGTAGAAATTTTAACTTTCAAGGTTCTGTGAAGATTGGCAGTTCTTTCTTGTTCATCATTTCATTAGTCTCTTTCCATTAGCATTATTCTTAGTTTAATTTCTTTTAAAATTTCATCATTGAAGAGTTTTTGTTTATTCCTTATTGTGGGTGCCCAACATGAACTACTAACACAACACCTTATCAGGTTCAAAAGACACTACAGATTCCTCAGCTCACAAGTATATTCTTCATGACTGTATTACACCACAAAAGGTTACTCAAATACGGAACGGATTAGGCACATTCCACATAACATAGCACTCGATACGCACCAATGACTGACATATTAAATATTTGAACAAAGAGTACTGCAATCCACCAGATATTTCCTCAATTTATATCAATGAAAGACTCACATAACAACAAACAAATGCTACAGGTACATAGTGTCCACAAGGGAATCAATGACATGTCCACAACATCACAACACATATCCATCTGACATGAGTAACACATACATCAAAAGACCACTACCAAACATCACAATAACTCAACATATATCCTGAAACATCAACCATACAGACAAATATCATAAGCCTCCCTCAAACTCTTATGCCTCCCTCAAGTCTCTTATGCCTCCCTCAAACTCTTATGCCTCCCTCAAACTCTTATGCCTCCCTCAAGTCTCTTATGCCTCCCTCAAACTCTTATGCCTCCCTCAAGTCTCTTATGCCTCCCTCAAACTCTTATGCCTCCCTCAAGTCTCTTATGCCTCCCTCAAACTCTTATGCCTCCCTCAAGGAGGCCGGTTGTCCCCATGGTCAAAGACACATAGAGTTTGGACACTCCTAACCCAAGTGACATAATAACGCGTGGTTCTCAACAACCCGCTAGTCATATGTACCCCTTGGGGCGTACCCCCATACAACGAAGCGGGTCCATAGGTCCAACCAATCCATGGTGCATCCCATGACCCTATTCCACACATCACGACATTAGAACCAGCACAACAATCCAGTCAAAGTGCCAAGTGGCAAAGTACAAGCCTTGGGCAAGGCGGTAAAAATTCCAAATTTAAAAGAAGACCCCAAATCAAGCTAAAATAAATGACCAAATGGCCAAAGTTAGTATCAAATCCCCATGTTAGTGCCACAAACCACGGAAATGCCCAAAATTGTAAAGCATTGCAATCAAGAAAAGATGCTGGTCCTTGCAAAATAAAGTAAAAGCTCAATTTACGAATAAAATCAACTTATAATAATGTCACATTACGATAACTGTGTGGCCTTATCTAGCCACCAAAGGGGTACTCAACGAGTTGCTGGCACTCGGAACATCGAGCCTCAGCTCGTAAAATATATATATCAATCCCGCCACCCTTCGACAAGGCTAAACATAGTCATAGATACACTAAGGTTGCATACATACAACCACATAGGGAGAGAGGAAAGAGTCACATGTAATCTACTAAACCGAGTTTTGACTCGAGTTATTGACCCATGGTACACCATTCCTCACTCTCAACATACACTTCTACCGATCTCCCTCAGGGTCGGTTAGTGTAAGGCTCACAACATAACATGTAACTACATTACTAACACCATGGTGGTACACACATAGCTACCATAACGTCTCACGTATGGTAGGTATACGGGGTAGATCACAATCATACATTCACAGGGCACAATACATCACTTTACCACATTCTGCACCCAAAGTGCAATCACAATACGATAGGGTTCATACACTCACCGTATGACCCTAATTCACGACATGAAGCATTACATATTACACAACTCATATATACGATGAACATAATAACATCACAACATAACAATAATTGCTTCATAACAAGGTAGTACACACATTTCTTCAAAACATGGTAAAAACATCATGATACAACTCATTTCTTTTAACATCAATCTAGTCATACAACACATTGATACACTTACATATCACAATATGTCACAATGTTCCAACACTATGTCATCCACATTAGAATTCTTTTCACACATCACAAACAATAATTCACACGTGAATTCTTCCTAGAATCCACAAGAAGGAGAGAGAATACTCTCATCCCCAACACATCAACATGATGACAAATACGCACTGAGTGACATACACATCACGTGCGTTCACAATATCACAATTACGACAATAATCACATCACGCTTAAAGCACATTACTCTTCCAATATAAATCATCATCATGCAACATCATCATCATCATGCAGTATCATCATGTAACACCACCACCACCATGCAACATCACCATACAACACCAATCCGGCCCATAGGTTCGAGAGCATGAACCTACGCTCTGATACCAAAGTGTAACGCACCAAAAATACCAACACAAGGACAACACAGTGAAATACAGGATAACTTTTTTTTTTTTGACTTGCTTGAAGATAATACGACACTACACAAGTTCTCTAGGGAATACAACCAACCAAAGACATGCTTTCCACAACACGGACCCACACTAGTTACAGATAGACATGAGGCACACACTAAGGACACAATGGTTCATCTAAAGTATGCAGTCTTACAACAAGGTCCTCCCACAGAAGGTTTCTTTAGATTCATGTTTTAGCTGTAAGTGTTTTTACATTCTTTACTTTTCGCAGAGGAATCACGATAGGAGGATCTGAAAGTCATGTCTCCTTTGAAGAATTTTCCCCTACCTTGATAATGTTAATATACAGAGTAAACCAATTATAGAATAGCAAGAGGTTACTTCATTTACTTGATTAACTTATTCATTTGTGAGGAGGCAGTTAATTTCTCAAGGCTCTTAACTTTATCAATCTGTTTTCGACGTTGTGCTTTTGAACATATATGTTTTACCTTTTCAAGCGGTCAATTTTTATTTTATTTTATTTTTACAGTACATGACTGTCTAAGACTTGGGTTCATCATTAAGATCTTATTAGTGGTTAAAAAGGATTTCATTGGGGCAAGAGTCTAACCCGAATTATTAAAGGTTTCACTTGGGCTCCACTTGAAGAGATAGACATAAGTATACTGTTTACATTTTCAACGGGTAAGATAGATCGAAGAGTTTCTTAGTCAAGTTCCTTCTTTTTATTATAATCTTATTATCTTTCAAGAATTCAATCATTGATTTCACCTTAAGACCGTTCTAAGGATTCACCACAATAAGAGATTGTTGATTAGTTTACGTGGGATCACAAGGTATATTTGTTTCTCTTGTTTTCTTTTGCTAGGTTCCAAAACATAGTCCTCTACCAAACAACACATGACCAAAGGTAACCAAAGTGATGTAAGTTGATTCAAGTTTAGATAATTATAATTAGGTGTGACAATTCAAGGATAAATCATATTCTGAAAAGTGAAAATTCAACGAAGGATACACATGTCAAAACAAGTTCATTTAATCTTATTGACAATAATATTTCTCAAATTGACTTTCAAACGATAACAACCTACATGAGAACAATACAAAATTATAACACAATGCCTTCTATATAGTCTTCACAATTTCCATACCAACGTTTTAAAGCAAGGAAAACATTCGTACAACAGCAGTTCCTAAGAAGGCTGGAAACCACTCTCTACACGTATATCTTTTTCTCTCTCTTTTTTTTTTTTTCTACTCAAGAAATCCTCCTGCACATTTGTTAGCACATGTCAGTTCGCAAGAACTGAGCACGATAAAAGCTATAACATTAAGACAATATGTTGTTATCTAACTGTTTCAAGGAAGAAGAAAAAACACCGTTGATTATGAAAATAATCTAAGAGTCTAAACAAGAGCAATTAAAGAGTTGTCCAATAGCATAAAATGTCTGAATAAAAGGGGACGACACAACTCTATTTAATTATCATTTTCTCATAGGAGCAGTTAATAAACATCATAGTGAATTTCACTCATATCACAATAATGACCGTCATTTTAACAAGATAACATTTCGAAACAAAAACAATTACAAGAAGAGAATTAATTTCAAACGTGATATGTCCCTATTTGTTTAAGTTAGTTCACCAAGCCAAGGACTCACTATGTCATTGGAAGATCCCAAACAATCAATCGACATGAGAACATCTAAACCAACATGACTTATTAATATTAAGATGATGTGCCTATAACAGTTAATTTTATGTCAGCACAGAATAAATAAATTGGAAAGAAAAGGGATGAGACGCACAAATGACCCCGTATGGGCCACGTCCTATTCTAACAATCCTTCTATTAAACTTTCTTCTAATCAAGAGAATGTCTTAAGAAAAAGGACAAACTTTGACAAGACCAAACATAACCATTATAAATCTTACAGGAGGGTTACTCAATCATTCACAAGAACACAACACAAGATACATAGCTTCCAAAGGATCTATCGTCAACAACAAGTCAACTTTAACCTTTTTGGTCAACACATAACCATTCTACTACAATGACAGCAAGGAGGTCGTATCACAACGATCATCACAAAAACTAGTCAACCAATGAGTTTCCAAACACACCAAACTCTAAGTCACAGGAGAATGAAATTTAAGCATCTTTACGGAGCAAAATGTAGAGTAATTTCTTACGCATAAAACCAACATCCCAATTTTAAGATTTGAAAACTTCCTCACTAATGATCAAGTAGCTCTCGTATCCTCCAACATGTGTGAAACAAAATCAAGGTAAGAAAGAGTATTTCCTCTGACATTTTAAGCTATCCAAAAGAAATGTGAGTATCGTCAAAAGAAAACATTCCATAGGTTCAGCTACATTCCTCAAAACATACAACAGTCACCAAGGGAGAGAAGGTGATTCCAAAGACAACAATCTCCAAACGGTGAACATGAATTGATATCAATTATGAAAATCAAACATGACACTCGAAGAATAAAAGTATTTCTTCGAGCGATTCAAAACAAAATAACAAAAGCAACTAACCTAGTTGAAAGTAAATATCAACTTGGCTCAATTCAAAAGTCAGTCAAGCTAAGCACACACCAAGCCAACCGGGAAGGGTTACTAGAACCTAAAACAACTGAAAGAAAAGGATAGAGACAGGAATAGCATCATTCACCTATACACGATGCACTCGCAGTACTCAATCACCAATTTGCAAATACCCAACATAGACCAGAACTACAGATCTCGAACCGAAACAAGAATAAGAACATAACAGGAACTATAAAGTTGAGTCCAACGACAATGTTTGGTAAAACATTCAAATCGTGAGACCAACACATAGAACTCGAGAATTTTCATTACAAGACCCCCGCCTCTTTTGTTTTATTAGTCTTAAGAACAAAGTTCACCCAAATAATATTTATTAAAACCCAGAAAACAATATAAAGGCTTCAACCAACGCAATCATTTCTAACGCCAAAACAAATACAAACGAGCCAGGAAAGTGGAAACCAAACAGTATACCATCACACGAGACATTAATATGAAGAGTAGAGTTATTTAGTGATTCAATTAAATAACAGCATAAGAATTAATGGTATAGAGAATATCGTGCCTGATTAAGCTCCCGCAGTCGATAACAAGATGGACGGGGCTGCAACAACTACCCACCAACCAGTGCAACTTCTCTTCCTCGGCCTGCTGAAGGTCCAAACTCTGTTAACGGCCATGCTCTTGTCCTTGTCGGTGAACAAACTGGGTGCCACATCTATTACATACAACAGGGGATGAACCATACTGGTAACCATTACCATGAGCTATACTCTCTGAAAGAGGCCCTTGCCAAGTGCAGCCGCTCTTGTGGTGTAGGCAATGAACTGTCACACGGCCTATAGCATCAGCCAATACTGGATTTTCCTCTTGCACTGCCTTCGAATCTATATCAGTAACCAAATACCCATCATAAGGGCAGGCCCTAGTAGTACTCAGCACATAAGTTAGGCAAGGCTTGCAGAAAGGATGTGTACATTGGGTTTGCACAGCCTCATTAGGGTAAACACGCTGCCTACCAACTGGACAGAAATATTCTCCAGGGAGTGATTGTATATTTATGATACTCTCATTGTCAAAACCCATGACCTCCCCGAGAAAGCAAACCAAATGTATTTTCACCTGTGAAGAAGCTGCTACAAAAAATCAAGTGTGTTGCTTGTGTAGCAAAACATTTCAGCTGTAGCTTGCAAGGTGTGATAATTCCAACAGCACCCTTTATGCCTGCCAAAATAGTGACTCGTTGAAGATGCTCATATAGTTGCAAGGCAAAATGTGCTTCATGAATATTCTGACATGATACAGATCCACGCCTAAGAGATTCTCTTCCATGAGTTACAACATAAAACAAGTAAAGTCTCAAAAGAGAATCCTTGCAATAATTTTTCACCAGGTCTGCTGGTAATACTCTCACTATCACATAACCGATTTTGGAGATACAAACCTCAGTACATGATCTGAGTCTAAAAAATATCCTGCTACCTTCATCTCCCAAGACATTTTCTCCAACATTGCATAGATCTCCTGTGCCCGAGGGTGTGATCTGCCACCTACACAAAAGCATGCACCATTCTATTGCCTTTAAACCAACTGCATCCAAGTTCCTTTTTAATTCCTCTATCCTTCATCGATCTCCTAACCCTGGGTGCTCTCATAATAGGAGCAGCCCTTGTTTGAGACGAAGCAAAAGAAGATGGTTTTAAAACCCAAAAAAATCTCTTGGTACAGACTCCATATCCATAAAACAGTCCCTAGACTTAGCATCCTCAATAAGGCTGACCAGCCACTAGATTTGATCGAGCTCCTTCCATGTTAAATTCACCACCTAGACAGCAGCGACTTTCCAAGATGAAAAGGCAAGACAACACAACACGCTTTAAAAAGATTGCCGCTCAGAAAGAAAAACAACATTTCTTACACGTTTTTAGCTAATAAGGCAGAACCCGCCATCAAAAACTTCTACAAGATCTCGAATTTGAGGAAGCATTCGCACTGAACAGATAACAACATAGTGGACAACCTGCTCATTGGAAGCGCTCAAAATGGCTTCTGCTACAGCTGCAGGATTTTGCTACAACTGATCATGACTGTGTGGTCGCGTGCAACCAGAACATCAGGATCAGCACCCACGATTCCTTGGGATCACCCTGTGGCAGCAGTCGCACAAAACTCTCTCTGGAGGCCACTGATTTTCTGAGATAGGTTTACTACTCTACCCTGTAGCGGCTGCAAAACGCCGAACACCTCATCACGGCACTCCAGGCTCCTCCATTGAAGGTGCGACCAGAAGAAGAAGGAGGTTTCCCTGCTGCTTTCCTACACTGAAAAAACCAGCTTCTGAGCTTCAATGCCCATCACAAACCCCAATAAGCACGCACCCTCCAACCTCACGCGCCGAAACATAAGAAGAGCAGGTAAGAGACAAAATCTCAGAAGATTTAGTAATCACATCCCATTTTGAAAAGCAAGCGGCCAGCATGGAGGAAAGTACACGGTGGTTGGGTAGTAAACACAGTTTGATTAACTCCCAACAACCGTAATGCCAACAAGGCACCAAAAGAAGAAGCAATTAGAATATGGCAGGAGGCCATACACTCTTCCACGCACCCCCCACTTGCTAGGAAACAAATAAAAAAAGAAACCTTCAACCCGACGCCAACCATAAGGAACTAACACGATAGTGACAAAACAAAGTAATTTGATCGAGGGGTCGGGCACAAGAGAGATCAATACTATGGTTGAAAAGCTTGCAAGTAACTAATAACTATACTGCTAAAGAAAATGACACTAACATAAATAATCGCCAATCGACAAAATAATTTAAAATATTATTTTTATCATTTTTTTTTTTTTGCATGACTTTTATTAAAAACAAAAAATTATTAATCATATTACTAGCGATCAAAAGGAACGCTCGACAAGGCGAAGACACAAACGTTTCAAAGGAACACAACAGCATTCATCTCCTAGAAGCATGGTCGTCGCAGAAGCAAGGGAGCGACGATGAACGGGCATTACAATGGCGGAACTAGGAACAGTGGTGAACACAATCTCAGCCTCATTGCAAAACTTGCCTCAAGGTTTGATCGAGCTTCTTCCATGCTAGATCCGCCACCTGGACAGAAGCGACTTCCCAAAAGAAAGGGCAAGACAGCTCAATCTAAAACTTTATCTCGTTCTTCTACTACAGCTACGAGATTTTGCAACAGCCGATCATGGCTGTGGTCGCGTGCAACCAGAACAGAATGGACAGAACACATAAAATGGTCAACCCGCCAACACGTTGCCCTTGCAACACTTTCACTGTCACTTCGTCGATTTGAGAACATAACTAGAGGGGAAAACCCGAGTCTGAGGATGCAGTCGAACTGAACAGATAACAACATAGCGGACAACTTGCAGAACTAAACATGACTGAGGTTGCGTGCATCCAGAACATCAGGATCAACACCGACGGTGCCTTGGGATCGCCCTGCAGCTCCCCAGATTAACTCCCTCTGGATGTGGGTCGCCAAGGCAATGCAGGAGGGACATCACGAGATCGATCCTCACGCCTCTTGACTGCGTGTAGCAATTCCTCCATTGAACTGAGCTTTCGATCGATTGGAGCAGTCTTATTCTTCATTATTTAAGCTGATTCTCAGCTCAAAATGATTGACAGTGACCAGATTGCAAGAACTATAAAAATAGAGGAAAGCCAGCTCGATTCTTCCAAAAACTTACACTCATCTATTGTTCTCTTCCCTGTAGCTGCTGCAAATAGCCAGATACTTCCTCACGGCACTCTCATAGCAAAATTTCAGTTCTACACTCCACGATAGGTACAGGCATAGGCTAGAGGCGTGCTTTGGTCCAGCATTGAGTGGTTTAGAAAATTGTTTAATGCATTCGATGAGACTATGACAGCTATTGAGGGCGCCCGCTAACCAGTGACCCAACTCTCACCCACCTGCCTTCAATTTTCTCTAAAAACTGTCCCCTCTCTTTCATTTTGTCAAACGCTTGAATGCATTCACCAAACTTCTGCGCCCTTGACAAGAAACACGTGCTTCCCTACGCCCTCCACTCCGTTTCCATTTTTTTAAATTTACTAGTTTCAAAACTCTCTTTTTTTTTTTTTATAAACTTTCATTATTATTGTTATTCATTTTAGAGGGGTTCGAACTGCAGATTGTCTATCCCAAAACCCCAATCGATGCCAATTACCCTTCCTTAAGCAAGCAAAACGTGGTCGACAAAATCAGAAATACGGATTAAAATTAATTTCCTTGTCGGTTGATAAACTCACTACTAGCTTGGATGTCATGTAACTATTCTTATCTCCTATAATATCAGACATTATAGAAAAAGCAACAACGAATTCCGCCAAATGGGCAAGTATAATTTGTGTCATGTCTAATGGAACCCTACCCGTCACACGAAAAATGTGATTAATAGATTTTTAATTAAGAAAAGGGTCGTAAAGCACTCAGGAATTCATATCCACAAAGAATCAGGAAAACAATTTATATCCTAAGCTCATAAAGATTATTCAGGAAGAGTAGAGATATTCCATGCTTAGCACTTGATCGCCACAGGATGAATAGGTGTAATGTAGAACAGGGCATTACGGACCCAAGGGTTATAGAGGAGAGGTGTATTAACAAGAGAAACATAAGGAAGTGTTTCTTCGTCATCCTCATTGTCACTAGTATCATATATAGGGAATTCATAGGAAACTTCGATGGTGTTTGGCTCAAGTCAAAAAATTGTATTTGGGCCAAGGCACGTTAGTAGACAAAAACCTCGAAGTGCCTAGACTCATCCTATGAGATGATGTAATATTCTTCAAAAGAACTACATTTTCTTTAGGATCAAGTACCTCCTCGCTTAGAGGATGTTGGCTCCCAAATCTATACCCCTTTGGGGCTTAATAAGCATGTTCCTAAAATATGAAGGCTTAGAGAATGACAAACTGTGTGATATATATCATTTGTATCGGGAAGTTCATGAAATTCTATTTAGAACCAAGATCTTCGTATTATTGAGAGGAACTTATAAACGGGATGGCTAGATGCTTAAACTTTTGGTTCTTCCTTAAGCCAGGGTGAGAGAACCCATTAGGTAACCTTAATGGAGGAGGGATACTTTGCACTTAATTCCTCTTAATAAATGGTGGGTCAATATGAGATAATCATGGCCATGAATATAACACTCACTCGTAAGAGTTGTCATAAGAATGTTATTTATGCCTAGTGTATCAAACACAAGTTACTAGAGAAAACAAAATTCATTTGTTCTTGCATCCATTTTAATGGGAATCTAGGTACGAAGAAATATCTTCCATGATACTTGGAAATAGAAAAATCGGGGTGGTAAACAGATATTTATATGAAAGTGTGATGTTCTAGGAAATATTATAGTAGGTTTTATTTTTAAAATAGGGGGAGTAAATAATCATGGATTTCCTACAACAAATCATCAACAACTACCATGACAACACTCTATCTTGGAAATTAAAGAACATATGATTAAGTAGTGAAAATTTCTCAAACAAAAATATTTGCATCCATTGATGCTCAACGAATGCAAATATTTTCAACACAATATATAAAACACTTAACAAAAAATCTGATAGAAGTGTTCTAATGAAGTAATTATAACTTCTATTCTCATACGCCAAAAATACACTCACAAATGATAAAAATCACATAAAAATATGGTTGCAATGAGGATTTTAGAATTATATCAAATATTGAAGATTAACTACTACAAGACAAGATTTATTTGATAACCAAAATGTAACAACCGATGAATCATCTAGTGCATTATTAATAGAAGCAACAAACACAAAATCATAGTAAGAAATTATAACTCATTAATAAAATTTTAACATACGGGATCTAGAATGCAAAACTATAATCATAGGTAGGTATATGTCATTACATTTTTCAATTTATTGACAAGGGGACATGGATTAAATGCCCTTAATGTTTGCCAATGGCTGTAAAGTGTAAGCACCTGACTCAAAAGCTTGAAAACTCAAAGTTCATATGTATTCGATATAAGAAAAATGGAAATATGAAGAGCTAGAATAATTTATTTTAACTTTTTCAAAAAGAAAAGAAAAATCCTTTTTAACATTAGGACATACCCTCATATTTATACAAAAGTTTGTTTTGAATTCCCTCTGATTTTCACACCAAAATCACATGAAGGTAATCCCAAAAGGCACGTAAATGAATTCTATCATTGGAAACTATCTTTCAATTGTAAATATTCTTCATTTATCCATCAAGTTGATTAATTTTTTTGTTACTGAGATATGTACATGTGTAATATGTCCCAATTTTGTTGTCCAACCCTCTTTTGTTTTAGTTATTTTGTCAAATTCACTCATTTGTCCAATCAAAAAAATTTATTCCTTAATTTCCTAATTCCAACTGATTTGACACTTGTACTTTTCAGAATATATGTTGTGATTAACCATGCATATTTATTTGAATTTGATGTTTCCTTATGCAAAACATTTAATCAAGCCAAAAGAACACTTTTTGACAAACATCATTCTGCCTTTCCCTTTTTTCAAATCATGCGAGCATCCAAAATTGATCTCACATTCAATCTTGATATGATAATTCACATCAATCTTTCCAAAATATATCTTCTATAAATTCTCATTGATTCTCTTATGAATTCACAACTCCCTTTGGTTATTACAAGTGAATTTTCTTGTGAAAAGAAAATCAGCACTATTCCTTTTCTAGAAATGAGAGAGAAAGTATTGGTAAATGATTAGAAAGTTCTTTCTTCAGAAGCTCTACATGTGATCTTCAATATTTTTGGACTAGATGAATCTTTTTTCAGGATGTTGTTTGCAATTTAAAGACCAAGTGAAAAATGTAGGACCACTAACTTCCCATTCAATTTGACTCATTTAGATGAGAAAATTTTTCACAATGACTCTCTTCTTCTCTATTCTCCAAATTTTTTTCACCATTTGTTTCACCTTGAAGATTACAAAGTTCCTGAGAAATTAAATAAATTTTGGACCCATTGCATGCCCATTATCAATGTGAATACCATCCTTATATCTCATGCATTCTTTACTAAATAAGTGAAAAAGAAAGAAATTCATGTCAATGTCCATGTAGTGCTTAGGGACGAGTATGAAGAGGACATATCCTCACTTTCTTGCAAAATATCCGCAATAGAAAAAGGTTCACCAATATTGAAAATTCATTGATGAAATCTACTTCGAGTAAGCCTCCAAAGTTTCTCGGTCATGGTTGAAGAGATGTAAAAGGGGTCAAATTAATCCAGTAGGTGCATCCAAACCGGTCTCTATGGATTGTATTGGTGTACTTGATCCATCTCCTGCTACACTTGTTGATGTACCTTCATCATCCTAAACCTCCAAAACTTTTTCTCAGCAAGGTGCTAACGAATACCTTACGGGAGGCCTTAATATGCTTGAATGGGTCTTTTCTCATTAAAAAAGTTGGAATTTATTAAATTTTTAGAAGGCCTAAGGATGAGCATTAAGGATATCCCGAATTTGGGTATCTCTCGGAGATTAGGAGGATATATTCAATCTATTTACGGTGCTCATGACCATGCAAGGAACTTGAGTATAGGATGAAAATGATGTTAGATCGTATCCCTACCTTTGTGGAGGATTTTGTAATTATAAATTGACAATTTAATTAGTTACAAAAACATGATTTTTGTATATGTATACCCAAAAGTTATGTGAATTTCAAGGGTTGAGCCCCTATAGAATCCCCATTTTTTCCTAGTATACACATGTATTCTTTTTCACTTTATTTATTAATTCAACTATTATTTCTCTCAAATGATCATACCTCTGGATGGTAGATAAATTTTCTTCTTAAAAAGATCAATCTTGCATGACTTGGTTACCCGTAATGAGATATTATAGGTGAAAATGCTCCATTACTCGTTATGTGGCTTTTCCTTGCATTTTTCTCTTCTTCGCGTCTCTTTTGAATATATTGAATGTTATGCAACCTTTTTACTTCTTTTGTGGGTCCTTAAACATGCCATGGTTTTTGACGTGTATGGAATATTAACCTTTGAAATTCCGAGTGCAAAATTTAATCAGTGTATTATGGAATTTTTACATATCCTTACTCATAATCCTATCTTAAAAACATTGCCTCAGTATTGCATCCTTCACTATTAACTTTTTTAACTAAATCATATCCGCTTACGTCATTTTCTTTGTGGATTTTTTCCTTAGTGGAATTTCACATATCCCATGGGTTCAAAACCCACGATACCCTGATTAGCCTTAACCCATGATACGAGTTGATGCATCACTATCCAACCATTCCAAAATCCCACTTAAGTACTTGGTTGATTATTGTTAATCTATGAAGTGGGAAATAATGCATAGAACACTAAATTCTGCACTCCACGGATGACTTAATTTTTGTAACACGGTATTCTTAAAGAATAGGATTTAGGACCATTTTACAAGTTGTTTAAAAATTATCGAGAGGAAAATTAATGGACAACAAAACTCTCTGGTGTTTTTTAATAGATGTGAAGAAGAGACTCAAAATACTAGTTCACTCCAATGAGAGGTATTGGTTTGTTTGTAGTACCAACAACGACTCCTTCTTAGGGACGGGTACCCCCACAGTGCCACAAGAACTAAATACATTTGAATGTTCACATAACATAGGACATGTACCTATTCCATTGGGTAAGGAGTCTTGGGGAAAAATACACATGATCTCTCAAATGGATACATAACATGTCATGGGTATAATGAGAATGAACTAAAACATGATCACTACAGATCATAGTTTAAAAAGGAAACAACAAATATTAATAATAGAACTGTACATTGAACAAAAACATACCCGATTGTTTGATTTAGTTTATTAAGTTCTTGAGATGACTATAATTGAATGGAAACTCTATATAGTTTCCTCCAAGTCTGTTAGTATGAAAGTTTTCTCTCAATACTAATGTCGACATGAGTAAGGTTCCATCCATAGCGCATCAAATTTTCCATGATATCCCTTGTCTTCATGCCATTTATACCATAACAGAACCAGGTATCCTACATGAAATTTTTTTTGAGTCATCTTTTTATCAAATATTATCTTGATATTTTCCATGGACTTACAATTCCTTTGATGGGATTCCCTACTTGCTTCATCCAACTCCATAATTTGGTTGATTTTGGATTCATAAGGACTTATTCCTTCCCCATCCACAAGTCATTGGATATACCCAAAATCAAGAATGCGAGATAAATTAGAAACTAAGAATGTAAGGGATAGAAGGGACCCATCATTTCCTAGATGACAAGATCCCCTCTTGTGCAAATGTTGCTCCATCTTGGTCTTCTACTTCTCTGTACACATGAAAGAGGAAATAAAAATGGGTTAGAGCTCTAGGTTACTTAACTCTGTTATATTTTCAGTTTCTAACATATGCATTCTTCAAAAAATAAGTATTTTAGAAATGAAATAACATCTCATCCTATATTTTGACTAGCAACAAAAGTACAAATTTTAAGAAGCAAGGAACTGCAATGACACACAATTTTCAGATCTAGAAGAATTTATTTTGTGCATAAGAATGAGAAGCAAAGATGAAGAAAAAAATTTCATAAAAAGATTCACCACAACCTTTTAGTTTTGACAAATAAATGGATTTTAAGATTGCAACAATTTTTAGAGATTGTTAGAATTATTGTGCTATTTACTATAACAAAATTTTCTACTGAACGAGTTGAACAATGCAAGAATCTCCGGATCAGCAATAATTGACACACAATTTTAAAGAGTACGATTTTTAGGTATAAAATGATTGTTATGCATTCCACATAATAAGAAAGTGTCATTTCCCACCAGGGTCTCAAGAAAAATATCAAAAAATATATGCATTTAAAATAGTCACAATAAGAATTAAAATCATTGCCATACATCCCGTAAAAGGAGTATGCTTTCAAGTATGCATTTAACTTGTGCAAAAAAATTTGGATAAATAATTCAAATTTATGTTGTCGTATAGGAATTTGAGTGTATTTTCTTCCATGAAGCCCCATATTTTTCCATAAAGGAAAATAAAGACAAGTGCGTTACTTAAATTATACCACGCTCATTATTAGTTTTAAGCCATACATTTGCAAGCTGTAGAATTTTTTGAAAGTGTTTTCATAGAAATATAAAGAGATTCAAATCTAAAAACATTCTTCTTTTGATACCAATGAATGCATTAATATCCATACACTTTGCAAATAACCATATTTATAGAGAAACCAATACAAAATGGTGTCGAGGAGATATAGAGATAAGATCGAAAAATAATAGCTTCCCTTAATACAAAGTACACTTTTCTTCCATCAAGTCAAGTCTGGATTGTTCAAATTTTATTTACAAATGACAAGGACTCCATAAAATTGCAAGTTCTTGTCAACTATTCCAGAAAATTTGTTTCACTAAAAACATTTTTATGAAAGTGCTTACAAAATTTCAAATCTAAAAAATTACAAATTACAACCATGAAACATAATCTCATAAGGTTTTATAAAAATCCCATGTTTTGCAAGTACCCACCAAGAAAAATGCATTCTTTCATTTTATGGTGGTGAGTGGGGTATTTAAACTCCATGATGAGATTATTCTTCAATTAAGGGTGCAGAGCCGAGTTACTGAGGTTTCTATTATCTCTCAAAAGTGTACCCTGTAGAGAGATGGTTGCAGGTTTTCTAAGCTTGTAGAATTTGATCTCTCTCTTTCCTAGATACAATGGAAACACCTCAGGTATGTGGGTATACCTATTTTGAGGTGAGTCTCTAGTATTAAGGCCGGTTCCTTGTTGATGTATCCTAAACTACTTATGGGATTTAAGGGTAAAAGATGACTGTAAAGTAATTAAAGCTAAGGTGATACACAAAATTTGTATGAGGGTTTTGACTGAGTATATGCACAATTGATATGTGAAAATATTTTTGATGCACGAACCAGCAATTCTTCTACAGAATATCAAGGGCAAAACACTTGGATGGTATTGAGGGAGATTATCACAACAATAGTTCTACATTAAACATGCACATTAATATCATGTAGAAATTACTCACTGAACATGATAAGATGATTAATCAAAGAATTTGCATTCACAAGACTAATAGAAACATACACAATACTGCAAATAATTGGTAAGGCAGAAAGTACTTCACACTCGGAAGGCAAAACTCACAAAAATTGCTTCAAGTACTCTATATCCGAGAAAAGGCCCCCTTGTGCTTTCAGTAAAGGCACACAATATATAGCAAGATTAATTCTTCCCCCTTCCTATAAATAGACTAAGGTTTGTACTCTCCAATGCATCCTAGTTTAATCCTTTATTTGATAATAAATAAAGGGATAAAATAATATAAACTAGTACAAGAGGCATTAATAGCCTTTGATTACATCTCAGTCAACTGAAGTTGACTTGTTCTATTTTTAATAAGGTTGGGTGAATAATTTGCTAAAAATAAGATTGCTTGCTAGGCAAGTCTCTCTCCATGGGCATGCAACTTCATCTCCTTCTCTGTTCTGACCTCTTGTGAAGCATGCAAAAATAACTCCCTGTTCAAGAACAAAATAATTACAATAATTGTAATATTTTGCAAAGTATAAACATCTTGTGGGGACCACCTACCATGTGCACATGTTCTGATATTGACATCTCCTTCAAAATGGTCACATGAGTGACACTCTACAAATCAACTCTATCTCCTTGAAGTGGGGACCACCTTCACTTTACCAGGTTTGGCCACCTTTGTGGAATTAGTAAATATAAAAAAGGGGCAACCATTTTACATTACACATGCCATACTATAGTTTTGCCCCTTTTGGATATACACGACCATGTAATACTTGTTGGCTTTGCATGTTTGAATAGTATATAGTGAAAATATTCACCTTTTCGGTGATCATTGTGGCATAATTTGGTCAGAATTTTGCATTATTTAAAGTCTAGACTATAGTTGATCCTTTGAATTTCATTGCAATTATTTTGTTTTAAAATTGATGATGTGGGTTTGCCCCTTATCCACAGTGACTCACCCCTGCATACATTTTTTTGGTGGCATATGCAACTAAAGTTGAGTTTGATTTGATATTGTTGATTGTTTTGGGCCATTGATTTCATCTCTATTTGATGATGAGTTATTTATCTTGAACCTGTAGTTAGGGTTTCACCCTTGTATTTAACGAGGGTAGGTGACATCGACCATGATGGTTTGCATTGATTATTGAGATCGATCAAAGGATGTTGATCTTGAACCTTGATGCTTTGCAATCATTGATCCTTGACCGTGGTTGAGTTAGAGTTAACCCACTACTTGGGTTTAGGTGGTAAAGGTAACTCAACCCATAATGATCATCTCATTTGGTTTTTTGGTATGTGGGCAAAGCCCTCGCAAAATTTTTGTTGACGTCATTGTTGGTAACTTAAAGTGGACTCTATTACATATTGGTTCTCGAACTTATCTTTCATCAATATTTCATGTTGCTTTTACTCTATTTGAAGCTTATGAGAGAGGTGGTTGTGGGTTTTCCCCTCCTTTTTCGTGAACTTCGAGCTCGGTTCATTCTTTCTTTTCAAGATTTGAGCTCGTTTTCTATTATTGGATGTCGTTTTGAACCACGAAACTTGGTTACGTGTTATATATTTTAAAGGCTGCCATGGTTTGAAAGCTTCAAGTTCTCTTCAAATTTGAGGGTTTTCATGAATGCTTGAAAGCATGAGCTTCTTTGTCCTTGAACACAAAACTTACTTTATTTTCATTGTTGTTGTGACCATCCATACTGATGCTTAGTTCTTCTTTGCATTTTCTAGGTTTTTGTATGTGATGTTTCTTTGTCAAGCTCTATGTGGTCTATTGGCCACCATGATCATTCTATTCGATCTTGGTTCTATTTTTTCTTCCATCACTACTTGATGAGGTCGGTGAGTTTTCGATCGTTGAGTTTTCACTAGCATTTTGTTCTTACCAATTTGACCTCGGAATGGATACCCGTTTTCTTTTGCATTTCTTGGGTTTGTGTGGCTCAAAATTGACCATTCTTGAGATTTTTACAATTTGATTCTCTGTGACTCGAGGGTTTGAAGAAATCACTTTGAAGCAGTAAGTTCTTGCTCATTTTGTTTTGTGATTTGTTCATGTTTGAGCTCGATAATTTTCCTCTTTTTCGGCATCTCTCGTTATAAACATATTCCCGAGCTTTCTTACATATGAATCTTGTTGTTTTTTCCATTTTATTTTTGAGACACGATAATAAGCTCCTTGCTGTACAAGATCCTCTATGATTTCTTGCTACCATTAATGGGTCTTCATTCATTGCCAGGATTTGTGCTTTCATGACATGGGTACTCACAGATCTCTATTTTTTTCTTGTATCTTCATGCCTTTGAGCTTGATTTGAGATCCAGTTGTGTGCAATATTTACTTTGTATTCTCCTTCGTTGAGGACTTGGGTCTGAGGCATTTGTTACTTTTACTCTTTTAAGTAACTGAGCACCTTGATATTTATAATTCCTGGATCTTGTGGGGATACTAGGTCTGCACTGTCATTTCTTAACTTATGTGATGACAACATTTTTCAACTGTATTTCTGAATATTCCTTTGACCTGAATATGTATGAGTTTTCTTATCAAAGTTCTTCTTAGATAAACCCTGAGATTTTTCTGGAAACTATTGTAGCATTCTGTACACTTAAACTTGCTTCATTTATGAAAGTTATACCTATGCGTTGTAAAATTTTCTTCTTTAGTTCACTGCAATCTTGTTAAAGTGCTTCTTACTTTGATTTTGAAGATGATTCTTGTCACTTGTTAGAATACTGCAATCTTGTTTGTATCTCAGCACTGAATAATAATCTGATGCACAACTTATTTCTTCTACTCTGAATTTGATCCTTTCCTGTAGCAGTTAGTATAATAAGTTCTTGTTGAGATACTTAGAGAAAATCTGTTTTTCTAAAAGTTATATTGAACTTCTTTCTATATTGAATATTCAAAACTGGAGTAGTTGATGTTGTTGTATCATGTTTCTTTTACTTAGATGCTTTATTTCCTTGATAGTAATCTTCCTGGCATTACGAAAAATTAAAATGTTGATTTTTCATGGTAAAGCCTTGGCAAAATTTTCCATAATTTTCTTCCTTCCATTTCCAGCATAGTAGTTGTATTTTCTAATTCAGAATATAGAATCATATCACTTCATGTTTGAAGCTAGATTGGTAAATAAAAATGAGACATCATAGTTGTTTTATCTTGATCATGGCATGCTTTACTACTTCCTATATCACTTACTTGATCTAAATCATTCTTTTAAGCATATAGTGTTTTAAAGTAGCATGATGAAAGTTGTAAATGTCTATTTTATATGGCGAAGCCGTGGCAAAATTTTCCCATAATCTTTTTTTTGGCTTCAAATTGTAATCCTTTCTTTCTAGTTAACTTCAACTTCTTAACATTTGATTCTTATCCCTTAGTTCAGCAAACTAACACTACTAGGAATAGGCTTATTTATCCACAGAAATACCATTTTTGGAAATTTTGTGATTCATCAACATAAATAGATAGTTTTTATAAAATGCAATGTAGATTTTCCATAATTTCATAAAAGACAAACTTAAATGTGTTGAATTTCCACATTTTTGAATTTTTTTGTGGAGAAATGACTTTTTCAATGATTTAACAAAAATCTACAATTTGATATAAGTCAATTTTTTTAAAAAGTTGAGTTTAAAAAATTACTTATTTTGTTCACATATTAAACAAAATGAAACCGGAGAAAATACATTATATATAATGTAGTCAACCCATTTTTTATTTTTTCAAACTATATATAATGTATAAACGAAATTTATATATGCACTTACTACTCTATAATTTCAAAAGTCACACACTAAAATAGTAATCCTTTACTATTCGAAAAAATATAAAATGTATGCCGTATGGATAGTTTAATAGACTAGTTAACTCTATTTTTTAATAATATACAATAAAATATTATAATATTGATAATATCTATCTTAAAATTTATTACACATAGTAAAAGGAAAGGTAAAAATGATTGAGATTATATTGTGGATAATTGCATATAATTATGGGGGAAATTATTAAGGAATAATTTACAAAAGTACAAGTAAGTGAGGATAATAATGGTTAATAGATTTTATTTTTTAATATCATAAAATAATGAAATAATGTTTTGTATAGTTCATATTATTAGAAATAGACTCAAATAATTATTTTTAGAAAAATGTGAATTGTTTATATATATATATAGTTTCTATAAAATTAGATATTTCACATTTTAATTAAAGTGAAATATTTTTTTGTACAATATATTTATATTTTTCAATTTTAAATATGAAATAATAAAAAAAAATTACATTAAAAAAGTAAATTTTTGAAATTAGAATTACTAATAGTTTATCTAAAAAATATATAATGTATCATGATTCCACTTCTTCAAACTATTTATAAGGTTGAAATAATTTATTTCACTTTTATATACACCTCTAAATTTTTTATTTTGTATTATCTAAAAAGGTAATGATGTATGTAGTGTGAACAATGTAGGTAATGTACACAAATTAGTACATAACTTTAAAAGAAAGTATGTTCCTAACCTATATTATATAATAATCATGATTTTATCATAAAATGTAATAATGAAGTGTGAATAATTTAATAAAAATTTAAATTTATATTATATAATAAACAAATTATTTATGAATAAATTATAATACTACAAGAAATAATTTGGACAATTAAATTATAATCAAAACTATTAAATATAATTTTATAGATTTTAGGTAAAATTAACAATAATGCTAATTTAAAAAACTATTTGCAAATTAAGTATCTTTTATGAAATAAATTTGAAAAATTATAATTATTGATAATAGAAATCCGACTATAAATACTATTTTTAAGGTTAAATTAAAAATTGTAAAATATTCACATCACTAAAATCATAATTAGATAATATCTACATGATGTAAACTATATCTAAATATAGACAATTAAATACACCATTTAAATCTAATTATTGGTAATTTATTTATTTTTATTAGGATTACATATATTCACACTAATTTCAAGGTTCAATTAATAGAATGCAAAAATATTTGCCACTAAAATAAGCATTGACTATCAAGCAATGAAATTTAATTCTACTTATTCACGAGTAGAAATTATATAATATATCACAATTCTAATTTTTCATAGTTAAATTTGTATGTTTAGACTATCTAAAAAATATAAAAATTATGAATTATAGACAATTTGAAAGTTCACTTAATTTTATTATTGATAATTTACATTTATTGTTGCTTCAAAAATGTGGGCAGCAAAATTTTTTTAGGGCATAGCGGAAGCCTATTAATATCTCTCCTACTTAGAGTGATGATGGCCCACATTTGGACATTTCAAAGTCACTTGTTGATAGGGATAGGGACAAATTTAAATATACTTGTGGTAGGTCGTTTTGTTGGCATTATACCAAACATAGATTTTGTAAGAAATTGGTGAAGGAGGAAATATGACTCCAAGTTGGAGGTTAGTCGAGCACTTATAAGGGATGGATTTCTTTTATGTTTCCAAGAGGAGTTGGATCTGCAAAAGGTGTTACATGCGACACTGTTGTTTTATGGGAAATCTTCCCTTAGCCTCCATCGTTGGAAACTTGGGCTGCTACAAAGGTCAAATTTCAGGATCTACCTCTTTGGATTCACCTCCGAGCTCTACCATTGAGTTCTGTGAGCTGGAAGTTGTTTTGGGGATTGCGAGATTTATGGGAATTTTGATTGCAGTTGAGCCTGCAACTAAAGCTCGATCCAGATTGGTTTTTTCTCGTCTCTGTATGAATTTTCTAGTTGGCTACAAGGTGCCCGAAAGATTTTTTTTGAATTTTGCATTTGACAAATGAGAGCAAAATATTGATATCGAGAGCTCACCGATTACTTTTCATGAGTGTAGAATGGTAGGCTATATGATGAAAAACTACTATCAAGGGGCATCATCGTCTCAGGAGGAAAATGAGGAACTTTGTGAAACTCAAATGCCTATTTCACAAATCAATGATGTGCTAGGGGAGGAGGATTCATACATTGATGGTGCAAATACGGAGGAGGACAACGCGTTTGTGGTGGCTTCTCTATCTGCAGCGGCTGTGGAGAATAGTGGTGTTGCTGATCTGTAGGGAGGTGGCATCAGAATGGAGGATGTGCGTTGGTAGCTGTAGGTGACCATCTCGACGGCGAGTGGAAGGGCAGGCCCATTGAGAGGGATGGGTTCATCAAACATTCAAATTTTGAATATTTTTTTTCAAACGGAAGATGACGTATCAAATATTTTAAATGCACTATGCCACATTTTGGAAGGTGGGATCCGATCAGGTGGTAAGAGCCCTTTAACGGGAAGACAATTTTTTGATAACTCAGATGATAGATTCGAGGTGGTCCTTGGGAAAAACATGGAAAAGCCTCATGGTGGATATTTGGTGGGACCATTGAACCCAACGATTGATGGGGATGGGTGGACCAACTTCATCCTAAGAAACACAAATTTGTGCGGATTGATCGTGTTACCCGAAGTCATACTCTTGCGACTCCCGGTGGCAGGTCTTAATGTAATGATCTATCTTTGTTCTAGGTCAAGTTTTTTTGACTTGGCTATAGGGGTAACTCACATTAATTTTGTTATATTTCTTTTGGGCATCTATCTTGTTTTTATTTTTGGTCACTTTTGACTTGGCTCCTCTTAGTGTATAGAGTTTTTTTGATCCTTTCAAAATCAAATCTTTTTTTACTATATTAAAGGAAAATAATTCTTTTCAAAATAAAAAATAATCAAAACTAATTATTATTAAAATAATATCTTCTTTTTTATCCCCAACAAAACAATATGAAAAAAAGATTTATTGGTTTTATTGAAAAGTGTAAAACGATAACATCTTTGTTGTATAGATTAAATAAATGTGCAATTAGTATTCATTAAAACATATATTTTCCTTAGCTTTCCCACTAGAGTAAAGTATAATTTCCTTAGCTTTCCCACTAGAGCAAAGCAAACGTGACGGTTATTGGTCAATAGCCATAAAATTTAAACCACGTGTCAATAGGCATACATTTTAACATGGTTGTTACACAACTAGGATTGAGCAACATTATTTGTAGGCCGTTGATAAAAGGAAATGATCCAACGGCAGGGATACATTTCCTCCCTCTATTTGAAAACCCAAATGTACCCTCCTCCTCAAACTGCGCATTTTTAGTATTATTTGTCTACAATATCTTGTATGAAAAGGGCTTAATATTTTTGGGACTGGATCTAATATGTAGAGGCATGCACAGGTTTATAAGTGTTTAGGTACCTGATCGCATTTGACAGTAGATCAAGATGATTAGAAGTGGATGAAATAAGATCTTTTTTTTTAGAAAGATGAAAATGCCAGGACGACTTGACATTTGAAGAGGATTGTCTTTTCCGTCTACGACATTCAACCTAGATGGAAAAGGAAGTACAATGGATCATTGATGGAGGATAAACTTATAAATTCTTCTTGATGGTAATACCCTGTCTGCGAAACAAATTCATGGTTAGTAGGTTTTTGTTTTTGTTTTTAAATAAAAATTTGACACAATTTTTTTGAAATAGATGTCTGCAATGGTACGATAGTTTACAAGCCTTTTGTTTTTTAGCAAAAAAGGTCGTTTACCATACCAATTTAGTAAGGTTTGTAATTTAATTAGATATCCAGGGGTGTTTTTATAATTCTAGCATATCATGTTTTAAAGCCTTGTAACATTTATTAATTTCTTTCATGCCAAATCTGGTACCATATGATTAGAACGGAGCGGTCAAATCTGAGAGAGGGGCGGTCAAATATTCCGGTCATCGAGCATTTTCATTCATCTAAGAAAATAAACCGACTTCTCCAGATCAAAGCTGCAAAAGGAAAGGAGCTTGCTTGTACTAGTTTTTGTAATCAGGTTTCCAAAACAAAAAGATATTATAACCATTCCTTTGCATGCAAGAAAATAATCTTAAAATGTTTTTTGTTTCACCATTACTAAACAGGATCCACACTGTTTCTAAATCCATTTGAAGAATGTATTAATTTCGATAAAACTGCAGGGTCAATTTCTATTTTTTTACTAATCATACTTTTGCTGCTAAATATTATTGTAGTAAGGAAGATTTTTTTCAGGAGTGAAGGAAATAAAAAGCATTGAAAAATGAATGTTTGTGAATTATGATAAATATCCAAGTTTCACATGCACTTATGCAATCGATAATTGTTGTAATATTATATGCATGTAGACATAAAAACATATTTTATCGAATATGTTAAAAGATTTATTTGGGAAACTAATTTTCATGAATAAAATAATATTTTGCATGTTACCTCTTCAAACTTATTTTTTATCAATAAAAATATATTTATTTGTTTGCACTTAATTTTAAAAATAATATATTAAGTGATAGTTTTAAACGATTTACCTTTTGACACATTGTGATATTTAATTATTGAGTTGTGGCATGCATAAATGTGTACGTATACTTGAATGGACATTGTAATAATTTTATGAATGATTTAATAATTTATAATTTATATTTTTAAATTAAAAAAAGTCTTTTACTGTTATTTTTATTAAACGCAATAATTTGTATCTTATAAAATAATAGTTTTTAAAATATCATTAAAATATTTCACTATACAAATATTTCACTATATAAAGTGTTTATAATTAAAACTAAAATACAATCTAATTTAAATTATTTTTAAAAATATAAATTTAAAAAATTTTAATTCTAAAATTATCTTAAAAATTGAATAATTATATTTGACATAATAATAAAAATGCATAATACTTTTTAAAATATTATTGTTATAAAAAAATTAAAATTGTGAAAATAGTTACAATAATAAGATCTAGAGTTGTGTATGAATTTCTTATTAGTGTGATTTATGACACAATTTTCAAATTGTAGATTTACAACATAATTTTTTAATTGTAAATATGTAACAATATTAGAATTGTAGCAAATACCACAATTACAAAGTTATAGATTTTTCACAACATTTTTCATTGTGAATATTTTCACAATTCTTGTCACATTTTATTTTGCCACAAAAAAATTGTAGGTGGAGTCCACAAAATTGGATTCACAATTTTGAATAAACTATCTACAAAAATATTGTGAAAACTTTGTGGATACTAAACCCATATTCTTGTAGTGTAAAGTGTTCTTCTATTTGTCGGTATTTTTATGTATTGTAGCTTCTTCCGTTTGAGAACAGTTATTGAAACTTTGAGATACATTTTTCCTTGTTTCTCGCATGCACTTATGACATTTCTATTTTTCCTTGGCTCAGCACTGTACTTGCACACTTAGGAAAATAGTTAGGAAGTACTTAGGCTTTTTGACCTCTCTTATGTCTCTGTGGGTTTCTTTTCTTTTCTCTTCCTTCATTCTTTCCGAGTGAATAACGAATGCATGCGATTTGATATTCAAGTAAATTACATCTCCTATTTGAAAAGATTCATATGCATAAATTAAGATAGTATAGGAATATGACTTGATCCCTGAGGTCATAACTGATCGTTATTCTTTTCTTCTTTTCAGGTACAGTGGCTTCTACAACCGAGATGAAGGAAAAAAATATGGAAATGGAGATGCTTCAAACAAAGAAAGAAACCCCCAAGGAAATGATGGGTTCAATCATACTCCTTTACTTTCTCTTTCATGCATGTGTACCTTTTATTTTAGTAGTTGTACTTTACTTTTCAATTACATACCACGACTTGTGTGGGAAACATTTTAAAATTCCTTCTGAATAAAACATTGAATTCTGTAAATGAGTTGTATATTTCTTTCTACATTTTAGCTTTTTGTATGAATTGCATGATGAACTAAACAACTCGGTCATTTAATTGAATGTCTTAAACATGAAGGAAAGAACATTAACGAGAACCTGTAACATTCAGTAATGAACTCAGATTTATGTAATCTGCACCTATGTTTTCTATCCCAAAACTTAACACTTCACCTACTCTATAATCTGGTGTCTTCACCAAGACAACACAACTGTCCTTTGGGGCCCTTGTGTTCTTTTTCTAAAGGTATCATGAAATTGCAGACTATGTGATCTGTTACATTTTGTACCAAAGCACACATAGCTGTAGATTTCATGTAATCTTTTAAATAAATCAGCAGTAATGACATAATCTGAAAAATCACCCTTAGCTTAGGTATACTTCACTAATGCTATCCATCGTAATGAATTTTCTAGTTGCCCATTTTTGCACAAGTGCAAAAATTGTCAATAGCTTCATTGCGAGTTGGTCAACCTATCCGAGCTGATTGAATCTCCACCAAGCTGGTTGGAATTAGTACTAAGCCATGGCTTGGCCAATTAAACTCTAAATAGAGATTGATCCATCAAAAAAATCCAACCTCCGTTATTGGTGAGCTATAAGGAGAGCAGTAGAGATAACTAAGAAGAATAAATGTAGAGCTTCATAACTCCAACTATGGAAACCAATAATGCATGAAACATAAAAAATACATATTTCAAACCAACTCACCCATAGAATATTGAAATAAAACCACAACTTCATGACCTCAAATTGTCAAGAAATTAGTCCCCAAGAAACTATCTTAGCAAACTAAATATGAACATCATACTCCATGAACTTCGTTATCTAGTTTTCTGTTTTCTCATTCAATTCTTTATTTAGTAAGAATGATTTCAGACTTGGATGAGAAACAAGAACATGGATTTTATTCTTTGAAAGCATGTACTTAAAATTCTTTAGTCCTCTCGACTACTCAAAGGACATGTTTTTCAAGAAATGTGTAACTTGTTTTGTAGTCATGCAAACTCGTCTAAATAAAGCAATAGGCTACTCAATATTTTCATCATTGACTTGAGTTAATATAGTTGAGATTGTTTCATCTCCTACAAGTGCATACACTGTAAAATATTTATCGAAATTGGGATTTGCAAGAGTAGGATCTTGAGAGATAGTTACTTTGATTGATTCAAATACTTCTCTCCCTTCATTGGTCCAAGAGAAGGTTTTATCTTTCTTTAGAATAGATTTCAGTTGTTTAACCAATGCTGCAAAATACTAAACTAATCTTCTAACAAAGTTGATTTTTCCCAACAAATTCTCGTAATGCTTTCTTATGATGAGGCAATGATAGTTGTGATATGGCTTCGATCCTTAAAGGATCAATTGCTAAACCTTGCTTGGAAACAATATGACCAAGTAATTTCCTTTGATGTACTGAAAAGATAGAATTAAGTGGATTCAAAGATATTCCAAATTTCGCACAACTAAAAAGTTTTCCTTAAATGCATTAGATGTTCTTCTAATCTTTTGAAAATACAAGAACATCATCTAAATAAAAAGATTGCATTTTTTTAATAAGTTGCAAAATCCATGTCCATTGCACCTTGAAACATTCCAAAGATAATTTGAAAGCTTAAAAGGCATCCTTTTATAAGCATAAGTACCCCACTTGGTGGTAAAAGTTGTTTTATATCTATCTTCTTCCGGGCTAAAATCTAATTATATCCAATGTAACCATCTAGTAGAGATAGTCTATCGAACTTGAGACTGTTCTCAAATCTAATCCATATTTGGTAGTGGGTAATGATATTTTCAAGAAGCTTTGTCAAGATCTTTGAAATCCACACATAATCTGATTTCACCATTCTTCTTCCTAATAGGAACAAGATTGGATACCCAACTTGAATGCTTAACTAGAAAGATAATACCTGATTCAATCAACTTAGATAATTCTTTCCTCATCAAAGGCTCTATTTTAGGATTTATAGGCCTCTGTTTCATCTAATGAGTTTAAAATTTAGCTGCAACTCGATTATATGTTGTGCTAAAATCAGATAACATCCTTTCAAGTCTTAGTATTTCCAAGCGAAAACATCTTTAAATTCCTTGCAAATATTGATAAATGACTGCTTTTCAGTTAAGGAACATACCTTTCCAAGAAATATCTTTTTCCTTTCATCAATCGAGATCTCTTCGTAATTATTAGCTTAAGTTGACATTTTGGTCTTGAATTTTCTTAACTAATCATCAGTGCTGAAGATGTCTTCCAATGTGACTAGACCTCAAGGAAGTTTATTTGTCTTCAACTGAACAATCTGGTCACCATATAAGTGTTGTAATTTATCCCGATTAATCGCAGAAAACTCAACTCCTTGCTTCAAAACTTGCCAATTTGAATCATTATCAGGTATTGAGAGCCCACCAAACGACCCAAAACACACACACACGGACAACACAAGAAAAGACAGATATATATATATATATATATATATATATATATATATGTCAAAGCAAGTCATATATATATATATATAGCATATATATATATATATATATATATATATATATATATATATATTTGACTTGCTTTGACACATAACACGACACAACATGTCGTCACAAGGTTACAACCAACACTAGGAACCACTTGTTACGGGGAGGACCACAAGGTCAGCACGGAAACGTTCACACCCAAAAGGATAATACACCTTTTTTTTTTTTTGACAAGACAACATAGAAGTCCAATGACAGAACACTCTAACAAATAGGGCAAGCCACAGTAAGAATGATTGAAGGTTACTTATTTTGATATAACACCCTTTAACTCATGACTTATGTTTTCAGAAAGATTCAATATATGATTCGCACAAATTCATCTTACCAACTGAGTTAATTTCTTACACACAAAGAGATAAGTTCATGTTATCACCGAATCACAAGCACCTCGTGCATGTATTTGAACTCACAATGTGATTGGATAACATGGGTACTATCTCCAAGTTGTGGGACTTGCTACTTTGAGACAAACCTCCGAGAAAGCTAGTTCTTGCTCCTAAACTACCTACCACAATCTACTCTAATGCAGGATAAGCTAACTGTTCTAATCTAAATTTCCAAGGGACCAGGGAGAGAGAATACATAAAATGAAAGCCTACACTAAAGCGGTGATACACCAGAAAAGGAGGGTGTGAGAGTAATCTCCAAATGTGTGAAATACAGAGGCAAAGTGCACACTAGAAGAGGTGATGACAGTTCACCATAATCTAGCAAAATGCATTCACAACAATATTCCAAGCATACACAATGTTAGTGAATTCCTGCAAGAACATAATAATAGACACAATATTCTTGTAGAAAGATAAAAGGGGCAAGAAGAATGCAAGAAAACACAGCAGGGGAAGATACATCCACAAACTTTGTATTTTATTGCTTCCTGGTATGCACAGTTCAGTCTATTACAAGATAAGGGCCTGGATCACCATGCAAGGAGTCCACTACAAGGGCCTGCAACACACTGGCTTCACAAAGCAATTTTGACAGAGCTTTGCTACCCAAAAACTCTCCCCCTTTACAATGAGCCCAACACTCCAATTTATAGAAAAAATGAGAAGGAGAAGAGAAGGGAAAATGGAAATCCTGAAATCTGTCCTTCAACCACCTGTAAGGGCATTAAATTGAGTGAAATGGTTATACATTACTTGTAAAAGGCTCCCCATACTATCCCATGTGCTGCAGCAGAGAAAGAATGATGACCATGCCTCTTAATTGCACTCCCAACTACCAAATAAAACACTGTTTTGAACCTGGCCGCGTTTTCTTAAAAAACTCAATCAATTTCTCATCAAATCTAGAATTTCTTGATTTTTGTGCATCGGTCTCAGAGCCATGATTCCAACGGTACCAATTTTGTGTGATTTCGTTGAGAAATGCAAAAGTTATGGCCTTCTGAGTGCGGGCAACTATTTTGGGTCTAGCAGGCGTTTTATGTCATTTGACGGGAATGAACATTAACTGACTGGAGCCAAATATGTTTCTCTTAATTAAATATATCTATCCTCATTAAAAATAATTAATATATTTCTGTGGCATAGAGGACGTCGTGCTCGTTCTAGAAAGTCCAATTTTGTGAAAATCGGAGCTCGGAGTCAAAAGTTATGGCCGTTTGAGGTTTTGCATGTCAAACGTTGACTTTTCCTCTTCTCGTCTTCGGTCGATCCACGCTTTTCGCGCCCCACGTGTGCCTCGCGTACATTTTTGTCGGCTGTCCCTGCACGATCCTTCGCCCATTTCACACTTTCGCGTCCCATGCATCCTAGCGGCATTTTTTGTCCCATTTGTCCCGAACGATCCTTCGCCCATTTCGCAATTTCACGCCCCACGCGTCCCTCGCGCTTTTGTCTGGCTGTCCGGACGATCCTTTGCCCATTTCATGCTTTCGCGTCCCACGCGTCCCTCGTGTACTTTTGTCCCGGCTGTCCCGGACGATCCTTCGCCCATTTCGTGCTTTCGCATCCCACGCGTCCCTCGCGTACTTTTGTCTCGGCTGTCCCGGACGATCCTTCGCCCATTTCGCGCTTTCGCGTCCCACGCGTCCCTCGCGTACTTTTGTCCCGGCTGTCCCGGAGACCAAGACTTAGCCATTTTTCATGATTTTTCCTGGCCCGAGCCTGTCTTCTGCAACCTTTCCACATTTTTTCAGAGCTTGCTCTTTCTTTCTTGGCCAGGGGAGTTAGAAAAAAATTGAGGGGACCCCAGCAACCTGATGCTTTGCCTTGAATCAATATAATTGCTTGGGACTAAAGAATTTGATGCATGTTATCAAAATTTACCTTGGGGGCGAATTTTGGATAACGGTTCACTAAAATTCTTCACCTTACGACAATTAGTTGTTTAGTTCCATTATTTAATAAGGGACTAATTTAATTCCACAAGGCTATCTGTCCATACTTACATTACAAAAAAATTGCTCATTACCTTGCTACAACAAGAATTCGTGTTCAAAAAAATCAAGATGAACTTACAAAGTATCCTGGGAAAGGGTTAAGGAGATAAGGTCGAGTTAAATTCCTCTTTAAGACGTCATTAGTTATTACCAAGGTTTAATTGGAGCTTGGGGTTTTATACGTAATTATTAACGCTTTTACTTAGGCTTCACCGAAAGAGCTTATCAAAAGGGAACTACTTACTTTCAAATAGGCTGAGAGATAAATTGAGTGGTTTCTAAATTTTCTTCTCTTACTTGTTAAATCTTATTAGAAGCTAACCATTGTTTTCCTTTAAGCTTGTTTTAAGCGTTCACCAAAAAAGAGTAGTGTTCACTAGTTTAGCTAGGGATATCAAGTTATATACTGTTACTTAACAAGGGATAGTTTCATCTATGATCACTTATGGAATTACATGCTCTCAAGTTGGTCACCTCTACACCAATTTATTTGCAATATAACTTTTAGTTTAACTTCTTTAAGTATTGAACAAACCATTTTATTTTACCTATATCTCACAATTACTAAGTCTTAGAAAGATTTAACTCAACATTTAATCGTAGGGATAAAGTTTAACAATACTCATTTACGAACACAAAAAAAAGTTACATCACTCTTAGAATATCGATAATCCACTGAGGTCACTCAACAAGTGGTAAAAAAATTCTTATAATTTCAATGATATTTAGACAATTCAAGGTTCCAAAGTTAGCACAACATAATCCACGATACAACACACTAAGACAATGATCCTCTTCTAAAATTTCCACTAGATGTTATCAATAGTTGAACAACATAAAAAGGTTTCGAGCAAAGGATCTTCTCAACCGAGGTTGATGACAAAATTCTACAAATCTATCCCTCATCTACACACAAAATCCATCTCGTAGAAAATTGTCTACAAGAGCCGGTTCACGAGAACTGAGCAAGATAAGGCTACACAAAACCACATAAACTATTATCTAACAATACCATGAAGAGGAAGCACTTTATTACAAGAATTGGTTCAAACCTCTAAACACTATTAACACATCAAGTTATAATAAAGTCTTCATCATGCCAATCAAAGAAGGAGAAGACCTTGTACTTCAGTTAGGAGTAAAAACAACAAAAGTATAGCAATCGTAAGAGAATGGCCCTTAGCCCTATAAGGAGAAATAAACAATCTAGCAAAAAAGAATTCCCATCAAGTAAGTAATTAAACCATAATTACAAGATTAAGATTTGATATATACACCAACCATCTAGAAATTTATCAAAGGTACCAAACGCATAGACTAAATTAATATATTTCTAAAAGAACAAGAGTTGATCGGCCCAAGAAAGGGGAACCACGGGTTTCAAAAATTAACACAAAAAGCCATGTATAATCGAGTTTCAAACCGGAAATCAAATAAAGTATACACACAACATAAGTTTCGAGGCGAAAGCAAAGTATATTAGTTTTGACCATTAACTACAAAGATTTTCCAATCATCCAAGAAGGGTCAAAGTCTTACAGGCTAGTAGCAAACACGCGAGAGAAGAAGGGGGTTCCGTCAACAAGAGTATACAATAATGTCATCAACAAATTTTTATAACACTAAAGATTTGCAAACCTCCACTACAATACTAATGTTTGGTTAATTTAAAATAAATTACCCATATCCCAAAACAACCATATTTTACTAAGCAACCCTGGTAACACGATCAGTCAACCGTCACACAAATAGATACAAACATAATTTCTAAGTGACATTATCAAAACAAAACCTTCCGCTATGAATCCATAAGATTATCAAATGAAAGCTGAGTTTTTCCCGAAGATTAATCACATTTAAGGAAATTTCCATCACAAACTATTACGGTAATTACGTGCATAAAAACGAACCAATATTAATTAATAGCGTTAACATTACAAAGGAGAAAATAATGCCAGTTAGGAAAAACTAGAAGAGTGCCATCGGTAATAATTCTAACAGGGGATTAGACCAAGCTATTCTAGTGTCAACGAGGTACTGGATTTGCACAATGAAACCTCGAGCTTAGTTGATCCGAAAAGCTAGTTATGGTTCAAGTTGATAGGGATGGTCAAGGTACTTCTTGAGGATGGCCTTAAAAGTCTAAACACGTGAGACGGAAGACACAATGCACACAAACCTTTTCATTCCACCAGTTTTAATACCAAAACTCTAAGCTGGCTAGCCCACGCATTGCTCACACAATCCTACAACATTTCTCTCTCGATGCCAAAAGGTTATCAAAGGGACTTGTGAAGGGGCTAACAAAAGCATCAAAAGACAACTTGGGTGCTAGGGAGGAGCTTCATAGTTATCGTAAACTTACTTCCATGATATCGAAAATACTAGTTTGATCAACATAATAATTTGCAACTCAAACGCAGAGAAGAATAAATACATAAACCGACAGACGAAGGTCTATCACTCGAGCAAGAGAAACATAACACCCAGAGGAGAAAGCACACGCATCCTTTCGACCAACATACTGACAACGATAAAAGCAAAAACAAGAAGAGACAAGCAGAAAGGGGAAATCTCCCATCATGACATCCAACTGACAAATCAATGCAAGGAAAAAGCGGTTCGATTTCGCAATAATTGTAAATATAATAGCAGTAGAAAGGTGTAGAGATATCTTTCCTTTTTCTCCAGATTCAGCTTCGCCCTCCTGCCTCTTCCATTGCTTTGGATGAAAACTTGAGCTTTTCGTCGGCGAGCTTCACGCCGGGAGTAACTCTGTGCCAGACAGAGCGTTTGGGCTCATCTCTGGCAAGCTGTTTGACGTCCTTGACGCTGTGAAAAGAAAATGACCGGTCTAGCATTCGATCCACATATTTCTTCATGGCAATCTCGTTAACCACAACCAAAGGACTGCTTCCAGTATTATCTTCTAACCCTTCCATGAGCTCCCATGCATTGATCGTCTCAAGCTGCCCTTCTTCCTGTGACGGAGATTGTTGTGGTTTGGAGCAGATTTGAAGGGTGTGTAATTCTGGATGAGATTGTTGACCTCGGACCATGTTTTTGCAGCCATTTCTGAAGAACGGTTTAAACTCAAGGATGTGGAAACCCCAACCAAAAATGGGCACATTACGCACACTACTCTTGAGTATATATTTGATGTAACCCAGGCTATTCTTGCGTAATGCAAGGTCCCATAAGTACATCCAATCTACCTCTGTTCGGTGGTTGCAAATTAGCAAAATGCGTTCACCTGGAGGAACACTATGTCCAGAAAATATAACCTTTGTCCTGTTTATCTTTTCAAAAAGAACGGCCACATTGCTAACCACTGACCAAATAAGAAGGATGTTGCCTCCCTACTATAATGTATGCTAAAAGACCAAGCATCAGGAATGAAATAGGGGCCAGAAAAATCAAGGCCATAAACGCCGTAGAAACAAGAACTACCAAACACAATACTCCACTTATTACCCTGAAAACTGTTAAGGGCCTATGAGCTTTAACCTCTCGATTCTCCAAAGATCTCTTTTTCTCTGTACAGCTTTGACTTTTGTTTAAGCCATTTAGTTCACCATTAGTTTGGGAATCTCGAGTTTCCTTCATTTTGAGATTTCTGAAACAAAGTGACTATCACTCACAATTTCAGAGATTGCACCTGGATGTTTATTATTCATCTTCCAGTTAGGAATGACTCCAGCAATCCGTAAATTTCAATAGAAAATTTTACAGGTCTAACTTTAAAATATTATCTCCAATACACAGAACCTAGTCAGCTCATGGTTAATCGTATTCTGCAATCCTGGAGAATCTTTCACGAATTGATAAATGTGAACCATCATAAGCAAAACCATGGCCTGGAATGAAATCCTTTTTCTCCTTCCTGTACCTTCTCTTTCCTTTCACCCTCGCCAGCGGAAACAACCATCAATGGAGTTTTCAGGCACTGCATATGCCAGGGCTCACGTAGCTATTGCACAGTAAAACAAGTAAGATCTCAATAGAGAATCCTTGTAATAAATTTTCATCAGGTCTCCTGGTAACACTCTCACTGTCACATAATCGATTTTGAAGATACAAACTCAGTACATGTTCTGGATCTAAAAAATATCCTGCTACCTTCATCTCCCAAGACATTTTCTCCAACATTGCATAGATCTCCTGTGCCCATGGGTGTGATCTGTCACCTTGAAGGAGAATCCCGAATTTGAGGATGCATTCGATATAGGACAGATAACAACATAGCTGGACAACCTACTACACTAGCTTGTAGCTTCATCTAACCACCACGTCAAACCAGACTGCGCCCAATGCATTGAATAACAAAATCAAAAGGAGATCCTGGTGAAGAAAAATAGGCCTCCACCGACTCCCATCTCCCTCACGCAACGTAGAAAAATGTGACAGTCAAACAAAACAAAGAAGATTTACAAATCAGGGTTAATAAATGCAGTGCAGCCACCAGCCAGAAGACTCCAACACGTCTAGATTCTAATAACTCCACCCTCCACGCAGTCAGTCCGCACAAAGAGGCCCCTAACAACAAAAAAAAACAAGAATTCCCTCCAGCCCACGCCAAGCAGGAGATAAAGCTGACCGAGACAAGGTAGGTTGGGGATTTAAAATTCCATATTTAAAATTAGCAATTTAAAACAATTCTAGGATTGCGGGATCGGTCGACCCAGGAGGAGAACGGGGTTGAGTATTTAAATGAAATATTTACGCGAACGCCACTCCCAAACCGTGGCGCCACCACAAAACATGCTCTTCCTCATTTGCGCAACGAGGCTCGATCAGCGGGAGCGACAAACAAATCAAAAGGATAGTTTAACGATAACAGAGGATGATATCGATAACAATCGATATAAAGAAAGTAATAATAAAATACAATCGTTGATCGATAATACAATCATAATGTCATTTTATTATTATTATTATCATTATTATCATTTTATAGCTTGTAAAATAATTATCAATTATAGTCATAATGGTCAGCAATCGAGGTCGACGAAGGCACAAAGACACTCCATGCTTAGCACTCGATCGCCGCAGGAAGAACAGGGCATTACATTCTCCTCCCCTTAAGGAAGCATCGTCCTCGATGCGACATTACACAGAGGGAATGAAATGGCACGTAACCAAGAACAGGTAAAGGAGAAATTACACCCTATGGTTTAAAATTTTAGTCGATTTAAAGCACGGCCACAGGGTAGCCTTAGGAACATTTGGTAGAAATTTTAACTTTCAAGGTTCTGTGAAGATTGGCAGTTCCCTCTTATTTATTATTTCATTAGTTCCTTTCCATTAACATTTTTCTTAGTTTAATTTCTTTTAAAAATTTCATCATTGAAGAGTTTTGGTTTATTCCTTATTGTGGGTGCCCAACATGAACTGCTAACACAACACCCTATCAGGTTCACAAGACACTACAGATTCACAAGCACGCAAGTATATACTTCAAGATTGTATTACACCACAAAAAGGTTACTCAAATATGGAATAGAATAGGCACAGTCCACATAACATAGTACTCGACACACATCAATGACTGACATACCAAAATACTTAACCAAAACAGTACTACAATCCACCAGACATTTCCTCAATTTGCATCAATGAAAAATTCACATAACACCAAACCATGCTACAGGTACATAGTGTCCACAAGGGAATCAATGACATAACCACAACATCACAACACAAATCCATCTGACATGAGTAACACATACATCAAAAGACCACTACCAAACATCACAATAACTCAACATATGTCCCAGAACATCAACCATACACACAAATATCATATGCCTCCCTCAAACTCTTATGCCTCCCTCAAGTCTCTTATGCCTCCCTCAAGTCTCTTATGCCTCCCTCAAACTCTTATGCCTCCCTCAAGTCTCTTATGCCTCCCTCAAGTCTCTTATGCCTCCCTCAAACTCTTATGCCTCCCTCAAGGAGGCCATTTGACCCTATGGTCCAAGACACATAGAGTTCGAACACTCCTAACCCAAGTGACATAATAACGCGTGGTTCAACAACCCACTAGTTATCTGTAACTCCTTAGGGCGTACCCCCATACACCGAAGCGGGTCCATAGGTCCAACCATTTCATGGTGCATCCCATGACCCTATTCCACACATCATGACAATAGAACCAGCACAACAATCCAATCCAAATGCCAAGTGGCAAAGTACAAGCCTTGGGCAAGGCGGTAAAAATTCCAAATTTAAAAGAAGACCCAAATTCAAGCAAAATAAATGGCCAAATAGCCATAGTTAGTATCAAAATCCCCATGTTAGTGCCACAAACCAAGGAAATGCCCAAAATTGTAAAGCATGGCAATCAAGAAAAGCTGCTGGTCCTTACAAAATAAGGTAAAAATCTCAATTTACGAATAAAATCAACTCATAATAATGTCACATTATGATAACTGTGTGGCCTTATCTGGCCACCGAAGGGGTACTCAACGAGTTGCTAGCACTCGGAACATCGAGCCTCAGCTCGCAAAATACGTATCAATAATACAACTGTCATCACCTCTATCTGAATCATCCCGCCACCACTTCTACAAGGCTAAACATAGTCATAGATACACTAAGGTTGTACCCATAAAACAACCACATAAGAGAGAGAGAGAGGAGCACGGTCCACCATCTACTAAGCCTAAGGTTGGCTCTATTGATTGGTCAACTGTACACCTTTCCTCACTCTAAACACACACTTTACCGATTCCCCTCAGGGTCGGTTAGCGTAAGGTTCACAACATAACATACAACAACATCACTAACATAATGGTGGCACACACATAACTACCATAACATCTTACATATGGTACATATACAGGGTAGATCACGATCATACATTCACTGAGTGTAACACATCACTTTACCACTTTCTACACCCAAAGTGCAATCACCATACGATAGGGTTCATACACTCACCGTATGACCCTAAATCACAACATGAAGCATTACATATTTGCACAAATCATACATACAATGAACATAGTACATCACAACATAACATCCATTGCTACATAACAAGGTGGTACACACATTTCTTCAAAACATGGTAAAAACATCATGATACAACTCATCTCTTTTAACATCAATCTAGTCATACAACACATTGATACACCCACATATCACAATATGCCACAATTCTCTAACACTATGTCATCCACTTTATAATTCTTTTCACACGCCACAAACAAGTAATTCACACATGAACTCTTCATAGAATCCACAAGAAGGAGAGAGAACACTCCCATCCTAGCACATCAACATGATGACAAACACGCAGTAAGTGACATACACATCACGTGCGTTCACAATATCACAATTACGACAATAATCACATCACGCTTAAAGCACATTAATCTTCCAATATCTACCACCATCATGCAACATCATCATCATCATGCAGTATCATCATGTAACATCACCATACAACACCAATCCGGCCCATAGGTTTGAGAGCATGAACCTATGCTCTGATACCAAGTGAAACGACCCAAAAACACACACACGGACAACATAGTAAAAGACAGGATATTTTTTTTTTTTGACTTTCTTTGACACATAACACGACACAACATGTTGTCACAAGGTTACAACCAACACTAGGAACCACTTGTTATGGGGAGGACCACAAGGTCAGCACGGAAACGTTCACACCCAAAAGGATAATAGACCTTTTTTTTTTTTTTTGACAAGACAACATAGAAGTCCAACGACAGAACACTCTAACAAATAGGGCAAGCCACAGTAAGAATGATTGAAGGTTACTTATTTTGATATAACACCCTTTAACTCATGACTTATGTTTTCAGAAAGATTCAATATATGATTCGCACAAGTTCATCTTACCAACTGAGTTAATTTCTTACACACTGTAGAGAAGTTCACTAAAAGTCTTCACTTTACGACAATTAGTTGTTTAGTTCCATTATTTAATAAGGGACTAATTTAATTCCACAAGGCTATCTGTCCATACTTACATTACTAAAAATTGCTCATTACCTTGCTACAACAAGAATTCGTGTTCAACAAAATCAAGATGAACTTACAAAGTATCCTGGGAAAGAGTTAAGGAGATAAGATCGAGTTAAATTCCTCTTTAAGACGTCATTAGTTATTACCAAGGTTTAATTGGAGCTTGGGGTTTTATACATAATTATTAACGCTTTTACTTAGGCTTCACCGAAAGAGCTTATCAAAAGGGAACTACTTACTTTCAAATAGGCTGAGAGATAAATTGAGTGGTTTCTAAATTTTCTTCTCTTACTTGTTAAATCTTATTAGAAGCTAACCATTTTTTTCCTTTGAGCTTGTTTTAAGCATTCACCAAAAAAAAGTAGTGTTCACTAGTTTAGCTAGGGATATCAAGTTATATACTGTTACTTAACAAGGGATAGTTTCATCTATGATCACTTATGGAATTACATGCTCTCAAGTTGGTAACCTCTACACCAATTTATTTGCAATATAACTTTTAGTTTAACTTCTTTAAGTATTGAACAAACCATTTTATTTTACCTATATCTCACAATTACTAAGTCTTAGAAAGATTTAACTCAACATTTAATCGTAGGGATAAAGTTTAACAATACTCATTTACGAACACAAAAAAGGTTACATCACTCTTAGAATATCGATAATCCACTGAGGTCACTCAACAAGTGGTAAACAAATTTTCTTATATTTTCAATGATATACAGACAATTCAAGGTTCCAAAGTTAGGACAACATAATCCATGATACAACACACTAAGACAATGATCCACTTCTAAAATTTCCACTAGATGTTATTAATAGTTGAACAACATAAAAAGGTTTCGAGCAAAGGATCTTCTCAACTGAGGTTGATGACAAAAGTCTACAAATCTATCCCTCATCTACATGCAAAATCCATCTGCAGCAAATTTTCTACAAGAGTCAGTTCATGAGAACTGAGCAAGATAAGGCTACACAAAACCACCATAACTATTATCTAACAATACCACGAAAAGGAAGCACTTTATTACAAGAATTGGTTCAAACCTCCAAACACTATTAACACATCAAGTTATAATAAAGTCTTCATCATGCCAATCAAAGAAGGAGAAGACCTTGTACTTCAGTTAGGATTAAAAAAATGAAAGTAGCAATCGTAAGAGAATGGCCCTTAGCCCTATAAAGAGAAATAAACAATCTAGCAAAAAAGAATTCCCATCAAGTAATTAAACCATAATTACAGATTAAGATTTGATATATACACCAACCATCTAGAAATTTATCAAAGGTACCAAATTCATAGACTAAATTAATATATTTCTAATAGAACAAGAGTTGATCGCCCAAGAAAGGAGAACCACGGGTTTCAAAAATTAACACAAAAAGCCATGTATAATCGAGTTTCAAACCAGAAATCAAATAAAGTATACACACAACATAAGTTTTGAGGTGAAAGAAAAGTATATTAGTTTTAACCATTAACTACAAAGATTTTCCAATCATCCAAGAAGGGTCAAAGTCTTACAGGCTAGTAGCAAACACGCAAGAGAAGAAGGGGGTTCCGTCCAACAAGAGTATACAATAATGTCATCAAAATTTTTTTATAACACTAAAGATTTGCAAACCTCCACTACAATACTAATGTTTGGTTAATTTAAAATAAATTACCCATATCCCAAAACAACCATATTTTACGGCAACCCTTGGTAACACAGTCAACCGTCGCACAAATAGATACAAACATAATTTCTAAGTGACATTATCAAAACAAAACCTTCCGCTATGAATCCATAAGATTATCAAATGAAAGCTGAGTTTTTCCCAAAGATTAATCACATTTAAGGAAATTTCCATCACAAACTATTACGGTAATTACGTGCATAAAAACTGACCAATATTAATTAATAGCGTTAACATTACAAGGGAGAAAATAATGCCAGTTAGGAAAAAATAGAAGAGCACCATCAGCAATAATTCTGAGAGGGGGATTAGACCAAGCTATTCTAGTGTCAACGAGGTACTGGATTCGCACAATGAAACCTCGAGCTTAGTTGATCCGAAAAGCTAGTTATGGTTCAAGTTGATAGGGATGGTCAAGGTACTTCTTGAGGATGGCCTTAAAATTCTCAAACAGGAGAGAGAAGACATAATGCACACAAACCTTTTCATTCCACTAGTTTTAATACCAAAACTCTAAGCTGGCTAGCCCACGCATTGCTCACACAATCCTACAACATTTCTCTCTCGATGCCAAAAGGTTATCAAAGGGACTTGCGAAGGGGCTAACAAAAGCGTCAAAAGACAACTTGGGTGCTAGGGAGGAGCTTCATAGTTATCGTAAACTTACTTCCATGATATCGAAAATACTAGTTTGATCAACATAATAATTTGCAACTCAAATGCAGAGAAGAATAAATACATAAACCGACAGACGAAGGTCTATCACTCGAGCAAGAGAAACATAACACCTAGAGGAGAAAGCACACGCATCCTTTTGACCAACATACTGACAACGATAAAAGCAAAAACAAGAAGAGATAAGAAGAAAGGGGAAATCTCCCATCATGACATCCAACTGACAAATCAATGCAAGGAAAAAGTGGTTCGATTTCGCAATAATTGTAAATATAATAGTAGTAGAAAGGTGTAGAGATATCTTGCCTTTTTCTCCAGATTCAGCTTCGCCTCCTGCCTCTTCCATTGCTTTGGACGAAAACTTGAGCTTTTCGTCGGCGAGCTTCACGCCGGGAGTAACTCTGTGCCAGACGGAGCATTTGGGCTCGTCTCTGGCAAGTTGTTCGACGTCCTTGATGCTGTGAAAAGAAAATGACCAGTCTAGCATTCGATCCATAGATTTCTTCATGGCAATCTCGTTAACCACAACCAAAGGACTGCTTCCAGTATTATCTTCTAACCCTTCCATGAGCTCCCATGTATTGATCATCTCAAGCTGCCCTTCTTCCTGCGACGGAGATTTGCTGTGGTTTGAAGCAGATTTGAAGGGCGTGTAATTCTGGATGAGATTGTTGACCTCAGGACCATGTTTTTGCAGCCATTTCTAAAGAACGGTTTAAACTCAAGGATGTGGAAACCCCAACCAAAAATGGGCACATTACGCACACTGCTCTTGAGTATATATTTGATGTAACCCAAGCTATTCTTACATAATGCAAGGTCCCATAAGTACATCCAATCTACCTCTGTTCGGTGGTTACAAATTAGCAAAATGCGTTCACACTGGAGGAACACTATGTCCAGAAAGTATAACCTTTTTCTGTTTATCTTTTAAAAAGAACACCACACATGCTAACCACTGACCAAATAAGAAGGATGTTGCCTCCCTACTATAATGTATGCTAAACAGCCGAAGCATCAGGAATGAAACAGGGGCCAGAAAAATCAAGGCCATAAACGCCGTAGAAACAAGAACTACCAAACACAATACTCCACTTATTACCCTGAAAACTGTTAAGGGCCTATGAGCTTTAACCTCTCGATTCTCCAAAGATCTCTTTTTCTCTGTACAGCTTTGACTTTTGTTTAAGCCATTTAGTTCACCATTAGTTTGGGAATCTCGAGTTTCCTTCATTTTGAGATTTCTGAAACAAAGTGACTATCACTCACAATTTCAGAGATTGCACCTGGATGTTTATTATTCATCTTCCAGTTAGGAATGACTCCAGCAATCCGTAAATTTCAATAGAAAATTTTACAGGTCTAACTTTAAAATATTATCTCCAAAGATACGTAACCTAGTCACTCATTGTTAATCGTATTCTCGCAAATCCGGAGAATCTTTCACGAATTGATAAATGTGAACCATCATAAGCAAAACCATGGCCTGGAACGAAATCCTTTTTCTCCTTCCTGTACCTTCTCTTTCCTTTCACCCCTCGCCAGCGGAAACAGCCGTCAATGGAGTTTTCAGGCACTGCATATGCCAGGGCTCACGCAGCTATTGCACAGTAAAACAAGTAAGATCTCAATAGAGAATCCTTGTAATAAATTTTCATCAGGTCTCCTGGTAACACTCTCACTGTCACATAATCGATTTTGAAGATACAAACTCAGTACATGTTCTGGATCTGAAAAATATCCTGCTACCTTCATCTCCCAAGACATTTTCTCCAACATTGCATAGATCTCCTGTGCCCGTGGGTGTGATCTGTCACCTTGAAGGAGAATCCCGAATTTGAGGATGCATTCGATACAGAACAGATAACAACATAGCTGGACAGCCTGCTACACTAGCTTGTAGCTTCATCTAACCACCACGTCAAACCAGACTGCGCCCAATGCATTGAATAACAGAATCAAAAGGAGATCCTGGTGAAGAAAAATAGGCCTCCACCAACTCCCATCTCCCTCACGCAACGTAGAAAAACGTGACAGTCAAACAGAACAAAGAAGATTTGCAAATCAGGGTTAATAAATGCGCAAAGTCAATGACCGGCCACCAAAGAAGACCGCAACACGTCTAGATTCTAATAACTCCACCCTCCACGCAGTCAGTCCGCACAAAGAGGCCCCTAACAACAATTAAAAAAAACAAGAATTCCCTCCAGCCCATGCCAAGCAGGAGATAAAGCTGACCGAGACAAGGTAGGTTGGGGATTTAAAATTCCATATTTAAAATTAGCAATTTAAAACAATTCTAGGATTGGGCAGGATTGGTCGACCCGGGAGGAGAACGGGGTTGAGTATTTAAATGAAATATTTCGAACGCCACTCCCAAACCATGGCACCACCACAAAACATTCTCTTCCTCATTTGCGCAACGAGGCTCAATGCCAGGAGCAACAATCAAATCAAAAGGATAGTTTAACAATAAAGAGGATGATATCGATAACAATCGATATAAAGAAGTAAAAATAAAATACAATCGTTGATCGATAATACAATCATAATGTCATTATTATTATTATTATTATCATTATTATCATTTTACAGCTTGTAAAATAATTATCAATTATAGTCATAATGGTCAGCAATCGAGGTCGACGAAGGCACAAAGACACTCCATGCTTAGCACTCGATCGCCGCGTAGAAGAACAGGCATTACACTCGACTATTATCTTTTTATGAGGCTGGATTTTTCTATTTTCCATCTATTCCAACACTTTAAAACTAGCCCCAACTACTGCAAGTCTATCTGCATGCTTGTTTTCAGCTCTAGGAATAGACTGAATGTTAATAGCATTCAAATCTTCCATTAAGTATGAAACTCTGTGTTTGTAAGACTTCATTAATGGATGCTTACAAACATTGAAATTTTTTACTTGATTGATAACCAACTTAGAGTCACTAAAAATATGTAGCATGCTGATACCTCTCTTTTTGGCCCAAAGCAAGCCATGAATTAATGCTTTGTACTCAACTACATTACAAGTACATGCAAATTGGAGACTCAAAGTTGAGAAATACCTTTTTTTTGTTGGGGAAGTGAGCATCAAACCTGCTCCCTATCATTTTTTGTTCTTAGCTCCATCAAAATGAAGCTTCCAAATCCCTTTTGATGAATCTTTTGTTTTAGACAGCAAGGGAAGTGTGTATTTTCTTCATGCATACAATACACACGAAACAAGTGTTCTTCAACTTCCTTAAAAGGATCATGATTATGTTCTTACACTGTCTTTTCATCCATAAACATGTTAGAAACACCATCTAATGCTGAACCCGACCTATCTCATCAAAGTCAAACTAATATAAGCTGAATAAATAGCCACCGAATTTGGAGAGTGAGGATCAATATGAAATTTGGCCAATGGATCTAAACCGATAGTAAATTTGGTGTCGTAACAAGTGGTAAAAATAAGGACCAATCTAAAGAGAGATAACCTCCTATTTTTTTGTGAAGTCTCTAGATAAGCATAAAGAAAAATATGGAGGCAAATCCACAATAATAACATCTTGCAGAATAGAAACATTTGGGAAAGCATGTAACATTACCTCTAAATTGTTGATTACACCAACTTTATTGGTTGTAGTTCCATCAAGCTGTAAGACACTCCTTTCTGTAGGATCATATTGCATATCCAATTTTTCTACAATTGCTTTTGGCATAACTGTGCCACTTGTGCCATTGTACACCATGAAATTATGAACTATATGTTCTCCAATAATCAATGACAAATAAAATGGTGGTGGCTTCTTGATATCATGAGTATTCAAAACTTTCGAACTATCTAGTTAACTTCTTTAATCCGGTCTTGTTAAAACATTCCAAGGACCATGTCTTCCTTCGAACTTTCCTTTTACTATATTTGAAGATATCGTAGCTTAGCTAGTTCATGAGAAAGAAAATCTTGTTGTCTAAACATACTTAGAACACCCCACATTTAGATGTTAACGTTATTATTTTTCATTACATCAACAATGTTGAAAGAATCAATTGTTTTAGAGACGGATTCAACTATCTTAGAGTAGGCCTTAGTGAAAATTTATTCTTCTTTAGCTACCTTTGATATAAGAGGTAGAACAACCTTCTTGGATCAATCTGTAGCTATTTTTGATGGCATCTATCAAGAACCTGGAGCAGGTTGTCGCTTTTTTGAGTTAAAACAAGGTTGTTGGTTGGTGTGGGACTATAGATGTCGTATATTATTAGTGACACTAGGCAAAGTTAGGCCTATTTTGTTTTTTTCTTACTTTCAACAGCTTTCCTTGAGCCCTAATAGTGTCTTTAATGAAATCATCCTCATTGAAATTGACTAAATTCTGTTCATGTGCTTTTTGAACATGATTTTCTTCGCGCGCACGCTCCATTTAAGGCATGAACAATGTTTTAAATTAAGGTTGTGCAACAAGAATCAATTTAGAAAACAAATTGGGAAACTTGCATTTGAATGAGGTTGATTGCAAGGTTGACATGACTATTCTATAGCCATATTAACTAGGACTAAGGTGTTAGATGAACTAGGAGACTTTGGGTCAAACCGCCTTTCTTTGCTGGTAAGGCTGCCTATAATTTTGATTCTATTGATAAGGTTGTTTATTTTGTTGATTCTATTGATTTTACTTATAAGGAGCCTGATAGGGTTTGCTAGGTAATGTAATTATGTTTTCTATTGAAGTCAATTTATTCCTTATAGTTTGCAAAGATTTAAATATATCATCTCGATGGGGCACAATGTGAGGTTCTATGATTGTAATAGGATGAGGAATAGGTGCTAAATCTACCAAAAAGGGAATTGAAGGCCTTCGTTCTGATTTTCCAGCTTGAATAAGGATTTTTCATCGCTTATAGCAATATCATAAGCATCCGAAAGAGTATTACCTCCCATAGATTGAACCATGACTGAAATATCACTATTCAAAGCTCTAAGGTAATAAAGAAAGACGTGGTCATCTTGAGGCTTAACACTTGGTGGGATTATTTCCCAAGTCCTATAAAAATAAAAATTGAAACTGGACATGTACTCATGAGGGGCTCTTTTAGTATTAAGCAAATGTTCAATGAGGGACAAATCATCGAGAATTATCCTAGAACTGTTTCAGCAATTTTTCACCTAAGTCATCCCAAATTCTTATGCTTCGATTTCTAGGTTTCTATACCATTGCAAGGATTTCCCTTTAAATGATTCAACTAAAAGTCTTAAAGCTACGTGTTCATGAGTGATATTATGGACTGCACATATGGCTAGAACATCTTTGATATGTTCAAGCAGTGTAACCTAATTTTCACTTTGGTGAATGATGGAAAACTTTTCATGGCAACATTAATAAAGGTCACAAAATTCCTTGGAGGTTGAATAGCCATTTGAAAAACTAAGATGTTAATAGAGAAATTTATATGTGGTGAAGGAATATCAAGATGAGGGTTGTCAAAAATAGGTCTATTATAAGGTAAAGTATTACCAACTCTTCTCCTTCTAGCAAAATTTAAAGGTAAAGAAAAAAAATCAGGAGGAATTTCTCTTACCAATGATCTCGTAGTCACTTTAGGCATGGAACATGCTGCAATAATGGTTTGAAATCAGTTTTATGGAGTCGCCAAAAGATCTTAAAATCCTTAGAATAAATTTTGCAGCCTTGCTCCGGAAAGTGAATTTTGTAAATGTTGTAAATCTGATATGGATTTGTCGTAACTTGCATGTAGATCTGATTCGTTTGTCCCAGTGAGTGTGCCAAACACTATTATATCTCGAAAGTACACCTTGTAGAGAGATGGCTGCAAGTTTTCTAAGATTACAGAATTTGATCTCTCTCTTTCATGGATACAATGGAAACACCTCAGGTCTCGTGGGTATACCTATTTTGAGGTGAGTCTCGGTATCAAGGCCAGTTCCTTGTTGATGTATCCTAAACTACTTATGGGTTTTAAGGGTAAAAGATGACTGTAAAGTAATTAAAGCTAAGGTGATACACCAAATTTGTATGAGGGCTTTGACTGAGTATATGCACAATTGATATGTGAAAGGATTTTTGATGCATGAACCAACAGTTCTTCTGTAGAATATCAAGGGAAAAACACTTGGATGGTATTGAGGGAGATTATCACAACAATACTTCTAAGTTGAACATGCACATTAATATCATGCAGAAATTATTGAGTTTGTAATAGGGTAAGATGATTAATCAGGGAATTTGCATTCACAAGACTAATAGAAACATACAAAAGACTACAAATAATTAGTAAGGTAGAAAATACTTCACACTCACAAGGTAAAACCTGGAAAAAATTGCTTCAAGATACTCTATATCTAAAAAATTCCCCATTGGGCTTTATAAAGGCACACAATATATAGCAAGATTAATTCTTCCCCTTCCTAAAAATAGACTAAGGCTTGTACTCGCCCATGCATCCTATTTTTATCCTTTATTTAATAATAAATAAAGGGATAAAATAATATAAACTAGTACAAGAGGCATTAATAGCCTTTGATTACATCTTAATCAACTAAAGTTGACTTGTTCTATTTTTAATAAGGTTGGATGAATAATTTGCTAAAAATAGGATTGCTTGTAAGGAAAGTCTCTCTCTGTGGGCATGCAACTTCTTCTCCTTCTTTGTTATGACCTGTTGTGAAGCATGCGAAAATGACTCCCTATTCAAGAACAAAATAATTACAATAATTGTAATATTTTGCAAAGTATAAACATCCTATGGGGACCACCTACCATGTGCACATGTTCTGATATTGACATCTCCTTCAAAATGGTCACATGAGTGACACTCTACAAATCAACTCTAGCTCCTTGAAGTGGGGACCACCTTCACTTTACCAGGTTTGGCCACCTTTGTGGACTTAGTAAATATAAAAAGGCAACCATTTTATATTACATATGCCATACTATAGCTATGCCCCCCTTTGGATATACACGACCATGTAATACTTATCATCTTTGCATGCTTGAATATTATATAGTTAAAATATTCACCTTTTCGGTGATCATTGTGGCATAATTTGGTCAGCTTTTGGCATTATTTAAAGTTTGGACTATAGTTGATCCTTTGAATTTCATGCAATGATTTTGTTTTAAAATTGATGACGTGGGATGATCCCTTCTCCATGGTGACTCATCGCTCCATGTGTTTTTTCGGTGGCATATGCAACTCAAGTTGAGTTTTCTTTGATATTGTTGATCATTTTGGGCCATTGATTTCATCTCTGTTTGATCACGAGTCATTGATCTTGAACCTGCGGTTAGGGTTTCACCCCTTGCATTTAATGGGGTAGGTGACATCTGACCATGATGGTTTGCATTGATTATTGAGATCGATCTCGAGGATGTTGATCTTGAACCTTGAAGATTTGCGATCATTGATCCGACGGTGGTTGAGTTAGAGTTAACCCACTACTTGGATTTAGGTGGTAAAGGGAGCTTGACCCAAAATGATCATCTCATTTAGTTTTTTGGTATGTGGGCGAAGCCTTGGAAAAATTTTGTTGACGCCATTGTTGGTAACTTGATGCTTGACCCCTATTGGATATTGGTTCTCCGAACTTCTCTTGTATTTGTATTTCATGTTGCTTTTTCTCTATTCGAAGCTTATGAGAGAGGTGGTCATGGGGTTTTCCCTCCTTTGTCATGAATTTATGAGCTCGGTTCATGCTTTCTTAGCAAGATTCAAGATTGTTTCTGTATTGATGCTTTGTTGTTGAACCCGAAACTCAGCTTCTTTTTTATTTCTTTGTAAGGCCGTAATGGTTTAAAAGATTTTATTTCTCTCGCAACTTTGAGGGTTTTTGTGAATGCTAGAAAGGGTGAGCTTCTTTGTCCTCGAACATGAAAATTACTTCATTTTCATTGTTGTTGTGACCATGCATACTGATACTTAGTTCTTCTTTGCATTTTTTGGGTTTTTGTATGTGATGTTTCTTTGTCAAGCTCTCTATGGTCTATTGTCCACCATGATCATTCTTTTGGGACTCGATTCTATTTGGTCTTGCATCACTACTGAGGAGGTCGTTAAGTTTTCCGATCCTTGAGTTTTCACCGGTATTTGGTTCTTACCACTTTGACCTCAAAACTAATACCCATTTTCTTTTGCATTTCTTGGGTTTTGTGGCTCTAACTTGATCATTCTCAATATTTTCTACAATGTGATTCTCTGTGACTCAAGGGTTTGAAAATCACTTCGAAGTAGTAAGTTCTTGCTCATTTTTGTGTGGGTTGTTTGTGTTTGAGCTCAAGACTTTTCCTCTTTTGCCTGCGTCTCTGTTATAAACCTCCGCCTTTGAGCTTTCTTAGATCTCGAATCTTGTCATTTTGTAATTTTATTTTCAAGGCACCGATAATAATATCCTTGCTGTATAATATCCTCTCGTGATTTCTTGCTACCATTAATGGGTCTTCTTTCATTTTCAGGTTTTGTGCTTTCATGACATGGGTACTGCAGATCTCTATTTTTTCTTGTATCTTCACGCATTTGAGCTTGATTTGAGAGCCAGTTGTGTGCAATATTTACTTTGTATTCTCCTTCATTGAGGACTTGGGTCTGAGGTGTTTGTCACTTTTACTCTTTTAAGTAACTGAGCACCTTGATATTTATAATTCCTAGATCTCGTGGGGATACTAGGTCTACACTGTCATTTCTTAACTTATGTGATGACAACATTTTCAAACTGTATTTATGAATATTCCTTTGACCTGGATATGTATGAGTTTTCTGATCAAAGTTCTTCTTGGATAAACCCTGAGCCTTTTCTGGAACCTATTGTAGCATTTTGTACACTTAAACTTGCTTCATTTCTTAAAGTTATACCTATGCTATAAAATTTGCTTCCTTAGTTCACTGCAATCTTGTTAAAGTGATTCTTATTTTGATTCTGAAGATGATTCTTGTCAATTTTTAGAATATTGCAATCTTTTTTGTATCTCAGTATTAAATAATAATCTGATGAACAACCTATTTCATCTACTCGAATTTGATCCTTTCTGTCAGTGAGCTTAGTATAATAAGTTCCTTCCGAGATATATTGAACTTCTATTTTTCTAAAAGTTATATTGAACTTCTTTCTATATTGAATATTCAAAACTAGAGTAGTTGATGTTGTTGTATCATGTTTCTTTTACTTAGATCCTTTATTTCCTTGATAGCAATCTTTTTGGCATTCTAAATAATTTAAAATGTTGATTTTTCATTGTGAAAGCTTTGGCAAAAATTTTCTAGAATTTTCTTCCTTCCATTTCCAGCATAGTAGTTATATTTTCTGATTCAAAATATAGAATCATATCACTTCATGTTTGAAGCTAGATTGGTAAATAAAAATGAGACATCATAGTTGTTTTATCTTGATTATGGCATGCTTTATTGCTTCCCTGTATCACTTGCTTGTTCTAAATCATTCTTTTAAGCATGTTGTATTTGAAAGAAACATTATGAAAGGTATAAATGTCCATTTTATATGGCAAAGCCCCGTCATAATTTTCCCATAATATTATTTTTTTCTGTTTCATTTGTAATCCTTTCTTTCCAGCCTAACTTAGCTTCTTGACATTTGATACTTCTCCTTAGTTACAAACTCGAAGTGTTATTCTAGTTGTCATTATCTTTTTTGTATTATAACTTCTTCCATTTTAGAATAGTTACTGAAACTTTGAGTTACATTCTTTCTTTTTCTGCATGCACTTATGACTTGTCTATTTTTCCTTGGCTGTAATGTGTACCTACACACTTAAGAAAACCGTTAGAAAATACTTAGGCTTTTTGGCTTCTCTTATGTCCATGGATTTCTTTTTTTTTTCTCTTCCTTCATTCTTTCTGAGTGAATAAAGCATGTATCCAGTTTGATATTCAGTAAATTACATCTCCTATTTGAAAATATTCATATACACGAATTAGGAAAGTCTAGGAATATTGTTTGATCCCGATCTCGTCAGAATCGATAGTTATTTTTTCTTCTTTTCAGTTATAGTGGCTTGAACAATGGAGATGAAGAAGGAAAAAAGATGGAAATGGAGATGCTTTAATCGGAGAAAGAAATTCCCAAGGAAATGATGGGTTCACTCATACTGCTTTACTTTCTCTTTCATGCATGTGTACCTTTTATTTCAATAGTTGTACTTTACTTTTTAGTTACATCTCACGGCTTGTGTGGGAAACATTTGAAAATTCCTTATCAATAAAACATTGAATTCTGTAAATGACTTGTATATTTCTTTATGCATTTCAGCTTTCTGTATGGATTGCATGATGAAGTAAACAACCCAGTCATTTAATTGAATGTCTTAAACATGAAGGAAAGAACATTAATGAGAACCTGTAACATTTAGTAATGAACTCTTATTTCTATAATCTGCACCAATGTTTAGTATCCCAAAACTTAACACTTCACCTACTCAGTAATCTAGTGTCTTCACCAAGACAACATAGCTTTCCTTCTAGGCCCTTGTGTTCTTTTGCTAAAGGAATCATGAAATTGCATACTATGTGATCTCGTTATGTTTTGTAACAGCACACATAGTTGTGGATTTTATGTAATTCTTTAAACAAATCAGTAGTAATGACATAATATGAAAAATCTCCCTAGATTAGGTATAATTCACTAATGCTATCCATCATAACAAATTTTTGAGTTGCCCATTTTTTCTCAAGTGCAAAAATTGTCAACAATTTCATTATGAGTTGGTCAACCTATCCGAGCTGATCAATCTCCACCAAGTTGGTTAGAATTATCATCGAGCCATGGCTTAAAAATTGAACTCTATACAGAGATTGATCCATCAAAAATCCAACCTCCGTTAATGGTGAGCTCTAAAGGGAGCAGAGAGAGATAATAACAAGAAATCTAGAGCTTCATAACTCCAACTATGGAAACCAATAATGCATGAAATAGAAAAATACATATTTCAAACCAACTCACCCATAGAACATTGAAATAAAACCACAACTCCATGAACTCAAATTTTCAAGAAATTAGGCCCCAAGAAACTAATCCACAGTGGCCAAGAGTTTTCCTCTCTCCAAGAATTTCATGAAATTACAAATGCAAATGAGACCCTTTCGGTGGTTTCTACCCTAATCTCTAAAATGGTCGACCTTATATATAAATTAACTAGGTTAAATTGAAGAGGATTAATAATTATAAGCCTTTTTTTCTCCATACATGTAGGTTGGATGTTTTTTCAATGTTTGAGTTATTTACAAGGGTTTAGTAGGGTGATAATTGTGTGTGCTTAAACTAAGACATTAAAAAAGTTATATTACCCCATGCAATGCATGCCTAACCAAGTCAAACCCATCGAATTCCAATAAGTGCACACATATATGCCTTGCCAAAGTCAGAAATCCATATAATTAGCCATGCATGAAATATTATCTTAGTTTTTCTAAGCTTATGGTCAAATTACCTTAATTTCTCCAAAGTGATTGTACCAAATACCTTATCTTTTAGAAAAGGATTCAACAAGGAGTTTGATTGAGCCATCAATAGTGAATTTAGACCTTCATGCACATGAAAATAACTTTTTATTATCATAAAATTATATTTAATTGCAAAAATAGGTCGAATTGTGCATGTAAGTCTATTTTTAGTAGCATTAGATTTGTCTCCAACTAGCTATTTTTAACAAAATGGTTCTAAAACTGAGTTATGAGTGTTTTTTGAGAGAGTGAGTTGACTCAAATCTTATTTCCTTTTGGATATATGTACCTTTATCTTGAAAGAAAAAGTGGAAACTTATTTTCTTTCATGTTGAGACTATGCAGAGATTGTACTCCAACACCTTGTTGAAGCAATACTGCATCGATTGTCCTCCTTTTGTGTTAAACTGTGTTAAAGCATGTTCATGGTATGTTTTAGTGAATGATTTATTTCCTTTGCATGATTATGATCCTCAAACACATCCATCAAGTTTGTTTTTGCAAGCATTTATAGATAATATTAAGTGTATGTTAATTCATTTTGTGAAGTGTGAAATTTTTATTATTTCAGTAGAGCTAATTCAATTTGTTTTGTTTAGTTATAAATATCCTAAACATTGGTGTATCACATGTTTTACATGCTTTCCTTAAGTTTGTGTTTATTTAGATGATTTATCCTAGGGAATGAACCCACTATAGAGGTTCTCCTTAACCTGGGTTACCCTTAGCTTAGAGGATTTCCAATTATATCAACTAGAATACTAAAGAGTTTTTTACACTTCTTAATCCATCGGGAATTTAAGAGTGATAACAAATGTAGGTTTATCACATTCACAATTTCACTTCTTTGGTATACATTTTATAATATATCCCATGATTTCTTGGATTGAGTAGTTGATACTATCCTTGGAAATATCAAATCATTCAACGACATTTCTATATAGCTCAAATATTTAGAATATTTCATTATATTCTCCCGTAATGATTTTTTTGTTGAAATGATTGAAATAAATGCAATCTAGTAAAATAATTCATTTATCCTTATTGACTATGCCCCATAGATCATGATAGAAAAACATGGTTTTCAATTTGATCTATCGACATCATAATACCTTATATCAAACATTGGTTGTTGAAAAGGGTGCACACACTCACACATATTCCTATTATTCACAATTTCTTATAGAAATTTATATTTAACATCTACCTGCCATGTTCCTCTCTTTTGACCATATATATATTATTCCTCTTCTCCTTAGTTCTTGATCTATTTATTTTATTAACGATCATCATTTTTTAACGTGGATCCTACCCTAATATAGCCAAAAAAGGGGGCTAGCCACCTTTACTCCATTTCACTCCCCTTGTGAAATCATATAATTGACAATATTACATTATCATAGTGATAGGAATCCAGTTGCAAGAAAAGTTGGAAAAATATGACAAGTCATCTAAACTATCTCCTTGACACCTCTTTATAGTTGCATGGATCATGGAGCTGAATAAATTTTCAAGTGAATGTATAACTTCCAATATGATGCACTCAGCTTCTAAGGCTATCCCACAAAGCTATTTAGAATATTTGGAAAAGTTGAAATCTAGACCGCTTTTCTGTGACAAGATGGACCTCATCTAGATTATGTATTAGCTCGCTAATTTGTTGTAGGTGGCCGAACTCATTTTTAGAGGTGATTGAGTTATTCTACATTAAGTTGGTTCACCGTAAGGAACCAAGCTGCTCTAAATTAAAAGGGACTCGGTGAATTGTTTTTCTCGTGTACCAATGCATGTGCTATGTGTTTCAAATCAACTACGGCCTTAGTTGACCCCATGGTGAGATAATCAGTAAATGCTAATGGTTTCGGCCCAAATGTCTAAGGACAAATGCACACAAAAATGTCAAACTTCCCGTAGTATGAAAGTTGTGTGAAGATGTCAGGGGTAAACAACCTAACTCGCCCAGTCAATGATGAGGCATGGACAATGTATGTGGGTAGAGTGGAGATTGGAGGCCCAGGAGTCTTGGGTAGAGTGGTACATAAGTATGCGAAAGACCCAAAATCACTGCACTTAAAACATTGCGGGATTGTCATATGAAAGCGGCTTGAGCCGCACTAGGGACAAATGGAACATCCAAGTCTGACATCACTGATATGTAGGGGACTGTGGGTATGTTGGTGATCAACAACCCACCTAGCCTGGTCAATGACACACGTACAAGGATAGAAGATACCAAGTTAGGTGATGCAGAGGAAGGAGGCCCCCATGGTAAGAGTTATTCGTGGACATGAGTTCCCCTCAAAGGTGAAATTACGGCATGAAGTACGTTACAGATAAGGTGAATGCGGTGGCCCAGGTCGCATTTTTTCCGCATGGATATGAGTTCCGTAAAACCCACAATATCCACATGTCAAAGGAAAAAGGAGTAAAAATCCAGTGTATTATAGATTGTTAGAGCTTTTGTGGAACATCCCGACCCTGATCTTAAAATAGTCATAACTTTAGATCTCGGAGCTCGATTTTTTAAAAAAATTGGAAAGGGCAAGAAATCCTCTATAGAAAAAAAATCTCTATAATTTGTTATATTTAATGAGTTTATTTGTGTGAAAGGAAATAAAAATCTCCATCTCGAAGAAATTCAATTTCTAGTCTCGTAAAATACAAGAAATCCTTGGAAAATTCAGAATAACTGCTCACACTCAGAGGACCATAAATTTTGTAGTTCTTAACGGATATTTACAAAATTGGCCTCATTGGAATCATGAATCTGAGCCTGATGTATAGAAATCAAGGAATACATAAATTTGTGAATTTTTGGTGATGATTTTAATGAAAACGTTCCATGTTTTGAACATGGAATTTGAAAGTGGTTGGAGATGGATTTAATGAGCATGGGCTGCCATTCCTTCTCTACTACAGGTTATGGGACACCTTGAGATTTATTTTGAAGGCCCAAAATTACCAAAAACACTCATTTATTATGAATTGCAATTGGTTGAAAAGTGGATTTTGGGATTTACATCCCCTCTCGCTCTCTTTCAAAACTCTATAAATTTGAATACTAGGATCATCAAAGGGATATTTTGAGTAGAAAACTCTAAAATTTTGGTTTTTTGGAGGCAATGTGCTACGAGTGCACTTGTAGTGGATTCCTTGCATGGTGATCCACATTTTTTTGTAATAGATTGAACTGTGCATATCAATGAAGCACTAGATGCAAGTTGTGGATGTGTCTTCCCTTATTGTATTTGTGTGCATTATTCTTTCCTATTTACAAATTTACCATGTCTATTTTATGCTCTTGTAGGGATTCATTATCATTGTGTGTATATGAAATATTTTTTTGAATGCAATTACTAGACTCGTGGAGAACTACTACCACCATCTCTAGTATGTATTTTGCTTCCATGTTTCACACATTAGAAAAATTTTCTCATTAACTTATTTTAGTGCATCACCTCTTTAGTGTAGTTTTCCTTCATTTGCATGTTATTTCTCTCTCCCGGTTCCTTGTAAATTGTAGGATAGAGATAATTAGTATCCTTATTTTAGTAGAGTTGGTTTGCACTAGGATTAGGAAGAACAAACTTTGTCCGGAGGTCTATCTCAAGTAGCAAGTCCGACAACTTAGAGATAGTACGGATGTTAGCCAGAACACCGTAAGCTCAAGCACACACACTTGTGAAAATCATAGGGTGTTATGATTTTGTGATAACACCACCCAAATACAAAAATTATAAGACCAAACAAGAAACCAATGAGAACAAGATGAAAGGATAGCCAACTAACAACAACATGACACTAACATTGCATCAAAATAACAAGAGAGGAGAATCAAAGGGGTGCTTTATCTAGATAGCTTTTTTACCCTCTCCTTGTGATTATATAATAATGCATGACTAAATGCTTATGTTTTTCCCTTCCGAAATGCACCATGTTCAACCCATCATCCTAGTCATCAATAACTCCACCCCCAAAAGCTGATTTGATATACTCATTATATCTCTCACCCTCCTAGAATTAGAGAACCTTAAGAGAGTCTAGATCAAAATGGACAACATGATTTGAGATCTTGATTTTTGATTTTGTATCGTTTTGGGTTGATTCCATACAATTATTTAATTTGAGAAAATGGGACTTTAGCTGGACTTTAAGAGGTATATTTTTCTCCTCATAGAATCTCCATCTCTCCTCCTCAAATGAATCAAGCAGCCCCAATTGGTCTTCCTAGAGAATCAAGGGATGCCACTTCAAAAAACACAACAAGATCATCCAATTCGTTTCTTAAATGCTCTTACACACTTGGATCATCACAGTCTTTTGTATCACTATCACCATTAAAGTATTTTCTCTCACCATCTAGTTATTCGTGCACCTTGTATGGGCTCAACTATTATCTCTCGAAAGTGCACCCTATAGAGAGATGGCTGCAAGTTTTCTAATCCTGCAAAATGATCTCTCTTTTGTAGATACAATGGAAACACCTCAAGTTTGTGGGTATACCTATTTTGAGGTGAGTCTCCGGTATCAAGGTCGGTTCCTTATTGGTGTATCCTAAACTACTTTCTGGGAGTTTGAGGGTAAAAGATGACTATAAAAATGATTAAAACTAAGGTGATACACCAAATTTGTATGAGGGATTTGACTGAGTATATGCATAACTGATCTGTGAAGGATTCTTGATGCACAAACCAATAGTTTTTCTATAGAATATCTAAGGGAAAAACACTTGATTGTACTGAGGGAGGATCACAACAGTACTAATAAGTTAACATACACATTAAACATTAAACATAAAGGACTAAAATTTGCATCAGGGTAAGGTGGTTGATCAGGGAATTTACATTCACAAGATTAATATAACATACACAATACTGCAAAATAACTTGGAAAGGTAGAAAACACTTCACACTCAGAGGGAAAAACTGGCAAAATTTGCTTCAATACTCATATATCAAAAATTCCTCCAATAGTAATCCTTGTGCTTTGAAAAGGCACACAATATATATAAAAATAAATTTCACCCCCTTCCTAAAAATAACCTAAGGCTTGTACTCACCCATGCATCCTAATTATAGGAATAAAATAATACAAACTAGAGCATGCAGTTAAAAATAGGCATTAATAGCCTTGTTTACAATGTAGTCAAACTGAAGTTGACTGTTCTATTTTTAATAAGGTTGGGTGAATAATTTTGCTAAAAATAAAATTTCTTGCTAGGTAAATATCCCTCCATGGCATGCAACTTGTCTCTTCTTTATTCTGTCTTCTTGTGAAGCATGCAAAAATCAATTCTCTGCCTATGAGAAAAATAATTACATTAATTGCAATACTTTGCAAAATAATTCATCCAAGTATCAATCTGACTTGGACCACCTTTGTCTCGATGTTGACACTCATTCTGTTTTCTAGTGATCACATGGATAACACTTGCAACTCCACTTCAACTCCTTGGTGTGGGGACCACCTTCATATTACTAGGTTTGGCCACCTTGTGGACTTAGCATATTATTATGTCTAGATGTGCATGGGGGCACTTGGTAAAAGAAAAGTGTCACCATGATTTACTCGGCCACATGCTATAGTATATAATTTTTGTCCCATAGTTGTCAGCCTTGGCATTATTTGAAGGAAAAAGGTTGGAAATACCTTTTATTTGATCATTTATATAATGATTTGGTCAGCTTTTGTTTGTTTTGAATCAACTATAGTTTTGAAAGTCATGGCAATGATTATTTGTTTGGTGATGTGGGTTGGCCCCCTCCCCATGGTGACTCACCCCTCCATGCATTTTGTCGGTGGAGATTTAACTCAGGTTGAGTTTGCTTTGATATTGATGATGAAAACCAGGCCGTTGATCTCTGTACCTGTGTTTTTGATCTTTCACGATTTATGACATGTGGTTAGGGTTTCTGTATGCATTGAATGTTGGTCGGTGGGAGGCTAACCGTGGTTATTATTTGATCTCTGAGCATGATCTTTGGCCATTTGATCATTGTACTTGGCAAATTTGAGCCATCGATTCTTCTGGATGTGGTTAGGGTTTATTGACTCCTCTTTTTGAACTTTGTGGTTAAGTTGATTCGAGCCATTTGCGACCATTACATTTGATCCTTTAGCTCTTGGGTGAAGCCCTAGAAAATTTTTATGGCCATTATGGTTGATCACTTGAACTCTTCTCTTTTCAACTTATGGTCTTCAAAATATCAAGCAGTGTGATACCTCTCTATCCTGTCTTGCATCCATGAACTTGGCTTTCTTGATGAAAAAGGTTTCGTGCCTTCTGCAGGATTCTTTGAGATTTCCTAGTCCCAAGCTTTCAAGTTGAAGCATTGTGGTGATGGATGTATCTTTCTTATGAACTTCAAGCTTGGTTTTTTGATGTTTATCTGGTTTCTGTATCTTCGCGCATCTTATATATTTAGTATTTTGCTCTATTAGAAATTTCTGAGCAAATTTGGAAGATGCTCGTCATTTTTAGGGTAACGCTCAATCTCGGTTCTTGATCGTGAATGTGTTTTCTAAGTTTTTTGAACTCAGTGAGGTTTGTGGATACAATTTCGTCCCTTTCAAGATCTCGTTAATTTAGCTTTATGAAATAATAGCCACCATGTCGACCTCTACTGAGCTTGGTTCTATGTAACTGGCATTAATATTTGATGAGGATGGTAAGCTTCTTGATTTCCTAATTTTTCACTATTAATTGGTCTTTATCATTTCGACTTCCAAAACTGATACTCATTTTTCTTTGCATTTTGGGATTTCGAGTTGAAAACTTGTTTTGGGCTCTTTTTCTTGACTCCCGAGTTTGAAACTTCTCATGGGCATATGGATTTCTTGTGTCATCATTCAATTGCTTGAAAGTTTCGACTGTTCAATTATAAATGGTGATTTATTTATTTGTTTATCTTATTTATTGATACCCATTAATGGGTTTTGCGATTAAAACCAGAAACTATACTCTTCCACCATGAGTTCAAAACCTACATGTTCTTCTATCTCTATTTTTGGGTTGCTCATGCTTTTGGGTTTTCTTTGAAATTCTGTCCATTATTAGGAATACCACTTGTTATTGATTGAGAGTTGCTTCTTGTAATTTTTGAGTTTTTTTCACTTCAAAGCAGATGGGATTGTATTTTTAAAACTCATAAGTCTTCCTTATTCTGTGAAGCAACCTTTTGATCTTTTCTATTTTAGACCTTGATTCTAAGAAAACTAGTAGGCTCGACCTTGTCATTTTGAGCTGTGGTTTTGATTCCTCATGATGTTTACTTGAATCCTTGATACTTATAGCTTCAAAATGTTAAATACAATTCCCATTTTTGTTGGAACATTGTGGACTGGTATTTTCTGTTACATCTGGCTTGTAAAAGGAAATTGGATTTACTTGAATACGCTGATGACTATGACAAGCTTCATACTTTTTCCTTGGCCTTTGAAGCTCTAATATTGTCACTGTTATATTTCACATATGTTCCTGTGTCCACCATAATGTATTTTTCTTCTTCTGTAACACATTTTGAACACTGCCTTTCTGTATTAGTTTCTTTTTCCTTAAGACAAATATTGTCCCCTTTACGGATTGTTGAGAATATTGTGGAAATATTAGCTATGCTCTCTGTATTTAACCAAAAATCCCTTCTTTATCATTTGTGGGTTTGCAAAATTTTGAGACCTTGATAAACGCTTCCATTGATCTCTGAGTAATAAGTTTTGTAACTCATTCCTATAGAGTTAGTATTGACTTCAAAATCTAATACTATGTTTGATGAATTATGAGTTTGTCATTCTCTGTAAGTTTCTATTGACTATTTGACTGAGTGAAAAATATCAAATCCATTTGAACACTAGAACCTGGATTCACTATTTATCTTTTTAGAGATCTTCATCCTTTACTCTATTCTAAAGATAGTTATATCTTAAATCTGGGTTATTATCTCTTTCTGAAGCCCTTTACAACTGTAGATTTTACCTGAATCACTTCTCACTTCTAATGTCATCATGAGATAGCTCCTTTGTTTATCTATAATGGCTTCTGATCATGTCATAGATGAGTACTACTTGCTTGAATGAATATACTTCAATGACATTATAGTATCTATGTGCTCTCATATTTGCTTTATTTTGAAAACTGCAACTTAAAATAGCTGAAATTTGTAAGATTATCTTGGAATTTCAATTCTCTTCAGCTGTTTGAGTTATAAAGAATTCTTTTTGCATTATATATTGTATTTCCTTTCATTACAGCTCTGATATGTATGCTGAAAAATCTGAAATGTTGATTTTATAAGGCGAAGCCCTGGCAAAATTTTTCAGAATATTTTCTTTAATGCATTTTCAGAAATAGTAGTTATATGTTCTGATCTAGAATATAGAAAGTAACACTTTTCATGCTGAACTGATATAGCAATTGAGAACTGAAAACATGATAGTTGTTTCTCTTGATCATGTAATGCTTTTCTACTTTCTGTATCACTTATTTGATTTGCATAGTTCTTTTAAAGCATGTAGTAATTGAAACAACATGATGAAAAGTTGTAAATGTCCATTTTACATGGCGAAGCCCTATCAAAATTTTCCATAATCTTCTCTCTCATCTTGTTTCAGTTGTAATCCCTTTTACTTTTAGCTTCAACTTCTTGAAATTTGATTCTCCCTCTTCTTTGCAAACTGAAAAATGTACTTCTATCTTCCATTCTCTCTTCTGAGCTCTAACCTCTTCCATTTACAGAATGTTTTCGAACTTTGAGTTGCACTCTTCCTTCTTCTTAGCATGTACTTATGACTTATTTATTTCTCTCTTTGGCTATAACCTGTACTTGCACACTTAGGAAAACAGTTAGGAATTTTTCAGTCTTTTTGGCCTCTCTTATGTCCATGTTTTTTTCTTTCTTTTACTTTCTTATTTTTGAGTGAAAAAAGCATGCATGTAGTTTGTCCTTCAAGTAGAATACATCTCCTGCTTAGGGAAGATTCATATGCATGAAGTAGGATAGTGTAGGAATATGGATTAACCCTTAGCTCCTTAATAATGATTTCTTTGTTTTTTCTTTTCGTGTACCATGCCTTGAGGATGAAAGTAGTGGCAAGGAGATGCTCTACACAATGAAGAATATACAAGGCATTGATGGGTTCAGTCATACTCACTTGATTTCTCTTTCATGCATCGTATCTTTCTTTTCAAGATAGCTGTACTTTAATTTTTAATTACATCCCACGACTTGTGTGGGAAACATTTGACTCTCCTTGTGAATAAAGCATTGAATTTTGTAAATGAGTTGTATATCTCTTTCTACATTTTTGATTTCTATATGGATTGTATAATGAACTAAACAACTCAGTAACATAATTGAATGTCTTAATCATGAAGAAAAGAACATTGAATAGAACTTGTAACATTCAGTAATGAACTTTGATTTTTGTGATCTACACTTATGTTTGTTGTTCCAAAACTTTACACTTCACCTACTCTACAATTGGATGTCCTCATCAAGGCAACATAAGCTGTCCTTCATGGCTTGTGTTATTTTTTGAGGATGGTCATGAAATTACAGACTATGTGATTTGTTACATTTTGTATCAAAAAACATAGTTGCAGATTTCACGTAATTTTTAAAATAAATCAGCAAGTAATGACATAATCTGATGTGATCCGCCTATCTTAGGTATACTTCACCAATTCTATCCATCGTAACAAATTTTTGAATTGCCCATTTTTCACGAGTGCAAAAATTGTCAACATCAACCATTTGTTAGCGGTCTTCATTTTGACCATGCCTATTTTTATCCACATCAATTGAGGCTTGATGTAGGGGCATCCTTATTCCAATGAGTAATTAAATGAAATAAACCCATTTGACCTTGTTGTAGATAAAAATACATCTCCACCAATCATTATATCAGTAGGGCACCCAACATTATTTCCCCAATAATGGTAGCCTCCCATACTACCATCCAAGAAGATGAGTCACATAACTTTGGGTTTCCATTCAAAATAAGGGTCCGTGCATTCAACCGCTAATCCCAAGGCCAACACACCTACATTTGACAAACAATACATGGGATATGTCATACTCTAAAGTTTGATCAATAACTACTTGGGAAGAGATAAGATGAATGGAAGATAGAAGAGACTTACCATGGATCATATTCACGCAAAACCTAACATAATTGATTCTTGATTGAGAAAGAGTTTTTGGTTCAATGGACAATAGATCCCCTAATGCATTTATAATCCCCATCAAAACATATTTTTCCTAAAATTTCAATGCCAAGTGTTGGGTGCCCGACCTAGATAGGCTAGGCATCAGGTCAAATTTCACTAAATCTAATCTAGGGCACCATCTATCCAAGTGCAACACTGTTCTTCTAGAAAACCGTGGTATACCATTAATGGCCTTGCAAAATTCATGTTTCACCCTTAACTAAAATAGGAAATATTTTCTGGAAATGGCCACAACTTTCAAGCCTCCAAGTGGTGCCCATTTTCTTCTTTCCCAAGATCTAACTATGTCAATGTTGGGCCTAATCCTGCAAAGGAGCCGATGAGGGAAAGGATACGCCTTTCTTTTCCATGTTTAAAAACCATCATGGATGAGTAAAGAGGGGTCATTTTCTTCCCAAATCGGGAACATATCAAAGAGAGGAAGGAGGTCATTATCATGTACACCTCAAACCCTATTAGTCCCAGAGAAATGCACCCCAAACCATGTTGATCTATCTACCCATGCATCTCTCAAAAATATCGCATATCCTGAATTTTAAATTATTATTTTCTGCTTCCAACCTCATCTCTATCACCGTCCCCCATCGTTTGTTACCTTAGTGTTGATATATTTTTCTTATTTTTTGCATGTAATATGTTTTTAAATACTCTATTTTTCAAAATGGAAATATTGCTCTATATTTTCAACTTGCGTATTTAATTTTGTAGATTATGAGATTTTATCTATTCTTGTTGTACGTATTGTATGTTTTGTAGTTGTTTTTCCTAAACATTTGATGTAATTTCTACTTTATGTTATTTTTCTAGCTTCTTTGATTGGGTCTAGAATTAAAAATTTTGCACTTATTTTAAAAAGAATTAAACTAATCCTAAGCCTCATTAAGAAATCTAAGCCTTGAGAAGGATGCCAAATAACATCGTAATCATAATAAAACTTTGAGAATTAATTTTAAATAGAGAAAAAAACAACGATCATGAAAACTACGTGACAATAAAAAAACATGGAAGATAGAGGAGGATCCAGAGGGCTATAGTCTTATAACCACGTATCTAGAAAAAATATGATCTAATTCCACTATGGGCTCCCACCCACTTTCATCATCATGCACGTATTGGTATTGTTTGTTCTACTTGGGATTATTACAAGATGGTCATAATGGATAAATTTCAAGGGCTAAGCATGGAAATTTTTTCTATTGAGGGGATTTCAACAAGCACCACTAGAATCACCAATAATATTACAAACCCCTCCATGAGAAAGGTGACTGGACTTAGAGTGAGGGGACAAACATTGAATAGGAGAGGGATTTTTGATATCTATGAGCATCTTTTGTGAAACCCTTCATGCTATGGCAAAGGAGGGAAGTGATGCAGCCAAAGGGGGCGAGGACAACGGAAAGTGATTTATCAAATAGAGAAATATGCTAAAATATAATATTTGAGAGTCACATATGATAAATAACTGATGAATCACATGTTTAAAACAAGTAATAAGCAAATTAAAATTGAAATCCTAGGTGTAATAGGGAAAATAGAAGACTTAGTTGATTTCAAAATAAATCTCAAGTGTTTTGGACTGGAAAATAATTGAATAGGAGGAGGAAATTGTCACAAATGCGCTAAATTTTTTTGTAATTTCTAGATGAGCTAGGACTAGGGAACCTGTATTGGGTTAGGGGTACCTAGGTAGAAGACTCTATTTCTTGGCACCTATGACAGTTTAATGATTCAAAGCTAATTTTTATGGTGTTATATGATTGTCACTTATAGTAATTGTTGGTCACTTGTATGTCACACTATATTCATAGAATTTTCCTGTAACCTACAAGAAAAATGATCTCCTACAAAATTGGAAAAAACATCAAATCCTAAAAAGAAAAGATTCAAATGGGGAGTCAAACCGACCCCGAAGATGACATAATAGAGTGAACTTATGACCAAACATTATACTACATGTCACACTCTATGAAGTTCTTTTGTGTGTGTTTACAAATCATGCTATAAGAAGATCTTGTGTAAGATGCACTTGATAGTGAGTGATAACTAGATGTAGAAATGTAGATAAATTTGTTGATGAAAAATTAACTTCCCTCCTATGCTTGTATATAGGAAATGCATTTCCTTGTCCCTAGAATGAATACTAGATGGATGCCTTTATTCTCTTAGAATGCCTTTGGATGCAACCTTAGGTGATCATAATATATGCTTAGAGATTGGTTATTTATTTTTGTTACATATCTTTTTATTTCATAATTAAGAACTAAAAGGATGATCCATAAGAAAACAAGAGGTGAAAATAGTCAAGAAAAATAAAAAGAGGTTGGGGGCACCAAGGGGAAGAGGGTACATGGGAGCTTGCGTCTAGGCTTGGAATTTGTGTCAAGAGCCAAGAAAGGTAAAGCAGTTGAAGGTCATCCTAGGATGCGGGGTAAGAACACACATGAAACAATAGTGACAAAAATGAGGCCAAATATAGATGTCAATTACTATTTTTATCTCTTAGGAATCATATGAATACTAGTATTTGATTAGGACCAAGAAATGTACCCAAGTGCCTAGTTTTTTAGTCTACATTTTCCCCTGGCACTTTAAGTCTTTAGTGAATACTTGATAACATAAAGTAGATAAGAGATGTGTTCCGATAACCATGTAGATTGATTGTGAAAGCATGTTCAAGAGACATGAAAAAGTATGGAGTGATAAAAATGAAGCGTGAAAGCTAAAAGGGAGGAAGTGAACCTAGAGGTGAAGCATATGAGTTATGTCAAGTTGTACCTATTGTTTTTGTCACTTGTGTTTTATTGATGTGATGCATCTTTTTGTTTCATTTTAAGGACTGATCCAGAGGATCCTCACAGAGAAACACCGATCTAATATCTTCTCGTAAATTGTCAGTCATTTTTAAAGCGTGTAGAAAAATCATATGATTTCGACTACATCTTGTTTATAGGAAACGGAGCTCATTTGCAAAAGTTATAGCCCGCTGAAATTTTTGGGCAACTGGAAAAATTTGGAGTGTTGTGCAGGTTGGACATGTGCACGCTCGCCAAGTGTTTCAATTATATTGCGACACGTGGACGAATTGTGTGATGTACTAAAAATGGGCTTTGAACGCCGGTCTTGGACACTCGTTCTCGGACAAATGGACCTCGCTTATTGGGCATTTGGGTCAGCCTCAACCAGTTCGACACACTCGATTATGGAGGGGTGCCTTGGTCTCCTTCTCATTTAATCATTAAACCAACTTGTGTATATAAACTCTTATATTTTCCTTTGCGCCATGCATGTGGGACATTTAGGCATGCACTATTTAAATTATCCATGCCTATTTCTTTTTACCATTTCCACGCATTACCTATTTCCAATTTCCACGCAATTTCTATTGCTAACTGTCCACACACTATCTATTTTCATTAAACCATGCGCTGTCCATTAAACCATGTGCTTAGCATCTAAAATATACACCATGTGCTGTCCCCAAGTATTGCGCCCTCCACATAGGCTAAGGCGGCTCTTAAGCCACTTAAAAATGTGCCCACCTACCTTTTTAAACCCTTGTCAAAGATTGCATGCGCCAAATGTGGGATAATGATCCCAAGAAGATAAGACAAAAGCAAGGGAGGAGAATGGAACCTGGGTGGGCCATGTAAAAGGATAAGCACCCAGCCGGCATGCTAGGAGGTTTAGAAACAATATAAAAGGAGTGATATTTTATTTGTATAGCATTCGGATGTGTAGAATTATTGTAATGCTCATAACTTGAGCTAGGAGTGGAATTTGGAGAAGATGTAAAAAGAAACCCCTATTATTTTTGACAGAGGAAGATTGTGAGAATGTCATAATTTTGTAGAATTATTTGTAAAGAATTATTTTCAAGATTTTAATAGATCGGTCCCATTCAATCGGACCTGGAGACGTAGGCCTCAAGCACCGAACTCAATGTTATCAATTCTTGCATCACATTGCTGGTGAATCCTCTTCATTTATTTCAATATTTACACACTACTTGCAGTTTTTATTCTTTTATTAAAAATACAAAAATAAATAATGCTCAATTTTTACATCGAAAATCAACACAAAGCAAGAAGAATGTGTGTGCACAATTTATTGTTAAATTTTGTTATCGATCATTGGTATCGAGCTAGTTTTGAGTGATTTTTGGTTCAGTTTAATGTGTTTTGGATTGCAAGTTGTGTGTTGGATGTTAACAAGGTCTCGATCTAAGAAGGGTGAAGGAGAATTAGTTGAAGGAGATCCCAAAATTGGTATCAGACGATCTCGAAGTCCTACAATGGCGGATCGAGAGGAAGTGGAAAAAAAATTTCGTCAATCCTTCCAATAGATGAAGGAAATGGTGGAAGAAATGTACCAAGATAGGAAAAGGGAAAAGGGGACTAGAGAAGGTAAGAAAGAAGAAAGCTCTAGTTCTGACATTCCAAAAAGAGACTCTTTAAAATCTGATTTTCTTTCATTAAAGTTAGATATCAAGTTTGAATTGCCTATGTATACTGGAGAGCTAAATGCAGAGAAGTTGGATAACTAGGTCAAGAAAATAAAAGTATAAATTGCAGGGTTCAGAGAATTGTTGATGATGAAGCAAAGATTCATCTGGCAACTCTTCGGATGGGTGGAACAACACTCATTTGGTGGGAGAGTAAGCTTCAGGAAGTGGAAGAAAACAAAGGTATAGAAATCACTTCTTGGTCTGAATTTGTTTCAAATCTTAGGCAACAATTTTATCCTCTTGGTTATAAGCAACAAGCTATGATGGATTGGCAAACATTAAGACAAACTAAGGGACAAAGTGTTCAAGAATACACAAAAGAATTTAGGAAAAGGGCTCTAATTCTGGGAATTTCCCTAAACACAGAAGAAACACTGCTCAAATATATTGGTGGATTGCATAATTATCTAAGGCATATGATACTTGTTTTAGGTCCTACTAATCTTGATGCAGTATGTGTTCAAACAACCCATCTGGAAGCATGAGGGAAAATGACAAAGGAGTCCTCTTTCTCTTATTTTAATCAGAAGAACAAGAAATCTGAAGGAAAAGGTTCGAAAGAACAAGGAAAAGGAAAGGGTAAGCATAAAACAAACTCTACTGTTAAGAAGGAAGATGAAAAACCATTTTGTAATCATTGTAAAAAAAACCATGATGAGTCTAAATGTTGGAAATTACATCCTAAAAAGAAGCCTAAATGGATGGTTAAGAAAGGAAAAGAAAAGAAAACAAACACCGTAGTGCATGATCTTGGTTCTGATTCAGGTGATGAAACCATGGGTTTACAAGGTAAATCAACTCTTTCAATTTCCAACAATAGCACTACAGATGTTGCATCTTCTTCTAGTAAACAAACTATACCTGACGATAAGAAAAGAAATGAGCTTTTCCACATTAGAGTAATTTCAAAGCATATGAAAATTGATACTCTTTTTGATAGTGGATCTCAAGCTAATCTAATTTCTGAGGAGGTTTTTAAGAAACTAGGACTCAAAACTAAACCACATCCCAAGGCTTATCCTTTGGGCTGGGTTTGTGATGATGCAAAACTGCAAGTAACTAAAACTTGTACTTTCAGATTTTCCATTACAGACAAGTTTATTGATGAGGTTGAATTGGATGTAGTTCCTTTGGATATTTGTGGGGTGGTTTTGGGAAGTCCTTATTTGTATGATCGTAAAGCAATTTTCTATAGGGAAGAAAATAAATATTTGCTTGTAAAGGATGGAATTGAGTTTATTATTCAAGCTCACCATGAAAAGAATAATCTATCCTTGGTAACTGTAGGTCAAATGAAAAGGCTTGTAAACTCAAGAAAAAGTTTTGTGCTCATGGTGGTCAAAGCCAAGGAAAAAGAAAATGAGATGGCTTTTGAGACTTGCGATCTAAAACATAAGGATGAATTGGTAAAAATTGTTTCTCATTTTGATGATGTTTTTCAGGATCCACAAGGTCTACCTCCCAAAAGAGGGGTTCAACATGAAATACAATGTTTGCTTGGATGCACCTCTTCCTAATATCGAATGTACAAAGTGTCAAGTAGTAGAGAACAAGGAAATCAAGAGACGGGTAATGGAACTTTTGGCTCAAGGTATAATTCATCCAAGTACATCCCCATGTGGTTCACCAATTATATTGGTTTCTAAGAAGGATGGCACTTGGCGAATGTGTGTTGATTTCTGTGCTTTAAACAAGATTACTATAAAGAATCGTTACCCTCTTCCTAGAATAGATGATTTACTGGATCAATTAAGGAATGCAATTTATTTCACTAAGTTAGACTTAAGAAGTGGTTATCACCAAGTAAGAATTGCAGAAGGTGATGTTTGGAAAACTACTTTTAAAACAAAACATGGATTGTTTGAATGGTTAGTGATGCCTTTTGGTTTGTGCAATGCACCAGCAACATTCATGAGAGTTATGAATGAAATTTTTAGACCATTCATTGATAATTTCGTTATTGTCTACTTAGATGATATTCTTATTTTCAATAAATCATGGGATGAACATATTAAACACATCCAGAAAGTCTTAGATGCACTAAGGAAAGAGAAATTGTATTTGAAGATGTCAAAATGTGAATTTGGAAAAACATCTTTAATTTACTTGGGGTATATTGTAGGAAATGGAGAATTGAGAATTGATCCTGCAAAAATAGAGGTTATTGTGAAATGGCCTAGACCCACAAATGTGACGGAAGTTAGAAGTTTTCTAGGTGCAGTTTAGTACTGGAGGAAATTTATTGCTAACTTCTCATATATTGCATCTCCTTTGCATGCTTTGACAAGTATTAAACAGGTCTTTCAGTGGGGAGGAAAACAACAAAAAGCATTTGATACACTGAAAGAGAAGATAAGTACCGCTCCGATCTTGGCACTTCCAGATTTACAACATTCATTTGAGATTGAGATGGATGCTAGTGACTACGCAATGGGGGTAGTTTTGATGCAGAACAAATGACCAGTGTGTTACCATTCAGAAACCTTTACAAGTGCAGTAAGAAACTATCCAACTTATGATAAAGAGTTGTATGCTTTGGTTCAAAGTGTTAAAAAATGGAAGCATTATTTAATGGGAAAAGAAAAAATTATCCATACTGACCATCAACTTCTTCAATATTTACAAACACAAACCAAATTGCAGCAGTCTAGACATTTCAGGTGGATGGGATTTTTGCAACAATTTCATCTTGTAATCAGGTATAAAAAAGGTATTCAAAACAAGGTTGCCGACATGTTATCCAGACCACCAGTGGTAGTAGCATCTATCCTTTTGCAGCATAGTTCTTTGGCTCATGTTAGTTACAAGGAACAATATGCAAATGATGTTGATTTTAGAGAAGTGTATGAGGATTTAGTAAGTGGGAAACAAGTAGGAGAAAAATATTATCATTTGCATGAAGGATTGTTATATCATTCTGGAAAACTTTGTATTCTAGAAAATGAGCATGTGCATATGATTAGGGAAGCACATACTTCTCTTATTTCAGGGCATTTTGGTGTTAGTAAGACAGTTGCACATTTACAAAAATATTGCTATTGGCCTAAAATGCATGAACATGTAAACCGATATATTAAGGGATGTGTTCTTTATGCCACAAGCAAGCAAAGTAACAGGAAATTAGGACTTTACACTCCTCTTCCTATTCCAACACGGCCTTGGGAAAGTGTTTCCATGGACATTGTAGGAGGCTTGCCCATGACACGGAAAAAACATGATTACTTATATGTGGTAGTGGATGATTTAGCAAAATATGTGTGTTGGTTCCATGTACTAAACAAATAATCGGTGAGGAACCGAACATTTATTCTTTCGGTTTGTTTGGGTTCATTTTGGTTTACCTACTTAAATCATATCTCGATCGGGATTCTAGATTTCTTGCAGAATTTTGGTCAACATTGTGGGGGTTAATGGACACAAAACTCGAAAAAAGCACCGCTTTTCATCCACAGACTAATGGTAAAACAGAGGTTGTAAACCACACGGTGGTACAATTACTTAGGGTCTATAGTAACAAACATCCTAAATTGTGGGATGAACATCTTTATTATGTGCAACATGCTTATAATCGTGCCTTACATTCTTCTACTTTGAAGTCTCCATTTGAGACTTGTTATGGATATCTGCCTAATTCTCCATTAGATATATATTATGGACATGAAACTATTGTTAATGGTGCAAGTGATTCTGACAAGGCTAAAGACTTGTGCAGAGAATACAATAGGTTCATCAAGATGTCCATGAACAATTGGAGAAAAGCTAGGCATGATAAACATAGAACTGATCACAAGTTCAAAGTTGGTGATTCAGTTTGGCTTCACATCAGCAAGGAAAGAATGACAGGTGAAGGTAAAAAATTGAAACCTATATGGTATGGTCCATTCCAAATATTGGAAAAAATTGGTAACAACGCTTTCCAGTTAGATTTACCTCCATATATGTAAATCTACTCAGTTGTAAATGTTGAGAATTTAAGATTGTATGAACCGCCTATGATTGTTGATCATGATGATTTTAACATTATTCCTTCCATTGATGATTTTTCTCCTGGGTATCTTGATGAGTTGCAAGAAGACATCATTTTGGACAGGAAAGTAAGAACTTTGTGAAGGGGTGATATTGAGTATCTTCGTGTTGGGTTCAAAGGCATGCATCCGAACAAGGCAAAATGGATGGAAACCGGAAAGGTGAGGGAGAAATACCCTCACCTATTCACCAATTAGGTTGACTTTTGGGGTCCAAAAGTTTCTCAGTGGGGAGGAATGATCCAGAGGATCCTCACAGAGAAACACCAATCTAAGATCTTCTCAGAAATTGTTGCAGTCATTTTTAAAGCGTGGAGAAAAATTATACGATTCCGATGACATCTTGTTTGCAGGAAACGGAGCTCGTTTGCAAAAGTTATAGCCCACTGAAATTTTTGGGCAACTGGAAAAATTTGGAGTGTTGTGCAGGTTGGACATGTGCACACTCACCAAGTGTTTAGATTATATTGTGACACGTGGATGAATTGTGTGACATACTAAAAAAATGGGTTTTGGAACGCTAGTCTTGGACACTCGTTCTCGCACAAATGGACTCGCTATTTATGGTGGGGGCCCTAAGCCGAGTTCGACACACTTGATTATGGAGGGGTGCCTTGGCCTCCTTCTCATTTAATCATTAAACCAACTTGTGTATATAAACTCTTATATTTGCCTTTGCGCCATGCATGTGGGACATTTAGGCATGCATTATTTAAATTATCCACGCCTATTTATTTTTACCATTTCCACGCATTACCTATTTCAAATTTCCACACAATTTCTATTGCTAACTATCCATGCACTATCTATTTTCATTAAAACCATGCTCTTTCCATTAAACCATGTGCTTAGCATCTAAAATATACACCATGTGTGTCCCCAATATTGCGCCCTACATATAGGCTAAGGCAGCTCTTAAGCTACTTAAAAACGCGCCCACCTACCTTTTCAAACCCTTGCCAAAGATTGCATGTGCCAAATGTGGGATAATGATCCCAAGAAGATAAGACAAAAGAAAGGGTGGTCCGTGTAACAGGATAAGCACCCACCAACATGATAGGAGGTTTAGAAACAATATAAAAGGAATGATATTTTATTTGTATAGCATTTGGGACTGTGTAGAATTATTGTAATGCTCATAACTTGAGCTAGGAGTGGAATTTGGAGGAGATGTACAAAGCAACCCCTGTTATTTTCGACAGAGGAAGACTGTAAGAAGGTCAGAATTTTGTAGAATTCTTTGTAAAGAATTATTTTCAAGATTTTAATAGATCGGTCCTATTCAATCGGACCCGGAGACATAGGCCTCAAGCGCCGAACTCCGTTATCAATTATTGCATCACATTGCTAGTGAATCCTCTTCATTTCTTTAAATATTTACATAGTACTTGTAGTTTTTATTCTTTTATTAAAAATACAAAAAGAAATAATTCTCAAATTTTACATCGAAAATCAACACAAAGCAAGAAGAATGTGTGTGCACAATTGCTAGTTAAATTTTGTTTTCAAATCAAGGACGAACCTACAAAAGAAGAGTGAAAGAGTAGTCAAAGTCATGTATTATGAAAAATCTATAAAAAATGATGTAAAAGTATTGAAAATGTTAAAAATTAGTTAAAGGAAAGTGATCATGTGATTTTTGATGAGTGAAAAAGATAGAAAATTTCCTTAAAATGCTATAAAAGGGCGAGTGTTTTGGGTGATCTCATGCCAAGAGCAATTTTTCTAGGTGATCTTGTGCAACCGTGAGTTTTTGGGAGATCTCACTCCACAATAGAAGAGTGTTGGGAAGAAAGGTCTAGTGTTATACTCTATCCCTTACTACTTTTCAAATTTAGAAACCACCACATATGGTGTGATCCTACTTTCTTTCAATTTTTTTACACTTGATAAAACGAGATAGAATAAAAGAGACAAAACGCATTCGATTATTTGATGACTATGATTGAACTATGCAAACTACGCTATGAAATGATGAAAACTATGTTGACTTGAGAAAGTAGCCATAACTACCCCTGGTCATAAGCACCCAGGAAAGGTCAAGAGTGCTCAGGTTCGAGTTCTATATCTGGCTGTTAGTGTCGATGCTAAACTAAGGATCCAAGTCATAATCTATGTCATTTTTGTAACTGAATGTTGTTTTATTCTTGTATTGTGCAAGCCTATACTGAATCTTTTAGCTAATGTATGGGGTGACTGGTTCACCCAATGTATGCCCCACATTGTTTAAGGTGCATGCGACATCGCTAGGAGGATTAAACCCAAAGGAGAGGACCATAGGCTGATCTAAAACCGTATCACCACAAGGGAGAGAATGTGCATGGTAGAAACCAAGGCACATGATAACAAAGTGGCTAGATGTATGTATTTTTAGAAAATTAATTAGGATGTTATAGAAAAATAATGTAACAAGCAATAGTGCGAGATAAAGTAGACCACAAAAAGTGGGTTTCAAACATGGGACATCGCTCACAATGTCACAATGAATAAGCAAGACGTAGGGTATATCCTTCAAATAATGGCACATAATTGAAAATAGTGGAAAGTAAAGAGTGATAGATAACTATGATGGAAAATAGTCATGCAAAGCAACCGATGCACATGAGGAACTCGTAAGCATGTTAGAAATATAAAAAGTATGTCAAGGTATGTATACATCGATAAACTAATGTGCTATTAAGAATGGAAGTAGTATAAACTGAAACAATAGTACATGTAATTTGTAAAAAGTAGAATCCGCCAAGAGCCTTGGTGGGACTAGTAAGAGGTACAATGTCAAACATCCACGCTAAGTGTAAGGATCTGTAAGAAGTATACATTCACAACTAGAGAACTATAGATTGAGCAATAGGGGTGGAAGCTTGATAATATTTATTAAACTCAATCAACCAATTTACAATAGTAGGATGATACATACATGTATTGTACAGTCATGTGCAGACAAAAGAGAGGTTACACAGGTACAACCAAAAATACAACTTCCATAATACATCCGGGAAGCAACAATTAAATTAATACAAACAAATGATTAAGTAAAGAACTATGCAACAAATAATATTATAACTGTGGAATAAGACAAATATGGTTTAGAAACCATATAACAACATTATTTAATTAATATAATTAATTGAATAATAAATATATACTATGCATAATTAATTAACCTAACATTCCCCCCTTAATTGTGCATTGTCTCAAGAGATGAGGAGAGGAACTCTCGAACAACTAGAACATGTCACGTGCAAGTGAATTTATGAAGATATTTTCCAGTTGTTCAATTTGTTGGATAAAATTGAAGTGGATGTTATGCTTCAACACATGTTCACGTATGAAATGAACTTGTACCTCAATGTTCTTTTTCTCTCATGAAAACTGGATGGCGAACAAGTTTGAGAACACCTTCATTGTTAACATACATGGTGGTCAGTTTGTCCTATGGTATTCCAAGTCCTTTCATTATGTGACATAGCCAAATCACTTCACGTATAGCTTCTCCGTAAAACGATACTCAAACCTTTCTATGGAAGAGTGAGAAACAAATTGTTGTTTCTTACTTCCCCATGATATTGGTCCAGATCCCATAAAGAATACAAATCCAAAAGTGGATTTTCTATCATCAATGTTACTGCATGATTTGAATCTGAATATCTAGTTAAGAAGAAGTTTTCATTCTTCTTGTATTCTAGACCAAGATCCACTAATCCTTTAAGATATCTCAAAATGCACCTTACTGCTTTTCAATAAAAAAATTTGGGTTCCCTGCATGAACCTAGATAGATAGCTCACTAAAAACCGATATCCGGTCTAGTGTAGGTCGTAAATTAGACTCGACAATCATTTGCCGATAGAGAGTGGCACTTACCTCAGGAGATGGATCTGAACGAGATAACTACAATTTGTTCTCCATAGGTGTAGCAATTGGTGTGTAATCCATCATCCTAAACTTCTTGATCATTCTCTTGGTATATCTCATCTAAGATACAAAAATTTGATTCTCTTTCTACCATACTTCCAATCCAAGACAATAATGCATCAACTTGAGATCATTCATGTCAAACGATTGATTAAGATCTTTCTTCATTGCATCGATCATCCTCACTAAATTGCCAGTGATGACTAGATCGTCGACATAGACAACAAAAATCACCATCTCCCCCTTTCTTTTTGAGGTAGAGATTGGGATCGTATGGATTTCTAACAAATCCATGTTGTACGAGATGCTCATCAATCTTGATGTACCATGCCCGGGGTGCCTGTTTGAGGCCATACAAATATTTCCTGAGTCTGCATACCTTTTCTTCTTAACCAAGTACTACATATCCCTTAGGTTGAGTCATGTAGACTTCTTCTTGTAAATCTCCGTTTAGGAAGGCAATTTTTACGTCCATTTGGTGGACTTTCTATCCAAATTGTGTAGCTAGAGAAAATATCATCTTGATCATTTTGATCTTAGCTGTGGGAGAAAATGTCTCCTCATAGTCAATGCCTTCTTTTTGTGCATACCCTTTGCTACAAGTCTCATTTTATACTTGTCCACAGTCCCATCTACTTTGTATTTTGTTTTAAATATCCATCTGCATCCAATGGGTTTCTTCCCTAGTGGAAGATCAACAAGCTTCCAAGTGTTATTCTTCATTAATAATTGATATTTAGAATCCATGGCATCTTTCCAAGCTTTTGATGTAGGGCTTCCGGACTGTAAAGGGCTCATCTCGATTCAATAACTCTACTCATTAAAGCAAAGTTAAGTTCTTCTCTTGCTTTACTGCAAGTCCATGGTCCAGGGTGGATGTATCGGTGGAGCATCCATTCTTGTATCTCATAATGTACTTTACACCATTTAGGCATATGCTGAATCAAGCTTGTGGGTCGTGGTTCTATCTCGATCACCACGATCATCCCCATCATCACTTTTATCTTCTAAGGGAACATCAATTTCAATTTTTACAATAGGTGAAAAATCTACATCTTGTGAGTCCGGAGGATGAGTCTCTTCTTCCTTATTCTCAAAAACTAAACATCTCTCGCTAGTGTATACTTTTTTGGTCTTAGGATACATCAATCTATACCGAAGAGTATCTTCATTGTACCTAATGAAGACTAGTTTTTTTGAATTCATGTCTAATTTATTTATATTTTGTTTGGGTATGTGCATACTTGCTTTGCAGCTGAATACTCTGAGGTGTGCAATAGATGGTTTCCGTTTTGACCATGCTTCTTGTGGTGTTATTCCATCAAGAGCAGTTTTGGGTGCTCTGTTCAACAAATACATTATTGTCTTTGTTGCTTCTGCCCAGAATGTCTTTACAAGTCCAGAATCATCAATCATGCATCACACCATTTCTATGGTAGTACAAATTTCTTCTCTCAACGACACCATTTTGCTTTGTGGTGTGTGTGGAGGAGGCATTTGTCGAAAAATACCATGAGTTTGTAGGTAGTCTCTGAACTCATCACTAGTGAATTCCCCCCTCGATCTGAACAGAGAGTTCTGATGTGATGACCAGTTTCTTTCTCAACTACTACTTTGAACTTTTTGAAGTGTTTCAAATGCTTCACTTTTCTTACAAAGATATAAAATCCACATTTTTATCGAATAGTTGTTAACACAAAACATGAAGTACTAGAACCCATAATGACTTGGCTACATCAGACCGCAAAGATCGGTATGAACCAAGTCAATTTTACCATGAGCTCGAAATGCAATCCTCTAGAATGAAGATCTGTGTTGTTTTCCTGCTAGGAAGTGAGGACACTTGTCTATATCCTTCTGAAGAGATGGTAGCCCATGTACCATATTACGCTTGCAAAGTGTTTCAAGATATTTGAAACTAACATGACAAAATATCTGATGCCACAACTGTGTTGAGGTGTTGTTCTTAGCCACAAGTGCTTGATCATCTCTATGAACAAAATCAAGTTGGAACATGCGTCCCACATTGGAAGCTTTTGCAATTATTTTTAGCCTCTTGATTTATCTCGAAAGAAACATGTTTTCTTATCGAATCGACTATCAAAGTCAAATTTTAGGTTGTGATCTAGGAGTTGACTAATCGAAAGAAGATTCTTAGTCAACCCAGGACATATAGGACATCGATAGTTGACATTTTTGTGAACCAAGGGGTAGAGAAATGTTCTCAATCCCTCGAATCAGAGTATATGAAGAATCATCTCCCAACGAAACATGATTTTTGATGACATGTCCATCATTGAAATAAACCAGTCTCTCGTGGCTGGTCATGTGTCGAGTGGCCCCCGTATCAACATTCCAAACATCACTAGATGATGTGGATGGTTCACTTGATCGAGCAATGAACAAGAAGTCTTCATTGTCTTACTATTCTTGTTGCTTAGCAATGTTACCTTGTTGGTGGGGTCATCTTTTCCAGTTCCCTTTTCTCTTCCCATGATTGTTGTTAGAATGTCCCTTATAAGATTGTTATTGTTGAGGTCCACAAATTTGGATGAACATTTTTTGTAGTTATTATACCAACAATCTTATAGGTTATGTCCTCTTTTACAAATTCGACATTGCTTCTTCTATTGTCTATCCCCTTGATAATGATTTTGAGTTTGGGATTTTTCTATAGGAATTACATTTTCCTTTACCTTTTCCTTTCCATTTCTGATGTGAAGACAAAGGCTCTGCTCCTCTTCATCATCCTTATTGTGCATTACTTCCTCTTTTTGTAGTAGGTTTACCAATTTTTCAAAACTAACTGTCGTATCTGACAAGTTTAGTGTTGTTACAAAAATATGGTATGAAGAAGGGAGTGATCTCAGAACTATGGGAACAACATCATCATCTTTAACCACTTCTCTTAGGGCTAGAAGTGATGCCCTCAATTCTGTAATTCTTCTTAAGAAAGCTTCTTTTTTTATTCTCGCTTGAATTTTAATGTGTGTAATCGACTCTGCAAATTCAAGATAACATTATTGTTTTTGGCCTCATATACTATGCTCAATTTATTCCACACTACTTTCAATTTTTTGGCATCTTGAATGTAGGGTTGCACATCGTCGGACACTCTAAACAAGATGATGAAATTGGTCTTCTGATCTACTTTATCAAACATTGTTGTTGTGTTGTATTAGTAATTGATCTGGTCATAGTACCATTCACAACAGGTTAGATTTCTTCAAACTCAAGTTGTGTCTTGATTTTTTTCTTCCATGTAGCATAGTTGTTTCCTTTGAGTTGTTGTGAATCGGAAGAAGAAATTTAGGGCATTGGTGCCCATTTTGCAGAGATCACCGACAAGGATTGGCTCTTATCACTCCAAGTATTAGGTTTCGTAATCTATATACCATCAATTTGATATACTAAACCTTTCTATATACGCACCATTTTAATATACCTAATGGTACGTGGAAGAAGCTCCCCCTTTCTATATACCAAAGAATACGTGAAAGAGGTGTTAACGCATACAGAAAGAATTCAATACATGGTACCAAGATAGTACTAATGGGGTCTATGCAATTATTGATACCGTATCAAAGAAATACTCTCATACACACCTTTAACTTTGCTATATACTTGGATAATTTCTCAGTCTGGATTTATGTTGTGTAATCATTCACAGATGGATGTGATGGCTCATAGTGTGTGCACTGTGACCTTATTACTCCCTATCAATTTAAAGGGACGATGCCCAGATGACGTTGTTGCAGCTATATTAGGCGTTAAGTGTAGTAGTAGTCATGATGGCTTTACTCGTAAGCGCTTCCCAAAGGCACCGTATATACCGAACGCTATGAATGACATCTAGGTTCTCGTGAGTGTTACAAAACCATTTTTGTTTGCTTTTTGTGATTACAATATTCTACCAGTTTCTGGGCAGTTACAAATTTTACAGTTGACTATGGTAACCTAAAAATTAGTACAGTATAATGGAGTATACAAATTACATTAAAAAATATGGAAAAATTTAACGGCAGGCATTTTTTTGTTTTGCGGGCCTTGGTGGCCTCCGGAGCCTAGAATGACCCACTATGCTGAAAAATTGCAAAAATATAGCTGAAGATGTAATTTTTTTATAGGCCTCCTTTAGAAAAAAAAAAAAAAGGTCCGGAATGAAAAAATAGGCGGAATGGGAAAAAAAAAGTTTTACCCTAAATTAGGGATTTCTCTGCTAAATTTAGTTAGTTATAACTAAATTTGAATTTCTTGCTAAATTTAGCAGTTCTGCCAAATTCAAAATGTCAAGTTAGGGGTGGGATTTGAACCATGGACCTCCCACTTCTAAGGCATTTAGTCTATTAACCTTGGCTCTTATGAGTGATTGTAATATGAAATGAAGGAAATCATATTTAAACTGAACTGAAAACTACTCACCTTTGAAAAATGTGACTTGGATGAGTTCCACGTGGACCGCATGTGTGGATTAGGGTTTTTCTCACATTTTCCTTTTTTCAGATCCAAAATCCTTTTTCTTTCTTTTGCATTTTTATCTTCCTTTTTTATTTATGTTTCTTCATGTAATTTTTCACGGCCGCTTTGTATATATGCTTCTGTTTCTTTGAAACACCTTTGTATTGATATATCCTCCTTTGTTTTTTTATTTGTGCAGGTTCATTGTTTGATATTACCAAATCCACTGCTATTTTCTTTTGTTGCAGGCCCAGTGGTAGAGCATCAAATAGCCGCTTCCCCCTCCCCCTTTTTCATTGGGTTTTTCATATGCAGTCGAATGTGGAGAGGCCATTTTTGTAGAGAGGAGGGAGGTCTGAGACTCGATCCGCTTGGTGGCTTCAACGTGCCATTGCATAGAAAATTCGATCACAACTCCATTTTATAAAAACCAGAGTGTTGTAGGCATGATCCAAACAAAACAATGTTGTCAACGTTGGCATGGATATAGTGTTGGGCTCGGTGTATTGATCACAACTCGATCCTCAAGCACATGAAATTCAGTTCGGTCTGTGCAAGACAAGACTCGGCAGGGCTTGATGAATAGCTCAATAGACCTCCAAAACAAGCAAAGCAACCTCCAAATACAACAGAGACTAAATGGTTCTCTAATTTAGAGACAAAACCCCTATTGGGGAATAATTTTTTATTTATTTATTTTCAATACCTGCAACAAATTTTGGTAGTCTGGGTACACCGATGCTGAAAAAAAAATTGTGTTCCAAACACTGGAATTGAACAAGAGGTTGTGGGTTAAAAAGGGGTATTGGGAAGTTGTAGGAGGCATCACTGGCTCTCCTTTTGTTGCAGATTTCTTCTCCACGAATTCTCCTTCTGCAACGTTCTCCAACCTTGCTAGGAGCTTTAATTCACTCTGCAGTAGCAAATGTAGATTGAGCAACAGGGGCGGAAGCCTGATAATATTTATTAAACTCAATCAACCAATTTACAATAACAGGATTGCAATACTTATAGGTATTATACAGTCATGTCCAGACAAAAGAGAGGTTGCATAGGTACAACCAAAAATACAATAGCTTCCATAATACATCTGGGAATCAACAATTAAATTAAGACAAACAAATGATTAAGTTCATAACTATGAAAAAAATAATCTTATAAGCTGTGGAATAAGACAAATATGGTTTAAAAATCATATAACAACATTATTTAATTAATATAAATAATTGAATAATAAATATATACTATGCATAATTAATTAACCTAACAAGAACAAGTGAACATGCATGTGTATATAGAAAATATAATGACATATGAACTATTTATCTAGTATGTGAAGGAAAATGTACATGTAACTAGTATAAGAAAGAAAGAATAGATGTAACCAAGATATGTAGTATATTGTGAATGAGTGAGATAGAATGATATGCAATGTGAATGTTATAGGACCAACGTTCCCCCAAAGTGGATGTGTATGAATGTGTATGAGATGAGGTTCATTTAGAAAATACCCCTCAAAAGTAAAAAATGAACCATATAGAAAGAGTGCATCATCGGGAAATGGTTTGAAAATGTGCACTAGATAGATAGATCAACAAGGCATAGAGTGTAAAAAAGTGTGGATGTTGTGAGGTTCATTTCAAATTTAGACCCTCAATTGTCAAATATGAATAGTGGAACTAGATTTTTTCATAGGGTAATTATTCGAAAAAGTTTTCTACAGAGATAATTCAATAGAGTATAAAGTGTATAGTGTAGAAGAAACTACTAGAACAATGTATCACGAAGTGTAGAGTGTGAGGTTAATGGATATTGTATGCCCTCAACAATCAAGTGTGAACGGTAGCCCAAGAGTGTGTCATAGGGTAATGGCAATACAAGTTGTGTACGATGGATGAAAAAAATACTATATATGAAGCACAGAGAACAATAGCAGAAATTAAAGAGACTTGATAATGCTAAGAGGTTAAAAATAAGCATGATGCCCCAAAGTTTATAATTTGAAGAATAATCATGTAACTATTATCCAAATTTTACCCCAAGGTCGTTTCAATAACTTACATAATTACTTTAAACTTTGAGAGGCGAATGGTGAAAATAATAAATTTGGATATTTGGGGCATGCCCTTCAATTTTATAAATTCCCCATTCATGGAAAATATCGGGAGTTAGCGTAAATTTTCTTAAAAATTGAAAAATTGAAGAGGACCAATTTTTATGTATTAGTGTTCTAGGGGATGTAGGTGGAACAAATGCGGATTGAACTAGGGTTGTTTATCACCGAATTGGGTCAATAATGCTAATGACATAGTGTACTACAAGTAAATTGGGTCCCGATGTCCCAAGCGGTCCAAATTCCATTGGGCCACAAGTTCCCTAAAAATCATATTTTCAAGATTTGCAAAAGGAATGGATAGACTCTTTGAAATGTGCATAAGGTGGAAGTTCATCCCATGATCCAAATTCCATCAAGGCCACAAGTTCCCTAAAAATTTGATTATCTTGATTTGTAAAACAAATGGGACGAGAATATTTGAAGTGCAGATAAGGTGGAAGTTTGCATCCACGATGGTCCAAGTTTGATTGGGCCGTAAGTTCTCCAAAAATCAAATTTACTTGATTTGTCAAGGAATTGAATGGGTCTAGTGTATTGCGGATAAGGTAGATTTGGATGGCCCAAATGTCCGAAGAAGGTTGAGATGTGGGTATGTGAAAAGGTTGAAATGGACCCAAGACTATATGGTGCGGAAATGGCGGGGTCGGGAGGTCTAAGTCACCCAAGTGCATCACCGACATGTAAAAGTCGATATGTCCATAGTAAGTTGGATGCATGTAAGGCAGGAGTTGGCAGCCTAGGTGGCCATTGTACCCTAATGCCACCAGTTCCCAAAAACCCTGCAATACCCACAATACAAAGGAAGGTGGTGTGATATGGATTATGAGATCCTGGGTGGAACACCCGACCCCCGAAGTTCAAATGAGCATAACATTTGACACGGAACTCGATTTTAAATTTTTTCAGAATTTTTGGAAAGATTTATTATTTTTAGTAAGGGTAGATGGATTAAAATAAAAGAAACATCTCCAAATAAAATAAATTAAATACTTAGTTGTGTAAAATGCAAGAAATCCCCAAAGAAACTCAAACAATTATTCACACTCAAAAGGTCATAAATTTTACAATTCTCAATGGAATTTAAAAAAATATTCTTGTAGGAACCATGACTCCAATAACGACACACACAAATAAAGAAATTTATACATTGATGATGATTTTAAGGAAAATGTGCTAGGTTTTGAACAGAGATTTTATTAGTCATAGGAGAGGCATGTAATGAGCATGGGCAACCATTCCTTCTCTGCTACAAGTTATGAGACAGCTTGAGATTGTTTATACAGGTCCAAAATCACCAACCACACTCATTTATTATGACTTACAATTGGTTGAAAAGTGGATTTTGGGATTTACATCTCTCTCTCTCTCTCTCTCTCTCTCTCTCTCTTCCAAAACTCTATAAATTGGAATATTGGGCTCATTGTAAGAGGAGGATAGTTTGAGTAGAAAAACTCTATCATTTTGGTTTTGTGAAGCCAATGTGTTGTAGGCCTTTGTAGTGGACTCCTTGCATGGTGATCTAGGCCTTTCCTTTGTAATATTTTGGACTATGCATATTAATGAAGTAATAGATTCAAGTTTGTGGATGTATCTTCCCTTACTAGAGTTTGTTGCATTCTCCCTGCCTCTCTAATGTTATTACAAATGTTTGTGTCTACTCTATACTCTTGCAGGGACCTATTATTATTGTGTATGCATGAAAATGTGTTTTGAATGTTTTTATTAGATTATGGATAATTATCATCACCCTCTCTGATATGTATTTTACTTCCATTTTCACACATTGAAAATTGTTCTCATTCCCTTCTTTTGGTGCATCACCTTTGTAGTGTAGTTTTCCTTCATTTTCATGTTATTTCTCTCTCCCTAGTCCCTTGGAAATTATAGGATAGAGATAGTAGCTTCATTTTAGTAGAGTTAGTTTGCAATATGATTAGGAATAATAACCACCTTTCTCTAGAGGTCTATCTCAAGTAGCAAGTCCCACAATATGGAGATAGTACCCATGTTACCTAATCACACCATGAGCTCAAGCACACACACTTGTGCAAATCAGAGGGTGTTTTGATTCAGTGATAATAGTATTATCGTCTAAGAGTGTTGGAAGAACAATGGAATGAGAGAGGAGTGAATCAGTCCTTACAAAAATTAAATCAAATTTCATATTACTTATTCAAAACTCAAAACCATTTAGTCATCGATCATTTTTGTATACAATCATATATCAAATATCCAAAATCCATAATCAAGATAATAAACACAAAACATAAAATATAATAGGGAAACCCTTAAGGGGAATAAAACCCACTCAAACACAATATTTATATTCATATGTCTAAAATTTAATGAGGCACCAACCCCACAAAAAGCACCAACCGCTAGCTTAGTAGAGGTACAACCCTACAAGGAGCACTAACCCATAATTTTGTGAAGCAAAAACTCCACAAGGAGGATACAACCCTGAAGATGATAAAGCATCCACTTAAAAACTTTACGGTGTTTTGATGTCTGAAATATTTTTTCATAACTGATCCATACGAATGATTTAGTTCACACTTCTTCAAACCCTAACTATTCAATCTCTCACAAACTAGCTCTTTCTTCACTTCTCAAGTCTTAAAACTCTTCTTCTTTCCATCAATATTCAACCTTTTAAACACTTTATATGATCTCAATTAGTAGTTCAAACTCCTACAAAAATATCTCTCCTGTGTCATACTACTTGCACACGTCACACACTCATTCAACTAGCTCCAAAAAGAACCCTAAACAATGCTTTTATAAGTTCCATATTATTTAAAATTCAATCGAAAAAATATTCCACAATTTTTCCTGACCAATTCATCATAAAACATATCCCATATACCTTTCATAATGGCTACAAGTGACCCATATTGGTTGGCCTATAAAAACCCTTATTCTATGCACCAAAAACACCAAAACACATGCTTTGGAATGCTATAACTATCTCCTAACACCAAAAATATTTTGAATCATTGTTTAAAATTCATTACATATGTTTAAAATAATATTTATACACCATAAATCATCATAATTTTTATCATCCAATGAAAGCATTCCATTAAATGGGACCACTACTTCTTATGCTTCTCAAAACACGTGTTTTCATAACTCTTTAACACCTTGTCTTCACTTTTAGGCCTCAAGATTACACCAAAATATCAAATATGGCATATGAACACTAAATTAAAATTCAAAACCTTTATAATGCTTCTAATAATGATATAAGTCTTGAAACAACCACTAGTGTAAATACATCACGTTTTGCCTTCACCAAATCATGTTGCCCATAAAGTTGTTTTCAAACGCAACTAGTTAAAACCCTTCCTGAAACTATAAATACCTCATTATGGATTCATTTGATTCTAAAATAATCCCTCTTTACATTACATTTGATATCAAGAATCACCTAATCCATCTCATTCTCTAACCAACTCAATTGTTTAGCAAAAGGAGTTTTGTCATGGATAGCCAAAAATATTCTTATCCAAAAACTTACTTCAAAACCATATAAAAATTAATCAACATGAAGGAAACCTTATACCATTGGAAATATATCTGAATTGTTTTTCTAAAAAACTTTAATAACCCCTAACTCCACATGTAGCTCATGTCATGTCCATTTTATGCCTCAAAATGCCCTTTGACTAGTCAACCTTCATAGGGCACACTTTTCCATTTTTATGCATTATCATGACTTGAAACCCCTTTGTAAATAAATTTAAACTCACACACTGAAAATAATGTCAATTTATTATGATCTTGCTTTGTAAAACCTTATCCCAAAACAAAATTCTTTAGAAACTAACCTATTTGAGCATGATACACTCATCACCATGAACTCTACCATACCTTTATATAAAGGATTACTCTACATCTTCCAATAATAATTAATTAAATAGGATTAAATTTTAACTAGTTAGGAATAAAATCTCTCAAACCGCTTTTAATCTAGGGTTTTAAAATCACAAATAGTTGTTTACCTTATTAACATTAAGTCATAAAAATGTGACTATTAAATGAACTCATTATTTTTTGAAACCTTATAAAATCAATTTAGAAACATCCATAAAATTCACAATGTATCATTCAAAGCACACAATTCAGGTGACCATCAAAGGTTCCATTCGAGGTGGAAATACACTAATTTTTACCCTATTTTACCGAAAACAACATATCTTGCAAAATTCACATCATAGAAACCTAAAAGTTTTCCCATAGTACAAGGAAACACCCTTCTCACCTCTCTAATCATCCTAATTTCATAATTACCTCTCAATATTTATATCCCATGAGACTCACATAGTTACCCCTTAGGGTTGTACATTGTAGAAGCTAGGGTCGACTAAAAGAACACCATAAATCATCATAAAATCACTAAAATGGTCCAAAAATACTTGATACATCATGATACATCTTCCTAAATGCATCCATGAACTTATATAGCCTCATACCTCATCCTCATACCTCCTAACATCCATACATATTCAAATGAGCACCTAAAACATGGTCACCAACCTATATTTGAAACCAGAAGATATTATCGGTGCAAGAACTCTACAAACATGCTCTTCATCATTCTAAAATTCTCCCAAGAAAAGAAGAATGTCTGAACTTCATGAACGATCACCTATTCTAGCTAATGATGATCTAAAATATGTAATAATTGAAATATACTTGAAATATAAATACTAGATAATTTATTTTATAATTTAAATTAAATGAAATATGAGGGAAAAGGTCCTAACCAGAATCAAACTTACCTCAAAATTTTCTTGAACTAGACAGGGTGATGTGTAGGTGGAATTGAATGTTCTAACAAAGCTCATAAAATTTTAGAAGTGACAGATCTCACTAGAATGAGGTACTGGGATGAACAAGGGTGCATGTGGGAACCCTAGTTTGAAATATGGATGCCCCGGTCTACGCAGGACCGATCTTTGTTCGGTCGGTTTCACACTTGATTTGCTGATGTTGATGTATATATAAAATGAATAATCTCCTACAAAACCCCACACAGAAGCATCAAACCCTAAAAAAGAAAGATGCAAATGAATGGTTCAGACTATCTTCAATTGCCAAATGGATGGACTTATAATTGAGCACTACACCACATCTCAGACCCAATGTAGTTTTGTGTGTTTTGTGAGTGCAATATTGTTCGTAGGGTGCCTTAGCACCAATGACGTAAGGGTAGTGGGAAATAGCTAGATAAAAATGTAGAATGGTTGATGGAATAGAATATAATATGCTTCTTATGCAGTTTGTGATGAGAATAGTTCCCAAATGCAATCCCTTTCCTTATGTCGATAATTGGTTTTTAGTATAAATAGTTTTCCCATAAGGTAGTATGTATGTTGTGTTTATATAGGGATATCTTGCTCAAATTTTGATACTAATGACCCGACATGACGAGTACTACCTAGGAGAATGGGAGGGAAAATTGTTAATACCGACCTCAAACATCTAAATAAGAACCAAGTTTGACCAGGACAAGGGCACCTAGAAATGAGGGTCGTGGCACAGGGCACCCTAATCCCTTCCCTGGTGCCCTACTTAGACACATGAAATGAAAAATGAGAAAATAATTTTCTAACATAAGATCTATATATAAAACAACATACATGGAATTATAATTATATTAGTAAGTGTGGGATTTTGTGACTACATTTTCCTCCACTTTTTCTTGGTGAGAAGAAATCTAGAACATAAAGTAGATATAAATGCATACCTTAGAAAAAGTTGGAGAATCCTTGCTGTATTAGAATGCGTAGATGTGGTAGAAAAACATTCCAAATGAACCATATAGCATGTCAAACAATGGATTAGCGTTATGATCCATGTAGCGTTGGTAATACTATGATGAAGTGTACTAAATGAGAGAGATGATTGTAATGCTAGATAATTAATGATTTTGAATGTTGAATGATGAGGATGAGATTGGGTATGGAGTGATCAATTTCCAACCCAATTTCATGAATATGAATTATTGACAGAGGCTTTGGGTGTCCTACCGCTAGAGGAAGAGTGTAGGGAGAAAGGTTTGTTATTCTCCAACCTTTAACTACATCCTCAAGATTTAGCTGCTTTAGAAGAAATCAAATAAAATATTTTAGAGTTTTTAGATCTAACGAATTTTGATCAAATAGTTGACCCATATAGGAGTGGTATAGAAAAGGAACACTTTCCCCGATCTATAGGTGTCATGCAATGTGATGGCTTCTAAGTTAGGTAATATGGAAGAAAATACCAAATATAGAATAACATCCAAAGTTAGGTCATATATGAAATTAACCAATGTAACTCAAGTCTTCGAGGAGGCTTCATATGTTGTATTATATTGATTGGGTGGTAGGATTTTGATTGTTAACAAATTGAACATGTTGATGGATTGATTGATTGATTGGTGACTCCTACTGAGAGATTTTAGGCTAGTTTCCACCAAGTTAGGTCGTTAGGAGAATGTATATAAATTGATGAATGATCATATGGAAATATTTTTCAATTATTGCCCTCATGTTATGTCATTAGGGAAGTTATGATAATTGATGCAATATCTCATAGAGAAATTTTATGTTTTCTACTCCCAAGTTAGGTCATTAGGGGAATTGATGAAATTTTGCATGGTTGACTAGTAAGTGTTAAAATTTGATGGATTGATAGTATTTAATGATCACTTAATGGTGCAAGGTATATTATAGGATGACACGATTATATGCCTCCCTTTCATTAAAGTGGAAACAATGAAAAGAATGAACGGTGAGAGGAAAGTAAACATGAAATAAATAGTGTACAATGAATATAACCAAAATGTACATAGATTGAGTAAAATACAACAACGAGGAGAGATAACACCTATATAATATGTGTCATGTTAATGATTTGATATTTGGTGGAATTCTAAAAATAATGTTGTAAATGGGGTGTCAATTGGAGTAAAAAAGCTCAAGATATAACGAAACCCTTATGGTGTCTATTAGTTGGGAAAATGATTATAAAATAATGAATATATTAAAATGGGTATGTAAAAGCAACTTATAAATAGGGAGGTGAAAAACTGATTACTAACTTCATTTGTCCATTTGGAGGAGTGAGATTTAGCTTTGAGTGTGTAAGGCTGCCTTGAGTGAGAGCAGCACACCCTAACCAATTTGAGATGGTAGTGACTGTCGTAGCATCACATACAATGGAAAATTTTGTAAGTGTGCTATATTGTTGAAAAATAAGTGTATAACAGTGATGAAGTGTTATCTTTTTATATCGTGGTGATGGTTAGCTAATGGGTTGTTCTATGTGTTGTAGGTGATGCATAATTGTCCTTGATAGTGGACACATCCATCCACACATTGATGTGGAATGTGCTAACCAATGTACTTTTAGGTGGAGGATAGTATAATGTGTGCATGACATTGTGAGAGAGGATTGCTATTTGTTTGAGCCAATGTCCATAACATCAACAACGTGTATTGTGTTGCTTATGTGAGAGACACAAGGAACACGAAGAGATTTGATAAGCTAGAGAGATGGTGGGTGGTGGCCCCTATGCCAAGATGTGTTTAAATGTAATGTCAATTTGTAGTGTTAGTTTTTCAAAAGAATCTCACGTAGGTTACAATACTACGGTGGAAGGTGGAGATATACCGAAGCCGCTACCAACAGAGCTTAGTTAGTGGTGAATCGTCAATTTCAATAGCTCTTACAAAGTACATCGAGAAAGAGATACGATGATGAGATTTGATTTTTATTATTATACATAATGTAGGGCATTTCCTCCCAAAGTGATTAAGTGATTTTGTAACTATGATTTCACTTGATATATATAGATGATTTTAGTGGCATATGGTGATTATATTCGTTGTGTATTAATGTTATAATGTGACTAATGAGATATGATTTGTGAATGATTGTATTGAATGTTGCTCATGATGTGTAAGTATAATGTGATTGATGATGTACAATCATGTGATTGTTGTTGTAATGTATGTAATGTGGTGGATATTGTTTATGGTTGTTGATTGATATTTGTAGTATGATGATGATAGACAAAAATGCGTAATGTGATGATGATATAGGGTCAACGATGATGGATGATGTATGTCGTATGCGATTGTGTAAATTTATTGTGATAAATTATTAGTTAATATGTACTAATACAATTCCACGTATGTTAGTATGATGATAATAGGGACGGAAATCGGTGATGCACCATAGTGTGTAGATGATGAGGTTCATTTAGTTAAGACCCCTCAACGATCAAGAAAGAAACACATAAAATAAGAGTGCATCATTGGGAACTGATAAAGTGTGAAAGATGAATCGACGAAGCATGTGCAAAGTGTTCTTATAGAAAAACTCTTAATAGTCCTATAAGAACCAGAAGAACACAAGTACATCATTAAGGAATGATTGATTGTGCTAGATGAATTGACGAAGTGCATGATGAAGGGTTTTTATAGCAAAACCCTCAAAATTCATGTAATAACTAGAGGACCCTAATTGCATTATCAAGGGGTAAGGTGATAGTAATCACCAACCAAATACCAAGGCGACTTAAAACGGTGGAAGCATGTGACATGAAAACAGGGGTGAGAATATGAACCAAACTAGATATCATGTGGTGGACTAGTGGGATGAGTGACTATGGAGGGATATGATAGAAAATGTGAAGCAATAACATGATGTGGTAGATGAGATGGACAAAGTGGATATGGTAGTGCAACAATGGATAAATATGGTGGAGAGCGTGTATATTTGACAACCTCTCGGTGTGGATGGATAATAACCTTTGCATTACATGGAGGAGACAACTCAACCCAAGTAGAAACGTGCCGATGAGGAAGAGGAGAGATATATTTCTCATGTGAGCTAGAGCCAAAGGAAATTATGCCCTTATTCTGTAATTATTATAATCTATTGTAAAGGAAAAGCAATCATTGTCCCTATGGCAATTGACGCGAAGATAATTACAATAGGTTTGATCATGCTGATGTTATATATGTTGTTGACTAGAGGGAAAGTGAATCACCCACTCATTAAATAAGACATGCAACACATCATGTGGTCAAGTGTGATGTGGTAAGTGTAATGGCTCACATGAAATAGATAGACTAGATGAAGAATTAATTCGTTGCGAAGGAAGAGGAGAAGGATGCTTTTGTGATATAGTACCTTGAGCCTGCTTGCTAGGAAGAGATTGATATTTTTATAACGTTCAACTGATGGAAATGGAGGAGAACTAGAGGATATCATAGTAGTAGAGGGAAGTGGAGTATAAAAATAATGTGATGATAAAAGGTCATGTTCTAGATCAATAAATTTATAGTACAAGAGTATGAATGACCGACATGTATCATATTACAAACGATTCTTGATAGTGGGAGTAAGACCATGAAAAAGTATGAATTTCTTCTCAAGATCGATAGGTTGGAATACTAACTGGTGCATACAAGTATTGAATGGTAAGATGTAATCCTTGACAAGTTTAGATGAGCCCTAATGTAAAGTAGGTATATGATCATAAGTAATTTTAGGGCCATTATTGATGATAAAACGGTGGAGGAAGGAATCCTCCATATCATAGTAAGTAATAATAATAGAACCAAATGGAAGATGATTGTACCATTGTAAAACATCATGTGTCGACTATGTCCAAAGGCCTTAAGAAATAACATACCATGAGAATAGGAAGCCATAGCAAGGTGGTAATGTTTGATATTTAAGTGAGGTTCACCTTTACCATCAAAGCATGTGAAATTAGGCATGATAAAGTCCCGAGGGAATGGAGAGTTATGAATTTTATTACGAATAGGGTTACCATGTAATGAATTATTATCATTTGAAGCATAATAGGCTCTACCTTCTAAAATGAGTGACTAAACCTAACATTGTAAGTTACCTATGACATGCATGAGAGACGTCATTTATTATGAAGGAATAATAGGAGATGGAATTAATGTATTAAGAGGTTGGAAATTTCCATTATGAGTAATCATAGGTATCTCAAGAGATAATAAAGGAGATCCCGATGCTAAAGGAAAACTAGGGTTAGGCCCCGAAGAGGAAATAGTATATGGAGAAGATGGAACATCCATAGTAGTGGTAGGACTAGCATAAGAAACATCCATAATAGGTGAAGTGACCAATGTAGATACCTCAATAGAAGAAGATAAACCGACAAATATAGGTAATGTGATAAGAGGAGATGATATGGTAGGAGAAGAAGAACTAATAGATGAAGGTGACTCTTGCATGACACTAGATGCAACCTAAAGATAAAGTGGAGTAGGATACTCTTTCTCAGTGAGATCAAAAGTTGCAGTCATGACTATTAAGTCTATCATTATATTCAAATAGAGACTCGAGATATGAATATTTTACTAAGCATACTATCAATAAGATCATAAACATAATATGAGAGAGTATGTGAACTAGTAAGTGATGGATCATGAGAAGAAGTATAAGAAATAGGAGAGTCATGAGATGTAGTCATAACAGTTTTCTCATTAGGAGGAGAATTAGTATGAGAGATATTCTCAAGACCTAACATGTAATTAATTAGAGAATCATCTAGAATTTCCTTAGAAATATCAGCAGGAGGATCACTAGTGGTTGTATAACATGGTGTACAACGAGTGAAGGATATCAAATCTGAAACAATAATAATTCCAATGGGATAATTTTCAAAACTAGTAGGTACATATTGTTGACTGTCTAAGAGTTGTCATAGAATATGATTTTTATAGTAGTAGTACTATGGAGAGTCATGAGCTTAACGATAGTAGTAGATTGGATTTACACTAAAGTGCGACATTATGGGCCGAAAAGGAGAAAATTTATCCTTATCCATTAGGTTTTATAGTGGATCCTAGGAAAACAAATTTAAAGCATAGGTTCACCAAAATGATTATCTAAAATATATATTTAATAATAATATAAGAAGTACAACAATGTAATAAATTAAATATAGTCAAATAAAAATGGTATATAATTTATTTGATATTTTAAATGAAATGAAATAAATAAAATAGGAGGAAACAACTACTAACCTGAATTAGACTTACCTTGCATTAACTGGGACTAGACAGAGTGATGTGTAGGTAGAAGCGAAGGTCATAACAAACCTCAAAATTTCGAAGTGGTAAATCAGGGTGATCTGGGGTGCACAGGCATGAACAAAGGCACTTGAGGTTGTCTTTGTCTAAAATATGGGAACCTTGGTCTGCAAAGTGACTTGGAGACTAGATATGATATGGTCCCTAAACCTTTATAGTACATTACCTTTGGTTCATTTGGTGTCACAATTGATTCATTGATTTTGATGTAGATCTGTAATGGATAATATCCTACAAAACCCCACACAAAAGCATCAAACTCTAAAAAAAATGCAAATGAATGGGTCGATTGTCCTCGGTTGCAAAATGGATGAACTTATGACTAATTGATGTACTACATCTAAGGCATCATGTAGTTCTATGTGGTTTTTTTGTGTAATATTGTACCTAAGGTTCCCTAGCGCTAATGATGCCAAAGTAGTAGGCAATGTTATCCAAAACTCACCCCCAAGGTAATTTTGATAACTTGCGCAATTTCTTGAGAATGGAGGGGTAGAATGGTGAAAGGAAAAAAAATTGGGATTTTGGGGACCCTTGGATTTTATCTAACTTTTATACCATAGAAAAATCTAAGAAGTTAGAAAAATTTACAAAAACTCGAAGTCAAGGGCCTATTTTAGTGTAAGTCGGGTTTGGAGGTTGCAGATGGAACCAATGCAGTGTAGCAAGTTCGGGGCCTGAAATGCTAAGGTAATAGTGGTTTGTAGAAAAATCATATTAGCACATCCCGTGCCACACAGAACACGTACGAAACTCGGGCCGAAATCATTGATTTATTGCATGAGAAAGAATTTTATTATATTGCAGAGATGGCGAGAAAAATGTTTCCGGATAGTCGTGCCCAAAAACACGAAAAGGACGCAAGCAAGGGAAATCAGTAAAAGGTAAAATTATTATTCTCGTGCATTTCATGGGATAGTTGGGATAAAAGTACATGTGGACTCATAAAATTCCAAATCACCGCACTAAAAGAAAAAGGGGGTAGAGTGGAAGTTAATGGCCCTCTTGGCCTGATCAATGAAGGATGCGGGGGACATAAAATCCCAAATCGGGAGATGCGAGAAGAAGGATTCCCAGACGGTCCAATTATCGCGGGGACATGAGTTCTCCATGGATGAAAAATTTTTGAATGCAAAGGGAAAAAAAGATGGATGTGGATAAGGAGGACTTCGGATGCCCGGAAGGTCTGAGTACCACAAGGACATGATTTCCCAAAACCCACAATACAAAAGAAAAGCATAACTCCCACCCCCCGAACTTCAAACCGTCATAAATTTTGACCCAGAGCTCTTTTTTTTACAAAAATTGACTCAATCTCTAGATCCCAAAAAGCAAATACCCAATCCCTTAAAATCTAAGAAATCATGGCAAGCCCAAAATAACTGCTCACACTCAGAAGACCATAAATTTTTCATTCCTCAACAAAATCACACAAAATTGGTGCCATTGGAATCACAGCTCCAAGATCAATGCACATAAATCAAGAATTATAGAAATTCATGAAGTTTTGATTCTGATTTTTTAGAAAACGTGTCCAGGAGTTAAGAAGAGGGATTTTATTGGTGGTTGTGAGAACATTTAAGGAAGCATAAGCATACATTTTCAACTGCTGCAAGTTATGGGATAGTATGGGGATCCTTTTACAAGAAACATACCATCATTTATCTTCATTAGTTACCTATTAAAAGTGGTGGGAAGTAAAATTTCAGGATTTTCATTTCTCCCTCTCTCTCTCCTCCCAAATTTCTATAAATTAGAGTGTTGGGCTCATTGTAAAGGGGATATTTTTAAGTATGAAAACTCCTTATATTGGTTTTGTGAAGCCAATTTTTGCAGGTCCTTGTAGTGTACTCCTTGTATGGTGATCCGGCCCTTATTTTGTGATGTATTAAATTGTGCATATCATGAAGAAATAGATGCAAGTTTACGGATATATCTTCCCATGATGTGTTTGTTTGCATTCTTATTTCCCTTTCAACATCATTGCAAATATTATGTGTCTATTTTATGCTCTTGTAGGGATTCATGATCATTATGCATGTATGAAATATTGATGTGAATGCAGTTGCTAGATTGTGGAGAACTGTCATCACCCTCTCTAGTATGTACTTTGCTTCCATCTTTCACACATTGGAAAGCTATTCTCATCCCCTTTTTTTGGTGTATCAGAACTTTAGTGTAGGCTTTGTTTTCATGAACTCTCTCTCCCTTGTCCCTTAGAAATTTAGATTAGGATAAAATAGTTTTGTCCACATTAGAGTAGATTATGGTAGGTATTTTAGGGGTAAGAACCAGCTTTCTCTATGTTGTTTGCCCGCAAGACATCTCGAGCAAACAGGTAAGGAATGGGAGAGTGGAGGAAGCCCTCTTACCATTTCCTTCGCACTGAGTTGATGCAGAGCCCCGGAAGAAAGATGACCATATCAAAAGTGCCAAAGTGCAGTGGACTCTGCTGTTGATGCAGAGAGAGCAACGCTAGATGAAGTGACCGCATCCAGTGCAAATAGATGGCCCTTCAGAAATGCTTGAGCAATGACTGACTCTCCCTGGGAAATGATGCAGGACTTGACCCCTTTTTCAACAAAGAATTCAACCTGCATTCTATGGTTAAGAAGTTGACTTACAGACAAAAGATTTGAAGTCAAACCTGGAACATAGAGCACCTTTGTGAGTGTACATCTTCATGTTCCAAGAGGAATGATGACATCACCAATCCCTGCTGCAATATACTCTTGATTGTCTGCAATGGTGATCCGATCTCCAGTGGGCCGGTCACTCAGAGTATGGAACAACTTCTTGTTGCCAGTCATGTGTTTGCTGGCGCTGAATCAATCAACCAGACATCTTCTGATGGCTGCGAAGTCTGTGAGACTAGAACAATGTCAGAATGAGTCGTATCTGGTACCTCTTCATCGGAGGTGGCATCCTGCTGAGCAGCAATGTGGCCCTTCTGCCTCTGATTACGAGCATGCCATCGGGATTTCTTGGAATATCCTCGGCCAGAAGTGCTCTCTTCGCCAGAATTTCCATACTTGCGACCATTGTAATAACAGTTCGCAGTCGTGTGCGTATCCGTGGAGCAAATGTGGCACCACCGATCCGCCTTGTGATTATGCTGCTTCTGGGGTGGCTGTGAAGATGGCTGCTGAGCATGCTGCTTCTGATTTTGGGGGGCAGATTTCCCTTTCCGAGGCTTATGTTTTTGCCTCGTGATGAGAGCCTTGTCTTCGAAGGCTTCTTGTACATTTTGCATGGCTTCTTCCTGCTGGAGATAATTCACCAGGGTTGCAAAACTCACCTCCTGTTGAGTGATTGTCAACGTGGTGATCAGTGTCTGAAACCGTGAAGGAAGAGCTCGCAGGGTGAGTGGGACAAGCAACTTGTCGTCCACTGGTTCTCCAAGTGCAGAGAGTTCTGCACGTAACTCAGCTACACGCCGCAAGAAGGCTTCTACTGATTCGCCTTCATGCATACTCATCGTATGAAGCTTTGTCTGAAGTTGCAACTTTGACTTTGTCGTCAGATTCTTAGCTTCGTAGATGGTACACAATGCGCTCCATGCCTGAGAAGAAGCGGTTGCTTCGAATGTATGGCTGCACCTCATCAGAAAGACTCAGGGTGATGAGCATTAGCACTTTCACATCAGCCTTTTCATATTTTTCCAACAGATCATAAATACATGGGGGGCGTCTTTGCCAGAGACAATCCCCCAAAGATCTTGAATTGAAGAATCATCCGCATTTTGGTTTTCCATGTGGTGAAATTTGGCCCTTTCAAGAGTTGGGCATCGGATAGCAATATTTTTGGAGCAGACATTTTCAAAAACTCAAAAATGTATCTTATTTATTTATTTTTCAAAAATGGCTACAATGCTTACTGAAGGAATCTGTCCCAGAAGATGGGCTCTATAGGCTCGTGTAGTGAGACGCCGATGCTCCTATGGGCATTCTATTTCACGTTCGTCATCTGCATCATAACCACGTTCAAGTTCTGCATGAATCCGCCGTGCTTGACATCGAACGTCGAACCAAAAGTATTCCAACAGTCCTCGGCGCACAATCTCGACAAAGAGAATGTTACCAGTGTTGTGTAGCTCATTGACCAAGGCAAAGAACAGCCCAGTGGTGTCTTCGTTGTCATTCAATGCCCAAATATTTGGTGCATTGCTTGCGGTGCTTTGTGCATCAGAAATTTGCGACATACGCGCACACACTGTTTCGAAATTTGTAGGCTTTCTTCACTTGCACAGTTTTAATGGAGCAAAGAAGAACAAAACAGTCACTGAGGGCTCCTACCAAGCACAATTTTTCTCTTCTTCTTGTCTTCCACTTAGCAAAGAACTCCACGCACAGGCAGAAGAACACGGACAAGCACTCTCCACGCACAGCAAAAACGGGACAGTCTTCCAGTCTCCTCTCCTCCTTCACGCACGCACAGCAAAGAGGGACAGTCTTAGTCTCCACGCACGCACAACAAAGAAATGGCGGTCTCAGTCTCCACGCACGCACAGGTTCACACCAGCAAAGGACTCTCCACGGCGGGACAGGCACTCAAACTTTGCTCCCTTCACGCACCAGTCTCCTCCACGCACTGTTCGCACCAGAAAAGGACTCTCCACGGTCGGGACAGGCACACTCCTCCTTCACGCGGGACAGGCAACCTGTTCTTTGCTGAGACTCCTCTCACAGCGGACAGTCCTCTCTCCTCTCCACGCACGGCGGATAGTCTTCTTCACGCGGAAACCACGAATCAACGCCGCTCTCCTCCTTCACGCATAACCTGCTCTGATACCAATGATAGGAACTCCAAAAGATTGTATATATTGCTATATTTCAAATGATACAGTTCACGCCTTTATATAGGCCGATAGGGAAGAGCCGTGAGGGAAACAGTTATACAACTGTCCTTTAACAAATACTAACACACAAATGTATTAATTATCTAACAGTTTTAATACTAATAATGCTTTCCTAGAACAATGAATATTGAATTTGGCAATCTTTACCTAGACTCAATTTTTGAGTTATAAGAATTAGTAGTGATATGAATAAATAAATTTTAACGTGGGTAGGAAATGGCCTTTGAAAAGATTTAACAAGTGCATAAGTAAAGAAGCATTCACTAACCCATGGAATGTTTAATGTAACATAAAGCATTAATAAATTACCAAAGCATCAAATGATTCAATATATAATTTTAAAGAAGTTTACAATGTTATATCACAAAAATGAAGGGTATTTAATATATTATCTATCATTATACCTATTATGATATCATCAAGAGATAATAATGAAATATAAAGGGGTGTCTTATATTCACATCCATAATTGTAAACATACACTAGAACTCATAAAAATATAATAATAATACACGTGTCTAAGACATATATCAAAATATAATATTCATTTCTAGAATGAGTATGAGTATATATACATGTCTAAAATATCTAAAATCATGTATAATGAGTATATACATGTCTAAATATCTAAAATCATGTCTAAAATGTATAAAATCTATAAAATATCCTTTGAAGTCTCCTTCGTGCACTAGGCGAGTGCTACACCCCTCACTACGCTCCGCTACACCCCGCATGTTAAAAAAATAATATACACATCAAAAACTATATATAGCATGTACCATATATTAAAATTTATAAGAAAAATTTGACAAAAAAATTGTGATTAATTAAATAAATCATATAAATGAGATATGTACAATTTATTACATCGTATCATCCCCGGGTGGATGTTGGGAGTATCTACGCTATGTGTAGATATTTGTCTCGTATATCTCTCGTGAAACAAAATAAATAAAATCTAAGAAGATGATAAATATTTTTTTGAATAAATTTCATTAACTTCTAACATTTCAATTTAGATTAAATATTAATTATATTAAAACACATGTATATATATACCTTTGTGGAACACGTCTCCAAATGTATGGGATTGCCACCCATAACATCAACACCACTAAATACATCGCAAAGTGAGACAAGTTGACTCAAGACCGAAACATCAAGATCCATGTTGTGCTCGGTTAAGAGTTGTGTGTATGTCACAAGGGTAGATGGTGTGAGCCGTCAAGCTCCACACACTAGAGCATAAGTCTAAGCACACAAGTACATGTTTAATTTTAATATTAATAAATTGTAAAGTAATGATGAAATAAATTTTTTTAATTTTCACTCACTAGATCAAAAATGCATTGAACATCAGTGTGACGATCCCATCAACAAGAGGTATAATCGTAGCAATGGTAGTAGTACCTTGACTAGAAAATACACCGCCACTCTAGTCTAAAAATTCTAAAACCCCTGAAAGTGGAATGCTGAAATGCTTTTAAATCACCTCATATGCATATAACAAGTCAGCAACCATGATGCATCATAGCCAACGTGTCTCGATTGGGATCTCAGAATTACCTCAAATTATTTTGGGAAATCAAAGATGCACGAGCATATACCTCACTAAGTGCATCATTGTTCTACAAGCACCTCCACTACTAGTATCACGTCTCCGAAGGTCTTGACCCACATGTTCAAAAGAGATCGATTACGCCTCATGAGCAATGCCAACAAGACCCTTGATAATAGCCTCATGTGAAGTCATAACGACAGTCTTTGTGACATCCGAAAGCCTAATAAGAATGGTTGTGGCCTTGGTACAAACTGTCACATGTCAACAAATGTAGGATGTCCCTCCTTTCTATATACTTCTCGTAGCTCATATAGCCACTCCCCTACCCCAAATAACCAGATATGTCTAAATAGTTCACCTTTAGGTTTAGGTGAAACTCAACATGTAGCATCATTATTAAGTGTATTGGTAATTGGTCATTATTCGAAATTGGCCTTGAGAGGCCACAAATATAGGATAAATCAAAGGGTTACAAAGGGAAATTAACATTTGTTTACATCATATGCCCCTAATTTCTGTTTGTTTACATAAAAATCCAACAAGACCTCTTAATGACTTCCTTATCGAAAAGTCCTAATGTAATCTCATTATAACCTACATCTCCGAGACACTTGATTTTGATGAATCCATAAATTTTTTTATTGACTCAAAATAAAATGGGCTATATGTTTTCAAAATTGTCTCTATTCTCGTGAAGATCAACAAGTATTTTTCACAATGGGCTTTATCGCCCAATTGTAGTTAGATTCTAGAAAATAGATTACAATTTTGCAATCTCTAAATCAGTCCACTCATACAAATTAGGAGTGGAAGAAGCCATGTTTGTAAAAAATGTTAGTAAAATTCAATTAATAGTACTTTTAATGAAAAAATTCTCCTAAGATATTATCATATTTTAATGAAAATAAATATATGATTTTTAAGCTTCAATGCTAATAATTTAGAAAATAATAAATTATATATATCTTATAAGTCCTATACTCTCACACTAATTTTTATATGTGTCTTAGGAGTAAAGTTAATACAAAAATACATAAGCATAGTATCACACAACAATAATAAAATTCCTAACTAAATATGGTCTTTATCATTGAGTATGGCCCATCCACCATTTATAAGGTGCTTACAATCATTAATGGTGTCTTCGCTAAAAGTGGTTGTAGTTTCATTCACCTTTGCAAACTCATTTGACCATTGAGATTGATCCTACACTAGGGAGAAATCCAACATGAATAGGGAAATTTGTTAAGTGAAGGAAGATGTTCCCAACCATCTCTATAAAAATATCATAGAGATTAACATCTCCCACAATGAAATTTTCAAGGATAATGGTGGTGAGGAAAAGATACCCACTCTAATTAGCTATGAAAATGTTGGTGATAAACACTATCATGGTGCACCTTTTCTAATGGAGTGCTATATTGAATGGAAAAGGAAAGAGGAATATGATACACATTGGATGGATCATTTCAATAGTGATCTACAAGTGTATCGATACAAGAAACCTCTAATGTCACCTTCCGGGTTTGGAATCGAATCTGCAAAAATGTATTTGAGATAGTAATATATTTATTATAAGACAAAGGATTGCAATCAACAATACCATGAAAAAATAGAACTAAATTAAATTCGTTTCAAATAAAAAAATCCACTTTAAGGATGTTTCAAACATAGATAAATTTCCTATAATTATATTCTTCCAAATGAGGGGATTCAATCTAAATATTTTGAATAATAATGTATTGAAGACTAAACGATTTGATATTTCTATTACAACCAACAACATTACATAGATAGATTATAATTTTCCTAAAAATGGCACATATAGGCTAAGGGATGCCTAAATGTATAAGATGGTGGCCAAGGGAAGGACCATTATACAACAAACACCAAGAAAAATGATCAATATAGGGCTCGAAAATGGCATTATAATATTTATAAAACCTTTTACTCCAATTTTGAGTAGGTGAGTGAAAGGAAAAACATCAATTTATTTTATCCACCATAGGAGTCATGGTGATGATAACTCATACTTATTTTTGAGGGAATAGTTTTTAAAAATATCTCAAGAAACCATTTCAAGTATTTCCACCATGGCTAGAAAAATAAAAGACCAGTTTTGTGGATCATCTTGAAATATATCACTTCTACAATTTCCTCATTTTATTATTGATCATTGTTTTCTAGTTTGAAAAATTATTTTGATTCTTGATAAGATAACAACTTCCTAGAATATTTATATACAACATCAAGGACTATGAGAATACATCATATGAAAAAATTGAAGAAATACACTCTCACTAATTTAGTGAGAGGAACTTTGTGGATGTCAATGGTGGATGCCACCAAGGAGAGTGTTAGTAAATGGAGATACCTTCATATAATTGATCTCTATTTTATTGAAGCCATAGTTTTATCTTTCTCTAAGCCTTCTAAATACTTCTAACAAGAAATGAGATAGTTCTTTTCACTTTCAATTAAAGTCTAAATAGATTATGAAAATCATTCCCAATACGATATGATTGATTAGACAAAGTTTCTTCCATAATACAATTGCGAAGAAGAAAATTTACATTTTTTTGTCCTTCATGCTTGCTCATATGATTTATTTGGCACAAATAGACACACATTTATGACCAATGTCTAGCATTAATAATCCTTCAACCTCCTTAGGAAGATAATAAAATCCCATGAAACTCTATGAAAACACCTTATATATTTAATTAATCTAGCCTACAATGATCTTTGAATATATTTTCAATATTTTTATAAGATGCTTGATAACAACCCAAGCAAGAAGAAAAGTAAACATGAGTAGTGGTGAGAACTTGATATGATATGTTATATTTAGATTCCATAGATATTGGATTATTGATCTAGTATGTGAGTTTCTTTATACTCGTAAAGGAGTTTCATGGCATGCAAAGGTGATGTCAAAAAGAAGTATAATTATCTATGTTGAATACACTTCCATTGAAAAAAATAACCAAATGGATAGTGGTAAAAATTAATGTCTATGACATTGATTCTCATGTAATTGAATGCATGATTCCAATATTAGGTAATAAGAATCATGGAATTTCATTTTATTTGTTAATATTTTTTCTTACCCAATTAGATATATGACTGAATCATTTACAAATTGTGGCATAATGTGAAGTCAAAATTTCCAAAAATAATGAAATAATTTACAGTCCTAAGAGAAGACTCTATTGATTAAAAATCAATTTGCGTGTGGTAAGTGCGGGAAGTTGATGGCCAAATATAGGGTCATCCGTGGACATCATATTGCAAATAAAAACATAATATCAACTTGTAGGGATTATTAGGAATACATACACTCAAAATTAGACAAAATTACATTAATATGAATCGTAGCATCCGGAATCTAGTTTCTAAAATACTAATTTTTGTAAAAAATGGACAAGATTAGCTATATTAAACACTCAAAATTCAATGACTTGGTATTTTTTTAAAAATGCCGATAAGATTATAGTCCGTTTGCCCACAATTTGGATGACCAAAAATTGATATATATATTTTTCCTTTGGTGAAAAGTTATATGCCACTATCTATCTTGGAATGGATTTTATTTTGTATTTTTTTAGTAATATTTTATTTTTATGATTTTTTCCGTGAAAGTGGTATGAAAACATAAAGAAAACAGAGCACTTTCCGTTTTCCCGCCATAACTTCATCAAAAATATTGAAATCAAATAATTTTTTTTTGAACATGTATATAATTTCACCACGGTTGGGATGGTATAAGTTTTATCACATTCGATAAGTAAACAATTAAGTAGACATGTATATTTGAGAAAATTAAGTAAATATGGGACCAAAACTTAAATAGATCCAAGATAATTTATTTCACATTTATAGTATGGATGCTTCACTTCTAATTGTAGTTTGTGTCTTCTAGATAGCTACAATCAATAAAATAGGTAATGAGGTTAGTGTACCAATGAGAAGAAGTAATGAAAGGAATTAAAATGTAGTAAATTACTTCGTAGGGAGGTTTAGTATCTACTAGGTATCATAAATATAATGGATTTTCATCTAAAAAATAAAAAATATTATCCCTTTGACATTATAGTTGGTGTAAATTAGCTCAAAATTTTCTAGGAGATTGATAAAATGACTAGCCTTCTTAGAGAGAATTTTTGGGTCAAGAATGTACAAAGGAATTGAGACTTGAAAATTACTTTTGTTTTGTAGTTTACCATATAATGGTGAGTAATTTAGTATAAAATACTAAAGGGAGAAAAACATTCATGGCTTTAGAATAATGACTTTCCTAATCTCGGAGGATTGAGTTGATGAAGTATATAACACATTCCCTAACGTCATGGTCCTCTTCGGAAAACATGCATGCCAAAGGGATATCATATGCACATATATACTTGATAAAATGTTTCTCATACCATGGTACCATAAGTTTAAGAAGAGATAGGAGTAATTTATTAATGTCCTCAAAGGCCTCATGCAAATATTGATCCACTAGATTACTTTCTTTTTAGGATTTTATTGAATGGATTGAGAATCTATGTAATATTATGGATGAATCTGCATATAGCTCAGAATTCCCCAAAATTGATTTGATTCAATAATTCACTTGTTGGTGGAACCATTTCAAGGATAACACAAATTTTAGTGGGATCAATGTCAATTCCTTTACTAGATATGATATAATCTAGTAGTTTATATCTCGTCACCTGAATACACATTTTTATGGATTCAATGTGACACAAATCTCATTAGTTCACATCACCATTATTCTATAGAAGGTATATTTTAAATTTAATATATCATTACAGCAGAAATTACAGTCTTCACAACACCATTATTCTACATAAGGTATATTTTAAATTTAATATATCATTACAGCAGAAATTACAGTTTTCACAACACCATTATTCTACAAAAATTATATTTTAGATGTAATATATCATTACAGCAGAAATAATAGTCTTCACAACACCATTACTCTAGAGAAGGTATATTTTAAATTTAATAAATAATTACATCAAAATTACAGTTTTCACAACACCATTATTCTCTGAACATATATTTTAAATTTAATATATCATTACAGCAGAAATTACAAAGTGTTCACAGCCCCATTATTCTATAGAAAGTATATTTTAAATTTAATATATCATTACAGCAGAAATTACAGTTTTCACAGACCATTATTCTACATAAGGTATATTTAAAATTTAATATATCATTACAACAGAAATTACAGTTTTCACAAAGCACCATTATTACCATGCATTGACACTAAACACCAAAATTTGTGAAGCCTGGTCATGATACAAGAGATTTTAAATGGGTTTTGCAAAAAATGAGCTAGGGTTTCAATGTAGAGGTAGATCAAAGAAGAAAAAGAACAGAGCTCTGTTAAAAATGATTAGACAAAAAACGTATCAAATTGAATAGGGTTTTACAAAAATGAGCTAGGGTTTTAATTATTTTACACCCAAATCCATGGGATCCTCCATTTTCACCAATAAAACAACATATTTCATACCTGGTGCTCGCCAATGGCCTCATCTTTGGTCATCAGTAGCCACGCTAGTGGGCTCGTTGGGCATGGTCTACGCTTGTGGGCTTGGTGGGCTCGGTGGGCTCCATCTGGTCTGTGTTATTTCATACCTCGTGCTCGTTAGTGGCCACGCTAGTCTACTCAATGGGCTCTTTGGGCGTAGTCCGCCCATGGGCTCGGTTTGGTTTAGTCTCGGTACATATCACTTCGCGCGAAGGGGATTTGTGTGAAGGCGGTGTTCGCGCGAACCATTCCTATTTACTGCCCAACCAAACTCCTCACTCACATTTTTGGGACAATAAGTGGGACACAATGCCATGTATTGACTAGATTTTGTATTTTCAGAATACCCAACAAAAATATATTTTTCTCCTGTGTTGTCTAACTTCTTCCTTAGCTCTTCGTGTACATGTGCATATGCTACACAACCAAAAACTCAAATGTGATACATCGAGTTTCTGTCAGTCCATGCTTGTTGAGGAACCATGTTTCTAACAAGTTTTTTTGGACATATGTTCAAAATATAAATAGAAGTTACTACTGCTTCCGCCCAATAATCATTTAGAAGATGTTTTTCCTTTAACATGATTCTCGCCATATCCATGATGGTTCTATTTTTCCTCTCTACCACATCCTTCACTTCACAGTTGTATACTTGGTAGTAAATTACTTGTGTATACCATGATATCTGTAAAAATTCATAAAATCATTAGAAACATACTCGAGCTCCTATGTCCATTATGAGAACTTTGATATAGTATCCACTTTGCTTCTCAACTAATGCCTTGAATGCTGAAATGTATCAAAGGCATTTGATTTATTTCTCATAAAATAAACCCATGTATTCCTTGTGTAATGATCAATGAATGTTATAAATAAATACAACCTCTAATAGAAGTTGTCTACATAGGTCCACATCAATATGAGTGTACAATATCAAGTGGTGCACTCACTCTTATTGTTTTGTCAACCTGGGAATGAATCTTCATGTTGCTTCCCAAAATACAACCTTCACATACCCTTTCTGGTTTCTAAATCAATGGAAAACCTTTAACCATATTCTTTCTATGTAATAAATTTAAACCTCCAAAATTCAAATGTCCATACCTTAGATGCCAAATCCATGATTCATCCTTCATGACTGAATGAAAAGCTAATTTTATTCCTTCAAAGTGTAGGACTCACTTGTTGTAGTGCAGACCTGATTTGCATTGGTGTAGGACTCTATTACACTAGTGCATGACTCTTTTACCTTGACGCAGGACTCATCTGTTTGAGCGCAGGACTCAACAAAAGGCTAATTTGGCTTAGCGCAAGACATTGCTTTATGAACCGAGTTGCTGATTTTGCTACAAACAAATCTGATTTCTTCTTTATCCCAAGTTTTAAAATCAATGGAAACATCTTATTGCTGCTCATTTTAACTTTTTCAATCAAATAATTATTAGGAGCTTTGCCCATAATCACGCACTCATTATCTTTCATATTGACTCGGTATCTTTTCAATACCGGTTGTCCAATACTCATAAGGTCATGTTCCGGCACTGCAACATAGTAAACATCTTGCATACTTGTTTTCTCCCCCTATCTTGTTAGAATACTAACCATTCCTTTTCCTTTCACAGACACTATATTTCTATTTCCAAGAGTTACATCACTCTTAACTGAATCATCCAAACTAGAAAACAAATCTAGATTATCTGTCATGTGATTACCGCAACCTGAATCCAAATACCATACATCACATGGAATCTCTTTGGAAAAATTACATTCAATAGGGGATAAAGAAGGTATTGCTTCAGTAATCCTTGTGCATTCCATAAACATAGGTTTATAAATAGAACTTTCAACCTGCTTTTGATGTTGCCTCTCCTGATCATATTGCTTTTTCTCGCAATCATAAGTATAGTGCCCATATTTTTTGCAATAATGGCACTGAACATGAGACTTATCTTGTCTCTGACCATAACTCTATTCTTGATTGTGTCCTCTTTGACCTGAGCTTGATGAACCGTTGCCACGTCCTCTAGATGGACTTCTTCCTCGCCTTTTGGGATGAAACTACCACTTCTTTTGCCATGACTACTTGATGTCCGAGATGGAAATTCTGATTTACACTTATATGTGACCTATTCATCCTCTTTTTATGATTTATTAGTGATACATGTAACTCATCAATAGAAAACCGACTCAGTCCTTAGTTTCTTCAATAGCAACAACTAAATGATCATATTTCATAGGCAAACTCCTAAGCAATATTTCAATAATACTTCTTCCTTCAAGATTCTCACCATGGGATTTGATTTGATTGACTAAGCAAACTACATAAGTAAAAAATGATTCTACGGAATCTAAATCTTTCATTTCTAAATTCTCAAAATCTCTATGAAGTAACTGTAGCTTGGCAGTTTTTACTTTTTCGTCACCTTGATATGGAACTTGTAATGTATCCCATGTGATCTTTGCTTGACTGGATACTACTATCCTTGGAAGAAAGCTTTCGTGCATCGCCTAATGAATGTAGAAAAGAGCTTTGCCATCCTTCTTTAGTAACTCCTTCGAAGTATCTTTCTCTACATGAGAAAGTACAGTATATGTTGTTGCATCTGCGGGGTCTGTGTACCCATCTTCAAGGATGTCCCATACATATTGAGATCTAAATAGCACCTTTATGGTCAATAGCCGAGTATTCGTAATTCTTTCCATTCAATGCGGCATCCGCATGTTGGATGTAGAAGCCATTGCTTGCTGCCAATTTAATAAGCTTATGGAATAACCTCACTCGATACCAATTTCTAGAAAATCTAAAGTCTAAGACAACAAACAACATAAAAGAAAATAAACAGACCAATCAATTAACTTGCAAAAATAGAAGAATATTCGAATTAGCACTGTTGTGCATTAATCTTCATTAATAAAAGCTTCATCATACTCATAGCATCAGCTCTTTACAATTAAGTTGTGTGTGCGGTTGTGTGCTATCAATGCACATCCATACTTGCTTGAGCAGATTTCACATCTCTGTGTGTGCATACAAAACAATTACAATTGTTGTTATTTAAATAGAATAACTCACCCACTAACAGCTCTTCAACTAAGCATTCTAAATTTAAACTCATGCTTTAAAATAGTTGCATGTTGTGCATGAATTAAAACAAATTTATTTGAATTAAATCTAATCCTAAAAATAGGATAAAGCTGAGTTAACTAAAGCAAACTAAAACAAAACTAAATCTATTTTTAATATTCCTAAAAAGCTACGGTTGGAATTACATGCATATTTCCAAAAGTGCGGCCCCTACCAAACTTCACCAATCTCCGAATACAGCCCTACAGATCTGGTTACCTCCTTTATCACCGTTTGTGTTGTCTCTGGCTTTACCGAAGCCATTGTTTCCTTTACCAAAGCCGAAGGAGCAAAAGAGGCATCATTGCATCTAGATGGTGCGCCACATAGAGGATGACAACGTACAAGATAAGGGCATGAAGGAACATCGCTTAGTGTTTGGAGAGACATTGGATATTAAAAACATGACAGAAAACACCTACTATTATAAAGAGAAGATTAAACATAAGTTGTTACGACTATTCTTATGAATTTAAGATCTTGTGCGATTTGATAAGATGATATGATAAATTTCTATTTCACTAATTAGGCAATATTCCTATAATATCATCATCTAATCTCTGGTTGAAATATTATTTACTGGTATCCTAAAGAATCCCTTTATAAATATTTCGTATAATATATAAAGATTGAGTTCATGCCATGCCAAATTCCTTTCACCATGGAAAAATGGACAATTCTTTTGCTATGTTTTGGCTTTTTTAATTGTGGTTACCCTCATTAGGAGAATCCATTAGCATTTATATTGCATAGATTTTCCTTAAATTTATGCATTACTACTGGACATTGTTCTCTACTTTGACATTCGGACTCTTATTTGGTGATGAAACTTACATTTGTCATGCATACTTTGCTTCACAATTTTATTCTATTTAGTATTTAAATTATTTTCCTTTTTATGTTTTCATATGATTCTCGCTCAAACATGATGAATTATGAGGACCAAAGATGTTTGGATAATTTCAGTTGATGTATAATCTTTACAATCATTTTTCCAAAGATTTTGTATACTGATCTGCGCTAAGATAATTTTATTTTTGTTAACTCACCTTAATTTTCTTCAATATTGAGCACGAAGAAACCACATACTAAAACTATAAATTTTATGATGCATAAGAAGACAGTTTGTTTTAACGTATTATCTTTGCTGTATCATGCATGTTCTTTAATTTTCTGGTTTCGTTTAAGTTATTTATACACTTCCTTTTCCTTAAATTACATATTAATTTTTCGGTCTTGTCCACCAGCATTGTCGTTTCAGGAACATTAATAGTATTAATATATATTATCCATTTTGAAGCTTGGCAGGAAGTTATTACAACTGGAAAGTGTCAAACTTGATGATGAAGTTATGCTGTACACATGTAGAAGATTGTCAAAACATAAATGATTACAGACCTTGTTTTAGGTTATTTTATATTTTTTCATTTAAAGAATGGGTATGTTGCGATTAAAAGAACATGATCTTGTTCAGTGTTAATAAATTAAAATAAATTGAGTTTTGTTCATAAAACAATATAATTCAATTAACTATTCACAATTTAACAGAAATTAATAATAAACTGTTACACAAATTATAAATTTCGTTATTTTTTTGTACTTAAATATTTTACTATAAAAATTGTTAGGAAATCATAGACTTTCGAATAAGGAAGAAGTAGAAAGTTAAATAAGAAAAAAAAACAGTTTACGAAGATAGTGTCAAAAGAAATATACAAAATATCAAACATGTAAGAGATGAACACCAGATGTATATGGTAAAACCTCATCTCAGTTCTTAAGGAAACATCCAAGGCACACAAAATATCAAGCTTTTATTATCTCAGGATGGACATATTACATTTGAACTCGTTATGAGCTATTTCGGATCTCCACAAAAATAAATACATCCAATTGGCAAAGTAAAGTTAGGTTTCCTCCTCCTAAAACTATAGTGCAAAAACACCGTTAGGATTTTCCTTCCTAAAAATAGAATTTGGTTGAATTTGTCTTTCTAGAAACAAAGGATTGACTCAAATTTTACTTCAAAGGCTCCTTCCCCAAACCCCCACCGGGCCACCAGAAGGCTCCATAACATGTCACTTTGTCCCCATTGACCCCCTACGACGAGAGCTCTGGGTCAAGCCCCGCACACCCGCTTTTGGGAAGTGAGCTACAAACCATGCCGCAAATATATCCAAAAGTCTACTTTGTTGTCACATATCTACTTTTCTGTTATTTTTTAAATAGGTAAACATTTTACTACAAAAACTAAATACAGCCATTTTCATATAATCACTATAGTTTTCACATAAAATGATGGAGATAGACCACATTCTATCGACGTCATAGAACCGTATAAAAATCCATATAAGTTATGAAAATATAAAATTACAGCACTTTACCAATATTTTATATTAAAGGTAGCCTGGTTTATGCGGAAAAAGTATTACATAATTTTCATAATATGTCATGGAACATAGACACATACATGCTAACGGATGATTCATTAAAAATTAATTTGCTAAGGGCTAACTAATAACATCATTTCATCTTCTATACCAGATTTCAACTAGTTTACAGTTACATACATATCGGCTTTCAATCATAAATTCAAGGCAGCCCACTTGGCCTCTTATCATGACTTGGGTTGGCACCACTACCATAATCCATTGAATTCCTCTCCAGTATCCTCCCATGCACACTGTTATGAAATTCAATGTCTTCGTCATCCCTCAATATCGGTTCCTCCTGCAAGACAATAAAAATCAAAACACAATCATATAATCAGCTTACTCTTCAGTATAAATTGTCCTTGTAATGCAAAGGAAAAGAAAAGCCAAAACCCACTTCGGTATTCAAGTCTTGCCTGACCATGTTTCCTGCACAAACGTGACTGTAATCAGTTTACAGTGGACATCTATGAACACTGAATATTTGCGCAGAGCAAGGCTAATAGTTATAAACATTAAAGAAGGGAAGAACCGTTGCACTACATACTAGGATAAAGGGGCCTGGAGAGAGCTACTACAAGCATGCAGACAAATACAGTGAGCATAACATGATTATAGTAAATCCTTGCCATGCTGTCCTCACAACAACAAGACTTTCAAAGAGTTGTTTTGTTTCCTTGGTACCAAAAGTGTACCAGAAAGAATTCTAACGATTATGTGAAGAAAAATAAGATTGTTTGTCATCGCATATGCATACCATATTTATAATATTTTCAATAGCCTTCCCTTTTAAAAGAGGAGAAGAAGACATGTCACCACTTTACAAAAAGTAAAAGAAAATAACAACTCCCTATGGTCTTCCTTTGAAAGTTCGGTTAACCCTGACTTCTGCCAAGTGTTCCCAACTCATTAGTTAAGCCCCACATATTCTGTGTTATTGTGACCTCCATTATCTTTCGTATGCGGTGGCTGAGCCATTCTTTTTGTCTTTCTATGCAGTGGATGGTTACGCTGTTCAAATCCTTGAAAATAAATATCCTGCGTGGATCTAGGTTTGAGGTTTTCCATTAAAAATAAGAATTTATGAACTTTCTTGTGTTTAAATATGAGGAGCAAACTCATTCCACGTTGATGATAGAATTCTCAAGTATGTTGGCGACTTAGAATGTTTCAAAATGGTAAATAATTGCTCTTACCACTTCAATGAAATGTCATATTCGTTGTATAATTGCACATTTTCCACTCACACTAACTTGAATGTATTTTCAGTCAACTTCTAATTATAGTTTTATAGCAATTATTTTTTAATTGAAAACTACACTTTTAATAATTAGATTAATAGTAAAATATTATTCATACAAAAACATTGGAGGAAAAGGACACCTTAAAATAAATGGAAATTGAGTCGCACCAATTTCAAGAAAGCGGAAAGGCTATCTCATCATGACATCATTCAACAGGGCATCCAATAAAAGTACAATTAGGAAATAAACAAAGAGAAAGAAAGGAAAGCACTAAACTAGGCAGCCACTGCAAACATAACAGAGATGAGAAATGATGCATTGTGAGGTTTGTCACCCCAACCACTAGTCCAGAGGGGTGAACCATGTTTGAGATGGGATCTCACCCGTCACAATGGTGTTGTTTCGCTCTTTTGCTTCATCATTTTTCTAGTACTAGGGCGAGGACAAATAGAAAGGGCTAGGTTGGAATTTCCCTTACTGAGGGCGTCGAAGCCAAATCCACAACCACCAACAAATTTTTCAAACCTACCACCACGATAAGCAGAGGGAGAGAAACAAGATCTAGGGGAATCATAGTTGCACAAAGAATAGCTCCGTGGATTCTGGAGAGGTATCTATAAAAGCCTCGAACATTCCCCGGAGGTGGAGAGAAACAATGTTGTGGATTGGGAGGAACCCAATTAACAACACACCGGGCAATCCCCAATGATTTAGCAAATGTTAGACATGTTTCACCTCAAGGTAGACTTTTTAGGTGTGAGTGTGGATCTCAAGCACAACATTGGAGATTACAACTTTATCACCACAAAAAGATCTATCCATGGTAGAACTATTGAAAATAATATAGTTTGTATCTTTCCAGTAAATAAAACACAATATCCATTCTAAATATTAGGCAATATTTGATGTATTTTGTAGACACGATGGTTCAATCATGAAACAAGGCATCTTACATGTTAATAAGTATAGAGAAAAAGGTTGAGAAAGAGTGTGAATCTATTTCAAGGCAGTTTTTTGGGCATAGGGGCAAAACTAGAATAGGGGATTAATAGTCTTAGGGTGGTGAAAGGTTTGGAAAATTCAATTGTACAACCTAAGTTTTTAGGTATGTCTCTACTGGGAGCCCTTGATACACCAAACAATGAACTAAATGAGATTTTTCGTTTAATGTGGGATATCGATAGGTTAGCAAAGCTTCGAGAGAAAACAAAATCTGGGATTAAATGTTTTATCCATTATCGAGGTTTGAGCCAACGATTTGTTGTGGTGTGAGAAAGGGGTACCCAATATGGGGTTTGTACTGCAAAAAGGGGTAGAAATCGACAAATTCAATTCATTTGACTAAGGAAGACTAGAAGTGATACTAATCATATGCAGACACTCATTAGGTATGGAAATGATACTTTTAGAGATAGAATCAACATCATCTCTTTTGAGTTGAAATTTCAGTTTTGTACACTCGACAAAACCGAGAACAATATTTATTAGAAAACATTTCACCAATCAATTTAAGTAGCCTTTTTAAATATCCTTAATCTTTTGATGAATATAATGATGGGAAAAGTAACATCATGGTGTTTGAGAATACAAAACTAACAGTAAAGAGTGGAGGTTGAATTAAATCCTAGATCTAAAACTCTCCCAACCAAGACGAGATTGGGTGTGAGAAGTTCCCAAGAATTTAATAAACTTTTGACTATAAAAGTACCTCAAACTTTGACAAAGCGTGAGAGAGATAAGAAGCGCTAGAAAACTCAATCCCTTCGAGCTTCTCGGTCCTCGAAGATTACATTTGGAGATATGGTTCGTAAGAATAATTTTCCATGGTTAAACTCCTTCGGCACCGAAAATTATCCATTTAGTAGAAAAGGAGTTGTTATCTCAAATTTTCCCTGGAAAAATTGATGAAACACGACCCAAAGACAAAAACACATCTAAGGGAAATTTCCGTCAAACGATCCTATGTTTCAAATCTGATATTTAGCTATAGGAAAGCTCTACAATGGAATAGTAGGGTCGGGGAAGAGCAAACAATGTCAAAGAAAACCAGAGGCTCTTAGGAGAGAAACGGGGAAAGGCTCAAAGTCTTCGGGCTTTACAAATGATTCAGAGCTAGCCCAAATTGGATAAGTATGGAAGAATCAGCGGAAGCTGACACATGCCTCATCAGCGCTTCTCCAAAGGTTAAACCCAAAAGGTAGTCCCCAAACAAGTGTGGAGCTTCCACATGTCCTAGGCCCGAAATGGGGTAGAGTTAGCCATTGAAAACTTCAAATCAGTGGAAGGTGCCATGTGTCTCAATGGCGCACATTCAAAGGCGCGAACCAAAGTAGAGACTCAAATGAGTGTGAGGCTTCCACATGTGTAGGGTTCAAGAAAGGCATAACCCGAATTGGCTAAGTACCGCAGACTCACGAAGGAGCCACATGTCACCTTGGCGTATCTTTAAAATTTAATCCAAAAGTGGGACTCTTAGACAAGCGTAAAGTCTCCACGTGTCTTGAGTCGATATATAGCCCCACCAAACAAAATGACTTAGCAAAAACATAAAGGAACAGAGAAAATATGTGGAAGGTGCCACTTGTCTCTCTCGCGCAACTTAAAAATAAAATCCAAAAGCGGTCCCCAAATGCACACCAACTCGACACGTGGCCATGTTCCAAGTCAAAGTAGGAAGGCGGGTTGCCGAAGGTAATTTTAACTTTTTGGATTCGTTTGCAAAAGGAATAAAGTATAAAAATAAGCCGGACCTCCGCCGATGGCCAAGGAACCACATGTCGAGGCCTAAATTACATACGTGCCGGTGGGCCTTGCAGTCATTTTTTTCCCAAATGCAAAATGTGGACCGATGGGCCCAAAGATTGTGTTTTGACAAAAATGAATCATGCGGGACAACTGGGCATCTTTTGCATTTTGTATGTTTGGTCTATAAAGGCGTAAAGTTAGTTTCGGTCACACAAACCCATTTTGCTAGCTAATTTTCACCATTTTTTACGGACTTGACTCAAACATTTAAATGGACATATCTTTCGACCTAGTGCCCAAAATTCAACAAATTTGGCACTATTGGAAAGGTTTCGACCTCGCCTATGCCATGGAAACCTGAAAATTTAATTTTGATGAGGTTAGGTGGGTGAAAATGGGAAAACATCTTCATGCCATTAATATGTGATCTAATTTCTCCAACAACCAGATCAGGTTTGAATCAATCAGCCATTCCTCCCTCTTTAACATGCCAAATAGACATAGAGTGGCGAACTCCACAGATTGTGGGCAGATTTACAGGGGCATTAATGGCTGGTAGCTGAGCTTTAAGTCAAGTTTCCCACCTCTTTTCTTCTTCTCTCTTTATTGCATCTATAAAATAAGGAGTTGGGCTCATTATAAAGGGTTGGTGATTTTGGTTTTGCGCCCTCCTTCTCCCCTAGTCTACCGACAAGTTCGTGGAGTCTAAACCTCCCATTCAATTTATAATACAAAGTTTTGCCTCTTGGCTACTGTAATGTATTGTATCAACTCCAGATCAATAATATATGTCTATGGATGATTCTCAATCCTCTCATGTTTTCATTGTTATCTTCTAGTCTCTCATTGTAGTTTGTTTATCTCGTTTATTGTGGTTATATTACATTTCGAGGTCTTTGTTAAATTACAAAATAGGTGTTTAACATTCCTTTGGCGCACTACCTCATTAGCTTAGGTTTATTTTCTTGTATCTTCTCAGCCCTGTCTCCTCGGTAAGATAAAGTATGTTTTAGAATAGATCCTCTACAATTTATTTGTGCGCACCCGAATGGAGGAATAGAACCAACCTTTATCCAGACAGCTCTCTCAATTTCAAAGTCCCATACTTTGAGAGATGCTCCATGTTGTGAAATCACACTAAGAGTCTCAACTCATCTAGTTGAAACCACTCATGGGTGATCTGATTACGGACTAATATTTTTGCATGCCCGGTGGGACAAGAGGTCTCCATTTTTATTGCAGAAAGATTGATGTGCACTTGTTGCAAGTTTTCAGCTTTTAAGAAGCTTTGAAGTTGTACATGTAACGACTCCAAAAGATAAAGAATCTACTAGTTTCAACAGTACAAGCTTGTCAAGTTCATGAGACAAATACAAACAAGGTCAAGAACTAGAGAGGAAGGACTATTTGTCTATCTGCACTTGTCCCCAAACAAAGGAAGAAGGGGGAGAAGAGCCCAAAGGTCTCCATCTCCACCAAACAAAACCTTGTCAACACCTCCTCTTAGTAGGCCATTCATTCAATAAACAAGTGTTCTCAGGCCAATCATAATGGCACAACCACCCAACCCCTATGTCAACTTCACTGGTAGCAGTGCACTTGCTCTTAATCCACAAACTCTAGTCCCAATTACAGCATTAAAGAGCATCCCATATTTCACTGGAGAGAACCAGAATTCTCCTAGTGACCACATTCAAGACATTACAAATGTCTGTACAATTCATGAGATCACTGATGTGGAGATTACAGTCAAATTGTTAACCTCTTCACTCAAGGGTAAAGCTTCGCAATGGTTTAGGAGTCTAACATTAGACTCCATTCAGATTGGGACTGTCTCTACAAATCTCTTCACAATCAATTTGGAGAGAAGGGAGATAATATATCCTTATTGGAACATTTGACAACCATCATGAGGGCTCCTAATGACTTGTTGATAGATTTCAAGCTCAAATTTCAAAGGTCATGGGAAATAATTCCAGTTTCCGTAAGGCCCATAGATGAAGGAACTTTCTTATACTTTCTTAGATCTTTAAATTTTGATATTGCCCTAATGATTCAATCCATGGGAGGTGCAACCTTACTTGCAGCCTATAAAATTTCCATTAGAGCTGAAAATTATTTAATTCAGGCTGGTTAACATGCTCTTAGGCCACATATGCCTCTCAGTATTAAGAACTACGGGCTCCAAGCACTAGTCAAACACCCACATTAGCTCCCATACCTACTCCAAGGAATTAGAGTTCAGCTGAAGCTTCCACCTCATCCTCTAACACTTCAAAAGAGATATAAGAGGTTATGAAATAGCTGTAGAACCTAGGGAATGAGCTAGTGACTATTAAAAGGAAACAAGCTCAGATTTCTAGGCCATATCACCCCTAAACTCAGTGTTAGGCTATACCCCCATATCAGCAAAATAGACAATCAACTCAAAGCTACAAATAAAAATCAAAACCAAGGAAAACCTCAAGTTGCTAGGCCTTTATGGCAATATGATCCAAACACAACTTCAACATCTAGGGCCTTGGTTTCATCACAAAATAACATTGCACAAGAATATGATTGGTGTTTCCCATGCACAAATCACCCCATAACCAATCAATGTATTTCAATGGTGCACTAAACTAGGCCTTGATGATACAAACCATTGGTGCGTCCCAAGACCCCGATCAAGAGGAAAATCAGTAGCAAGGAGCTCAAAGAAGAGACACTGCAAGTGAGAATATGCCTATCAATTGGCATTTTGAAGACTTTTGTGGAGTTAACCAAGCCCCTTCTCAAAGTGTAGTTTCCAATACACTGTCTAAGAAGAGGAATATTAGAGAGGAAAAATCATAAAACTTAGGTAATCCTCAACCTTCCATTATTCCACAAGGTATTGGCACTCAAAGTGTAACTCCCAATATACAGGGTCATCCCAAGCCACCTTACAAACCCACTCAGGTACCAGTTGTAACGACCCATGTGCAAGAGAAAAATGTACCAGGAAAGGGGCATAAAAAGATAGCTCATCCCCATTTAACATCATTGAATAAATGAAGAAAACAAATGTAAATATTTCAATGTGGGAGTCATTGGCTATCCTAGGATAGAGAGACCTATTAGAGGCTACTATGGCCAATTGGTCAACCTCAAATCAGCCCCCAACCAACAAGACAAAGTGATTACCAATACGGCTCAGCCCAAAGGAAAACATGGAGGACAACAAGGTAATAATTTGAATCCCCTATGTTCTATGTTTCATTTATCATTGGAAAAATCTAGTGCATAATTGCATGATTGATTTGAGGGTGAGTAACTCTATAATGCCAAAACAAATCGCGATCAATTTGGGTCTTCAATACGAAGTCATCTCCAAGGGCATAATGCAATTGGATGGGACAATGGTAACAACATTTGGATTCATCAAGGATTTGACCCTAAGATTGAATGCATGCCCCAATGTCATTTGTATTGCAAACCATATCACCATAGAATTATTGCCACATTTTTCATTGTATCTATCAAGAGACTTCACCGTTAAAATTGGAGGCTATTTTTCGATGATTGGTCACACATATTTTTAGAAAAAGGTATGGACCTAAGACCACAATCAGATCTGAGCCCATTGTGGATTACAATATTGAACCTTATGTGACCAACCCAATCAATGTGAACTATTCAGCCTTTGATCAGAGAACTTCCCAAGCACTTATGAGACAGATACCAAGTTTGGTTGTATTCCAGACTTGACTCTCGATGAGTGGGCAAACAAGAGGCATGCTTTTGACCCCTATAAGGAGATGGAGGAATCTGAGCTAGGAGTCTACTGTTTGCATGAGGAGAATCATCCTCTTCCTGACATCATCAAGCAAGACCATAAAGATGATAATGAGGTATGGCAGTTGTTCTTTGATGGCTCAAGAAGTAGACAAGGAGCCAGAGGAGGAGCTATGCTTTTTTTGCCTCAAGGTATGAAATACTACTCAACTTTCTGTTTCCAATTTTCTTGCTCAAACAACACAATAGAGTATGAAGCCTTGGTCCATGGATTGCATTGGGCAAGAAAAAGAGGGATTGAAATCTTGCAAGATTTTCATGACAATGAACTAGTTTCGAATCAAGTCTTAGGAAAAAATTCTGCCAAGAATGAGCTGTTAAAGAACTACAAGAACCGGGTATGGGACCTCATCAAGGATTTCAAACCATTAGCATTAATTTCATCACAATAAAGAAGAATGAAGTAAAGAGATGATTTGGTAGTGATTGGGGCAGCATTCGATGTTTTAGAGAGTATCAAGAGTGATAAATCTCATCCCCATATCAAATTGGTTGTAAGAACATATGTCCTTGATAATAACACAAGTTGGCAGGTCTTTGAGAATGATAAAAAATTGTCAAATTTTACAAGAAGAAGCTGAGTTCTCCACCATAAACCAAGACAGTTGGAGCAAAGTATGGTATGGCAACCAAGTGATATAGCTAAGAATCAATAGACTACCAAAGGGTCTTGTAACTTTGAATCCAATATTCAACCCAATTGATCAAATTTCGAAAGGAGAAATCCAATATTCGGGTAAATGGTGAAGATTGAGCCCATTTCCATAGATGGAGACATAACGTTGCGTATCGACAAGGTGAGTACCCAACAAGAAAAATATGTGTTCATTAAACTTTTCCAACAGTTCCAAGATGTATTTTCCCGGACTTACAAAGATTTAAGAGGTTTCTACCCAAATTTGGCACAACACACAATCAACTTGGATCCAGATCTAAGGATTTCAGAAAGAAGCAAAGGCCAATAAACCCTCACATAGATCCTCTCATAAGAAAATATTTTAACAAGATTATCGAGGCCAACATCATCTTCACTATCAAGCATTCAAGTTGGGTTACAAACTTTGTGCCTATGAGAAAAGAAGTGGAGAAATTAGGTTGTGTGTAGACTTCCGTGATCTAAATAGAGCATCACTCAAAGATCACTACCCACTTCCATCAATGGAAAAATCTTACAAGTTGTAAATGGCTCTCGAGAGTTTTTCATTGCTAGATGGATACTCGAGCTATAACCGAGATAATGGTGAAAGAGGAAGATCAGTTTCGGGAAGATGTGAAAGGGGTACATATGATTACAAGAAGATGCCATTTGGATTGTCAAATGCCGAGTGTGATTCAAGAGCTATGGACATGGCATTCAAAGGCTTAATCAACAATATTGTCCTGGTGTATCTAGATGATATCACCGTCTTCTCAAAGAACATTGCAGACCATCTCTTCCACCTCGACATGTATTCCGAGAGGTGTAGAAGATTCTCAGTGTCATTAAACGCAAAGAAGTGTCTATTCTTCACACATGAGGGAAAATCATTAGGCCACATTGTCTCAAGAGAAGGGTTAACAATTTATCCTAAAAGGGATGAACCCATCCAAACAGATCCATTTCTACAACACAAAAAGTCTCTCCAAAGCTTCGTGGGGAGAGTAAATTTTGTTCGTAGGTTTGTGCCTAATTTTTCCACTCTTGAAACCTTTAACAATGATGTTAAAGAAGAGTCTAGAATTTAAATGGACAACACAGGAAAAGATATTTTTAGGCCATCAAGCACAAAATATCACAAGCCCCAAATCTTGTTAACCTAGACTCTTCAAAGGAATTCATGCTATATGATTTTGGAGGATTAGACATAATCTCACCCATCTTGGTTCATCCTAACAAGGAAGGTTTAGAATAGCCCATAGCCTTCTTCAACCAAATCTTGGAAGATTATGAGGTAAAGTATTCTTTCATTGAAAAACATGTTCTTGCAATCATTAGGAGTTTGAATAAGTTCGGACACTTAGTCTTGATCAATAAAATTCAAGTGCTAGTGTTTTATGCTGGTTTCAACGAAGTTTCTCCTAAACAAGGAATTGAATGAGAAGAGATCCAGTTGGATCACTGTAATGGATTATGACATTGAGATCAAAGTGATGAAACCTGGTTCATGGCAAGGGTCTGTGTGAGAAGTTTGCTTCAAGTAACAAGTTGAGTTAGTGGATGAAGAAGAGGTTGTCTGATACGATACAGAATGATCAAGAGTAGCTAGCTAATCATGCACCGATTCCATGTTGGACTCAAGCCTTGGTGCACTACCTCAAAACGGGGTTGTGCCCTCCAGGATGGAACAAATCCAAAAGGTGATACTTGAGTACAAGCCATCACATATGTGCTTGTTGATAGTGTCCTTTTTAACAAGAATATCAATAGTGTTCTATTGAGGTGTATTAGGACATGCCAAATTAAGAAGGTGTTGCATGAGTTCCATTATGGGGAAGAAGGATGCAGCTTTTCTCCTCGAGTAACAACTCTCAAGTTTATGAAATCTATTATTATTTTCCTATGATGTTTAAGGGTTACTACTCATGGATCAAAAAAAGTGCGGGAAGTGTGAATTATTCATAGGGAAGGAGAAGTTAGCATCTCAGTGTTCCCTTCGTCCAATTTCATTGGATCAGTCATTCATGCAATGGGGACTAGACTTCATTGGGGTAATCAACCCAAATTCAAGCAGGGGACACAAGTGGATAACTATAATGAAATACTATTTCACCAAGTTGACTAAAGCGGTGGCTCTTAAGGAGGTAAATGAATCCAACATCTTGGATTTCTATGAAGGAATAGCCACTAGGTTTAGAGTCCCTGCCACTATTATATCAGATAATCAATTGGCATTCCTTGGTATAAGGATCAATAAATGGGTTGTCAAGAATGGTGTATACCTCAACACTTCATCAAACTATTACCCTCAAGGTAATGGCCAAGAAGATTCCACAAATAAGAACCTATTAAGGATTATCAGAAGGAAACTTGATGAAAATCAAAGAACTTGATATACAAAGCTCAAATTAGCTCTATGGGCTGATAGGATCACATCCAAAAGGTCCAGAAGAAGCTCCCCATACAATCTTGTATATGGAAAAGAGGTAGTATTTCCCATATCATTGGATTTTCCCACTTTGGAGCTCATGAAATAGTTGGAACTGGCCGAGTTTGAACCCATGGCAATTAGGTATGTAGAGCTAATGGAAGTAGGAGAGGAAAGAGAGCATGCAATGCAGATCCTAGAGTAAGATCAACCATTTATCAAGAAGATTTTTATAAGAAAGAAAGAACAAGGACCTTTCAAGAGGGGGACTTAGTTCTAAAGTGGGATGTAGATCGGGCAAAACTAGGAAAGCATTCCAAATTTGATGCCATTTGGAGTGGCCCTTACATGATCACAAGGTGCAAAAGTAGCAATGCCTTCTAGTTGGCTAAATTAGATGGTGAAGAATTGTAGATTCTAGTCAACGGGATCCATCTCAAACACTTCTACTGAAAAGGAAGGTTCCACCCTTGTAAATATTAGCATAGGACTTTAATTTCCCTAAGTGCGTATGCACATTGTCTTGTTGTAGCATAGGTTTTATTTCCCTAAGTTCTATGGTACAGTTCTTATTACTCTAGGTTTACATCGTTATACAATTAGACATGCCTCCAAGTGAATGCATCAAGCCCTTCAACATTTACAACAAATATATCCATAGTTTTTGTAATAATTTCTCATTTTAAAATATAACAAATATAGATAAACTAAAATTGGGTCTCAAAGGGTTCATTTCCATAACTGTGTGGGTAGGTTCAAGGTTGCCAAACACAAATGTCAGATTCAAGCTTCCAAGAACAGGACCAACATCAGGCCCTCACCCATGACTCTGTGCCCAATGGATACAACAAGGCAATTGATCTCTTCATCTAGCAAGCAGATGCTCGCGAGTCTCCAAATAGTTATCTCAATTTTTCCTGGAAAATTGATCAAACAAGACCACTGCACACAAAAAAATCTAAGGGAAATTTTAATCGAATGAGCCTACATTTCAAATTTGACGTTCAGGTTATAAAGAGACTCTACAATGGAATAGCAGAGTTAGGGAAGAGTAAAAATGTGAGTGTCAAAGAAAACCATAGATTCTTAGAGAGAAACGGGAAAGGCTTAAAGTCTTTGAGCTTTACAAATGATTCAAAGCTAGTTCAAATTGGCTAAGTATTCAAGAATCAACGGAAGCTAACACATGCCTCACCGGTGCTTCTCAAAAGTTTAAACCCAAAAATAAGTCCCTAAATATGCTTGGAGCTTCCACATGCCCCAGGGCCAAAACAAGGCAGAGTCAACCATTGAAAATTCTGAACAAACAAAAGGCACCATGGGTCTTAATGGAACACATTCAAAGGCACGACCCAAAGTGGAGACTCAAATGAGCATGAGGATTCCACGTGTCAATGGTTGAAGAAAGGCATTGGTCTTAATTGTTTAAGTACAACAGACTCGTGGAAGGAGCCACGTGTCACCCCAGTGCATCTTTGGAAACAAATCTGAAAGAGGGTCTTTTAGACAAGCACCAATTCTTCACATGTCCCGAGTCAGATATGTAGCCCCACCGAACAAAAGGACTTATCCAAAACATAAAGGAATGGATAAAATCCATGGAATGTGCCACATGTCTCTTCAGCATAACTTCAAAAACAAAATTCAAAAGCGGTCCCCAAATGCGCGCCAACTCTACACGTGGCCATGCTTCAAGTCAAGGTGGGAAGGTAGGTTGTCGGAGGCAATTCAAAAATTTTGGCTCAAAAGGCGTAAAGTATAAAAATGAACCATACCCATGTTGACTCCCAAGGAGCCACGTGTCATGCCTAAATTACATGCGACACGAAGGGCACGGGAGGACTTTTCACCCAAATGAAAAATTCAGACCGATGGGCTCAAGATGTTTTTATGAGAAAAATGAATTGCGAGAGAATTTTTGCATTTTGTATTTTTGGTGCCAAAAGGCATAAAGTAAATTTCAGGCCTACTGGACCCGTTCGCTAAACGTGTTTTCTCCATTTTTGTCTGATCCAAATCAAACATTTAAATGGACATATCTTTGGATCCAGGTCTCGAAATTCTTTAAATTTAGCACCGTTGGAAATGTCTTGACCTCGTCTATGCCATGGGAGCCTAAAACTTTAATTTTTATGAGGTTAGGTGGGTGAAAATTTGGAAAACATCTTTCAGGCCATTAATGTAGAATCCGATTTGCATTAACTACTAGATCTAATTTGATTCGATCTGTCATTCTTCCTTCTTCAACACACCGAATAGACATAGGGAACCAAACTTGAAAGATTGTGTGTGGATTCATGGTGGGAATTGATGGTTGGTGGTTGGATTTTAAGAGCAGAGTCAAGTTTCTCCTCTCTTTTCTGGTTTTTATTGCCTATATATTGTAAACACTTCTCATTTGAGAAGGGAGAGACATTCTAGGATGTGGGGAAACTCTGTCAAAGTTGTTTCCCAACTCCATTTGAGCTGTAAGCCTTCTCCTATGCCTAGAGAGCGTATTTTTTCCTCTGAGCACCCATGTAATAGTTTGTGCACCTTATAGAGAAATAAAATCTTGTTTTGTGGCGTCTTTCAACCCTTGGCATTGTTTTTTTATTTCTCTTTACCTCTCTATCTCATGTTTTCTCCTTGTGTATGTATTTCACATTTGCAGGTGTAAGATGTCATGCTTTGTGGAGTTTTGATGGAGTATTTGGATCTAGGTCTCTGTCACTTCTGTTTGACCTCTCTTAGTCCCCTTTTTCCCTGTTTCAGTCTCCCTCAATAGAGTATCTTGTGACTTCCTTTTTGGTGTATCACCTCTCAATGTCAGCTCTTTTACCTCTCTCTCTCTCTCCTTGTCCCCTTGGAATGGTTAGATTAAGATTACATTAGCTCGGCTGCACTTTGGAGTAGCTTGTGGTAGGTAGATTAGGAAGCAAGAATGACTTTCTCTAGAGGTCCATCTCAAGTTTTACAAGTCCCACATCTTGAGAGATGGTCCCATGTTGTGCAATCTGTTGAATTTCCCACTCACAATCAAGCCATTCAGGGGTTCTGTGATTCTACACTAACAAGAGTTACATTGAAGTTTAATCTCTAGGATGACAAGGCCTCCTACCCTCTTTTAGATGAGAACATATATATAAGGCCACCCCGCAGGACTCGAAAACCTATATGACATTTAGAATCCACCCAATAATATCTTAACGTAATTTATCCTATCTGGAATATGTTGTTTTTCAAGTAGCCTAGCAAGAAGAGTAGTGAACATGAGTTGAAGAAAACACTTTGGAGAAATTTTTTAACATGCTTACTAGGGATAAATCCTTGGTGATCCAAAATACAATTGTTTCCTCCATTTTCTATACCAAATATGAAAAAATCTCCTTAAAAGTAACATTAAAAGAAAATGGGATGCTAAGGAACATAAAATGGAAATCTAGTTGAATCTACATCTAATGATGTTCTTCTAGCCATGAATATTTTGGTGTTAGGGACTTCATGTAGCACTAATTTTTCTTCCTCCGAATAGATGATCCAGTAATAGGAAAAACATGTCTACATAATCCATGAAATTTTTAACAATTCGCTCTTCTTCTATTAAAGTAACAACTCGAGTCATAAAAAAACACCGCTAATGAGTTGTTGGTAAAATTCGGGAAGTGAAATGATTTTCACCAAGCCTTGAGAGGTGATAGTAGCTATGAAGTAACTAAATATTTCAACATCTAACACATAAGGATTAGGGGTTGATGAAAAACCTTGTTTGATGGCATTGAAAAGAACAAATAAGGACGATTGGAGTCCGTTAATTGAAATGTAGACTCGATATTTTTAAAAATAATTTAAATAGTGTCCAAAAATCGTGGGCTAAACCCCAATGCTTGGATCATAACAAGAATAAAATACCATTCAATCCTATCATTAGCCTTTTCAAAATCAATTATAACAAACAATATTTTTGATTAGAAATCCTCACCCATTCCATACCTTCCTAAACTAAAATCATAATGTCAAGGACATAGTTTTGCTTTATGAAGCCCCTCAATTTAGTTATTATTATACGGAGAATAATGTTACCAATTTTATTAGTAAAGGATTTAAAAAATATTTTTTATGTAATATTCAAGAGAGTGATAGGCCTCTAACTAGAAATTATTTCGGTGTACGTAAATTTAAGAATGCAAATGATTGTAATTTTATTTATATAGCTTCTCCTTATGAGGTATTGATCATATATTCAAGCTACATTTTCTATAGATCTTTAGAGACAGTCATATTGGGTTTGATAAAAGTCACACATAAATGCATTAGCTTAAGGGTACTTCTCAAGTGAAATTTTGAATGTATCTTCTATAAGATCCTCAATGGATGAGGGATGGTTGTAGGAAACTATATGAGCCCGAGAAATATTACAAGGCACAACATAGATGATGTATTTCTAAAAATATAATTTCTTGTGGGGTTAGGAAGTTAGGAGATAAATAATCCATGATAGTGACAAAAAAATATTGTAGAAAGGGAGAAACTCTTTAGGCGATTTGTCTCTATTCAAAGCTAGTGTACCCTGGATTTGAGATGGGAAGCTATAAATTTACATGCCTCCTACAATTTCATCTATTTTCTTCATCGAGAAACTTATATCTACATAACTAATTTAAGAGGAGAGGTATCAAACTCCTATGAAATCCTTTCAATATCATGATATGAAGCTTCATGATCCTTTTGTGCCAAAGCAACTTGTTAACCATATATTCTAAGGAAAATATTTTTCACCGAATTATAATATCCCACCATTCAATCCAACTAGAGTCCCCATATGTCAAATAATTTATCATGTTTCATATGGGATATATTAAGATACAAATGAGATTTGTGCAAGATTTATCAATGAGAATTGGTGCACAAAATCTAAAAGTAAAAGTCTTGATGATCGAGAGAGAATGGAGGTATCACAGATACCAAAATTCTTGCTAGCAATGATGGAGAGGTTACAATGACCTTTCTATGTCATGTGATCCCGGTCAAGTCCTTGGACCATTATATATTTCATATGTTAAACGTTGGACCACGTGAACCATGAAAAATTACATAAACGATTATGATGTGTGTCTTGCCCTCTCCTCTATGCGGTGATATTACTCGATTTTGCTTATTTTGGATTGGAGTAATAAAAATTATTATGATATTGATATTTAGAAATTGATATATGGACATTGTTATATTTGATAGATAGTATGGATTTTTTAGATTTATGACATCATGTGACTTACAGGATCGATTATATGCATGTATTGACATATTATTATTCAATGATCTTAAACTACTACTGTAATGAGACATTGGATTTGATATATAGATGTTGCTAGATAATTTAGTTGGTTTTTTTGATATTATTGCTAATTGATAAATTAATAAAATCGAAATATTTAGAATTGTGAACAATTGGTTAATTACTTAATTTTAGCAATAGTTTAGTTATGATATTGAATATGTGAATTAATATGTATATGTGCACATTTTATTATCTTGATATCGTTAATATGGCCATGAGGCCAGAAAGGTATTGTTTTGATTTTTGTAGGCATTTACAACACAACAAAGAAAAAAAAGGGGATACGAGACCAACAGTGAAGGAATTTGTGGTATTGGCAATAGGTCACCTTGGAAACTAGTGTAAATGTATGATGTTATTATTGTTAGATTGTTAGTAGGTCCCCATTGGGTTGGCCTCAAATGTGACATTGGGTAAAATTGTGGTTTTCCATTTTGGGTTTTATTTATTTGTGAGCAATTGCATTTTATTTTAGTATTTTGTGTCACCTTTATTATTTTTTTCTAAGTACTCCCTTTAAGTTAATTAAAATTTATTAGTTAGTGTAAATTAGGATGTGAAAAAAGTGGGTAATTAATGTGAGTAGGTAGTTTATTATTTCTAGGTCCTCATAAAACATTGTTCCTTTGTTGCAACTCCTCGGTTTTCAATGTATCGACTGAAAATAAGTAGCTTTTATAGATTGTCATATCCCTTTACAAATTTTAATAGTCTATTATGGAAATGAAACTTGAATTTCGAGTTTGTAATCCCACGATACTTCTAGTTTCTTGGTTGTAGATCTTCTAGGCACCAATATGAGAGCTCGATGTATGATAATAATTTCATCTTGTGAAAACCACTGTAGCTTTATATCTCCTTGTATGTGTACATCAAAAAAACTTATAATTGATATGATTTTACACTCAATAACTTACTTGGCATGAGCCATGTCCTCTTCTATAGTGTACAATGAATTTGATATGAAAGGAACGATAACCAGATCGTACCAAGCCAAGAACATAGATGCTAATCAAACACCATGATCAATAAGATGAAATAAATTCACCAGAATAACTTTACATAAACCTTTTCAAACAAATGAGAAGCAATATCATATATTATTACGGAACTCAATGCAAAACATTGATAATGGACATTACTTAAATAGGTAAGGAATAACAATCTAAGAACTAGTCAAGGTCATAGACCAAGCCATAATTCAAGGAAATAACTAGTCATCAAAGAACTAGTCAATACCATAGATTTAGGAGAGAACTAGACATCAAGGATCTAGTCAATACCATAGATCAAGGTAAGAACTATACCAAAAACTAGATAATATCTCCTAATATCCAAATAAGATAAAATAAATATCCACACACATAAGTGGGTGAGGATAAATATAATAAAGATAAATAAAGTACCTAGGTGAACATGAGCTAAGGTAAAATACCTACTCTAACACTCCCCTCAAGTGAATCTAGGGGCCAAATTAGATGTGACATGACCACAGTATGAGTCTCGGAAACTAGCCCGATGAGGTACTCATATACAATAACTGGAAAAAAAGGGACACCGCAATTTACCGAAAACCACTAATAACAAAGTAAAAGAGAGTAAAACCCGCTCCAAGCCATCTCAAGAAGCCCGGCTCAAAAACTCGTATAATGCTGAAGAAGTTTGTTGCACACTATGGTCTAAATCTACTGCTTGATCAAAAAACTCAAAAACAACTAACACTAGGTTTCACTAGAATACCTCCATATAAGGAGACTATCAATGGAGTGATGTCGAAAGTGTAAAAACACCAAACATAATTCGATCAACTACTACAAATAGGTGTGCCACGATCCAAGAATAATAACCGAAGCAACAAGGCAACGGCGAAACTCCCAGTGCCACGATCTAAGAAAAGCCAAGGTATCAAGGCAAGGACATGAAACCGAAGAAGCAGGATCAACACCACACCCTCCCGTCATTGTTGAATGGGTGGAGTGACACTACAAATCTGTATCAGTTGTCAAAACAAATATTCAAACACCGAAAAACTAAACTGGGCTCCACCGAATAGCTTCCCCACAAGAGAGATCACAACATGCCAAAAGTGTCGAAAATACAGATACAAAATCTCTCAACAAACAAGAGAGATAAACTACACCTGCTAAAGAAAAATGCTCAAAACAAGAAGCATCACAATGCAGAAGGTATAGAAAGTGGAGCAAGAGACTGAATGGTGGAGGAGCCATTCCTGTAGAGTCCTCTCAATGATTACCTATGTCACCTCCACGAGTGATCAGATATCCACCCCAAATCAACACGGATGGATGAAGAAGATGCTTAAATATGACTTGGTGTAAAATGCACAATGGGTGCATGCAAAAGAACATCAGAATTTGTGTCAGGTTGATCATGTCTGATAGCTGAAATCTTAGGTTTCTTAATCCTGAGTGAATATGTAGAACTCATGTGTTTCTCAGGATCCTCATAAAGAGTGGAGTGAACAAAAAAATGAGCTCTGTCAATGTGTGATCCCAATGAAGTATCTTCTCGAAAACCAATGTCATGACGAGAATTCCACTTAACATGTGGAATAGAGGAAACAATACCCTGTGAATGTCTGTTAATGACTCCTCTAGTGAGACCCATAGAATGGAGCATGCAAGAAATGAATGCAGTGGTATGCTTCTTAAAAAGGCCATGTAGCTGAGTAGAATTAGGATACACAACATGTGGTACTATAATAGGCACAAGAAGAGCATGCAGTAACAAGCCTCATAGGTTTAGAAGCATCAAAAGGAGTTCGGAGCTCAAATATTGGCATATCAATGTCGGTGGGTACAAGAGCAACAAGCTGTGTAAATAGACTAGAGCATGAATATGGTTGTCCACAATATGATGGTGATGTTGTAGGCTATAATGTTTGTTCTGCAAGAAGTGTATTATTGTATCCTTATCGTGAATGAGTGATTGTAGAACAAAATTTCACTTCTCGAGGGATCTATTTTCTTCCAAAATCTTACAATATCCTCTTAAAGTCCACATACTTGAGAGAAAATCATATCATTCTCAGAATCCAGATTTGACTAATATAATAATATTATTCCCAGCCGCGATCTCAAATGATAATAGCACACCACATTAGATTTGTAAATTAGAAGAGCTAAAATACAATATATGGAAATCCATCATAATCCATAATGCTCAATACATTACAATAGAATCATTTGAATTATTCAATAAGAAAGATGTAAATATAGGAGGAGTGAATTCCAAATACTACCTAAATCATTGGTGAAGAACTCCCACTGAGTAATACTGGTAGTTAAGTTAACTCCAAAAGAGTAGTAAGCTAAATTCACATAACTGAGAAGCTAACTCAACACAACTAGTAAGCTAACTCCGCACAATTAGTACAACTAAGAAAGTTAACCCAACAAGTGTAGGGATAACACAAGTGTAAGAATTATCTTAATAAATAAATAAAATGATAAATAATAACCTACACTAACATCTTCTTCATGCACAAGGATCTGATTGTATTCATTATAGCCATCTAAAGGAGACAATCTATCTGATCTTGAAACTGTTCTTGAAATCTGATCCATGTTAGGCGGTGGATAATGATATTTTAATGAAGCTTTATTAAGATCTACAAAATCCACACATAGCCTAATTTCTCCATTCCTTTTACGAATGAAGCAATATTAGATACACAACTTGAATGCTTAGCGGGAAGATGATACCGATTCGATTAGTTTAGACAACTCTTTTCTCATTAGTGGCTCAATCTTTATATTTACTAGCCTTTGCTTTTGACAAGATTGATTTGAATTTGGATGTAATTATATTGTATGCTACGATAAAATGGGATCAAAACCTCTCATATCTTGATATTTCCAAGCAAAAACATATCTTAATTCTTTACATAATTAAATAAAGGACTATTTTTAGGTGATTAACATACCTTTCCAAGAAATAATTTCTTTTCATCTTCCACAAAGATTTCTTCGTAGTTATCTCGCATGAGTAGAAATCTTGCCTTTGTCTCTATTTAATTGAGCATCGAACAAAAATTTCCTCTAGTGTGACCAATCTTTAAGGAAAATTGTTTGTCTTTAAATGAACAATTTGGTCACCATAGAAGTGTTACAATTTTTGTTGATTTACTGCAAAAAATTTAGCTTCTCGCTACAAAAATTTGCAGATTGTCCATCATCTTTAGAAACTTACAATTTTTCTTCATTATCAGGTACTAAAGGTCTGATAATTAGACTTATATGTGGATGTACTTTGTTATTTTTTATCTTTTCTAGTACATCGAAGCTAGCACTAACTGTTGTAAGTATTTTTGCATTATGTTTTTCAGTTCTTGGGATAGATTGAATGTTAATAGCATTAAAATCATCTATTAAGTCTAAAACTCTATGTTTGTAAGATTTCAACAATGAATTCTTACACACATTAAATTATTTCACTTGATTAATAACTAACTCTGAATCACTAAAAACTTGTAAAGTATTGATACCTCTCTTTCTTGCCTATTCCAAGCCATGAATTAATGATTAAACTTGAGATACATTACAAGTATAAGAAAGATTAAGACTTAAAGCTGAAAAGTACCTTTTGTTTGAAGGGGAAGTAAGCATTAAACTGCACCTTTTCCTTTCTTGTTTTTAGCTCCATCAAAGTGAAGCTTCCATAGCCCTTTTGTTGTTTTTTCTATTTTGGATAGCAAGGGGATTGGTGCATTTTCTTCATGCAAGCAATAGACACCAAAAAAATATTCTTATTCTTCTTTGAAAGGATCATAAACATGTTCTTATTGATTCTTTTCATCCATAAACAGATTAGAAACATCGTCTAGTACAGAAATGTGTGTTGTAACATCAAATTCAAATTGATCTTAGGCTACATAGTTTGTTGCAACATTTGAAACATAAGGCTCAATATGAAATCTAGCTAGAGGCTCTAAATTTACTGAGTAACTTTGGTTCCATATCTTGTAGTAAAGAACAAAAATGACCAATCTGAAGAAAGATAACCTCCTATCTTTGCTATAAAATCTTGTGATAAACATAAGGCAAAGTAGGGAGGTAAATCTATAATAATAACATCTTTTAAAATAGTAACATTGGGACAAGCATGTAAGGTTACCTCCAAATTTATGATAATACCAACTGTGTTGATTTCTCATCCATCTAGCTATAACATGATTTTCTTTGTAGGCTCATACTATAGGCCCAATTTTTCTACAATTTCTTTTGGCATAACTATGCTACTTGCACCACTATCAACCATGTAGTTATGAACTAAATGATCTCCAATAATCAAATATAGATAAAATGGTGGTGGCTTCTTGATATCATGAGTGTTTAAGACCTTTTGAACCATCCATTTAACCTATTTAATGTGGTCTTGTTCCATTATTCCAAGGACCATGTCTACTTTCTGAGATTCCTTTTCTGATGGTTTTGATGAAATTTACAACTTAGCAAGTTCATGACAAAGTAACTCTTGCTGTCATGGAATAGTTAGAGCATCATATAGTGAAATATTAATGTTATGTGTCTTCATTGTATCAAAAATTTTAAAATAAGAAACCATTTTTAAACAACTTCTACCATTTTAGCATAAGCTTTAGAAAAAAATGACTCTACTTCAGCAACTTTTGAAATTTGAGGTATGAAGAGTCTTATGGGATCAGGATGAAATTGTTTTTCTTAGTCCCTTTGAGCTGAACTACTTGCTATTTTTTGAGGAACAACAAAAATCTTACCTATTTTTTGACTTGTAGTTTCCATTTTATTGGTGACTGTGGGTAGAACTGGTCTATTTTGTTGTTTTTCTCTCTTGAGCCTTTTCCTGGGACCTAGTTGTGACTGCAATAAAATATTTCTCTCTTAAGCTAAAAAATTTATGTTCTAGTGGTTTCTAACTATGATCTTCTTACTACCCACCCTCCATTTAAGGCATGAATAATGCTTTAGGTTGAGGTTGTGCAATAAGGTTTATATTCAGGAATGCATTTGGAAAATTTGCAGCTGAATGAGGTTAATTACAAGGTTGACATCGTTCTTCTCAAACCATATTTTATGGGACTAAAGTGCTAGATGAAATTGGATCCTTTGGATTAAATTGTCTTGGCTAATATGGTTGTCTATCATTCAAATTTTTCTGATAAAGTTGTCTACTCTCTTGATTTTGCTAATAAGGAGCTTAATAAGGCCTGCTAGGCTAAGCTAATTTATGTTCAATTGACATCAATTTATTATCCATAGTCTGCAGAGCCTTGAATACATCATCTGATGGAGCTAAAAGAATAGGCTCCATAATGGTAATGGATGATAGCAGAAGACAAAATTATATTCAATGTATTCAATGTGTGTAAAAATGAGCAGAGCCTCAAATATAAAGCTGTGGGAGGAAGGAGGATAGTTATAACTATCCATCAAATACATAACAAACAACAATGTATTAAAACTAACTAATGCTAACATTCCCCCCTTATTACATTGTTCATAAAAACATACATTTCCTGATACTAGATGTCCCCCCCTTAATGAGAACACCGCAAAGAGGGTCTTCACATGAGCATGTGCCTACATGGTCTCGATACACATGGTTTTTCTAAGGTTGACCATAAACCTAGAGGGATAGGAGCACTTTCTGACTATTCACCTTGGTGGTTTTATAGGATTACCACGAACCAAGAGGATGATACCTCGGTGGTTTTACAGGTTTACCATGAACCAAGAGGATTTTACCTCGGTGGTTTTACAGGTTTACCACGAACCTAGTGTGAGTACCATGCACTGCTTTCAGTGCTTTTCTGCTCCCCATGATGCTCTTCAGTTTGGAGGTCCCAAATAGGAAACTATGCACCATCTGCACTTTATTGAACAACCAAACAACATAGGAAAAACAACAAACAATATTGACAAATATTCCACATTCACTTCTAAGAATCATAACAATCATGTTCTTAGTTGTAGCCACTGATGTTGATTTTCATTTAGCCAATCTTCAACAAGTAAAGGAAACAAATCACTGCCACTGGATGTTGCCCTTGACTAAGTCATTTTCACCGCTAGTGTGAAATGTGAATACTGAGAAAGAGACTGCATCAAGAAACATGCTATTGACTGGATCTCACCACTTAGACCTTATTGCACATGGTTCATGTTGCAAGTGAACATATTCATAAGAGAACCATCTTATTTTTGAAGCATGGCACTCTAAGGATCAATTCAAAACAAAGAACCATTGGCAAATAACTATGCTCCAAAGTAATCCATTTTCAGCATCTGATCACAAAACAACAGAACACAGAACAAAACAAAAACTGAAATAAACACAAACCAAAAATTTGAGGAATTGGTCCTCAATACCTTATTAGCCACAATATCTATCGGTGTTCTCGTCACTTGTGGCTTGCAAGAGGTCACTTGATTTCCTCTAGCCTCCACTTTCCTCTGTACTCCTTCCAACTTCATAGACATGAATTCGAGCCATTCCAAGGGTTTTAGCTATCTTTCTCATGGTCAACATCGGTATTCACCCTCCATGTTTCTACTATGCAATATCTAGAACAAAAAGTAACAAAATATTACTTGTAGTTTTAAGGGTAGTGATATATAATTTCTTTCACTTGCTCCTTGTTAGGCTGCTCCAAATAGTCTAGTTGGTAGACAGTGACAACTCCTGCCACCATAAGACTATTACGTACAAAGAAAGAGCTTTGACATTGGATGTGTGCCACTTCTTCCTTTAGGAAATTATCATTGAACCAAGACACCCTAAAAAATCACTTACAGGCTTTGGTGGAAAGTAGTGCAGCAAGTTGGTGCTTCCAGATCTGCACACGTCACACCCTGCTAGGAGGAGATCTATTCCCTATAAGAGGATATTGATGCTCACCAATGAAAAACATGACACAACAATGGACAGAGATAAACGAGGTTAAAAAGGGATGAATAACAAAATTTCAAAAGAGGAGGTTTCCACGTAGGGGATGAAGTTACAATTACTCCAATGAACCAAAACAAACTTCTAATCATATGCCAAGATCCTCGTGCTCGATACTACCGATAGTAGAAGACAAAATTATATTCAATGTATTCAATGTGTGTGTCACAAATGAGCAGAGCCTCAAACATAAATCCTACGGGAGGAAGGAGGACAGTTATAACTGCCCATCAAATACATAAAAAACAACAATGTATTAAAACTAACTAATGCTAACAATAGACTGCGGAATAGGTAACGAATCCTATATAAGAGACATTGAAGGCCTTGGTGCCAATTTAGTAGCTTGAATAAGGTTTTTTCAGCCCTAATGGCAATGTCATAAGCTACTGGAAGAGTCTCTCCTCTCATAGATTGAATAATAGTTTAAATATCATTTTTTAAGGCTCTGAGATAGTATAGAAAAACATGGTTAACTTGAGGCTTAACGCTACCTAGAGTTCTCTTGAAGTTATATCCAAATGGATATTGAAACTAGCCATAAATTCATGAGAGGATATTTTAATTGTAGACAACTATTATATGAGGGATAAATGATCAAAATGGTCTTGAAATTGCTTAAGTAATAACTCATCCCAAGTTGTTATGCTCCCAATTTCTAAGGTTTTATACCATTGCAAGTCTCGTCCTTTAAAGAATGCAGCTAAAAGTCTTAATGCTACATATTCATGAGTTATATTATGGACAACACAAAGGGTTGCAACATCTTTAATGTTCTCTATAGGAGTAATCTGATTTTCACTAGTGAGTGAAGGTAAACTTTTCATGGAAGCATTTGGAATATCATGATAAACTAGAATTACTAAAGGGTTTTCATTAGTAAAGGTTACTAAATTTCTAGGTGGGTGAATAGCCATTGGAATAACTAGGATATGAACAACAACGTTGATATGTGGTGAAGGAATATTAGCAGGATAAGGTAAGGTACTGCCAACTCTTCTTCTTCTTATAGAATTCAAAGTTAAAGAAATAAAATCAGAAGGAATTCCTCTTACTCATGATCTTATAGTGACTTGGGCATAGAACACGTTATAAAACTTGTCCGAAATAAACCATACGGAGTCACCAAATAAATCCTCTTGATCTTTGGAAAAATTATTGCAGCTTGTTGCTAAAGAAATGAATTTCTTTTGTTTTAAATTTATTGTAAATTGTTTTAATTTACCTACATATCTCGATTCATGGTCCCATCGGGTGTGCAAAAACCAATGGAAACACCTCATGTCTGTGGGTATACCTATTGTTGAGGTGAGTCTCTAGTATCAAAGTCGGTTCCTTTTTTATGTATCCTAAACTAATTTTTAGGGGTTTTGAGGGTAAAAAGATGACTGTAAATGAAATTGAAAAAGGGGTGATACACCAAAATTTTTGAGGCCTTTGGTGAGTGTATGAACAATAAAATTGAGAGTGAAATACAGATGCATGAACTAATGGTTTTCAACAGAATATTAAGGAAAAAACACTTAAGTATTGAGGAATAAATCACAACAACACAATAAGATAAACATGCACACTAAGATTATGCAGAAAATACTGAATTTGTAGCAAGGTAAGATGATTAATCATATAATTAACATTCACAAGAATTAATGAAGATATACACATCACTGCAAGTAATTGGAAAGGAAAAAATCAATTCTCATTCAAAGGGCAAGAATGGCAATATTTTCTTCAACACTCCTATGTCCAAAAAGTCCTCCTTGTGCTTTGCAATTGCACACAATATATAGCAAGATTATTTACCCATCCCTTCCTAAAAATAGGCTAAAATTTTTACTCACACATGCATGCCAATTTTACCCCTTTATCATGAATAAATAAAAGAATAAAAATAGACATATTAATTAGAATAATTCATTAATAGCCTGAGTTACAAAAATACATTTCAGTAAAACTGCAATTGGTGATCTATTGTTAATAAATTAAGATGAATAATTTGCCTAATAATATCCCTTGCTTGTTGTGTAAGTCTTCTCCAATGTGCACGCAATCTTTGTCTTCTAGTGCTTAATGTGACACTTACAATTCGATGCTACTTGCAATTGATATTCTAGGTATTTTTAGTTCGCCCTTAATGCACATGCAAAAAAATTAATCTCCCTTTGTGAGAAAAATAATCTTTTATTTGCAATTCTTTGCAAAATATTCATCCATGTATTTTATCTACTATGGGGACCACCTTTGTTCTTAAGGCGCTCTAAATAATGATTTGAATATTGCTATATCTCAAAATACAGAGAGACGCCTTTATATAGGCAGCGAGAGGGGGAGCCCGCGGCAGATTACATAACTGTTTATTAAACAAATACAAACAAAATGTATTAATTCGCTAACATTCCCCCCCTTAATACATTTCTCTTACAAATGTACCCCCTAAACAAATCAAACTTCACCTTGCCGAGAGGCTTGGTGAGAATATCTGCAACCTGAAAATCAGTAGGGCAGTACTGGAGCTAAATTTGGTGGTTCAAGACCTGTTCACGAATGTAGTGACATTCGACCTCAATATGCTTTGTTCGTTCATGGAAAACAGGATTCTTCACAAGCTTCAACACACCTTGATTGTCGTAGTGAATGATGGGAGGTTTCTCTTCAGGAATCCCTATATCTGCAAGAATGCGATGTAACCAAATTATTTCACACACAGCTCCTCATGTAGCATGGTATTCAGCCTCAGTGGATGAGAGAGCAACAATAGTTTGCTTCTTGTTGATCCACGAGATAGGTCCAGATCCGAGATGAAAAACATATCCTGAAGTGGATTTCCTGTCATCAACGGATCCTGCATAGTCCGAAGTCACAGTATATCCTGTAAGAAGAAGCTGAGTGTTCTTCGATACTCAGAGACCAAAGTCAACTGTACCTCAGACATATCTCAACACATGCTTGCTTTGTTATCCAATGACATTTCTTTGGCTCCTGCATAAATCTGGTGAGATAGCTCACTGCAAAGCAAAGATCTAGTCTAGTATAAGTCAAGTAAATGAGACTCCCCACAAGCTTCTGTAGTGAGTGCCATCTACCTGTGGTGAATCCTAGAATCTAGATAGTTGCAAACCTTTTTCCATAGGTGTGGACATTGGTTTACAATCTGACATCCCATACTTTTCCAGGAGTGTCTTGGCATATTTCATCTGGGAGACAAAGATATGATTCTTCTTCTGCCATATCTCTAAGCCAAGACAATAGTGAAGTAGCCCCAAATCAGTCATGTCGAAGGATTTCTTCAGATCATTCTTTACATCATCTACAAGATTGTCAGAACTTCTTGTGATCACAAGATCATCTATGTACAAAACCAGAATGACAATCTCTATTCCTACCTTCTTGATATACAAATTTGTATCTGAGGGGCTACGAGTGAATCCATGCTGCAATAGGTGATCATCAATTTTTATATACCATGCCCTAGGTGCTTGTTTGAGTCCATAAAGAGACTTTATCAGATGACATACCTTATGTGGTTGATTCTCATCTATAAACCCTTCAGTGGGCCATGTACACTTCTTCTTGTAGATCACCTTTGTTTAGAAAAGCACTCTTGACATCCATCTACTAAAGTTTCCATCCATTTTGTGCTGCCAGTGCACAGACAACTCTGATGGTTTTGATCTTCATAGTGGGTGCAAAGGTCTCGTCATAGTCAATTCCTTCTTGCTGAGCATAACCCTTTGCAACAAGTCATGCTTTGTGTTTGTCGATTGAACCATCTACCTTATATTTTGTTTTGAAAATCCATTTGCAGCCAATGGATTTCTTACCTGGAGGCAGATTGACAAGTTCCCACGTCTGATTCTAAATTAGGGAATCATATTCAGCATCCATAGCCTGTTTCCACTGTGGTTGGTCTAATGCCTCACGAACAGTGTCAGGTTCGGTGCTCTCAACAACTGAACTCATGAGTGCAAAATTTACCTCATGTCTAGCTTGACTTCGTGTTCTAACTCCTGTAGAAGTACCAGGAAGTGAGTTCAGGTGTGCATCCCTGATAGTACTCTAGACCCATTTCGGATGTTGGTCTTTGTTGATGTGAAGATGTGTTTTCCAGTGTGCCAAGATCAACGAACAAATCTCCACTCAGCTCTTCTTCTCTCTGAGAAGAATCATCTTGCTCATCATCTGGATGTGTGAGCAATCTATGTGACGAGGTTGGTACTGGATCTCCATTGTGTGGCAGGGAGTCAAAGTACGACTGATCACATACCACATCTCGACTCTTGTAGATCTTCTTCGTCTCATGATCCATGAGACGATATGCCTTTGAGATAGTACTATACCCCAAGAAAAGACATGGCAGTGTCTTTGGATCGATCTTCTTCCTTCTCTTATCTAGAACATGCATATATGTAGTACAACCAAAAACTCTCAAATTATGAATAGAAGGTTTACGACCAGTCCATACCTCTTCGGTGTCTTGTTCTGCAAGATCTTCATGGGTGCCTGGTTGAGTAGATACACTACCTGCTCTGGATCGTTTCGCCCATGGCCGATCCTCCAACTTGGTGGTCGAGAGCATACAACAAGCCATCTCCATGACAGGACCTGTTGTGGTGCTCGGATTTCCCGTTCTTTGGGGCGTGTAGGGTGCAGTCAAATGTTGCTAAATGCCATGCTGCTTCAGGTATGCTAAGAACTTCTTTGACACAAATTCCCCCCCTTGATCTGAGTGGAGGAGAAGAAGAGGCTTCCCAAACTGCCTGGTGGCTTGCTGGTAGAAGGTTTGGAAATTTGCAAGTGCCTCACTCTTCTTCCGAAGGAAATATACCCACATTTTCCATGAGTAATCATCAATGATGAGCTGAAAGTATGCAAAACCTTGAAAGCTAGCTGGCAGGGGTCCGCACAGATCGGTGTGAACGACCTGAAGATGCTCTGTAGAATGATAAGAGCTCTGTTTGAATGGACCTCTATGTTGTTTTCCCGCAAGACATCCCTGAGAAAACAGGTAAGGAATGGGAGAGTGGAGGAATCCCTCTTACCATTTCCTTCACACTGAGCTGATGCAGAGCCCCGGCAGAAAGATGACCATATCGAAAGTGCCAAAGTGCAGTGGACTCCGCCGTTGATGCAGAGAGAGCAACGCTAGATGAAGTGACCGCATCCAGTGCAAATAGATGGCCCTTCAGAAATGCTTGAGCAATGACTGACTCTCCCTGGGAAATGATGCAGGACTTGACCCCTTTCTTAACAAAGAATTCAACCTGCATTCGATGGTTAAGAAGTTGACTTACAAACAAAAGATTTGAAGTCAAACCTGGAACATATAGCACCTTTGTGAGTGTAAATCTTCATGTTCCAAGAGGAATGATGACATCACCAATCCCTGCTGTAATATACTCTTGATTGTCTGCAATGGTGATCCGATCTCCAGTGGGCCGGTCACTTAGAGTATGGAACAACTTCTTGTTGCCAGTCATGTGTTTGCTGGCGCCTGAATCAATCAACCAGACATCTTCTGATGGCTGCGAAGTTTGTGAGACTAGAATAATGTCGAATGAGTCGTATCACAGTACCTCTTCATCGGAGGCGGCATCTTCTTTGAGCAGCAATGTGGCCCTTACGCCTCGATTACAAGCATGCCATCGAGATTTCTTGGAATATCCTCGGCCAGAAGTGCTCTCTTTGCCAGAGTTTCCATACTTGTGACCGTTGTAATAATAGTTCACAGTCGTGTGCGTATCCGTGGAGAAAATGTGGCACCACCGATCCGCCTTGTGATTATGTTGCTTACGGGGTGGCATTTGTGGTGGCCGGCCGTGAAAGATGGGCTTGAGCATCTTGCTTCTAATTGCAGGGGCAGATTGCCCTTTCCGAGGCTTATGTTTTTGCCTCATGATGAGAGCCTTGTCTTCGAAGGCTTCTTGTACATTTTGCATGGCTTCTTCCTATTGGAGATAATTCACCAGGGTTGCAAAACTCACCTCTTGTTGAGTGATTGTCAACGTGGTGATCAATGTCCAAAGCGAGAAGGAAGAGCTCGCAGGGTGAGCGGGACTAGCAACTTGTCATCCTTTCGGTTCACCGAGTGTAGAGTTACGCACGTAACTCAGCTACACACCGCAAGAAGGCTTCTACTGATTCGCCATCATGCATACTCATCGTATGAAGCTTTGTCTGAAGTTGCAACTTTGTCGTCAGATTCTTAGCTTCGTAGATGGTACACAATGCGCTCCATGCCTGAGAAGAAGTGGTTGCTTCGAATGTATGGCTGTACCTCATCAGAAAGACTTAGGGTGATGAGCATTAGCGCTTTCGCATCAGCCTTTTCATATTTTTCCAACAGATCATAAATGCGTGGAGGGCGTCTTGCAGAGGCGATCCCCCAAAAGATCTTGAATTGAAGAATTGTCCGCATTTTGGTTTTCCATCTTTGCAAAATTTGGCCCTTTCAAGAGTTGGGCATCGAGATAGCAATATTTTCGGAGCAGACATTTTCAAAAGCTCAAAAATGTATTTTATTTATTTATTTTCAAAAATGGCTACAATGCTTACTGAAGGAATCATCTCCAGAAGATGGGCTCTATAGGCTCGTGCGGTGAGACACCGACGCTCCCTGTGGGAATTCTATTTCGCGTTTGTCATCGCATCATAACCACGTTCAAGTTACGCGCACGAATCCATCGTGCTTGACATTGAACGTCGAACCAAAAATATTCCAACAGTCCTCGGCGCACAATCTCGTCAAAGAGAATGTTCCCAATGTTGTGTAGCTCGTTGAATAAGGCAAAAAACAGCCCAGTGGTGTCTTCGTTGTCATTCAATGCCCAAATATTTGGTGCATTGCTTGCGGTGCTTTGTGCATCAGAAATTTGCGACATACGCGCACACACTGTTTCGAAATTTGTAGGCTTTCTTCACTTGCACAGTTTTAATGGAGCAAAGAAGAACAAAACAGTCTGAGGGCTCCTACTACGCATAGTTTTTCTCTTCTTCTTGTCTTCCACTCTGCAAATGATGGCAATGGCTAGAAATGGCACTGGCTTGAGCCAACAATGTCTCCTTCCACGCTTCCGCTGTGCACCAGCAAAGAACAGCCACACACTCTCCTCCTTCCACGCAGGCAGAGGACGCACCAGCAAAGAACTCCACGCACAGGTTCACTGGTTTGCAAAAATATCACGTTCTTGCTGCTCCTCCATGCTAATCCACGCAGGTCAAAGCAAATTCACGCACAGCACAGCCAAAATGGACACTTCCACGCACAACACAATCAAAACGCCAAAAATGGACACTTCCACGCACAGCACAGCCAAAACAGACAGGAAATCATGCAAACTCTCTCCCTCCAACGCCAGTCGCAAAATGGACAGCTGTCTCAAGCTTCCACGCACAACACACAAAGAGATACGCCAGAAAAAAATAGTTTTCTTTCCACGCAGAAATAGAACGAAAGAAGGTTTCAGGCTGAGTCTCCTCTCCATGCATAACCAGCTCTAATACCAATGAAGGCACTCCAAATAATGATTTGAATATTGCTATATCTCATAATACAGAGAGACACCTTTATATAGGCAGTGAGAGGGGGAGCCTGCAGCAGAAACAGTTACATAGCTGTTAATTAAACAAATACAAACAAAATGTATTAATTCGCTAACAGGTTCTGATGCTAACATTTGTGCACATAGTCCATTTTGCATGTTGATAATGACATCTTTATCTTTTGTGACTACATACAATGCTATCTCCTTCAAGTATAATTTATTCAACCTCCAAATTTTCCCACTGTGGGGACCACCTTTATGTAAAAATAATATTCTCCTTTTACTCCATATCTTCCTTGGTATGAGATTTTTGACAAGATTAAGGTATTTGAAAGGTTTAAGGTAATCAATTTCTTGACCTTGCTTTATTCACCATCATTTGTCTATTTTGGTACTAATCATGGCATATGTATCATTGTTCAACACTTTTGCTACGGTTTATGTAATATAATGATTAGTTATGAGACTACATTTGATCACATGGTCATGCAAACCAAACTTTAAATAAGGTCAAGATCATGATTTGTTTAAATGATTTGATCACCCTTTTAAACATTAGTGAATCACCATGATTTGAAACTAGAGTCAAAGTGGATAATCATTTCATTAAAATGAAGTCCCCTCTCCACAATATCTGAACCCTTCATGGTTTGTTAGTGATGGGATTTTAACCATGATTGGAACTAGGGATTTTGAGGCTCTGCAATGTGCATTAATTTCGAACCGCATTTGACTTTGATTATGTGATGGTTAACGTTGTTTGATCCTTGATCTCTAGTTGTGGTTCATTCCATCACAGTACCTTTGAGAATTCACCGTTAGATCCATCTCTTTTTTTACTATAGTAAACATGGAGTTTTCATTGAGTAGCGTGATGGATCTTCATCCATTGGATCTTGTACCAATCAATTGTGATCATTGATGTTCTGAACTAGAAGATGGGTAGTTTTAATCACAATTAATTGGAATTTTTTGGTAGCCATTTGATCTGTATACTTCGATTGGAGGCCATTGATCTTTAATTGTGGTTGAGTTAGATTACAGCATGGGCTCGTTTGTGAGCAAGGTTATCTCGTAACCTGAAATCGATCGTTTCATTTGCATTTTGTTTCTTAGGTGAATCCCTAACAAAATTTCTTCAGGTTGCTATGGTCCACCTCAATTATCTCTACATTTTTTGGTGTCTACATTGCACTATGACATATGTTAGTTCATTACACATCTCTATATGAGAGTTTCGTAGACACCATTTTCGGGGCTTGTCCAAGCTTTTTGTTTAATATTATTTGTTCTTGATAAGGACCATTTGATCAGAAAGCTTAGTTTCCTAGTTATTTCATGATTAAGTGCTCTTGACCTTGGCTATTTTGATCTCTATGTCACTTTTTATGGAAAAGGTAGGGATGCATTTCTCAAGTACCATATCACAATATTTCTTTCATGTTTTCGTTGTTTATGGCGTATATTTGAAGCAGAAATTAGTGTCATTATTTGTAAGGGTTTATCTCTCACTTCGTTAACCTATTTTTACTTGAGATTTTCTCTTTGTATATTAAGTCATTTTAACCTCCCCATTTCTAACTTTTTTTTAAAAAAATTACATTATCTTGTGATTTTGTGGTACTTGCAAATCTGAATTTGGTTCCAGGCGTTCAGTATTCATCCTTCACTTCGAGTATTTTACAACTCAGCTTGAACTCGGTAAGCTTTATTCTATCCTCGAAGCTGTTTGCATTTTTTTGTGAAAATAATTTCGCTGCTTACGAGGAAACAAATTATTTTTCAGGCCTGTGACTGCATATATCAAATTGTAGCTTAAAGATACTTCATTTTTGATGACCTGAATATGGGTATTCTAATTTTGATTTAAAAGAGAAAGATTCAAAACCTTAGTTTTTATGCATTTGTAAGAATGAGATTTGAAACCCTGCTTTGTTGTTTGACCATATTCTATTTCGAGGAAGAGAAATGAGTTGTTGGGTATCTACACTTTGGCTTTGAACTTGTCCTTTTACTTTGTCTTGGTGATATCTCTTGACGGATAGACTTGTAAAACTATTCCTGAGCTCCATTTGAAATTATACTTTGAGCTCGAACTATTCCTTCCTTGCATTTGACTAATTCTCGACCATAAGCATATGAGTTGATATTTTGGTTTCATTTTCCACTTTGTCGGTAACTCTTTACTGTTCTCTATATTCCCTGTATCGGCTCATTTTCTTTCTTCCTTTACTTTGAAAATGAATAAAATCTCATTTGAGTATTTGAGAGATTCTGTATTTGATTTTGCTCCTCTGTTTATTCAATTCTCAACCGCAAAATAATTTCCTGGTGCTCATAAAATATTGTTCCTTTGTTGCAACTCCTCGGTTTTTGATGTATCAGATTGAAAACAAGTAACTTTTCTAGATTTCCAGAGCCTTTTACAAATATTAATAGTCTATTATGGAAATGAAACCTTACTTTCTGAGTTTCTCATCCCAAGCTACTTCTAGTTTATTAGTTTTAGATCTTCTAGACACTGATATGAGAGCTCGGTGTATGATAATACTTTTAGCTTACAAAAACCAGTTTAAATTTATATCTCCTTGCATGTGTACATCATAAAAACTAATAGTTGATCTGTTTATACACTCGCTAACTTATTTAGAATGAGTAATTTCCTCTTCTATAGTGTAAGATGAATTTGATATTTATTAAATGAATGCAGCTTGTGATTTACTTTCTCTTTCATACCATATGTGAAGGTAGCACCTGTTACTTTTGATAGCAAAATTCTACTGTGTGAGTTTCAATCTCTTAATTTAAACTGTGTTGAATTACTTGGATTCTGTACTCAAAACTGTGATTGTTTCTTACTGATAACATGAACTGTAAATTTCAACTGCTCCATCTGCAATTCTGTGGTAATTGGTCCTGATAAGTACTAAATTTGAAAACTGGAATGTTTCCTTGAACAATGATGATCATGACTTTTTGAATCATACCTTTATCATGTACTTTTCTGAAATAGTCATTGTATTTTTCTTTTTATGTTATAATAATAATTTTCATTCATGTTCTGGTACTCGTGATAAAAAAATGTATGTCCTCTCTTGGATTCTGCAATGCATCTCTAAATTTTTATCATGTTGTCCTTTGATAGATTTATCATTAAGTCATATTCAGAAGGTTCACTCAATCTTACTTGTCATAATTTTACCCCATTGGTACTGTAGCACTGCTATAGCATTTTGTCTTTACTACTTTGTAAAGGTGTGCATCTCTAAAAGTGGAATTTGAGAAATAATGTGCTTTTATTATAATCTCATTTTCATTCTGAAATCTGGAACTCTTGCCATCTTGAGCTCATATTTGTGTGTCTTATCCAAAAATGATATATAGCAGTCTAGAAATGACATGGTTCCTGAAAATTGTTGGACTATGATGATCTTTATCATTGATGGTAAGGATTCAATTCCAAGGATCTCTTGAACTGTACTTTCTGTTTGTTGGAGTTATAAGTTTGTATTCCAAGAATTCATTAACACAAGTTGAAAGTATTAATGACTCTATATTCTGTATGCATACCTTTTGAAGATGTATTTTGCAAAACAGGCTTATTGGGTGTCCCTAAAAATCTGCATTTTCATTCTCCATACTTGGTAAGATATGGAATTTTACTACATTGTCTTCATACGAAAGGGTAAATCATATAGTCTTATATGCATTCAGTTTTGTTTCATCCTGAGCTCGTAATTTTTCTATTGTGTGTTGTGGCATATAGATTCCTTCAATTCTTTGAAAAATTACATTTAGATATTGTAAGTTGTTGGAAAGTGGTTGAGTTTTTAAGCATTTCCTGAGTTTGTAAAATCATGAATATGGGTGATTTCCTTGAGTTTAAAATTGAATCTTATCCCTCTTCTAAAGTATCCTGAATCTAGAAAATTGCATCTTCACCACTTGAAAACTCTAGTTAGCTATCTTGCTATTCTTTGCACTTTGTAAATATCTTATGACCTAAATAAGTATTTACAATTGTATACTGATCTTTATTAGAAGCTTCTTTTCTTCTACTTCTAGTTTTAGAAATCATGACCTATTTTCATTGAATTGATTGGTAACAACCTTGAATACTTGTACTCTTTTACATTGATCATTGTGTAAGGCATGAATGAAATTTCCATTTTGTCCTTAAAATTGTTAAGTGATGAAAGTAATTTGTACTTGTACTCTGCTTCTTTACTTATAATTCAGTGTTCCAATGCCTTAAATCCCATAGATCATGTCTTATTTGATTAGTAACTATAATATTTTATGTTCATTCTATATTTTATGTCTTGCTGTAATTTGATGAAAATTGATATTTTATGCTTGCATTTTCCTTTTCTTAAAATAACTCATAACTTGTATCATGTAGATTTCTTCAGCAAGTATTTCCTTTATGTACAATAATCATTTATGCAAAATATTTTTGCTTTTCATTTGTTACCTATACATGCACACTTAAGAAAATAGTTAGAAAATATTTAGGCTTTTTGGCCTCTCTTATGTTCCATAGTTTTTTTCTTTTCTGAAATGATTCTGGGAATCATATGTGTTGATGTAGAATATTACTCTTATCAATTGTGTATCTGTATATGATGTACCTTATACTTCTACTTTTTATAAATCCATCTGCATGTAGTTAGATAGTACAAGGGTACATATCAAACCATGAGCTCAATATTGATGCCTTATTTTTAATTTTTAGGTACATTGTGACTATTAGGAGAGATGGAGCTGAAGTGAAGAAGACTAGAAGAGAACCCAAGGCAATGATGGGTTTCTTCTATACTCTTTTACTTTTAACTTCATGCATATGTACTTCTTTCTTCAGTAGTTATGAGTTACATCCCATGACTTATGTGGGAAACATTTTACTTCTTCATGAATAAATAACATTTAATTTATGTACTTGAGTTGTATACTTCTTTTTACTTTCATCTTTATGACATGTATATTGATTATATAATGAAATAAATAACTCAAACACATAATTAAATGTATTTACATGTAGAAATAATGAGTTTTGAAATACTTGTAACTTTAATAATGAAGTGTTACATTTTGTAACAACACATATAAGTATAGTTTATGCATGTAGTTAATCAATTGCTGTAACTGAAAACATAATAAAAATGTAATGCATTCCCTTACTTAGATCCATTTGATCAATGCCAATCAACGTAATGAAATTTTGATTTGCCCATTTTTACACAAGTGCAAAAATTGTCAACAATAATGTCCATGCAAAATTAAAATGGTTAATCATTATAGCAATGGTCCACTTTTGAATAAGGCAAAACAACTCACTCCCTCATGCCAATAATAATAAATTTATCCAAATCCCACCTACGTGGTCAAAGAAAAAATAATCTTGGTTAATGTAACCACCGTTGGGATAACCATGGTAAGGTACTTGAACAATTTTGACTCAAAATAGGGTAAAAAAACCTAAAAGGATCATTTGACATTTTGTTTTGAGAACCTTCTCCAAACTTTTACAAAAGGGATCTGGGTGCAGCTTTCCCAGGTTTCTTTGTCCTCATCTGTGTCTAGTTTTTATTAGGTTCTTTTAGTCTACGATCTAGACGCTTGTTTGGTGCTTTTATCGTTTGTTGGTTATCTAACCAGACTTCTTTGTGCTGCCACATAGTGTCTTGGCTGCCATTATTTCCTTAGATCTCACATTTTAACTAATTTCACTGCTCAGTTATGGTATTCTTCTTTGAATCGTGTTTGACATACTGTAGCTGGGAGAAGGTCTGTGTTGGAAACCATTAAAAAGGTATCGAGATCTGTATTTTCTGATATTTCCGAGATCTGGGTTTCGTCATTTTCCATTCAAGGTGTACATTCACTGAGTTATCCGTGAGTTATTTAATATTGGTTTTACCTCTAATATTTTAATATTTCCTTTATTCTTAATTTTTTCTATTTATTCTGTAGCTAAAGAAGGTTTCACCTGCTTAATCGAAGCTCTATGGATTGGTTTTCTTCTTCTTTTCCTGGAGCTCTTGTTTTTCATTCCCCTAGCTTGAGAGTTTTGGAGTTTCTCCAGTTCCTTTGAAGATTTGTATTGATTGGGCCACTAATGGGCTCATTTTTCTATTACTCACTCACTTAAATCATGGGTTTTTACATTTTCCTCTCTACTAATGACAGCTGGGTATCAACCTTGTTATGGCTCATTACTTTTAAGATTTTAAACTGAGCTCGCCATTTCAAAATTTTGCTCGGCCCTAGATTTTTGGGGTACTGTATATTCTGTGTTGGAAAAAAATTTAATGCTGACCTGAATCCTTGATATAATTTGTAATGCTCTGCAAAATTTATGATACCCTTCGAAATTCCTCCTGGTCTTCTGAAGTCGTATCTTGCTTTGCTTATGATTTGGATTGTTACTGCTTTAATCTTGGCCCCCTCGGTTCGATGGACTCTTCTGCAAATGCTATCTTTGAGGTTTAATGAATAGATCTCGTGTTATCTACCATGGCTCAGTATTTTCTTGATTTTTATTTATTATAATTCCATAGAGAGGTTGATTGAAATGGCTGGAAGATATATGTGCTAGTACTCTGCATATGGGTTCTTTCCTATGGTGTGATTGCATTTCACATTGTTTTAACCCGCCACGACATTTCTCATAGCTCTATTTAGTCTTTCTAGGGTCGTGTCTCCATGTATCTAACTTACTTTGTTACTGAGCTTGCTCTATTTATCAATTTTTGTTTAAAACTGAAGATACCCATTATTGGGTTTGCTCTTAAATGGCATGTTGAACTTGTGTTTTCCTTCTGGGTTTGATTTATTTCCTGTAACCAGATCATAGGTTGAAGTTATGGTTTTGTATTCATTTCACTAGAATTGAGATCTGAACCCTGTTCTCTATCTAGTTTGTAAATCTTGGAATTTACGCCTCTTTCCTGCAGAGGATGGATAATTTCTTCTTAATTTCAAGCATAGGACCCTTGTTTCGGGTACTAAATAAATCTCTAACCTTTTGCACTCAAATTTCAGTTATGATTTGGTAGCTGCAATATTTTTGATAGTTTTATGAGCTCTGGATTTATTTTGTTATGCTTAGCCATACACTTGATTAGTTTCATCTTTGCATTTCCAATCATTACTCATACAGATGCTTCACTTGTAGTCTTAAAAGTTACAAGCAAAGTTTAGATGATAGAAAATTTAATTGCAAGATATGTTGTTCATTATGAATGCTTTGATTCCCTTTTCTGCTGAACTTTATATCCAAGCTCTTAGTTTGATATATTGAATAGCTTATTCCTCTAGGAAATGCATTCACACTTGCTATATAATCATGATGCTCTTCTTTCCTGGTAAGTAATGTTTTCTTTCCTACCACAGTGCTGCTGGATACTTAAAAACCTTGTTCTATGAGGGATTCTAATGACAAAAAGAAAATCTTCCTTGGCTATGTTATTCATACTTGATATAAATACATCCTGCTTATGTTGTCTTTTGAGTTGATTATCTGCAACAATCTTCATTCTATCATGAGTATTATTCCTTCTAGAACTGAGTTGTGAAATGTTGTCGCATACATTGGTTCACTGTTCATTTCTTTGTATTCAAACTTTCTTCGTCATAAGACGATTATCAAACCTAAATATACATTTTCTGAATTCAATTCTTCTTGCAGGCTAGTAATTAAGTGTTATAGCTTACATGTCATTGTATCGTGTAACTTGTGTTTTGTTGGAGCTTGGAATGTAACTTAAAATGCTAAAAATTTGAAGAAGATTAACATGTTTTACTAATTACATGCTCACCTTTTGAAATCTCGATTTATTTGAAAAATCTGAAAACTACTAGTAAAAATTGGTAACAATGACAGAATTTTGATTTCTCTTTTGCGAGATATCAATCTTGAAAAATATGGCTTATGAATCTAAATGCAATTTATTAATTTTTTTATTTTTAATAAAAGTTTCACAACTATCGTGTTATCTTGTTCACCCAATTGTAGATTCTTGAAATGATGCTTTTATTACTCTTGAATGTCTATTATTTGAACCTCTGCATTCCACTTCGTACTCGACTTCGTGCATCTCCTATGCTTGTGAGTATTCCGTAGCTTGAAAAAGCTGTACTTGGATTTCATTCTTTAATCTTGATTTATGTTCATTGCATAATAGGTGACTGTATTTTCCAATGGCTGTTCTTTTCTTTATCATTCAAAAATGACCAAAACATGAATGAAAAGGATTCAATTCATGTTATTGTAGACATGATTAAATCAAAGATAAGTTATGATCTTTAATACCTTTACCTGCACATTAAGAAAATAATTAGAAAACATGGTGGAGGCTATAAGCCTCTCTTTTCTTGGGATCTTTTCATAACATATTGTTTAAGATACAATTATTAAATTTCTTCTTAAATTCTTCTTACTAATTGTAATTTGTACTTTTATTCTGTTTTTCGTCTTATTTAATACATCTAATCTAAGTAAGTGAAGCTTGGTAGATTTTATTAATATCAAATCAACCAACCATTACAATGGAGTGCTGCAATTCTTATAGGAATTGTATAACCATGTGTAGACAAATACAAGGTTGCACAGGTACAACCAAAATCATAACAGCTTCCTAAATACATCCAGGAAGCAATAAACAAATACAAACAAGTATTGTTGCAGCAATAATGCAACAAATAAACAATACGATATAAAATGAAAAATATTGTTATAAAACTATATAACAATATATAAACTAATTACCTTATTAAATAATTAAATATTTAAGGTAATATGATGCATAAATTAACCTAACATTCCCCCCCTTAATTTTTCATTGCCTCAAGGGATGAGGAGAGGAACTCTCTGAACAACTCGAACTTGTCACATGCAAGTGACTTTGTGAAGATATATGTTCATTGCTCAACAGTTGGATATAAATGAAGTCGTATTCGTGCTTCAAGACATGCTCATGTATGAAATGTACCGAACCTCAATGTGCTTTGTTCTTTCATGAAAATGGGATTGCCAACGAGTTTGAGAACACCTTCATTATCAACATATATGGTGGTCGGTTTGTACTATGGTATTCCAAGTCCTTTGAGTATACAACGTAGCCAAATCACTTCATAGAAATCTTCTCCTGAGAATGATACTTGGCTTCGGTGGAAAAATGAGAAAAAAGTGTTGTTTATTGCTTCCCCATGACATTTCTTAAGATCACATAAATAATAAAAATCCTGATGTGAATTTTGTGTCATCAATATTGCCTGCATGATCTGAATCCGAATATCCTGAAAAGAATAAGTTGTCGTTATTCTTGTATTCTAGACCAAGATCCATTAATCCTTTAAGATATCTCATGAAGCACCTTACTTCTTTCCAATGAAAAACTTTGGGTTCCTGCATGAACCTGGATAGTTAGCTCCCTGCAAAGCTAATCCGAATATCCTGAAAAGAATAAGTTGTCGTTATTCTTGTATTCTAGACCAAGATCCATTAATCCTTTAAGATATCTCAAGAAGCACCTTACTTCTTTCCAATGAAAAAATTTGGGTTCCTGCATGAACCTGGATAGTTAGCTCCCTGCAAAGCTAATATCTGGTTTAGTTTAGGTCAGGTAAATTAGACTTCCAATCAACTACCCCTAGAGAGTGGCATTTACCCCAAGAGATGGATCTGAATGAGATAAGCGTAATCTATTCTCCATAGGTTAGCAATCGTGTGCAATCCATCATCTTGAATTTCTCGAGTGTTATCTTGGTATATTTCATCCGAAAAAAATGTGATTTTCTTTCGCCATACTTCCAATCCAAGACAATAGTTAATTAGCCCGAGATTTGTCATGTCGAACGATCGATTAAGATATTTCTTCGTTGCATAAATCATCCTCACTAAATTGCAAGTGATGACTAGATCATTGATATAGACAATGACAATGACAATCTCCCCCTTTCTTTTTGTGGTAAAGATTGGGATCGTATGAATTTCTAACAAATCCATGTTGTAATATATGCTCATCAATATTGATGTACCATACCCTGTGTTTTTTGTTTAATGCCATACGAGAGATTTCATGAGTCTGCATACCTTTGATTCTTGACCAAAAACAACATATCCCTCGGGTTGAGTCATATATACTTCTTATTGTAAATCTTTGTTTAGGAAGGAAATTTTGACGTCCATTTGATGGACATTCTAACCAAACTATGCATCTAGAGAAATGATCATCTTGAGCATTTTGATATTCGTTGTGGGAGGAAATGTATCCTCATAGTCAATGCCTTCTTTTTATGCATATCCATTTGCTACTAGTATTGCTTTATACTTTTCCACTATCCCATCTTCTTTGTATTTCATTTTGAATATCTATCTCGCATCCAAAGTGGGTTTCTTCCTTGGTGGAAAATTGACAAGTCTGTCAAGTGTTATTTTTAATTACCGACTAATATTCGAGTCCATGACATATTTCTAAGATTTTGACTATAGGGCTACGGACTATAGCGGGCTCATTAGACTCAATAAATCTACTCATCAAAGAAAATTTAACTTCTTCTCTTGCTTTACTTTGTGAGTTTGTGGTCTAGAAGTGCATTTATCGATGGAGCATCTATTATTGCATATCGTAATGTGCTATTACACCACTTGGGCATACCTTGAATTGTTCATTTGGGTCGTGGTTCTATCGGATCATCACCAACATCCCCATCATCACTTTCATCATCATTGGAAACATCAGCTTCACTTTTACAAGCGGTGAAGAATCTACATCAGTGAGTTTAGAGGAGGAGACTCTACTTCCTTATTCTCAAAAAGCTCACATCTCTACTTTGGTGTAGACTTTCCTGGTCTTAGGATCCATCAATTTGTATTGAAGAGTCTCTTCATTGTACCCAATGAAGATGAGTTTTTATGACTTCATGTCTAATTAGTTTTTTTATGTGGGTATGTGCATACATGCTTTTCACCCAAATACTCTAAGTTGTGCAACAAATGATTTCCACTTTGACCATGTTTCATGTGGTGTTACTCCTTCAAGAGAAACTATGGGCATTACATTCAACAAATATAGTGCACTCTTTGCTACTTCTTCCCATAATGTCTTTGCAAGTATAGAGTCATCGATCATACATCACACCATTTCCATGATAGTATGATTTCTTCTCTCAACAACATGATTATGTTGCAAATGTGTGTGGAGGAGGCATTTTTGGTGAATACTATGAGCTTGTAGGTAGTCTTTGAACTCATTAGTGGTGAATTCCCCCCCTCGATCTGAGTAGAGAGTTCTGATGTGATGACGAGTTTCATTCTCAATAGCTACTTTGAATTTCTGGAAGGTTTCAAAAGCTTCACTTTTCGCAACGAAAAAAATTCCATATTTTTCTTGAATAGTGATCAACACAAAGAATAAAATATTGACATCCAAAATGACTCGGTTGCATTGGATCGTAAATATAGGTATGAACCAGGTCAAGCTTGCCATGAGCTCAAAAAGTACTCTTCTAAAATTATGTTCTGTGTTATTTTCATGCTAGGTAGTGAGGACACATGTCTGTATACTTTTAAATAGATGGTAACCTATGTACCATATTACACCGATGAAGTGTCTTGAGATACTAAAAACTAACATGACCAAGTCTCTAATGCCACAACTATGCTGAGGTAGAGTTCTTAGCTAAAAGTTCTGATCATCTCTGTGGACAAAATCAAGATGGAACATACATCCCACATTGGAGGCTTTGGCAACTATTTTCCAGCCTCATGTTTTTATCGAATCAAACATGTTTTCTTCTCAAAAGGACTATCAAAGTAAATTTTTAAGTTGTGATCTAGGAGTTGACTAACTGAAATAAGATTCTTTTTTAACCCAGTGATATATAAGACATTTGATAGTCTACACTTACATGAACCAAGGGGTAGAGAAATGTTCCCAATCCCTGAACTATATATGAAGAATCATCACCCAACGAAACATGTTTTTCAAAGGCATGTCCCTTATTGAAGTAAACGAGTGTTTGTGGCTGGTTATGTGTCGAGTGGCTCCTGGATCAACATACCAGAAATCACTAGATGACATGGATGGTTCACTTGATGGATTAGTGTACAAGTAGTCTTCATTATCAAACTGTTCTTATTGCTCAACAATATTTCCTTGTTGATAGGGTTTTATTTATGATTTACCCTTGTTCTCGCCTTACTGGATTGTAGTTAGAATTTCCCTTGTGAGATTGTTGTTATGGAGGTCTATAGTTATTTGATGAACCATTCTTGTAATTATTATACCAACAATATTTTAAATCATGTCCTCTTTTACAAATTGGACATTTCTTCTTCTGTTAATTGTCCCTTGATGTTGATATTTATTCTAATATTGGGAATTTTTAAAGGAATTATGTTTTCCTTTACCTTTTCCTTTCCAATTTTGATGCGAAGAAAGTTCTGCTCCTCTTCATTATCCTTATTATGCATGGCTTCCTCTTGTTGTAAAGTAGGTTTACCAATTTTTCAAAACTAACTGTCATATCTGAAAAGTTTAGTGTTTTTACAAAAAGTTGTAAGAATAAGGGAGAGCTCTCAAAATAATGAGAATGAGAGCTCCATCTCGTGATCGCTTCTCCTAGGGCTAGAAATGAAGCCCTCAATTCTACAAGTCTTATCAAGAAAGCTTCAATTTTCTCATTTTTCTTGAACTTCAGTGTGTGTAACTGACTCTACAAATTTAGAATGACATTCTTGTTTTTGGCCTCATACACTTGTGCTTAATTTATCCCATGCATCTATGTCTATTTTGGCATCTCGAATGTGGAGTTTCTCATCAAAGCATACACTCCAAATAAGATGACGATTTTATCCTTGTGATCTCGATCTATCAAATTTTCATAGTTGTGTTGTATCATTAATTGAATGGTTAGAGTATTAGTCACAATAGGTCAGATCTCTTCAAACATAAGTTGTGTCTTGATTTTTGTCTTCCATGCAACATAGTTGTTTCTTCATAGTAGTTGTGAATCTAGAAGAAAAAATTTGGTGGCATTGGTGCCCATTTTGTAGAAATCTTGTGCATGGGGTTAGACTCTTATCACTCTAAGTATAAGGTCTCCTAATCCATATACCGTCAGTCTGATATACTGAACCTTTATATATATGTGCCCCCTTTTGATATACTTAGAGGTACGTGGATGATGCTCACCCTTTCTATATATTTGGAAGTACGTGAAAGAATATGATACATTGTAAAAAGACAATCTTGAAAAGGGGTCTATGTGATTATTGACACGGCTCAAAGAAATATCCTCATACGCACACATAAATTCACTATATACTTGGATAATTTCTTAGTCCAGATTTATGTTTTGTAATCATTCACGAGATGGATGGGATGGCTCATAGTGTGTGCACTAAGACCTTATTGCTCCCCATCAATTTAAAGGGTCGATGCCCAAATGATGTTGTTGCAGCTATATTAGGCATTAAGTGCGACAACTTTACCCATAAGCACTTCCCGAAGCAATGTATATATCAAACACTTCGAAAGAGATCTAGGATCTTGTGAGTGTTTTTAACCAAATTTTATTATTATTGAGTACAATATTATGCCAATTTATGAGAAATTACAAATTTTTCAGTTGACTATGGAAACCTGAAAATTAGTACAATATATTGAAGTATACAAATTACATTCAAAAATATGGAAAAATTGAATGGTAGGAAAAAAACAATTATTTTTCGGGCCCCCTGTAGCCTCTAGAGCCCAAAACGCCCTCTATAACAAAACCGCAAAACAATGGATTAAAATGTAGTTTTTGATCACCCTCATTTGAAAAAGTTCTTTGAGAATGAAAAAATAGGCCTATTAGGAGCTTTTTTCCCTAAAATAGGTTTTTTCCTACTAGAATTTTAGGGGTGGCTTTAGTGATAACTAAGTTGTTTAGATACCTCCACATTTAGTGGTTGCACTAGTTTTTCCGCTAAACTCAAATGTTTAAAAAAATTGAGTTGGGGTTGGGGTTGAACTCCAAACCTCCCTTCCTTAATTCGATCGCACTAGCCACTTAGGCGCTTCAATTGCATATGTAATAAATCATAAATACAAAGATTTAAAGTCAAAGCTATTGACTAACCTTTTGAAAAAATGTGACTTCACGACTTTGACAATTCCACATGGGCACGATGGTTTAGGGTTGGAGCTAAAAATAGACTAAACTTCCCTTTTTTTTGCTACTTTTTTACCTTCATGTTCTTATCTTCTAATTTTTATTTGTATTTGTCATTGTTTTCTTTTCTTTACTTTTATCGATCGTTGTTTGATTGATGCCCTTGGTATTTATTTTGAGTAGGTTCATGGCGAGGTGCGGGGTCATGATGAGGGTGCGGGGTCCTAGCTATTTAGGAGGGATGGCTCTCGCCATCGAGAAATCATCTCATGGACTATGTTTATAGGTCCCATGTGGAGTCGTCCATATTAAAAATGCCAAACAGAATGTGACATTACAATCAAAGAAAATTGGTTTGATTACAATGTGAAAGGGGTCACTTTGCATGGAAAACATTTCCTTGACCACTTGGTATACGACACCCTATGCTCGGTTCATAATAAAATATTTTCTCTACAATACAAGCTGGCCTCCCACAAACCAAACTCAAGTGGAATGGAATTGATCCAATACAAATGTAACTCGGTGTAGATGCAAGCTCGATTCAATGAACATGGTGACTCGGCCCAATAAAAATGTCAACTAGCCTAATAAAGGGTTACCTTGAATACTACCAATCTTGAATACCTTTGGAGTTGGTGCTGCAACTAGTGTTAGTTATAACTAACACTTTCACCTAAATTTAGTGACAAAACCCCTAATGGGGAAAAATACAATTTTTTATTTTTAATCTGATTTGTATAGTCCAGAAAATGCTCTAGAAGCAAATTTTCCTAGTGCAAAGGGCACCAAGGAAAAAAATTCCTTTCCATTTACCATGAGATCTCATAGAAGGTTGCGGGACCATAGGGAGATCTAGGAACTCGCTTGAGGCAACATTGTCTCTCCAATGATACTAATTTTTTCTCCACAATAGTTCTTCCTCTACAAAAGGGGTGGAAGCCTGATAGATTTTATTAATATCAAAACAACCAAACATTACAATGGAGTGCTACAATTCTTGTAGGAATTTTTGTAACGAACCGATACCAACACAATAACAACACGGTGAAATACGGGATAATTTTTTTGACTTGCTTGACACATAACGCGACGCAACATGTCGTCACCAAGTATACAACTAACACCGAGAACAACTTGATACAAGGATGGCCATAAAAGCAAAGCACGAGAAACGTTCACACCTATCAAGGACAATTTACTTTTCTTTTGACAAGACAACATAGAAGTCCAATCACAGAACACACTTACAGTTAGGGCCAACCACAAAGAGTTATTCTTGAGGGTTATTTATTTTAATAAGATATCTTGCAATTCGTAGCTTACATTTTCCAAGGAGGTTCAAGATATGATTCATATAATTTCTCTTACCAAGCTAAGTTTATTCTTTTGAAACCGAGTAAACATCTTCAAATCTACTCTATTATGACCTTTATTTGTTTAATTCGTTTATCAAGAAAAAGGAGTATTTAAACTCCACAAGACCATCTGCTCACCACTAACGCTACTAAGATTCATTCTTACTCACAAGACAACATGGTTTTAAGTTCAACACACTTAAGAGAAGAGATACAAGGTGCCTTGAAAAAGGGTTAGAGGGAGAAGGTCGAGATGAAACATTGTTAGGACCTCATTAGTTATTGCCAGTATTAAATTGAATCTAGGGCTCTTAACCAGAACTAACAACAACTTTACGTAGGCTTCGCTAAAAGTATTAACAAGGAGTAAAAGAATTTACTTTCCAAATGGTTGAGAAATAGATTGTGTGGTTTCAAAATTGTTTTCCCTGTTTATTAAATCTTATTACCTTCAAACAATTAATGAGTTCATTTCACCTTAGGGTCATTTTACAAATTTTACCATGAAAGGCATAATGTTCACTAGGGGAGCTAGGGTTATCATGTTATAAAGTTTACTTGCAATGATAGTCTTGCCCTTATCTACTTAGAGAATTTCTTACTCTCAAGTTGGTGACCCCTACGTTACTTTATTTGAATGCAAATTTTATTTTAACTTCCAGAAGTATTTAACAATCCCATGTTAGTTTACTTATGACACTTTATTACTAAGTCATGGCAAGGTTTAACTCAGAATTTATTCTCAAGGAAAGGTTGTAGCAACATTCATTTACAAGAACAAAACAAGATTACATCAATTCTTAAAATACGATACTCCAACAAAGTCACTTAACAACAATAACCAAATTTTCTTATAATTTCAAAGATGGTCAACCAATACAAGGTTTCCAAAGTTCGGATGACAAAGTCCACAATACATTATATTGAGACATTAATCCTATTTTAAACTTTCCACTAGACGTTAACAAAAGTTGAACAACATAAAAGGTTTAGAGCAAGGATCTTCTCAAGCGAGGTTAATGACAAAAGTCTACAAATATATCCCTCATCTATACGCAAAATCCATCTGCAGCAAATTTTCTACAAGATTCGATTCACGAACCGAGCAAGATAAGGCTACACAAAACCACCATAACTATTATCTAACAATATCATGAAAAGAAGCACCTTATTACAAGAATTTGGGTCAAACCTCTAAACACTATGAACACATCAAGTTATAATAAAGTCTATAACATGTCAATCAAAGAAGGAGAAGACCTTGTACTTCAGTTAGGAGCAATAGCAACGAAAGTAACAATCATATGAGAATGGCCCTTGGCCCTATAAGGAGAAAACAAACAATCTAGCAAAGACAGAATCCCCATCAAGTAAGTGATTAAACAATAATTACAAGATTGAGATTTGATACATATACCAGTCATCTAGAAATTTATCAAAGGTACCATACGCATAGACTAAAATAATATATTTCTAAAAGAACAAGAGTTGATCGGCCCAAGAAAGGGGAACCACGGGTTTCAAAATTTAACACAAAAAGTCATGTATAAATGAGTTTCAAACCGGAAATCAAATAGAGTTTACACACAACATAAGTTTCGAAGCGAAGGCATAGTATACTAGTTTTGACCATTAACTACCAGATTTTCCAATCATCCAAGAAGGGTCAAAGTCTTACAGGCTAGTAGCTAGCATGCGAGAGGATAAGGGGGCTCCGTCACACAAGAGTATACAATAATGTCATCAACAATTTTTAATACACTAAAGGTTTGCAAACTTCCACAACAATTCTAATGTTTGATTAATTTAAAATAAATTATCCATTTCCCGAAACAACCATATTTTACGGCAACCCTTGGTAACACAGTCAACCGTCGCACAAATAGATACAAGCATAATTTCTAAGTGACTTTATCAAAACAAAACCTTCCGCTATGAATTCATAAGATTATCACACGAAAGCTGGGTTTTTCCCGAAGGTCAATCACATTTAAGGAAATCTCCATCACAACCTATTACGGTAATTACGTGCATAAAAACTGACCAATATTAATTAATAGCGTTAACATTACAAGGGAGAAAATAATGCAAGTTAGGAAAGATAGAAGAGCGCCATCAGAAATAATTCTGAGAGGGGGATTAGACCAAACTATTCTAGTGTCAACGAGGTATTGGATTCGCACAATGAAACCTCCAGCTTAGTTGATCCGAAAAGCTAGTTATGGTTCAAGTTGATAGGGATGGTCAAGGAACTTCCTGAGGATGGCCTTAAAAGCCTAGAAACAAGATGAAAGATAGTATGAGAGTCTAAACACGTGAGACGGCAAAACACGTTGCACACGAACCCTTTTATTCTACCAGTTTTGATACCGAACTCTAAGCTAGCTAGCCCACGCATTGCTCACACAATCCTACAACCTTTCTTTCTCGATGCCAAAAGGTTATCAAAGGGACTTGCGAAGGAGCTAACAAAACGTCAAAAGACAACTTGGGTGCTAGGGAGGAGCTTCACAGTTATCGTAACTTACTTCCATGATATCGAAAATACTAGTTAATCAACATAACAACTTACAACTCAATCACAGAGAAGAATTAATACATAAACAAACAGACAAAGGTCTATCATTCAAGTAAGAGAACATAACATTCAAAGGAGAGGGCACACGCATCCTTTCGACCCACATTCTATCAACGATAAAGGCTTAAACAAGAAGACACAAGCGTAGAAGGGAAATCTCCCATCATGGCATCAATTGACAAATCAATGCAAGGAAAAGTGCTTTGATTTCACAATATTTTTAAATAAAATAACAAGTAGAAAAGTGTAGAAATATCTTACCTATTTCTCGGCTTCAACAGTCGTCTGAGACTCCACACGGGCAAAGCATAAAACAATAGCATGAGACAAGGATGTGAGTACTGCTGCTGGCGATGTCAAAGGGCCAAATGTGATAACTGGATAGACAGATGGGGCAGAAAATTTAACAGTTGAGTCCTTTCGCAAATCCACCTCACACCGCCTCGTAGTATGCTTCTGCACTGGAAACAACTCGAGGAGATTGTCTTCCATCTTCCCTCGCTTCAGCAGTCCTATGAGGTCATCAAGGCTGTTATCAACCAAGTATTCCTTGAAAAAGTCTGTGATGAATAAAAGCACGATGCCCTTGGCCACAAGACAACCCAATTAATCCAGAGAAAAAGACCATACAGAATGAAAAAGTTGGAGAAAAGAAATATCAAGAGATGCTCTCCTCGTAGTCTCCTAGCATTGGATTTACTGCAGGCTCTTTCTCACATTTCCTGCTCTGCCCAAGTAGCTTTCCATTTCCTTCAAGTAGTACTCTCCTACTTTTCCCAATCTCCACCTACTCTTCTTCTTGCTTTTCATCCCAGAGATGCATACCATACATCAGATTTGATGAAGTAAATAGCATAGTCCAGTCCTCTTAACACTCAGAAAAGAATACTTTTTGAAAGTGAAAATAAAGTCTGATTCCTTCTTATCGCTGCAAGTTCCATATGATGCACCTTGTTATAGTGCAAATGTGCAGCCCATTGCTTACAGCTTGCTTCACTTAGCAGCACCAATAATCTCCATAAGAACATTGTCATTGTTTAAGATGAGAGAGTTGGATTGCATTACCCACAACAATTTCTCTAGCAATATAATCTTGGAGATAAACTTGGTTGCAGTGTGGCAGTCAACATCTGTTAGAAGGCTCTTTTGAACTTAATATAATAGAGTGTTTCTCCACCTTGCTTATGCCACAGAGACTTGATATCATCATTTCATCTTTGTCCAATGAATTTTCTGGCTTTGCTTCACCAGGCATTACCAGAAATCTCAACAAGAACATTTCCCTTTTTTTTTTGAAATGGAACTGCTTTACCTCTCTCACAACAATTTGCATTGCAACAATCTTGGACAACCTAGTGCAGTGTGGCAGTCAACACATACATTAAGGTTCCTGACAACTCTGAGAGTTGTCCCAGGGGAAAGGCTTAACAATCCAAAAGAAATTGCCATCTTCTCACTATGGTGACAGAGGAAAACTTTTACCTTCCCGATCACTCAGCACATGTTCTGAATCTGACAAATATCCTGCTACCTTCATCTCCCAAGACGTTCTCTCCAACATTGCATAGATCTCCTGTGCCTGTGGGTGTGATCTGTCACCAACACAAAAGGCATGCGCCATTATTACAGCAAAGCACGTGCTTCATGAATATTCTGATCTGAAACAGATCCGCCTCCAAGAGACCCTCTTCCATGAGCTACATCGTAAAACAGTAATGTCTCAGTAGAGAATCTCTGTAATAAAATTCATCGGGTCTCCTGGTAACACTCTCACTGTCACTTAATCGATTTTGATGAAAATATCTTGAAGGAGAATCCCGAATTTGAGGATGCAGTCGAACTGAACAGATAACAACATAGTGGACAACCTGCTCGTTGGAAGCACTCAAAACGGCTTCTGCTACAGCTGCAAGATTTTGCAACAACTGATCTCCACTGTGGTCGCGTGCAACCAGAACATCAGGATCAACACCAATGGTTCCTTGGGCTCACCCTGTAGTGATTGTCACACCCGGTCTCTCTGGGCCATGGATTTTCTGAGATAATTTTACTTCTCTACCCTGTAGCTCTACACGCATATCACCAAAAACTTCCTCACGGCACTTTTCGAGGAGAATTTCAGATCTGCACTCCACCTTGAAGCTTCTGTACAACACGATTTTTGGTGACCCACGCCCACTGTACGCATTGAGGGAGAATCGACGAGATCGGGCGAAGAAAATGGGACTCCACCCACTCCCGTCTCCCTCACGCAAGGACAGCAAAGAAAACACGGTGGTCAAATCTGCAGGCCGGGTGGTTGGGAGGAGGCCACGGTGGCAGTGGAGGCCGATGCCCACGGGGCATTACATTCTCCTCCCCTTAAGAAAGCATCGTCCTCGATGCAACATAACACAATGGAAAAGAAAAGGGGCGCAACAAGGAATAGATAAAGAAGCATACACACCCTATGGTTTAAAATTTTAGTTGATTAAAGCACGGTCACAAGGTAGCCTTAGGAACATTTGGTAGAATTTTTTTTTTTAACTTTCAATGTTCTGTGAAGATTGGCAGTTCTTTCTTGTTCATCATTTCATTAGTCTCTTTCCATTATCATTATTTCTACTTTAATTTCTTTTAAAATAAAATATCATCATGGAAGAGTTTTGATTTATTCCTTATTGTGGGTGCCCAACATGAACTGCTACCACAACACCCTATCAGGTTCGCAAGACACTACAGATTCACAAGTACACAAGTATATACTTCAAGATTGTATTACACCACAAAAGGGTTACTCAAATACGGAATGGAATAGGCACAGTACACATAACATAGTACTCGACACACATCAATGACTGACATACCAAAATACTTAACCAAAACATTACTATAATCCACTAGACATTTCCTCAATTTGCATCAATGAAAAAAAAATCACATAACACCAACCATGCTACAGGTACATAGTGTCCACAAGGAAATCAATGACATAACCACAACATCACAACACAATTCCATCTGACATGAGTAACACATACATCAAAGACCACTACCAAAACATCACAATAACTCAACATATATCCCAGAACATCAACCATACACACAAATATCATAAGCCTCCCTCAAACTCTTATGCCTCCCTCAAACTCTTATACCTCCCTCAATCTCTTATGCATCCCTCAAACTCTTATGCCTCCCTCAATCTCTTATGCCTCCCTCAATCTCTTATGCCTCCCTCAAGTCTCTTATGCCTCCCTCAAACTCTTATGCCTCCCTCAAACTCTTATGCCTCCCTCAAGGAGGCCGGTTGACCCTATGGTCCAAGACACATAGAGTTCGAACACTCCTAACCCAAGTGACATAATAACGCGTGGTTCAACAACCCGCTAGTTATATGTACTCCTTGGGGCGTACCCCCATACAATGAAGCGGGTCCATAGGTCCAACCAATCCATGGTGCATCCCATGACCCTATTCCACACATCACGACATTAGAACTAGCACAACAATCCAATCAAAGTGCCAAGTGGCAAAGTACAAGCCTTGGGCAAGGCGGTAAGAATTCCAAATTTAAAAGAAGACCCCAAATCAAGCTAAAATAAATGGCCAAATAGCCAAAGTTAGTATCAAAATCCCCATGTTAGTGCCACAAACCAAGGAAATGCCCAAAATTAAAATAAAGTAAAAGCTCAATTTACGAATAAAATCAACTTATAATAATGTCACATTACGATAAGCGTGTGGCCTTATCTAGCCACCAAGGGGTACTCAACGAGTTCTTAGCACTCGGAACATCAAGCCTCGGCTCGTAAAATACATATCAATAATACAATTGTCATCACCTCCATCTGAGTCATCCTGCCACCACTTCGAGAAGGCTAAACATAGTCATAGATACACTAAGGTTGCATACATACAACCACATAGGGAGAGAGGAAAGAATCACATGTTATCTACTAAACCGAGTTTTATCTCGAGTTATTGACCCATGGTACACCATTCCTCACTCTCAACATACACTTCTACCGATTTCCCTCAGGATCGGTTAGCGTAAGGTTCACAACATAACATACAACAACATCACTAACATAACGGTGGCACACACGTAACTACCATAACGTCTCACGTATGGTATGCATATAGGGTAGATCACAATCATACATCCACAGGGCGTAATACATCACTTTACCACATTCTGCACCCAAAGCGCAATCACCATACGATAGGGTTCATACACTCACCGTATGACCCCAAATCACAACATGAAGCATTACATATTTGCACAGTCATACATACGATGAACATAGTATATCACAACATAACATCCATTGCTACATAACAAGGTGGTACACACATTTCTTCAGAAGTATGGTAACAACATCATGATACAACTCATTTCTTTTAACATCAATCTAGTCATACAACACATTGATACACCTACATATCACAATATGCCACAATGCTCCAACACTACGTTATCCACATTATAATTCTTTTCACACATCACAAACAGTAATTCACACGTGAATTCTTCCTAGAATCCACAAGAAGGAGAGAGAATACTCCCATCCCCAACATATCAACATGATCACAAACACGCACAAGGTGACATACCCATAATGTGCGTTCACAATATCACAATTACGACAATAATCACATCACGTTTAAGCACATTACTCTTCCAATATCTACCACCATCATGCAACATCATCATCATCATGATGCAGTATCATCATGTAACACCACCACCACCATGTAACATCATCATATAATACCAATCCGGCCCATAGGTTCGAGAGCATGAACCTACACTCTGATACCAAGTGTAACGACCCAATACCAACATAATAACAACACGGTGAAATACGGGATAATTTTTTTGACTTGCTTGACACATAACATGACGCAACATGTCGTCACCAAGTATACAACTAACACTGAGAACAAATTGATACAAGGATGGCCATAAAAGCAGCACGGAAACATTCACACATATCAAGGACAATTTACTTTTCTTTTTGACAAGACAACATAGAAGTCCAATCGTAGAACACACTTACGATTATGGCCAACCACGAGTTATTCTTGAGGGTTATTTATTTTAATAAGATATCTTGCAATTCTTAGCTTACGTTTTCAAGGAGGTTCAAGATATGATTCATACAATTTCTCTTACCAAGCTAAGTTTATTCTTTTGAGGCGAGTAAACATCTTCAAATCTTCTCTATTATGACCTTTATTTGATTAATTCGTTTATCAAGAAAAAGAGTATTTAAACTCCACAAGACCATATGCTCACCACTAACACTACTAAGATTCATTCTTACTCACAAGACAACATGGTTTTAAGTTCAACACACTTAAGAGAAGAGATACAAGGTGCCTCGAAAAGGGTTAGAGGGAGAAGGTCAAGATGAAACATTGTTAGGACCTCATTAGTTATTGCCAGTATTAAATTGAATCTAGGGCTCTTAACCAGAACTAACAACAACTTTACTTAGGCTTCGCTAAAAGTATTAACAAGGAGTAAAATAATTTACTTTCCAAATGGCTGAGAGATAGATTGTGTGGTTTCAAAATTGTTTTCTCCTGTTTATTAAATCTTATTACCTTCAAACAATTAACAGTTCATTTCACCTTAGGGTCATTTTACAAATTTTACCATGAAAGGCATAATGTTCACTAGGGGAGCTAGGGTTATCGTGTTATAAAGTTTACTTGCAATGATAGTCTTGCCCTTGTCTACTTAGAGAATTTCTTACTCTCAAGTTGGTGACCCCTACGTTACTTTATTTGAATGCAACTTTTAATTTAACTTCCAGAAGTATTTAACAATCCCATGTTAGTTTACTTATGACACTTTATTACTAAGTCATGGCAAGGTTTAACTCAGAATTTATTCTCAAGGCAAGGTTGTAGCAACATTCATTTACAAGAACAAAACAAGATTACATCAATTCTTAAAATACTGATACTCCAACAAAGTCACTTAACAACAATAACCAAATTTTCTTATAATTTCAAAGATGGTCAACCAATACAAGGTTTCCAAAGTTCAGATGACAAAGTCCACAATACATTATACTGAGACATTAATCCTATTTTAAACTTTCCACTGGACGTTAACAAAAGTTGAACAACATAAAAGGTTTCGAGCAAGGGATCTTCTCAACTGAGGTTGATGACAAAAGTCTACAAATATATCCCTCATCTATACGCAAAATCCATCTGCAACAAATTTTCTACAAGATTCAGTTCACGAGAACTGAGCAAGATAAGGCTACACAAAACCACCATAACTATTATCTAAGAATATCATGAAAAGAAGCACCTTATTACAAGAATTTGGGTCAAACCTCTAAACACTATGAGCACATCAAGTTATAATAAAGTCTATAACATGTCGATCAAAGAAGGAGAAGACCTTGTACTTCAGTTAGGAGCAATAGCAACGAAAGTAACAATCATATGAGAATGGTCCTTGGCCCTATAAGGAGAAAACAAACAATCTAGCAAAGACAGAATCCGCATCAAGTAAGTGATTAAACAATAATTACAAGATTGAGATTTGATACATATACCAGTCATCTAGAAATTTATCAAAGGTACCATACGCATAGACTAAAATAATATATTTCTAAAAGAACAAGAGTTGATCAGCCCAAGAAAAGGGAACCACGGGTTTCAAAATTTAACACAAAAAGTCATGTATAAATGAGTTTCAAACCGAAAATCAAATAGAGTTTACACAACATAAGTTTGAAGCGAAGGCATAGTATACTAGTTTTGACCATTAACTACTGATTTTCCAATCATCCAAGAAGGGTCAAAGTCTTACGGGCTAGTAGCTAGCATGCGAGAGGATAGAAGGGCTGGAAATCACACAAGAGTATACAATAATGTCATCAACAATTTATAATACACTAAAGGTTTGCAAACTTCCACAAAAATTTTAATGTTTGATTAACTTAAAATAAATTATCCATTTCTGGAGAAACAACCATATTTTACGACAACCCTTGGTAACACTATCAACCGTCGCACAAATAGATACAAGCATAATTTCTAAGTGACTGTTATCACCGAATCACAAGTACCCCTGTGCATATACAAGTGCGTATACTTGAACTCAATGGAAGTGTGATTGGATAACATGGGTATTATCTCCAAGTTGTGGAACTTGCTACTTGAGATAGACCTCCGACATGAGAAAGCTTTTGTTCTTGCTCCTAAACTACCCGCCACAATCTACTCTAATGCGCAGATAAGCTAATTGTTCTAATCTAGATTTCCAAGGAGGACCAGTGCGGGAGAGAGAATGCATAAAATGAAAGCCTACACTAAAGCGGTGATACACCAGAAAAGGAGGGTGTGAGAGTGATCTCCAAATGTGTGAAATACAGAGGCAAAGTGCACACTAGAAGAGGTGATGACAGTTCACCATAATCTAGAAAAATGCATTCACAATAATATTCCAAGCATACACAATGTTAATGAATCCCTGCAAGAACATAAAAAATAGACACAATATTCTTATGGAAAGATTAAAGGGGCAAGAAGAATGCAAGAAAACACAGCAGGGGAAGATACATCCACAAACTTGTATTTTATTGCTTCCTGGTATGCACAATTCAGTCTATTACAAGATAAGGGCCTGGATCACCATGCAAGGAGTCCACTACAAGGGCCTGCAACACACTGGCTTCACAAAGCAATTTTGACAGAGCTTTGCTACCCAAAAACTCTCTCTTTTACAATGAGCCCAACACTCCAATTTATAGAAAAAGAGAAGGAAAAGAGAAGGGAAAATGGAAATCCCGAAATATGTCCTTCAACCACCTGTAAGAAGCATTAAATTGAGTGAAATGATTGTATATTACTTGCAAAAGGCTCCCCATACTGTCCCATGTGCTGCAGCAGAGAAAGAATGATGACCATGCCTCTTAATTGCACTCCCAGCTACCAAATAAAACACTGTTCTGAACCTGGCCACGTTTTCTTAAAAAAATCAATTAATTTCTTATCAAATCTGGAATTTCTTGATTTCTGTGCATCGGGCTCGGAACCACGATTCCAACGGTACCAATTTTGTGCAATTTCGTTGAGAAATGCAAAAGTTATGGCCTTCTGAGTGCGGGCAGCTATTTTGGGTCTGGCAGGCGTTTTCTGTCATTTGACGGGAATGAACATTAACTGACTGGAGCCGAATATGTTTCTCTTAATTAAATATATCTACCCTCATTAAAAATAAGAAATCCAGTTTCTGTGGCGTAGAGGACATCGTGCTCGTTCCAGAAAGTCCAATTTTGTGAAAATTGGAGCTCGGAGTCAAAAGTTATGGCCGTTTGAAGTTTCGCAGGTCAAACATTGACTTTTCCTCTTCTGTCTTCACCCATTTCGCGCTTTCGTGTCCCACGCGTCCCTCATGTACTTTTGTCCCAGCTGTCCCGGATGAACCTTCGCCCATTTCGCGCTTTCGCGTCCCACGCGTCCCTCGTGTAATATGTCCCATTTGTCTCGGACGAGAAACTCTTCCTTCGGCCGATTCGTGCTTTCGCGTCCCACGCGTCCCTCGCGTACTTTTGTCCTAGCTGTCCCAGCACGAACCTTTGCCCATTTCACGCGGGCCCCACGCGTCCCTCACGTATTTTTGTCCCAGAGACTAAGAATTAACCATTTTTCGTGATTTTCTGGCCCGAGCACTGCCTTACGCAACCTTTTCACAACACGCGAGAGAAGAAGGGGGTTTGAGCTCGCTCTTTCTTTCTGCCAAGGGAGTTAGAAAAAATCTGAGGGGACCCCAGCAACATGATGCTTTGCCTTGAATCAATATAATTGCTTGGGACTAAAGAATTTGATGCATGTTATCAAAATTTACCTTGGGGGTCAATTTTGGATAACAAGTGACTTTATCAAAACAAAACCTTCCGCTATGAATTCATAAGATTATCACACGAAAGTTGGGTTTTTCCCGAAGGTCAATCACATTTAAGGAAATCTCCATCACAACCTATTACGGTAATTACGTGCATAAAAACTGACCAATATTAATTAATAGCGTTAACATTACAAGGGAGAAAATAATGCAAGTTAGGAAAGATAGAAGAGCGCCATCAGAAATAATTCTGAGAGGGGATTAGACCAACTATTCTAGTGTCAACGAGGTATTGGATTCGCACAATGAAACCTCCAGCTTAGTTGATCCGAAAAGCTAGTTATGGTTCAAGTTGATAGGGATGGTCAAGGCACTTCCTGAGGATGGCCTTAAAAGCCTAGAAACAAGATGAAAGATAGTATGAGAGTCTAAACACGTGAGACGGAAAAACACGTTGCACACAAACCCTTTTATTCTACCAGTTTTGATACCGAAATCTAAGCTAGCTAGCCCACACATTGCTCACACAATCATACAACCTTTCTTTCTCGATGCCAAAAGGTTATCAAAGGGACTTGCAAAGGAGCTAACAAAATGTCAAAAGACAACTTGGGTGTTAGGGAGGAGCTTCATAGTTATCGTAACTTACTTCCATGATATCGAAAATACTAGTTAATCAACATAACAACTTACAACTCAATCGCAGAGAAGAATTAATACATAAACAAACAGACTAAGGTCTATCATTCGAGTAAGAGGACATAACATTCAAAGGAGAGGGCACACGCATCCTTTTGACCCACATTCTATCGATGATAAAGGCTTAAACAAGAAGACACAAGCAGAAAGGGAAATCTCCCATCATGGCATCTAACTGACAAATCAATGCAAGGAAAAGTGCTTTGATTTCACAATATTTTTAAATAAAATAACAGTAGAAAAGTGTAGAAATATCTTACCTATTTCTCCAGCTTCAACAGGTCGTACAGACTCCACACGGGCTAGCATAAAACAATAACGTGAGACAAGGATGTGAGTCTGCATTCTTTGGCGATGTCAAAGGGCCAAATGTGATAAGCTGGATAGACAGAGATGGGGCAGAAAATTTAATGGTTGAGTCCTTTCGCAAATCCACCTCACACCGCCTCGTAGTATGCTTTTGCTTTGGAAAAAACTCGAGGAGATTGTCTTCCATCTTCCTCGCTTCAAGCAGTCCTATGATGTCATCAAGGTATTTATCAACAAATTATTCCTTGAAAAAGTCTGTGATGAATAAAAGCACGATGCCCTTGGCCACAAGACAACCCAATTAATCCAGAGAAAAAGACCATACAGAATGAAAAAGTTGGAGAAAAGAAATATCAAGAGATGCTCTCCTCGTAGTCTCCTAGCATTGGATTTACTGCAGGTCTTTCTCACATTTCCTACTCTGCCCAAGTAGCTTTCCATTTCCTTCAAGCAGTACTCTCCTGCTTTTCCCAATCTCCACCTACTCTTCTTCTTGCTTTTCATCCCAGAGATGCATACCATACATCAGATTTGATGAAGTAAACAGCATAGTCAGTCCTCTTAACACTCGATAAAAGAATACTTTTTGAAAGTGAAAATAAAGTCGATTCCTTCTTATCGCTGCAAGTTCCATATGATGCACCTTGTTATAGTGCAAATGTGCAGCCCATTGCTTGACTTGCTTCACTTAGCAACACCAATAATCTCCATAAGAATGTTATCAAAATTCACCCCAAGGGTTGCAGAAGGCAAATAGGTTGATCCAGGAAAAATCATGAAAATTGGCTAAGTCCTGCTCAAGGTCGCCTCTGGGACGTGTGGGACAGAAAAGCGCGAACCGGCCGAACCGGGCGAAATCAGCACAAACAGTCCGAAAAGCATTTGGGACAATCGGGCCAAAAGTACGTGGCGGGCGCGAAATGCCGGTTCACCCGAGAGAGAAAATTTGCTAATCTTTGAGAGGGTCGCCTTTGGGACAAGCGGGACAAAAGACGCGAACCGGCCAAACCAGTGAAATGAATCAAGGCAGCTCGGAGCAGTCTGGGACGTTTGGGTCAAAAATGCGCGAACCGGCCGAATCGGCCGAAATCAGTCAAGGCAGTCCAAAACAAAGTGGGCCAAGTGGAACAAAAATACCCGAACCGGCCGGATCGGCATTTGAAATGGGAACAAACGGTCAAAAGCAAATGGGACGAGCGGACCGAAAAGGCACAAACCGGCTGGTTCACCTGAAATCAGCACAAAGAGCACTGTACCAAATGGGACAAAGGGACGCGTGGGACGCAAAAACCCGAAGGAGCGAGCCAATCAAATCATGACACGTGTCACAGGAGGAAAAGTCAACGTTTGGTCCGGAAACTTCAAACGGCCATAACTTTTGACTCCGAGCTCTGATTTTCATTAAATTGGATTTTTGGAAGGAGCACGATGTCCTATACGCCAAAAAATAAAATAAAATAAACATATTCGGCTCCAGTCAGTCAATGCTCATTCCCGTCAAATGACAGAAAACGCCTGCCAGACCCAAAATTGCTGCCCACACTCAGAAGGCCATAACTTTTGCATTTCTCAACGAAATTGCACAAAATTGGTACCGTTGGAATCGTGGTTCCGAGCCCGATGCACAGAAATCAAGAAATTCTAGTTTTGATCAGAAATTGATTGAGATTTTTAAGGAAACGTGGCCGGGTTCAGAACAGTGTTTTATTTGGTAGCTGGGAGTGCAATTAAGAGGCATGGTCATCATTCTTTCTCTGCTGCAGCACATGGGACAGTATGGGGAGCCTTTTTCAAGTAATGGAAAACCTTTTCACTCAATTTAATGCCTCTTACAGGTGGTTGAAGGACAGATTTCGGGATTTCCATTTTCCCTTCTCTTTTCCTTCTCATTTTTCTATAAATTGGAGTGCTGGGCTCATTGTAAAGGGGGAGTTTTTGGGTAACAAAGCTCTATCAAAATTGCTTTGTGAAGCTAGTGTGTTGCAAGCCCTTGTAGTGGACTCCTTGCATGGTGATCCAGGCCCTTATCTTGTAATAGACTGAACTGTGCATACCAGGAAGCAATAAAATACAAGTTTGTGGATGTATCTTCCCCTGCTGTGTTTTCTTGCATTCTTCTTGCCCCTTTTATCTTTCTACAAGAATATTGTGTCTATTATTATGTTCTTGCAGGAATTCATTATCATTGTGTGTGCTTGAAATATTACTGTGAATGCATTTTGCTAGATTATGGAGAACTGTCATCACCTCTTCTAGTGTGCACTTTGCCTCTGTATTTCACACATTTGGAGACTACTCTCCCATCCTCCTTTTCTGGTGTATCACCGCTTTAGTGTAGGCTTTCATTTTATGCATTCTCTCTCTCTGGTCCCTTGGAATTTTAGATTAGAATAGTTAGCTTTCGCTGTATTTGGAGTAGATTGTGGCGGAGGTAGTTTATGAGCAAGAACCGACTTTCTCGGAGGTCTATCTCAAGTAGCAAGTCCCACAACTTGGAGATAGTACCCATGTTATCCAATCACCTTTGGATGCCTAGAGTGATCAAACTAGAAATCTGATCAACATCCGGGGTGCTTTGTGATTCGGTGATAACAAGAACATTGTCATTGTTTAAGATGAGAGAGTCGGATTGCATTTCCCACAACAATTTCTCTAGCAATATAATCTTGGAGATAAACTTGGTTGCAGTGTGGCAGTCAACATCTGTTAGAAGGCTCTTTTGAACTTAATATAATAGAGTGTTTCTCCACCTTGCTTATGCCACAGAGACTTGATATCATCATTTCATCTTTGTCCAATGAATTTTCTGGCTTTGCTTCACCAGGCATTACCAGAAATCTCAACAAGAACATTTCCCTTTTTTTTTTTGAAATGGAACTGCTTTACCTCTCTCACAACAATTTGCATTGCAACAATCTTGGACAAACCTGGTGCAGTGTGGCAGTCAACACATACATTAAGGTTCTTGACAAATCTGAGAGTTGTCCCACGGGGAAGGCTTAACAATCCAAAAGAAATTGCCATCTTCTCACTATGGTGACAGAGGAAAACTTTTACCTTCCCGTTCACTCAGCACATGTTCTGAATCTGAAAAATATCCTGCTACCTTCATCTCCCAAGACGTTCTCTCCAACATTGCATAGATCTCCTGTGCCTGTGGGTGTGATCTGTCACCAACACAAAAGGCATGCGCCATTATTACAGCAAAGCACGTGCTTCATGAATATTCTGATCTGAAACAGATCCGCCTCCAAGAGACCCTCTTCCATGAGCTACATCGTAAAACAGTAATGTCTCAGTAGAGAATCTCTGTAATAAAATTCATCGGGTCTCCTGGTAACACTCTCACTGTCACTTAATCGATTTTGAAGAAAATATCTTGAAGGAGAATCCCGAATTTGAGGATGCGGTTAAACTGAACAGATAACAACATAGTGGACAACCTGCTCGTTGGAAGCACTCAAAATGGCTTCTGCTACAGCTGCAAGATTTTGTAACAACTGATCTCCACTATGGTCGCGTGCAACCAGAACATCAGGATCAACACCAATGGTTCCTTGGGCTCGCCCAGCAGCTGTCGCACCCAGCTCTCTCTGGGCCACGGATTTTCTGAGATAAGTTTACTTCTCTACCCTGTAGCTGCTGCATATCGCCAAAAACTTCCTCACGGCACTTTCCGAGGAGAATTTCAGATCTGCGCTCCACTGAAGCTGCCTGTACAGCACGATTTTGGAGACCCACGCCCACCTGTACGCATTGAAGGAGAATCAGAACGAGATCAGGGCGAAGAAAAATGGGGCTCCACCCACTCCCGTCTCCCTCACGCAAGGACAGAAAAGAAAACGCGGTGGTCAAATCTGCAGGCCGGGTGGTTGGGAGGAGGCCACGGTGGCAGTGGAGGCCGATGCCCACGGGGCATTACAATTTTACAGCCATGTACGAGATAAATACAAGGTTGTGCAGTACAACCAAAATCAAAACAACTTCCTAAATAAATCTAGGAAGCAATAAAAAAATTCAAACAACTATTGTTACAGCAATAATACAACAAATAAACAATACGATATAAAATGAAAAATATTTTTATAAAAATATATAACAAGAAATAAGCTATCTTACTAAATAATTAAATAACTAAGGTAATATGATGCATAAATTAACCTAAGAATTCTTCCTTTCTGGTACATATGAAAGAAAATTCATATGCACAAGCAATATAGTGTATGAGAATGATGAAAACCAGAGCTCTAATATATATATATATATATATATATATATATATATATATATGTTTATAGTTATTCCATCTCTAGAAGGTAAAGGATGAGAATGACACAACTAGAAGTTGAAGAACCATAAATAAAATCCACATCACTCCAATAAATGATGGTTTTTTCCTTTTCATTCATTTATAGTTTCATGTATATGCATTTTATTTTGTATGTATTGTACTTGATGATTCATTTCCCATAGCTTATTTAGACCATTGTACACTTAAATTATGAATTAAATGAAAATTACTTATTGTGATGAGTTGTACATATTTCTTTTTGCATTTCTTTTCATTAACGTAATGTTAAATGAACTCTTTGCAACTCAACACACTAATTAATTTCACATAATCATAAAGTAATAAATCAATTGTACTTTGATTAAATATAAAACTAAAATGAATAAATTACAACAAACCAAATTAATTCAACCCTACACATTGACTATTCCCTTTTCTTTCGTTGGGATGTCCATCTTCAACTCACCATGTCTTTCTCATCTGTATCATGATCTTGCATCAGTTCTTTAAGGGTTGATGCACAATCATGACAGAGATGATGAATTTGGAAAGGTGTGTCGGGGGGATAGACATTCTGAAATAAACATAGTGATAGTTCATACTCCTTTCTTCATTCTTCTTCAATTAGATCTCTCAACTTAACCCCTTCAATCCTAGAAATTAGAAACCAAAGTTTTGAGTTGACCCCTTGCACATGTGTGAGATATGTCAATAGTCACTTGGAGTAGTAGTTGCAAGGAAGGAGATTCATATTTTAGGAAGTGAGGGTATGATTTTCATCATTATATTTTTATTTTCTAAAATATATGTATTAATTACTTCTATAGTTATATCCCATGGCTTGTGTGGGGAAACCTGTACAATTTTCCTTATGAATATACACAATTGTTTTATGCAATGAGTTGTCCATTGTTGTATTTAATTGTGTAAATGAATGAACATCGATGAATTAACTGCTTAATAAAATTGTATATAATCATAAGGAATTAATAACAAATTTCTTGTACCTTTTTGATCATTTGAAACTAAGAAATTGAATGAATGAACAATCCCTCAAACCGTGATTCCATACTTCATTTTTAAAAAAATATAAACCTGATTTCTTATTATTTCGGTTGTGTCCACTTCGAATATATGATTCCCTTCCCATCTCCATCAGGACCCTACAACAATCTAAAATGGATGATGCGTGATTCTAGTGAATATGGAAAAACTAGAATGGCATCCTATGTATGGAATGCACATCATTGGACATGATTCCTAGCCTACTTATTTCATGTGTATTGCCTAATAATCTATTGAAAATGAGTAACCCATATTTTTTTCCCCTCCATTGTGATGACCAAAAAGTGGGCAACAATTTTCTCAATTTCCAGTTAACACTTAACTTTGGGTCTTCTCTAATTCTTTGTATTGGCATTTAGTGTATGTGTCAAAATTCATATGTGTGTGTGTGTGTGCGCACGCGCGCGCGTGTGTGTGTGTGTGTGTGTTTGTGTGTGTGTGTATAAAACTTATTATTTCTAGGGGATAGAAAAATTGGGGCTAGTATTTAGTGTTTACTATTTGGGAAAAGATCAACATTCAAGGATTACATTTGGTCTACATTATTCATTTCATAGGATGTTGTATTCTAAATTCCATCTCATACATTTACTTTGAGTGAAAATTAATTTTATTTTATTATATGTTTTCTTGAAAAAAATGACACGAGGAAACCTAGATTCAAAGGAAACAATTAAATCGTACATACAATACAACTACATAGAGTCTAAAATGTAGTGTAACACTTGGTGATAATCAAATTGGGGTTACCTTTGAGGTGAGTCCAACTAAATATTATGTAATATAATTATTTTTTGAGATATGGGCATGTAGATAGGTTTTTTTGTACATATAGGTATAACATAAAGACCCTTTAGTGAAGTGGAAGTGAAAAAGAGTGAAATTATGGAGATAATTTTAGACCACGAGAGGACTAGAAGTAGAGAGCTGCTACTTGGAATCTAGCACCCATTCCATACATCAACACCCAGGCGGTCTTGTCCTAATCTATGTGGTAACATATGAAGATGTTCTAGATTCAAGTTTGTCATAGAGATATTACACATTTTAGATCCCACATGTTCTTATAAGTTTCCATCCTAGAAGTAGTCCAAATTTGTCGATATAAGATAAGTCCTTATTATCTCATATCTTGCACATTTTATTAAACTTTGGATTCTAGATCATGTTCATTATTGCTATATTTGTTTAACCTCACTCCTCTAATAAATATTTAATTTTCTTTAAATCATATGGTTTGGGATATCTTTCTCGAGGTGCTTATCTTTGATTTGAGCCTTCGTAGAATAGGTGCCGCAACATCGATATATATATATATATATAATCTTTTTTGAACATAGGTTTATCTAATATAGGTATGGTAGTATTAAATGCAGGCTAAGCACATTCTATTAACATATAATATAAATTTTTCAAAAAGAAATTATTATTGTGTAATATGCATCACATTTAATGAAAGTAAATAAAACATGCATATAAAGAGTTCAAATACATAATATATAATAAGATAAAATAAAATTTAAAAGATCAAATAATATTCATCAAAATGTGTCATGCACATAGCATACCATATCAAAATATGTATCATTTTCTATACATAGAAAGAATTTTGTAATAATTACATGACATTATTTATTTTCTAAGGACTTGAGTCTTTCTTCCTCAAATTTCCATTTGGAATTTGTTTTCTACTTTTTCGTTTTTTACTTATGATCATAACTAAATTTCATAAATATTATTAGACATTAAAATGGATTTACATGTGAGATTTCCTTAATTTTTCACTCTATTCTTTCTTTTTTTCCAATAAAATTTATAGATTTTGAAAAAGTCAATATTTGTGATTTGTGTATTGTTAATGCCCATTCCAACCATAAGGGTAGTATTTACATGTGTCTCCTTTGTATTATAGTAATTGGAATTTTTCTAGAGTTCAATATTCAAATGGTATTCGAGATTAATAGTCAAATTCGAATATAACATATGTTGTGACTTGGGTAAAAAATTCCAGTTTGTGTATTATACACAAGATCTCAATTTACAAGACCTTCTTATATCCAAATATTAGAGGTTAATATCACCTTGCATCCTTCGAAATTGGTAATTCCACATCAAGTTCATTATTCTTTCCATCTCTTGAAGCATTGACACAACCTACTTTTGTTGTAATGCTATGTGTAACTCGGTATTATAAGTGAATGGAATTTTTGTTCTTATGGTTATATGCATTATATTTATGGAGAAAAAATGAATGTTGTTGTCAAATTATTGATTACTTATAGTATCATTTCTATCATTGGTAATTTTAATTAATAAATTCCAAACATTAATTGTAATATTTTGATCTCTTATAATTGTGAGAAGTTTGTGAAACCTTATTTGGTCCTCACTTTCGCTTACTACCTAAATAATAAATATTTCAAATTCCTCCCTTAATAGTTTTGCGTGCATGTTACTATCATATGGGGTGTATCACTAAAAGGTGGATGTTGTCCCAAATCCACAACCAAAACAATAGATATTCCTCCAAAACTCATATTTTATTTTTTGGGGAAATTCTTGATGAAGTAAGGAATCTATGTTTTGTAGCATATTTTATCCTATGTAGATCATTAAGCAATGTGTATGCATTTTATGTGGTGGATATTATGTTGGAAAGTTGTAAGTCTTTTTCCTTCTAATATTAAAAATCCTTTATTAGAATTGTTAGGTTGTGGAGCCTGTTTTCATGTGTGAAAGTGTTGAATACTATACACTAAAGTCTTGTACACATTTCATTTATCCTCGTCGTGGTTCATGAAAAATCCTTAGTTAGACTTGAACTTAGAAAAATTTAATGTAAAGGCTACATTTCTCCATGGTGATTTGGAGGAGAGACTATATATGTAGAAACCGAGAGGGCTATGAGGTCAAAAGTAAAGAGGATGTGGTGTGTACAAACCGAAGAAGAGTTCGTATGGCTTGAAACAAGATCCACGTCAATGGTATAAGAAATTGGATAACTTCATTATGGAGCAAGGTTATATTACATGTCATTATGACCATTGCGTGTATAAAAAGAAATTTGAGGATGGCAGTTATATTATCCGTGTATACGTATGTGGATGACATGTTGGTTGCGTAAGTAAAAACATGCAGAAATAAAAGTACTCAAGAAATGACTAAGTGAATCCTTTTGCTATGAAGGATTTGGTGGCAGCCAGAAAAATCCTTGGTATGAGGATATCTCATGACAGAAGGAATAGAAGCGTACTTTATCTCAAGAATAAAACATTAAGAAATTCTTGGAGAGGTTTAATATGCAGGATGCTAAACCGGTTGGGACTCCTTTGGCAGGCCATTTCAAGTTATCAAAGGAGCAGTGTCCCAAGACAGAGTAGGAGAGAAACCAAATGTCCAAGGTACCTTACTCATTAGTAGTTGGTAGTTTGATGTATGTCATGGTGTGTACCAGGCCTAATATTGAACATGCAGTGGGAGAGGTGAGTAGATTTATGAGTGATCCAGCAGAGATTACGCGGGTAGTAAAGTGGACCCTTTGGTATTTGAGAGGGACCATGGGGATAGTTTTGTGCTACTGGTGGATCGAGACCACTTTGTGTAGTTATGTAGATTCAGATATGGCTGGAGATGTGGCGGTAGGAGGAGCATGATAGGTTATGTTTACACTTTAGGTGGGACTGACAGTGATATGGATTTCATGACTACAAAAGTCGGGGCTTTATCAACCATAGAGGATGAGTATGTTGCTGCCCGAGGAAAGAAAAGAAATGATTTGGTTACAACAATCACTTGAGGAGTTGGGGCATAAGAATTAGGAAGGAAATCTACATAGTGATATTTAGAGTGCTATACACCTTGCTAAGAACTCTTCTTTCCACTCTAGGACAAATTATATACGGTTAAGGTACCATTTCATCAGGACAACTTTGGAGGTAGACAAGTTGAAGCTGGAGAAGATCCATACCAGTCTTCACGAAACTAATGAAGGGTTGTGAGGCTTGCTTAGAGGAAAACTAGTCTCCAAGTGGGAGATTCTTAGGTTGTGGAGCTTGTTTTCATGTGTGAAAGTGTTGAATACTGTACACTAAGAGTATTGTACACTTTTCATGTATCCTTATCGGGAAACGTGATTTTCTCATATGGGTGGGTTTTTTACTGATAGTTTTATGGGACGGTTTTCACCCATGGTTTTGATATCCAAAATTTTGTAAAACCACTTAAGCAGTTGTCTATTTATATGGTTTTATGCATATGATAGAAGTATGAAAAACATTGCAGATGTGTTTTGAATTCGGATGTTAATTCTGTAGATTTTTTTGAGCATAGCTCCAAACGGATCTAGATATTGTATTGAGAGAGCGTTGGCTTGTAATAAAATCTGACCAAGTGATTCTTGGTGGATGTAGCCCAAATTGGGTGAATGATGTTAAATACTATCTCTTTGAGTTGTGTTATTTTATTTTGCACTTTTATTTGAGATTCGTAATATTTTCTACATATTAGTTTCTCTGTTGAAATTCTATGAGGGATTATTCCGCATATTTTATCCCTTATTTCCTAAGAAGAATTTTGAGCTATAAATGGATTGCTAATGCACCATTAATATTAAATACTGAAACTCTTGTTTATGCAAGTAATAGAAGTGGATTACATTTAAGGTATGTTTTATCTTACAAATCTTGATGAATTGTGCCAATTAAATGTGGTTTTCCTAATCTTGTTATTCCTTGACTTATGGTGTATAATGATAAGTCATTTTGACCTTGATGATAAATTGAACTACTTATAACAGTGCCGATTTTTTATTTATAACTTAAGATTCCATAGTTTATACATGGTTATATATAATCATCAATGATAAAAACATTCACTCTCATGGTGCTTGTTGGTTGTCAAATTAGTTTTGACATATTAGTCATTGAATTTCCTCGGTTTTGCAGCCTCTTTCATGTTTTCTATCTCCCTATGTTGGTGCTTGAAGAATATATCCTTTATTTGGTTGCCATGATTAGTCCCTTCCTTGGTCGAAGATCACTTAAAGATCCAAAATTTGTTTTTGTTTCTCTGTCATCATCGAAGGAGTTTGTAACTCGGGCATAAAACTCACATTGTTCGTTTCCTTCCATTTTCCGTGGTCACATATTGTTGTCCCTGTCATTTTTGTCCCAAATACACAAGGAAATGTGATTGAATGTATCTTGGAGGATCTGTTTGAACCTTATAACATTTCCAAATTCTTTCTCCTTGAAGAAAAATTCATCTCGGGCTCAAATAGCGGTTTTCCGGCATTTTTACGGTTTCATAGGTGTGTTTTTCCTGGTGAAATTTTCATCTCTTCATCATTGGAAATATGTCCCATTTTGGTTGGATGCGGCTTAGTGGATGTTGTCACCCTCAAATTTCCTTCCATTTTCCAAGTCTAAAAATGTTAAATTTTGAGTTGGTGCCTTTGAAGTATGCTTGAAAGAGGTATTTTGAATCTAAAACTAACCAAGAACTTGAATACTTTTGAAAACTCATTCATTAGATGGAAACCCCTTTCCAAATCGTTGAAGAAGTCCTCCTAACACCTTGTATTTTGCAAGTTATGGCTCGGCGGACCTATGTGGTTAAATTTTCCCTTTGGCTAGTTGGCGGACCTACAGAGTTCCTTGTGATTTTTGCACTTTTTCACCAAAAGGGTAAGTTAGAAAAAGTGACCCATAAGCACGGAGAAATGGAGAGATAAGTTCTGCAAGCCCTCAACCAATTAGAAGCAGCCACATGTCCTCGGGGTTGTGGGCTGGCGGGAGAAATTTTATTTTTGCACTTTTTACCAAAGGTTTAAAGGTTCAAGTTTTTCCACCCTCCCTTTGGGCCCATAGCCAATCAGGTGCTACCACGTGTCATCGGGGTAGCATACCTGCGGACTAATAGAGGAAAATCAAATTTTGTGCCAAAAGTTCAAAATGTTACAAATTGAGCCCCGCCCCCTTATCCAATCAGATGGCGCCACATGTCTAGCCTTTTGTGGAGCTGCGGAGAGGTGGAGGAAATCCAGAAATTGTGCCTTTTCTTGCGAAGGTTGGGAAATGCATTTTTTCCACTTGGCTTATTGTTTCTCTAATTCTCACATGTGTAAGGTATCAATTTCGAGGTAAAAAAGAGGGAAATGGTTTATTTACATTTGTATATATTTTTTATCGCCATTGTTATCTCGAGCTCTATAATGGACAAATGTGGATCATTTTTTGTCCTTCCTTCTCTATTTGTGGCCATTTTTGTGGAAATGCATTTTGGGTGCATTTGAACAAAATCGATGATTTTAAAAGGGAATATGATTGATTTTCAAAGAGATAGGGTAATCAGGTGTTTGCGAACAAAAAAGGAGAAATGTGCCAAATGGGCACTCAAATATTTTTTAGGTAGTTACAAAGGTGAAATGATGAGGGAAAATGAATGAGGAAACCTCCATATGCTTTTGCTAAAGCATTCATGTTTGAAATGATGAATTTCAACCTTTTGGGGCATATACATTTCCCATGAGTGCATTCTTGTTTCCTATCTCTTTCCAAACAAATCTCCAACAAATTTGATCCCATTGGGATATTATTTTCTTGGAGGAAAAGAAAAGATGAAATAGGATTGTTATAAAAACATTGTTTGCCATTGTATAGGGTTCTGAATTTTATTTTGGAAAACTTGTAAAAGTCTTAAAGTGATTCTATAAAGAGGTATTTTGTTTTTCATTTTATCTTATCACTCTTTCTCTTCCCTTTCTTGGTTCAATGGATCATTTACCTTACATGCAATAGAAACTTTGTGTTATGATATGTGCAATCTTAGAACTTTGTGTTTGCAGATTTACATGGTGTGAAGTAATTGATCTTTCCTTATATTTTCTTGTTTCAGTGTGAGTAAGGAAATACTCTGCTATCTATATTTCCCCAAAGCATTGTTGTTTTCTTCCTTCTCCCACCTCTTCATTCTTCCATTCCTTCTAATTGATAACCTTTCAAGTATAAATACTTTCCAGAATTCCATGATCCAAACATTGAAAATCTTTATATCTGTACATTTGTTTTTCCAGTTTTCAATAAGGGAACCTCTCCCATTAAAGAGGAGGGACTTGTTGTCCCCTGACTGTGGTTTCACCTTCATGTTCCATTTTGAAACCCAACAGTTTTTGGTGACTCCATTGGGGAATCCATTGTGAAGGATTTCTAGTTTTGAAGAATTACTTCTTGATCATCTCTGATCTAGCGACTCCAAGATACACTAGGGGTAGGAGAACCCTTGGGGAAGAAGATCCTCATTTCCAGCTGCTGGAAAACCAAGGTTTCTCTCTTCCTTCATCAACAAGAAAAAGAAGAGGAGAAATATCTGCAAGCACTCCTCCTGATAGAGATAAAACTTCTGGGAGTGATAGTCCTCAAAATCAAATCAGTCCCAATTTGCATGCTCTGATCCTTGTTGGTGTTGATTTCTCTCTCCAAATGATATTTCCAAGAATGAAATCTCCTCTGCCTTGGGGCCAAAGGGTTAGGCCTCTTTCTCTTCCCCAGCCATTGCATGAATTTCCTAGAGGCAATAGAAATAATTTTCTAAAATTCAGAGGTGATGGGAAAGTTCATCCAGATGAACATATAACAACCTTCATTATTGCTTGTGGTGTTCTTGGCATTAAACATGAGGATGTATCTATTATAATTTTTGTGGAGACATTGCAAGATAATGTTGCTAATTGGTTTTATCACCTACCTGCTAGATCTATCACCAATTGGAACACCATGACAACAGATTTGAGTAGCGCTTTAAACCAGCTGAAGATGTGCATGCCCTCTTGGCTCAGATTTACCAAATCAAGAAAGAATCTCATGAGAATATGAGGGAGTTTGTAGCTAAATTCAATAGGCTGATTAACAAGATCTTACTAGCTACACATCCTATAGATCAGATTCAGAAGTGCTTCTTCCTTAATGCTCAATTGCCTGAAGTGATCTATGTACTTAGGAGAGCTAATCTTGCCACCTTGGATGCTGATCAGAGGTTAGTTATTAGTGTGGAAGATGATCTGATTATGTCTGGAAAGCTGAGGAGAGATTCATCTAAATCCAAGGCATCCTCTTCTTCCACATCTTCTCTTGGAGTTAATGTAGATCAGTTAGTCCAGAAGCTTGCTAATGATCTGATTTCTCTCAAGAAACAATTATCTCAACATGCTCCTTATCAAGATGTGCCTAGAAATAACTTTCAGCCCAAAAATCAGTTAGCCCCTCCTCAGAATAGATTAGCAATTGAAGGTCCACCTATCAAAGTTCCAGTCAATGCCACATGTGAAGTGTTAGAGCTTGATGATGAAGAGGAGAATGAAATCTATGAAGAATTAGAAGAGGTGATGAAGAATTGGAAGAGATGAGTGGATCCCATGTCCATTTTCTCACTACTGAAGGTATAGATGAAGAAGATGATTATGAGGAAAGAATTGCAAAGATGAGCAATGAATCTTATGTTGTCATGACTTGTGAGCAAATGAGCAAGAAAGAAAAGGTAGTGCAGCCTGCTAAAAGATCTAAGGATCCTCCTACAACCATTCTAGTGATTGTAAGGAGGGGAGCTCCTATTCCAACTTCTTCCACACAAAAGGTAGGCTCTGTTGTTCCTTCTTCTTCTACTCCTACTCCTAAAACTTCTTGTCATCCTAGTGATAGAGTTGATAGATAAAAAGTCCCATCTACTGTTATTACTAATGCTACATCTACCTCTAGACCATTTGATATTATTGACCATCTCAAGAAAACTAAGATTCAGATCTCAGAGGCTGAATTCTACCAAACTCATCCCAAGGCATTTGCTAAGATGGTAGACTTTTTGAATTCTAAATCTAAGCCTTCACCCCATGGTTCTAAGGGCCTCTTGCCAACTCCTTCTCCTTCATCTCAACCCACCTTATAGCAGTTACTTCATTTGAGGAGAATATAAAACCATTTTATGTTATCCTCCTCATAGCTGGTCATAAACTCAACAATTGTGATGCCTACCAATATAGCTCATGCCCTAGGCCTGACCCTAACCCACACTTTTGGCTCATGCTATTCAATGGAAAGTAGAGAAGTACCATTGGTTGGTAGAATCAAGGATGCACAAGTTACATTTGCTGCTATGCCAGAGAAAAGAGTTTTAGCAACCATCTTGGTAGCTGATATACCTCCTTCTTATGGCATGCTATTGAGTAGAAACTTTTGCAAGGATGTTGGAGGAGAGATCATGATGGACTGGTCACATGCCCTCATTCCAAGTGAATGGGAAGATGAAGAAGCTATTTCCTAAAAAGCAACTGAATATATTGTGCAAAAGACAAACAATCCAAAAGCACAAATACTTTATGAAGACAAAGGTCATGGCAATTACATGGTCATGTCACAAGATGAGGTAAAGCATCCCAAGGAAGTACTTCTTGATCCCAATGGCGTTTGGATTTTAGAGTTTGATGGGAGCTACTCCTCAGCTAGTTCTGGAGCTAGTGTAGTGCTCATTTCTCCTAAAGGAAGCTTCATCCTTCCTCTTTCAAGCTCCAATTCAAAAACACAAACAACACAACAGAGTATGAAGATCTCTTTCTTGGTCTTAACTTGGGAAAGGAAATGGGAAATAAAATTCTCCTTGCTCGTGGTCATGGAAAGCTGATTGTAAAGCGGAGTTAGAGATATTTTCAATTAAAAATAGAAGGCTAAAACGTTACAGAAATCTAATTTGGGATTCAATTGAGTTCCTTGATGCCTTCTCCATCAAAGCCATGCCAAGAGAAAGAAACATGAGGGCTGATTCATTGGCTATCTTGGGGTCTCTGTTAATTCCTCATCCAGATTTCTCCCAAGAGAAGTTCACCATTGAGATGATTCATAGGCCTAGTGTGCCAGACAATGAAAATAATTGGCAAGTCTTCAATGATGATCAACATCTACTATCCTTCCTGGAGCTTAGAGATAATTTCGATCAGTTGTACTTTGAAGGGAGTGAAAATCCACCTAGGGAGTGTGTGCCTCCAAACGAAGAAGGTAGCAAAGAAGAAGAAATAGATCATGACGAGTTGTTTAAAGCTGAAAGGTAATAAGATACCTAAGGGGTTAGTGAGTTTGGAGGATCTATTTGATAAGCATGATGGGTATGTTAAGCCCAAAACTTCCAAAGGATCCCAAAGTCAGCTGAGTATGAGAAGATAAACATTGGAAGTTCTCATGAACCCAAGCTAGTGAACATTGGGAAGTGTTGCACACAAGAAGAGAAGAAGAAGGCTACAAATTTGTTGAAGAGGTATATTGATGTCCTTGCTTATTCCTATCATGATCTTAATGTTGGTACAAATAATTTAATTACACCTTGAATAAGCTCATTATAGAAAATTTTTATATTTGTTTTAATTAGTTCTAACTCTCGGAGCTTGTTGAGATTATCTCCACTCCTTGTGTGGAATTAGTTATCTCCTATTTAGCCTGACATTCCTATTATTTAGGAATGTCAAACTATTTATTCTCCCTATTTAATGAATCTCCCGGATAGTGGATGTATCGAGATAATTATTATTTCTCTATTCCTCTTTATTGTGCCCTTATTTTATACTCTGAGTAATTCTCTGTGCTCACTCTTCCTGTGCTAGATCCTACTGGTAGATTTTTCATGGTATCAGAGCTAGTATTGTTGCAAGAGAGCTCAGCCTTTGTTGGTTTATTCCTCCACACCGATCTATGGAAGAATCGCTGATTTTAGGTGGCCTATTGCGTTTTTGCCGCTCTTTGCAGCTGACAAAAATGTATAAAGTACGTTTCGTTTTTGTTCTTTTTGTGTTTGATGTGATGTGAGAAGGGGAGGAAAAGCTCAGAAAAGTAGATTGTTATTATCAGCCGATGAAGGTTTTGAAGGCTTAAACAACGTGTTCTTTTTGAGGAATTCCAAGTTTTTAAAGGGGAGAAACATTGAGCAAGCGATCGGTTCAAAATTTCGATTGTCATTTGCCAAAATATCACCTATAGAAAGATCAGTTAATTGATCTCTGCATTTGCTGGACATTTTATTCATTTCCTGTGTTGTGCATTTTGGTGCATCATTTGCTTCTATGTGTTGGGATTTCTCTTTCCTGTGGAGTCCCTTCTGTAACTCTATAGAGACTCAAGGGAACAAAAACTAGTAAGTCTTTATCTGATTTTGCCGTGAATACGTGCAAAGCAATTTAAGAAACTATAGTATTAAATTTTTCTATAGTTTTTTTAATAATTGCATTATGGGGGGAAATTAATGCTTTTGAGGCCAATTAATACTTTGTTGGTGGGTTGTTTGTAAACCGAGGACAAATTTGTATTCCTTGTTTCCTCCCGAGTCCAACGAGTGGTCATACGACCATATTTGTCTTCTATTTGGTCAGCATTATAATCAGTGAGCAATTTTTATTAAAAATTGACTTATTTTATGGGAAATTGAAAGTTTAATAACTTTTGCATGGTAACTCGAAATTGAGTGCCATTTTTGCAAAAGTTGATTATTTTTCATTCCCATCGCATTGAAGAAAATTTCATTAAAAAGGGAAACTTTGGAAAATAACCTCATTGAAACCATGTCGAGAGCCTTTTATCATCCTCATCTTCTGGTCATACCAGGGATCTACGGTTGTTCGAGCCTCTAAACTCGACAAATTACCATGCCTGGAAACCGAAGATGTAGCAGCTCTTACAGTCTCATGGATTATGGCATGTGTTTGATGATACAGTTCCCGCTTTCACCACAGAGAAGGATAAGTACCTGTATGCATGCAAGCAAGATGAAGCTCTCGAATTGATCGTGTTGAATGTAGTGGATAATCTCCAATTTTATATTTCTGTGGCCACAGCTCTGAAAGAGGTATGGGAAAAATTTGAATCATTTTTTGGCAAGATAAACGAGTTCAAATTAATTCAATAGGATCATGAATTAAACTCTTTATCACCTTCATATTTTCCTTCCATAGAAGAATTTCTATCAAAATTTAAAGAGATTCATATTCAATTGAAAGCATGTGGTAGAACTAAAAGGATGACCAATGTGTATACATGTTCCTAACTAAACTAAAGGGTCCATTTTTTGTATTTACGTCAACCTTATTTTCTACTATGGATGCACTAGACACTCAGTTTAAAATGCCTTCATTTGAATAGTTTTGTGAACGTCTCTCACGAGAACAAGAAAAATTAATCTCTCTAGATGTTATGCCTACATCGAATCATGCTCTTGTGGCCAGTTCTCCTAAGAAAAATTGGAAAAACAAACCCAAGCAAAGCTATGATAAGCTTGTACCCTCTCACAATATGGTTTCTAATCCTTCTGTTGACACTTCTAAACCACAGAATAATGGTAAAAATAAGAGACCATTTCAGAAGAGGGTGTTTGATCCTTGTTCCTTTTAGGGGGGAAAAATCACCCTGAATCCAGATGTTTTTTGAAGTTGGAAGCATTAGAAAAGGCTTTAAAACAACACAAGATCAGTGTTCCATCACCTTCATCCACTTCCAAAGTCTGCAAGGGTAAGAATATTTTTGTTAGAGCTTCTTCTCCTTTGCAAGATAGGTGGATTTTTGACTTGGGGGCTTCTCATCATATTACACATTGCAAGGATTTGTTGACTTCTGTTTCTGCTTGCAACACATCACAGATTTCGGTGGGCAATTCTACTTCTGTAGGTGTATTGGGTTACAGTGCGGTACTGTAAAAAATGCCAAATGGGCATCTAAATAATGTTCTTTATGTTCCCCATATGTCTAACAATTTGCTTTCCATATATCAAATCTGTAACTCTGGTGATGGTAGAACTGTTGAATTCTCACCAAATAAGGTTGTCATCAAGGAACTTCATGATCATGATGATATTATAGCTATAAGAACTATGGATTTATGTTCACGTTTGTATGTATTTGAGAGCTTTGATAACTCTGTAGGATCATTGCTTATTACTCATGTTGATTCTTTGACCAAATTGTGGCACGAGAGGTTTGGTCACCTCAATTACAAATATCTAGAGCAGCTCTCTTCGTAGAATATGGTCATAGGATTTCGAAGGTAAAATCACATGATGGTGTCTGCCCCGGTTGTATGTTGGGTAAGCAACACTTGGATCCTTTTCCAAAAGGTCAAGCAAAAAGAGCTATGGCTCATCTTGAGTTGGTACATAGTGATCTAACTTCTTTTCCTCATAGATCATTTTCTGGTGCTAAGTATGTACTCACATTCATAGATGATTTTACTAGGAAAACTTGGGTGTACTTTCTAAAATATAAAAGTGATGTCCTGGAGCATTTCAAAGTTTTTAAGGCTATTGTAGAGAAACAATCTAGACATTGTATTAAAATACTCCACACGGATAATGGGGGGGAATATGAGAGTAATGCATTTACTACTTTTTGTGCTAATCATGGAATTGTGCACCAGTATATTATTCCTCACACCCCTCAGCAAAATGGAGTTGCTGAATGAAAGAACCAAACACTCAAGGAAATGGAAAATTACATGGTTCAGTCCAAGAACATGGCACCTCAGTTCTGGGCGGAAGCAGTCAACTGTGTAAATCATATTCAAAACAGAATGCCACATAAAGCAGTGCAAGGGGTTACTCCTGAGGAGGCATGGTCTGGTGAAAAACCTGATGTATTAAAATTTCAGGCATTTGGTTGTAGGGAACGGGCCTTTTTCCTGACAACACTCGAGAAAACCATGGAGAAGAAAATCAAAGAACTCATTTTTGTTGGTCATTGTGAGCATGTGAAGGCATATCACCTCTTCGATCCCACTACCAAATATGTTGTGTTTTGGCGGGATGTTTGAGTTGATGAGACCGAGGCTCCTTTAGATCATATAGTAGTTATTCCATCTCCATTATTGCCTCCTACTCCTACCACTAATGATGATTCTGATGGCCCCCCTGATCTTGATCCTATTGCTCTCCTGCTCCTATTGCTCATGCTCCAAAATGGCTGAGATCTACATTGGCTATAGCAGGTGATTTGGCGGGTGATTCACGAGATCTATGACATACTAGAGATGAGACTTCTGGTGTTGTCAATCATTGGCCCTATTCTGGTATGGCTCTTATGAGCCAAGCTATTTCTAATGATCTTGTTCTTTTTCACATGCATCTGGAAACCCAGAATGGGATTACGCAAATGCAGGATGAATATTCTTCGCTTATGAAGAATAATACTTGGGATTTGGTTCCTCTTCCGAAGGGAAGAAAGCTTGTATGATGTAAATGGGTCTATAAGACCAAATATGCAGCTGATGGATCGGTTGAAAAATACAAGGCACGTCTTGTCGCCAAGGGGTATTCTCAAGTTGAAGGAGTAGATTACTCTAAAACTTTTTCTCCTATCACAAAGATGGATTTTGTTCACCTTGTTCTCTCTCTTGCTGCTTCTCATCGATGGTCAGTACATCAGATGGATGTGAAGAGTGCATTTTTACATGGTGATCTCCATGAGGAGATTTATATGGAGCAACCTCAGGGGTTCGTACATGACTCTTCACTGGTTTGTAGACTTCGGCGTTCACTCTATGGTCTCAAACAAGCCCCTCGGGCTTGGTATGAGAAGATGGATGCTTTCTTGTTGTCTATTGGCTTTCATCATTGTAAGACTGATCATACAGTTTATGTCCTGAAGACTGATGATGACTTGCTTCTATTGGTATTATATGTTGATGATCTCCTCATTACTAGTAGTTCAAATTCTCTAACATAGGACATTAAACGAAAATTGAAAGTAGAATTTGATATGACAGATATGGGATTGTTGCACTACTTTCTTGGCCTACAGGTTCACCAGTCTGCTGAGGGCATCTCTATTTGTCAGAAGAAGTATGCTACATATCTGCTTCAGAGATTTCATATGGCTGATTGCAAGCCATCTCCCACACCTTACCAATCAGGTATTGAATTGACTGCTGCATGTAAGTCTAAACTAGTTGATCCCACTTTGTATAGATAGTTGGTTGGGATCCTTTTGTATCTCACTCATACTCATCCCAATATCACCTTTGTTGTTAATCTTGTCTCTTGTTTTTCACATGAGCCTCATGAGAATCATTAGGAAGCATCCAAGCATATTTTGAGATATCTTCGGGGGACTTTGAGTTTTAATATTCCTTACGCACCTTTGATGTTCCCAATATCGAGGGCTTCTGATTCGATTGGGGTGGATATCGCGACACTCACAAATCCACATCTGGCTATTTTTTTCATCTTGGTTCTGGTCTAGTTGCATGGTCTTGTAAAAAGTAGAATACCATTGCATTATCATCCACTGAGGTTGAGTATCGAGGTGTTGTGATAGTAGGGCAGGAGGTTCTCTGGCTTTGTTAGATTCTTGGTGAGTTTGGTTTTTCATAGGAGTCTCCTTCCATTCTTTGGTGTGATAACCAAAGTGCTATTCACATTACACGTAATCCTGTTGAGCATCAGCACATGAAGCATATAGAGATCCACATGCACTTCATTCGATAGTTGATTCAGGATGGGGTCATTCAGATGGAGTTTGTTCCTATGGCTGATCAGCTCATGAGATATCTTCACTAAACCCTTGGCTTCCCCTCACTATTTGGAGTTGCGAGACAAGCTTGGGGTGAAGGAAGTTGTCCTTGGGGGGGATCTTGTATAGTCCTTCCTTCTTTTCTAGTATTGTATCGGGTACCTTATCAGGCCTAGTAGCCGGGACCCTTCTTTCTTTTTGCTCCCTAGCATTCGCTTATGGGAGGGTGTTGGTGTAAATAATTTAATTACACCGAATAAGCTCATTATAGCAAATTGTTATATTTGTTTTAATTAGTTCTAACTCTCGGAGCTTGTTGAGATTCTCTCCACTCCTTGTGTGGAATTAGTTATCTCCTAATTAGCTTGACATTCCTATTATTTAGGAATGTCAAACTATCTATTCTCCCTATTTAATGAATCTCCCGGATGGTGGAGATATCAGAGATAATTATTATTTCTCTGTTCCTCTTTATTGTGCTCTTATTTTCTTCTCTGAGTAATTCTCTGTGCTCACTCTTCCTGTGCTAGATCCTGCTGGTAGATTTTTCACTTAAGGCCTTCCAACCAAAGGAAATGTAGCATTTCATCCCTCTTAAACCTGGGATCAAGCCCTTCAGCGAAGTGGATAGAGGAAATATAACCCTAAGATTTTCGATATAATATTCCAAGAAATACAAAATTTATTGAAAGCAAAGATCATTTTTCCTATTCACCATTCAATGTGGATTGCTAATATTGTGTCGGTTAGAAAGAAGAATGGTGAGATCCGGATTTGTGTTGATTTTAGAAACTTGAATCAAGCATCTTTGAAGGACAATTATCCTCTTCCCACCATGGATCAATTGTTACAAGTTAAATTCTGAGTTGAGAGATGTTATCCATGCTTGATGGATTCTCTAGTTATAATCAAGTTGAATTAAATGCCTTTGGGTAGCATAAGACCACCTTCATCACTCCTTGGTGCACCTTTTCTTATCGAGAGAATGCCATTTTGCCTCATCAACACTGGTGCTACTTTTTAGAGGGAAATGGACACGCCTTTGGCATCCTCAAAGGAAAGTTCATACTTATTACCTTGATTATCGACTATGTTTTCAAAAGTCGAGTTGATCATTTCCAGCACTTCAAAACAATCCTCCAAAAGTGTAGGGAGCATGACATCTTCTTGAATCCTAATAAATTAGTATTTTGTGTCACTAAAGGAAAACTTTTGGGACACATTGTCTCCAAGGATGGAATCAAGATTGATCTAGAAAGAGTCCACAAATTTTTGTTAGAGTAGGTATTTACCTTAGCTCATTTTCACCTAGGTACATTATTTACCTTTATTTTATTTATCCTCACCCACTTATGTGTGTGGATATTTCTTTTTATTTATTTAGATATTAGGAGATATTATCTAGTTGTTAGGTATAGTTCTTTCCTTGATCTATGGTATTGACTAGTCTTTCCTAGATCTATGGTATTGACTAGATCATTGATGTCTAGTTCTCTCATAAATCTATGGACTTGACCAGTTCTTTGATGACTAGTTCTTTCCATGATTTATGGCTTGATCTACGACCTTTCTTTGGTTCTTATATTGTTGTTCCTTTCCTATATACGCAAGGCCCATTCTCATTGTATTTCATTGAGTTCAATAATAATATATGATATTGTTGCTCATTTATTTGTAAAGGTTTTGTGTAAACTTATTCGGTGAATTGATTTCATCTTATTGATCATAGTGTTTGATTATCATCTATGTTCTTGGCTTGGTACGATCGGTTATCATTCCTTTTATGGTATCGAGAAAAGAAGATTGCTATTGACATCTGTTTATAAGTTTCATTTTGCAAGAATTTTATAAAATATTCATATATTTGGGATTTGTCTGTATTTTTTTTGTGTGCATTTTTATGCAAAAGCGAGAGGGTTTCATTGGATCTAGAAGGCGGTAAAACCCTAAGATTGGGTCAAACTCGACCATTTCGGGAGGCAGGTGATTTTTTTGTTTTTTTATTGTGCAGAGAAACGTACTAGTTTTGCCTCGGGATTCATGCCGTACGGAAAAGGAAAGGAAGGAAAAAAATTTATGGGTTCTACTCGATTTCTAGAGATCTAATCTGGTTTTTTTTTGGTGCGGCATAGCATTTTTAGTTTGCACACAGGAGGTTGCGGCATTTTGGCGAGGGGGTCCATGGACGACGGCACACTTTTTGATATTTTGGGAAAATCCGTAGACTACTATTTTGGGTGGCGAATGTTACTTTTAACACAGTCCAGAAATAGTAGTTTTTACTAAAAGAAGCAATTGGATGTGACTTTCTCGAAAACCAGCGACACACCCCAAAATAGTAAGTTGCACACACCCATTGAAATCCTTAGCCCCTAGTCATATGGTATGGTCATATGAGGGCTTAAAGGTGCTTAACTCCAGCCCCCTTTCATTTTATTTGTGTGGTGAAGGCAAGAGCATTTTATTCTATTTTAGTGGAAACTAAAATAAATAGTAGAGCATAATATTGAAAAGCTTGTATCTTTTGATCGTAACTCGTTTTGAGTGTTGTTTTTGAAAAAGTGCATAGTTTTTATGCTATTTCCATTGGAAATATTTATTTTGAGAATCACACTATAATTATAAAGTGCCATATTGTAACACGCATTCATTATAAAGTGCCAAAATCTAGGGGGTCTTGTTGCATTACTTGGGGGTCTTGTTGCATTACTTGGTTCTTCCATTTCTTTTGGTGTTTTTTTTTTAAGATGGCATCTACTTCTACATTAACTCATGTTGAGCCATTAACAAAACATAATTACCACACATGGAAACCAAGAATGGAAACAATAATCAAGAAAAAAAGATTATGGGCTTTAACTTCTAAAGAACAACTAGTGTTCATTAGAGAATATGAGAAATTTCAGTACCACTGCAAATTTCATGAGTGTATGGGTTTGATAGGAACTTATGTAAGTGACAGTCTTTTATTTCATTTGGAAAATTGTGACTCTCCTTTCAAAATATGGGAGAAATTAGAGGATTTATTTGGTAAGGTGGATCATATGAGAGCTATGCAACTTAAAATTGAGATCACCTCTCTTAATCTTGAAGATTTTCCAACAATTATAGACTATCTTACCAAGTTCAAGGATTTATTGACACAGTTGAAAGGGAGTGGAAGAGATAAGAAAGATGAAGAGTGTGTTTACTTGATTCTATCCAAGTTGAGAGGACCATTCCAAATTTTTGCTTCTACCTTTTTCTCTAGCATAGATGTCTTAGGTGACAGCTTCAAAATACCTAGCTTAGAAACATTTTGTGAAAGACTTACTAGGGAAGAATCCAAATTATCTCACCTTGAGTCTTCCACCTCTCAAAAGGCATTAGTTGCATCTAATCCTAAGGGCAAGGGAAAACCAAAAAGTAAAACCAAATCCACACTTTCTCCATCTCAAAATGCTCCTAAACCCAAAGAAAACAACTCAAAACCTAAGGAGTCTTCTAAATCCAAGAATAAGTCTACTCGTTCACACTCTTCCTTCTTCTTCTTCTTTCTCTTTCCTTATAGCAAGATTCTTTTCTTATTTTGGTTCGATATTTCTTCATGGATATATTGTACATGAGTACCTCATCAAGCCTAGTTGCCGGGACTCATACTGTGGACATGCCACTTCTATTTTGGCCCCTAGCTTCACTTGAGGGGGGGTGTTAGAGTAGGTATTTACCTTAGCTCATGTTCACCTAGGTACATTATTTACCTTTATTATATTTATCCTCACCCACTTATGTGTGTGGATATTTCTTTTATTTATTTAGATATTAGGAGATATTATCTAGTTGTTAGGTATAGTTCTTTCCTTGATCTATGGTATTGACTAGTTCTTTCCTAGATCTATGGTATTGACTAGATCCTTGATGTCTAGTTCTCTCATAAATCTATGGACTTGAATAGTTCTTTAATGACTAGTTCTTTCCATGATTTATGGCTTTATCTACGACCTTGACTGGTTCTTAGATTATTATTCCTTGCCTATATAAGCAAGGCCCATTCTCATTGTATTTCATTGAGTTCCATAATAATATATGATATTGTTGATCATTTGTTTGCAAAGGTTTTGTGTAAAGTTATTCTGGCGAATTACTTTCATCTATTTGATCAAAACTCAAAACTCATTATTTCCTTGGTTTACAGATTTCTCAGACAGATTCAGGGATTCACTTGAGTCAGCAAAAGTACACCCATGATCTTCTTAGGTGCTTTGATATGGATGATTGCAAGCCAAGTCCATCTCCTTTTCAGTCTGGAGTTACTCTTACATCCACATGTACCACACCACTTTGTGATCCTACATTGTATAGGTAGTTGGTTGGGAGTATCATGTACTTGACCTATATTCACCCTGATATTTCATTTGTAGTAGGGCTTGTATCTCGGTTTACACATTCTCCTCATAGTAGTCACTGACAGGTTGCTAAAAGGATTTTACGCTATTTGCATGACACTTCCCACATTGGCCCACACTACACTAGGGGCTCTACTCAGTTGGTTGGGTATACTGATTCAAATTAGGCGGGTTCTATCGATGATAGGTGTTCCACTTGGCTATCTTCTTTGTCTTGGTTCTTCTCCAATTGCTTGGGCGTGTAAAAAACAACAGGCTATTGCACTTTCATCTTCAAAGGTAGAGTACAGGGCAGCAATTACAGCAAGTCAGTAGATTCTTTGGCTTCACCAGTTATTGATAGAGTTTAGATTCCCATAGGATTCATTAAATATACTTTGGTGTGACAACCAAAGTGTAATTCACATTTCTCGCAACCGATTGAGCACCAAAGTGGACCATGCATATCGAGATACAAATCCACTTCATTCGGCAGCACATTCAGGATGGAGTTCTTTGCTTGGAGTACCTTCCGACTCAACAACATATTGTAGACATCTTTACGAAGCCTTTTGCATCACATCGCTACCTTAAGTTGCGTGGAATGCTTGGGGTTTTGGAAGTTGTTCTTGGGGGGTGTTCTTGAGAACATCTTCCTTCTTCTTCTTTTTTCTCTTTCCTTATAGCAGATTCTTTCGTTCTTTTGGTTCAAGATTTTATCACATGGATATATTGTACATGAGTACCTCATCAGGCCTAGTTATTGGGACTCATACTATGGACATGCCACTTCTATTTTGGCCCCTAGCTTCACTTGAGGGGGGGTGTTAGAGTAGGTATTTACCTTAGCTCATGTTCACCTAGGTACATTATTTACCTTTATTGTATTTATCCTCACCCACTTATGTGTGTGGATATTTATTTTTATTTATTTAGATATTAGGAGATATTATCTAGTTGTTAGGTATAGTTCTTTCCTTGATCTATGGTATTGACTAGATCCTTGATGTCTAGTTCTCTCATAAATCTATGGACTTGACTAATTCTTTGATGACTAGTTATTTCTATGATTTATGGCTTGATCTACGACCTTAACTGGTTCTTAGATTGTTATTCCTTGCCTATATAAGCAAGGCCCATTCTCATTGTATTTCATTGAGTTCCATAATAATATATGATATTGCTGCTCATTTGTTTGCAAAGGTTTTGTGTAAAGTTATTATGGTGAATTTCTTTCATCTTATTGATCATGGTGTTTGATTAGCATCTATGTTCTTGGCTTGGTACGATCTGGTTATTGTTTCTTTTAAATTTAGCAGATCCCTCTTCCAACCAAAGCATGAAAGGTGTGCACTCTTTCTTTAGCAAAATCAACTTACGAGGAGAATCAAACCTGATTTTTCAGACCTTACTTTGAACATTACTCTCATGAGGAAGGAAAAACAAACCTTTGGCTAGTCTTTTGAAGGAAAACTTGCATTTAAAGGCATTAATAAAGCTATAGTAAAGATTCTAATCTTGGCATGCCCGATTTTGGTAAAGACTTTATTATTTATTACTATGCCACCGAATACACTCTTGCTGCTGTGTTAACCCAAGAAAATAATGAAGGTCATGAGATCCCCATAGCATTCATGAGTTATATTTTGAAATCCCATGAGCTAAAGTACACCATGATGGAGAAACATGCTTTTGCAGTGGTTAAGGCGGTGAAACAGTTTCATTTTTATATCCTCAACTCCCATGCTATTGTTCTTGTGCCTGATACAACTGTTAAATCCATTCTAACACAACAAGAATTTGGAACCAAGAGGGGTAATTGGGTAGCCAAATTTTAGGAGTATGACCTTGACATCAAACCCACCAAATTTTTGTCGGGGAAAGGGCTTATGTGAGCTCATTGACAAAGGAGCTGATGCTAAATTTCTAGAGGAAGAAGTTGATATGCCTGTTGTTCTTTTCCTCAGTTTGACTAATGAATGGTATGCTGACATTACATACTTCCTCACTTATGGAGAATGCCCATCCCATTTGGACCAAGGAGAAAAGGGCCATCAAATTGAGATCAGCTCAATATGTATTATGGGAAAATGCATTGTTCAAATGTGGCATTGACGGAAGATTTTGAAATGCATTGACAAGGACTAGAAAAGGAGATTATTCTCGGCTTTCCATGATCAGGCCTATGGGGGTCATTTCTCTTCCATTGTAATAGCTCACAAAATCCTACATGTTGGGTATTATTGGCCCACATTATTCAGAGATGCATCCGAGTGGGTAAGTAAATGTGAAGCATGCCAAACCTTTGTTGGCAGACCTAAATTGGCTGCTCTACCTCTCAAACCAGTAGTGATTGAAGAGCCTTTTCAAAAATTGGGTTTAGAATTTATTGGCACACTCAATCCACCCTCAAGTGCTAGACACACTCATGTTTTGACTACCACTGACTATTTCACCAAGTGGGTGGAAGCCATTCCAGTCAAAAGTACTACTTCGAGAGGTTGTTTGTAATTTCATCAAGGAGAATATCTTAATAAGGTTTGGGATACCAAACAAGATTGTCACTGACAATGCTTCAAACTTCTCCTCTGCTGAAATGACTGATTTTTGCTATGGCTATGGCATTTCCCTTGCAAACTCTTCAGATTATTATCCCCGAGGAATGGGAAGCTTGTAAATGACTCTCAGAGGAATTGGCATAAGAAACTATATGATGCTTTATGGGCTGATAGAATTACACCTAAGAGAGCCATTGGAATGTCTCCTTTTCAAGTGGTATATGGAGTTGATGCTCAGTTGCCAGTAATGTTGGAACTGCCAGCCTTGCACTTGATGAAGGCCATTGAAGATGCTAGTTTTTCTAGCTCATTGGACAAAAGGATTATGTACCTTCAGAGGCTGAATGAAGATAGAATGCAGGTGGTTGATAGGATATCAGCTCACCAACTCAAGGTCAAAGCCCTATTTGATAAAAGGGCTAAACTCATAACTTTTCAAGTGGGAGAAATTGTCCTCCTTTGGGACAAAAGGCATGAACCAAGGGGCAGCCATGGTAAGTTTGATTCTCTTTGGCTGGGCCCATTCAAAATCAGACATCTTGTTGGTGAGAATTATTTCTACTTGAATTACTTGGACGGTTCTCCTCTCCCACTTCCTTATAGTGGGAAACACTTGAAATTATTCAAATCCTAGTGACTTGGGAGTCATTTGTATATTCGTATAGATTTTCCTTTGGTTTTTGTCTTGTTTCCTTTCCCCTTGGTGTGTGCTCCCCTTCTATTTTGAGCTTGTTTTTGACTCCGTTGCCCAATGGATAAGGCAATGGTCTTCTTTTGGAAAAAAATTCTAAGGTTATTGATCTTTGCTTATATTTCATGCCAAGCCAAGTCATTCCCAGAAGGATCCAGCTATTGTCACCCTCAAATTTCCCTCGATTTTCCAAGTCTAAAATGTTAAATTTTGAGTTGGTGCCTTTGAAGTATTCTTGAAAGAGGTATTTTTGAATTTAAGACTTGTTAACACTAAAATTTTCCTCCATAATTTCTATTTCATTAATGTATGTATTAGGAATAGGATGTTGTTAAGTGTAATTATTAGTAGCATTTGATAGAAGATAACGGCGCCGTCAGTACAGTGCCGCCAATAATGTAGAGTACAGTAACAGTCAAAGTACAATAGAAATGTTGTAAAAAGTAAATATTTCTCGTAAGTGGTCCGGTAATGTTAAAATGTCAAAGTTGGGATAAGTAGAGAAGTAGGGTCTACATGATTAGGAATTAGAAATATTATATTGGTAATAAGGAAAAGGAGTGAGGTCATAAATATTTTGTGTATTTTATTTGTAAAAAGTCTAAAAATGTGGAACCCATGTGAAATGATAAGGTTTATCTTATCTTAAAAGATAAGCTTACATGTACAAATAAGAGTTAAGGTATGGAATATGATTCATCGGAGTGGATTTCTTATCCTATCTTAGAGATAAGATGGATAAACCTGGAAGTTCTATAAATAAAGAGGCCACCCCCCTCATTTAGCATTGAAGGAAGTAGTGAGAAATATTGTATGAAGTGTGTAAAGGAAGCCATCAGTTTAAAGGTGTGTTGAAGAAGTCATTAAGAGGTGTAATTCTAAAGTTTCTCCCATAGTATTGGTGGAAGGAAAGTGAATTCAATAACACTTGAAGTACCTCATTGGTGAGATTGTAACAATTTCATGTTAATATTATAATTTACTTTGATATTTCAGATTTTTCATCATTCCTTCTTATCATAGTCGATGGTATTCTTGTGTTATGTTTGTTGTTGTGTTTCTAGATTACATTCACCAAACTAAAGGCTGTGCATTAGTAAATAATCATAGCACGAGGAGTTCCCGATGAATAATTATCATAGTGCCAGATTGGTGATGACATTTTGGTTCCGTTGCGGGACCATTCCTCATTGGTGGATTATGCGAAGAGATATTCCCACTTAGTCAAAAATCAATTGGAGGGTAACCTTGTTTTTACTGTGCATAGTAGTTACCATGGTAAAGTCATTTTTGCTATGAATAGTAGTTACCATGGTAAAGTAATTTTTGTTGTGAATAGTATTTACCACGAGTAAAGTCATTTTTACCGTGAATAGTATTTATTGAGTAACTTCACTTTTCTTTGTGAATAGTGTTTACCATGATAAAGTCAATTTTTACCATGTAAGTCAAGTTTTACCATAGTTTACCGTGGTCATTTCTATTTTCTATTATAGTGATTTTAATCATTGGTGCACATAAGTCTTGTTGATTGTACTTTTGGGTTGGTATTTCACCGTGGTTACATTTGGAAATGGGGAAGATTCCTATTTTTCAGCCCAATCTAATGAAAATGCTTCCTTTTTCATTCAAGAGTTTAAACGATCTTGTATTTGTAATGGCCTTGTAAGAAGGAACAATGGACTGAATTTTTCCTACCTTTTTGGATGGTTTAGCGCTTAGGTGGTTTGAAACACTAGGTGATAATGTGAAAAATCATGGGATTTACTAAGCTGAAAGTTTTCTTGAAGAATTTGGTGAACAACGAGAGATATGCGAGATCTCATGATCGATATCACAAAGCTAACCCAAGGAGAGAAGGAGAAGATAAGGGATTATCATGCTCGTGTTCTAGAGCTAAGGAGGAAGCTCAATGCCCAGATCTTGAAGGAAGGATTAGCGGATGGGTTGATGAATGGCATGGATAATCTCCTATGTAAGAACTTCATTCTTGGGATGAAGCCAGAGATCAAACAACGAGTGAAGTATGACTGCCCAGCTACCATTGAACAAGCAAAGGAGATTGCAAGAAGAAAGAAGAAAGCATGGAAGAGGAGCCCAAAGAAATTGTTGCTAAAGTAGAGCCTACACCAACACCTTTGCTCCAGAATCCACAACCACTCTCGGTGAGCACAAATCTTTCTCCTAGTACATCTACTGAGTATGAAGATCTGCTCAAAAAGATGGGTCGGTTAACTATTAATCTTCTTCAAGGAAAAAAATTAGTTCTCGGGGAGGAGATAGAGGTCCAAAAGAAATATTTCTGAAGTTGTATGTTATGGTTGTTATAAAAGGGTCATTATAAGTATAATTGTCGAGATAGAGCTTCTACATCTGGTAAAGGAGATAATGATAAAGGAAAAGCACTGTGAATTCTTTTGATGTAGTAGATAAGAGCAGAAATAATGAAGTAGATGTGTTTGTAATAAAAAGAAAGAAAGAAAAATATAATCAAGATGGAAATGATCCTAAGAAGATGAAAGGAGAAACTAGTAAGAAACATAGGAGAAGAAAGTTTGGTGTGCAGGATTTTCTGATTTCACAAGGGCAAGGACCATACTCCATCTTGGAAGATCTATCCAAAAGGCCTGCAAATATTACATATGGTCAACTCTTGGCTATGTCTTCTGAGAAGAGGCGGGAGCTGCGAAGTGGACTCAATGCTCGACAAAGGAAGGAGGTTGAGGTCCCTGTTTTGGAGGCAGAGGTGGATCCCTATGCTCCACAAGCTGAGGTATTATGTAATGGTATTTCAATTCATGATGTCTTAGTTGATGGAGGTGATGTAGTTAATGTAATGATCAAGTCTGTAATGAATATGTTGGGTTTAAAAATTGATCGCCCTTCAACACTTATGTTAAGGTCATTAAATAAGGGAAAAACTAAACTAGAAGGTGTAGTTTCAAATGTGGCAATATATGTTATGGGTGTTGTATGTGTGGTAGACTTTCAGGTGATGAAAAATGGTGCATTGCATACCCAATGCTGCTAGGAAGACCATGGCTAAGGAGAGTTCATGCAAGAAACTCTTTGGGATGAAGGTTTCATGAAACTTGGACATGGTAGAGAGGGTGAAGATAAACGTGATCCTCGACATCATAAAGCGAGAACTGATTCAAGTGATGGCGATGATTGGACATCCTCGATTACTCTAGTACCGGTGAAGTGGACCTTTGAAGATGAAGAAAGTAAGGTTGATGTTTGAGTCATGGATATCCTTCCAGTCACACCGACTCATGAGCCCATAAAATTATCGAAGAAGAAGTTGATGATCATGTCCAACAAATAAATATTGGGGATCTTTATGATGAGAAGTGAGAAGGAATCCTACCTCCAGCTCTTTCGAAGGTACATACACATATTCACTTTTGATTACAAGGAACTCCATCAAGTAAGTTGGGTAGAACATTCTATTGAGCTGGTAGATGGTGCTAAGCCTATAAAGCAAATGCCATATAGAATGAATCCTAATTTTTCCAAGATTGTAAAAGAAGAAATAGATAAGTTGCTTGATGCAGGATTCATATTTGCTGTGGAGAATTCAGAATGGGTTTCTCCCATTGTGATCTCAATAAAAAAGAATGGGAAGCTACGCATTTGTGTTGATTACAGGAAGCTCAATAAGGCAACAAAGAAGGATCATTACCCTCTTCCATTCTCAGATCAGATCTTGGACGAAGTAGCTGGCCAGGAGTGTTATAGTTTTGCTGATGGATATAGCGGATACAACCAAGTCCGTATAGCGGAGAAAGATCAGCTGAAGACCACGTTCACCACTCCTTGGGGAACGTTTGCTTATAGAGTTATGCCTTTTGGGTTGTGTAATGCTCCAACAACATTCCAGTGTTTGATGAATAAGGTGTTTGAACCCTACATTGGGACCTTCATCAGAGTATTTCTTGATGATTTTTGCATCTATGGGAGTAAGTTGGACCACCTACACCAGATGGAGACAGCATTTCAAAGGTTAGATGAAGCAAAGCCTCACTAAACCCTATAAAGTGTGTCTTTGGATGTTCTAAAGGCGTTTTCTTAGGGCATGTTGTATCCAGAGATGGTATTTGTGCGATCTGATAAAGTTTCAAAAATCAAAGATTTACCATTTCCTATGAATAGAAGTAAGTTGAGATCATTTTTAGGCCATGTGGGTTACTAGAAGGTTCATCAAGAATTTCTCAAAGATTGCATGACCACTAACTTGATTCTTGAAGAAGGATGTTACTTATAAACTAGGAAATAAGGCACATGAAGCTTTTGGACAACTGAAGGAAGCCCTGGTGTCTTCACATGTTTTAAAGAATCCAGATTGGAGCAAGGCATTCATTGTGTACACTGATGCCTCAGATGTAGCACTAGGAAGTACTTTGAGCCAAAAGGATGAAAATGGGAATGAACATCTAGTTTACTTTGGAAGTAGACAAATGAGCAGTGCTGAGGTAAATTATACTATAACTGAAAAAGAGACTCTAACTATCATTTTTGTTGTAAAGAAGTTTAGAAATTACTTGCTTGGGAAAAAATTTATAGTTGTAATAGATCATCAGGCTCTAAAATATATTGTCAATAAGCCTAACCCATCAGGGAGGATAGCAAGATGGATAATTTTGCTACAAGAATTTAAATTTGATATTATAGATAGACCAGGAAAGAAGCATGTCAATGCGGATGCACTATCTCAAGCCTATGATGGTTTAGGATCATCTTGTGATGATGATGATTTTTGATGCAGCATTGTTCTCCCTTAACACAATCCCTAGTGAATACATAGATATTTGGAATTATCTGAATGAATTCAAGTTTCTGATGGTGCCAATCAAAGACTAAGAGAAAGATTATGCAAGCGATCGTCCATATTCTATTCTGCATGGATTATTTTTCGAGTAGGACACGATGGATAGTACTGAGAGGGCAATTGGACGTGATCAAGGAAAGGAAGCTGCTAGAAGAATTCCACAATGGTACATGTGGAGGGAACTTCTCTGGACAACTTACAACAAGAAGGATCTTGGATGCGAGGTTATCACTTTGGCCCACTCTTTTTAACGATTGTTATAATTATTGTAACACATGTGATATTTGTCAAACACATGGTAACCGTAAGACTTCATCAGCTCCTTTATGTCCTATTCTTCCACTTGGTCCCTTTGAAAAATGGGGAATAGACATTGTAGGTCCACTTCCAACTACCTCACGCCAAAATAAGTATATTGTAGTTGCCATGCATTATTTAACCAAGTGGGTTGAAGCTAGTCCATTGAAAACAAATTCCATGGATGAGGTGGCAAGGTTCATATATAAGCAGCATTGTCACCAGATTTGGTTGTCCAATAGAAATTGTAACAAATCAAGGAAGCCACTTCATTAATGAGGTAGTAGAAGCCCTAGTCAATAAATTTTTACTAAGCACGGAAGGCAACAACATACAAGCCAAGCACAAATGGACAAGTGGAACGAACAAATTTTGTGTTGTGTCAAATTCTAGCAAAAGATGTAGCCTTGCAGGTATATAAGTGGGATAAAAGGATTCATGCAGCATTGTGGGCATATAGGGCAACATCAAAGTCAGCAACAGGATACTCCCCATTTCAGTTGGCTTATGGCATTGATCCAGTTCTTCCTATTGAGTTTGATATTCCCATGGTCAGAGTTATGGAAAATGAAAGGATGGATGAAAGTGATTCAGTAAAAGAAAGGTTGGTACATCTTCATTTGCTAGAGGAAATGAGGGAAATAGCTAAGGATACAAGCTATAAGAAGAAAATGAAGCAGAAGGAATACTTTGATCAAAATATCCATTGGTCTCCATTTCATGTGAATGACTTGGTTCTAGTATATGATTCCAGATACAAAAAAAAGAAGACAGAGAAAATTTTTTTCCAAAATGGATGGGGCCCTACAAAATAGCAGTTGTGCATGAAAATGATACGTACCGACTAGAGGAATTGGATGGCACTCCCATTACGAAATGGGTCAACCAAGACAAGTTGAAGATTTTCCAAGCACCATAATAGTCTACTCCGAGGACGGAGTAGAAGCTAGGAAGGGGAAGATGTCGACACAAAAATTTTCCTCCATAATTTCTATTTCATTAATGTATGTATTAGGAATAGGTGTTGTTAAGTGTAATTAGTAGTAGCATCGATAGAAGATAACGGCGCCACAAGACAATGCCACCAATAATGTAGAGTATGGTAACAGAGTCAAAGTACAATAGGAATGTTGTAAAAAGTAAATATTTGTCATAAGTGGTCCGGTAATGTTAAAATGTCAAAGTTAGGATAAGTAGAGAAGTAGGGTCTACATGATTAGGAATTAGAAATATTATATTGGTAATAAGGAAAAGGAGTAAGGTCATAAATATTTTGTGTATTTTATTTGTAAAAGTATAAAAATGTGGAACCCATGTGAAATGATAAGGTTTATCTTATCTTAAAAGATAAGCTTACATGTACGAGATAAGAGTTAAGGTATGGAATATGATTCGTCGAGTGGATTTCTTATCCTATCTTAGAGATAAGATGGATAATCCTGGAAGTTCTATAAATAAAGAGGCCACCCCCTCATTTAGCATAGAAGTCCGAAGTAGTGAGAAATATTGTATGAAGTGTGTAAAGAAAGCCATTAGTTTAAAGGTGTGTTGAAGAAGTCATTAAGAGGTGTAATTGTAAAGTTTCTCCCATAGTATTGGTGGAAGGCAAGTGAAGTCAATAACACTTGAAGTACCTCATGGGTGAGATTGTAACAATTTCATGTTAATATTATAATTTACTTTGATATTTCAGATTTGTCATCATTCCTTCTTATCATAGTCGATGGTATTCTTGTGTTATGTTTGTTGTTGTGTTTCCATATTACATCCACCAAACTAAAGGCTATGCATTAGTAAATAATCATAGCACGAGGAGTTCCCGGTGAAGAATTATCATAGTGCCGGATTGGTGATGAAATACTACCCAAGGACTTGAATACTTTTGAAAACTCATTCATTAGATGGGAAATCTCTTCCCCTTTCCAAAAAGTTGAAGAAGTCCTCCTAACTCCTTGTATTTTGCAAGTTATGGCTTAGCGGACCTATGTGGTTAAATTTTCCCTTTGGCGGGTTGGTGGACCTACAGAGTTCCTTGTGATTTTTGCACTTTTTCATGAAAAGGGGTAAGTTAGAAAAAGTGACCCATGAGCCTACATGGAGAAATGGAGAGAAGTTTTGCAAGCCCTCAACCAATAAGAAGTAAAGAACGTGTCCTCGGGTTTGTGGACTGACGGCAACAATTTTGTTTTTTTGCACTTTTTGCCAAAGGGTTAAAAGTTTCAAGTTTTTCTGCTCTCCCTTTGGGCTCGTAGCCAATCAGTCTGTCATGTGTCATCGGGGCAATGGACTGCGGACCCGTGGAGGAAAATCAAATTTTGTCGAAAGTTCAAAATGTTACAACTTGAGCACCGCCCCTTTATCCAATTGGATGGCGCCATGTGTCCAGCCTTTTGCGGAGAGAGTGTGGAGGGGCTGAGGAAATCGATAAATCATGCCTTTTCTCCCAAATGTTGGGAAATGTGATTTTTCCTGGCTCATTTTCTCTAATTATGACATGTGTAGGGTCTCAATTTCGAGGTAAAAAGAGTGAAAATGTTTTATTTACATCTCGTGTCTTGTTTTTTATCGCCATTTTTAGCTTGAGCTCTACAATGGATGAGTGTGTATCATTTTTTATCCTTCCTTCTTTGTTTGTGGTAATTTTTTGTGGAAATGCATTTTGGGTCTTTTTGGAACAAAATTGACAATTTTTAAAGGAAATATGATTAATTTTCAAAGAGATGAAGTAATCAGGCATTTGTGAACAAAAATGGAGAAATGTGCCAATTGGGCACTCAAATGTTTTAGAGGCAATTAAAAAGGTGAAATGATGAGGCAAAATCAATGAGGAAGCGCAATATGCTTCGCTAAATCATTAACGTTTGGAATGATGAATTTCAACCTTTTAGGGCATATGCATTTTCTATGAGTGCATTCTCATTTCCGTCTCTTTCCAAATGAATCTCCAACAAATTTTATCCCATTGGGATATTATTTCCTTGGAGGAAAAGCAAAGATGAAATAAGATTGTTATAAAAACATGCTTTGCCATTGTATACGGGTTCTAGATTTTATTTTGGAAAATTTGTAAAAGTCTGAAAGTGATTCAATACAAAGGTCTTTTCTTTCTCATTTTCTCCTATCACTCTTTCTCTTCCCTTGCTTGGTTCAATGGATCATTTACCTTACATGCAATAGAAACTTTGTGTTCTGATATGTGCAATCTTAGAACTTTGTGTCTGCAGATTTACATGGTGTGAAGTAATTGATCTTTCCTTATATTTTCTTGTTTCGGTGTGATTTAGGAAATACTCTGCTATGTATATTTCTCCAAAGCATTTTTGTTTTCTTCCTTCTTCCACTTCTTCATTCTTCCATTCCTTCTGATTGATAACCTTTCAAGTATAAAGACTTTCCAGAATTCCATGATCCAAACATTGAAAATCTTTATATCTGTACATTTGTTTTTCCAGTTTTCAATAAGGGAACCTCTCCCATTAAAGAGGAGGGACTTTTTGTTCCTTGACTATGGTTTCACTTTCATTTTCCATTTTGAAACCCAACAACGGGCCTTGTAAAAAATTTATGGCTCGTTTCAACCCAAAACTTATCCACATGGAGGAAGAATGCTTGTTTGAAAATTCACCTTTTGTTTGGCCTTGGAGTTACACCGGGGGACACGTGGAGGATTCTACTACTTTTCCCAAACTTAGACAAATATTTCATTCAAAGCGGAGACTAATTTTGGCAGACCATGAACACGTTGTGGGCTAGTTCTCATTTGAGGATCTGCCTAAGGGTCCCACCTTAAGAATTGCAACAAGGAGAAATGTGGAGGCTTCCACTGGCTCCACTTTGTACTTAAAATTTTCAAAGCAATTTTCTAAAGTCTAGGACACATGGTTATCTTGCTCTTATTTAGGGTCTCCAATTTTGGGCACCATCTCGAAGTTGCGCCATGAAGACATGTAGAGGCTTCCGCTAGGTCTTCCCATACTTAGACTTTTCAAGTAATTTTCTAGAGGCACGGGACATATGGAGAGACTGCACCTATTTATGGATTGGCCCCGAGTTTTATTTTGAGGAAGTGCCGGTGGACACTTGGAGGCTTCCACTCACTCGCCCTTTGGTTGGACTTTTGACGGCCAAAGGATCTTGTCTCACACCCTAGACACACGTTGCCTTCCACTTTGAACCTTGAACTTTTTAATAGAGTCTATCGAGACGCAGAGACATGTGTTGAGTGCACTTGTTTGGGGTCTCTACTTTTTGGGACCATCTCAAAATATCCCATTGAGACATGTGCGAGACTCATGCTAGCTCCTTTTTTTCACCAAGACTTTTCAAAGGCCAAAAGCATTTTCTTGAGCCCATGGTATGTGGAAGGCTTGCACATGTTTGGGACTTGCCTCTGTGCTTCTCCTTTAAAGTTGCACTAAGGAAACATGTGGACAACTATGATATAAAGTGGGAAAGGGACATGATCAATGGTTCTTTGTGCATTTCACCTAATTTTCTGCTATTTTTGCTACAAGACTCCTTGAGACAGAATACACACTGAATTTCATCATTCTTCAATGAAATTCTTTGTCGTTTCTATCCTGTAAGGTGCCTTTAAATGGATTTGAAACTTAAATTTTTAGTACAAGGATTGTGAAGGTTGATATTTTGAAGTTGGAGTTTCTCGGTACTTGCAAAAATGGGAATTACCAAAGGATATGGATGCAGCGAAGAATTGTAGATGAAAGAGAGGGAATTGGTATGAAATGATGAAAGTGTAGGCATAAAAGATGAAAAGATGTTTCCTCAAAAGAAAAAAGGATTACATGACATATCTAGCTATGCGAGTCTCTAGAAAATGATTAAAAGGGTTTTCTCGCATGAAAAAATCAAAATTATTAGAAGGATTGCCAAAAATTTGTGGCATGGCATCCTAGTCATTAGTCGAGGGCCCAAGAAACATGATCAATTCATAACTGGTCCACTTGGCAGCTTTTGGATCTGAATTTGTTAAACGTTGCTATCTGAAACAAATTGGTTACAACAAAAGGTCCCTCGAATATTCTTCTCTTTTGGGGGAGAATTGTGTGAGTGAAATGTATAAATGTAATGAGAATACTCTTACAAATGGTCGGAGTTTTAATTCTTGAGAATTTTTTTGAGAAATTCGTCTTCCCGAGAGACCAAAGTTGAGATAATCTCTTATTTTCTTCTATGTTATATTTTCTATTGTGTAAAGTTTGTTGCGAGATGTATAACCATTGAAAAGCACTTTGAGATTTCTCGGAATCTTTCCTTGCTAATGAATCTAAGTAATTTTGGAATCAATTTATGTCCAATCTCTAGCAATTTATTATCGCTTTGTTTTAGAATGTTTAAAAATAGTTTCTTTCATTCCTATTGCAATATTGCATTGAAATTTTTGTGAAATCACACGGGATCTTATCCTGTAATAGTCTAATGCTATTTTAAATTTCATTTCAAGAAAAGCCTTCATCTTGGATGAGATAAAAAATTTAAAATCAATTCACGGTCATTTGTTGATAAAGATTGTTTGTAATTCTTTGCGTATACCTTAGGCATGATTAATCGAAACTTTAGTGTTTAATTGATTCTTTCAATTCAAGCCTTCATGTTGGAGTCTCAAATATTATGTGAAAACTTGCTGATCTCGGCCTCCATTAAAGCACACCTTACGGTTGAAGGAACGTCTTAAGCATTACGAAGCTTTATGTTGTTGAAGTTGTTCATTGTTGTAAAGTCCTTCCAAATATCGGTATAATCAAATTTATCCTACTTCATCTCCAACCAAAATCATTTAACAACCACTCGATCAACCTTGAACTACCAATGTTTACCCTGTGTATCAATAAATAAATAAAATCTACTTGCAAAAATATAAAGAACAATCGGGATTTCTTCATGTCTTGATAATCTTATCCTTGTGTTGAAAATATTTCCATCATTTAGAAGTGATGTGATGCCTGCTAAACAACCCACTTGATACCCAAGAAACAACCTAGGATTAGTTAGGAAAATTATGGAATAATTTTATTTATTTTTATTAAAAGAATCTACAACTAGTTTACTAGGAAACAACTGTCACTAACAAGTTCCAGAACAATTCTAATCTACTAGAGTATACTTTTCTTTTATTAATAATTATAAGTAGTCATAAGGTCCAAATTTAGGGTTAGAAGTTTCAATTAGGTTCAGAGGGTAAATAATCACCATAACCACTCTCTAACAGGATTAGAGTTTCAACTTGATTTTTATCACACTTACCATGTTCATAAAATCCCTAAATAATTCTCATTGGATAGAAAATTTTCTCACCTTTCCAATGATGTAAAGAAGTCATCCTAACTCCTCATAAAATGCAAGTTATGCGCTGAGTGACCTTGGGGTTAAAATTTTCCCCCAAGAGCGGGCCCGCAGCCCAAGGAGAATTTTTAAAATTTTCTTGTGCGGGGTAAAAAATAATTTTTTTCCCATGCTCCTGTAGGTTCAAAGAGGACACATTGCACTCTCCAAGTCAAATCAGGGAAAAAAGGGGAAAGGGTGGGGCAGCGGAGATGTTTAGGAATATTCGCCAAGGGTAGGGTAAAGGTTAAGTCTCACACGCGGGCCTCCACGTCCGGGAAAGTGATTTTTTTGCCAAAGCAAGGGTGTGAGTGTAGGGCTATGGAGAAAATTATTCAAATTTTCAAAAACCTATTTTATCGAAGGGATAAAGTTTTAAGGGTTCCGCCTTCGTCATGCCACGTGGCGATGCACGATTGGATGCGGGATTTGCTAGCCGGTGGAGAAATTTAAGAAAAATTTCTAATTTTTTTAAAACCACCAAAATCAATTGCTAGTAGGGCTATAGAAAAAATTAAAAAAATTTCCAAAATTTTTTTCTAAGTCCCAAGGGAAAATTTTGGGCTGCGGGCCCGCAAGGAAAATTTTCCCAAAATTTAATGCCAAGTGAAGAAAACTTCAGAAGGCCATAACTTTTGATAGAAAGCTTAGTTTTGGGAAAATGAGGAATTTTGGAAATCTCTCAATGCCCTCTTTAGACAGGAAGCATTAATTTTAGATTTTGATAAATTTTAATAAGTTAATTTTAAGAAAACAGCACTGAGGAATTTTTAAAAGAAAAGCGGTAAATTTTAACTTATAAATTTTGTTCAATTTGATCTCCTCCTTCACTCAACATGCCAAACAGGACATGGAGAATTAATCTAAGAAGTATTTAGGTTGAATTTAGAGGGTAATTTAGCTTTATTGAATTCCAATTCAAAATTTCCAACAATTGATAGAAAAAAAAAGATTGCGAAAGGTTTTCCTTTGTTTAATTTGAAAGGTTTTTAAAAATTTATTTATATTTTTAGTTTTTTTGGGGTCATTTTGGTCATACTAAGTTCAAATTAATGTTTCATTTTATTGTTCTTTGTTTCAGAGGTCATTCTGTGTATTTTGAATAAAAATCTGCAGAGTTTACAGTGAAATAAAATAAGATCTATACTTGCACACAAATAGATTTATTTCCATTTACCAAACTTTAAACTATGAATTCATTTCCAACTCTAATCTATAATGTTAATTTGTTCCACATCTAGTTGTGTAAAAATCCAAAATGTAGATTCTAAATTTTCCAATCATTCATTTCACAAAACAGATTAATACCTTTTCTTCAAACGTATTTCTTTCTTCCAATTTTCCAAACCAAGATATCAAATACAAAATTTAAATATAACAATGCCATCTTGAACAAGGTAAGACAACTTCCATTAATTCAATGAATCTTTTACAATTCTTTTCATATATATTTTCAAGATACAACATACAAAATACATGTCTTTCTTTTCTAATAACAGAACTGAATACAGAGCATACTCTTTTACATTTCAAATTATAGATTTCATAACCAAATACAAACATCTCTTCTTCACAAAATATATTACATTTTCATCCACTTCGAAGTGGGAAATGTTACAAAATAATTCTCTTAAGGTACTATCAAAACCATCTTCTTTTCTTAGCTCTAGGATAACAACATGCATTTCTCCTTTTGGATCACAACAAAGGCAGGGAAAAGGCAATGCTCTCCACCCAACCAAGACATCCAATGAAGAGGAGAAGCCATCCTTCTTCATTGGCCCCGAGCCCCAACCACAAAGTAATAAGAAATGTATTTCAAATCATGGAAATAACAGGCTTCCACATACACACAACATTCTTTCAACATGCACATTTCAAATTAACAACATAGTTCAAAACAAAACAACAGTTTTGTAACCACATGAAAGACAAAAATAAAACTTAGGCTTCTTCATTGCAAGCCAAAAGAGTACGAGCTATGGGGTAAGATGCTTATACCTCCCAATGGGAATTGGGTATCCACCTGTAAAAAACCACCAATATAAATCATCACACATATCCTTATGCCCCCACAATCCCTCCTTATGCCCCACACAAAGTAAGAAATGCAAGCTATTTATTTTCCATGGTGGATCCCAATCCTAAACTCCTCCACAATAAATTTGATGCCATTAGCATTCCCTTATGGCCCCGAACATGGATTCCCCATAGCCTTATCCTACACCATTCCTTTGGTAGTCTACGCAAAACAACCAATAACCACACAAAAATTCACCATTCACACAAAAAGAAAAAAAGATAACAACATAAATGAAGAGCTAAGCTCCTACCTCTCCATGGTAGATTTGTTCCAACCCAACAAATCTCTATCCTAATGCAATCAATCCAAACAGCCAAGTGCAACATGTGATCTTCCCAAAAGCTCCTCTAAAGCAAGAGCTCCAATCAACAAGAAAATTTTACCCAAAGAAGCATTCCAAAAGTTTCAACAACCCAAAACAAAGAAAGGAGTTCTAATTTTGTAGAAGAGGTAAGAGAGAGGATGAGGTGTATCCATGTAGGATGTCACATCACACATCCTCAACTCCAACACAAAATTTAAAATCCTCTTCCAAGGTAGAATAAAGAGGTGGGTAAAAATATGACAATAAACTTACACACTCCAAAATCTCACACCCCAAAGGACTGAATTTTATAAAATGTAAGAAGAGTGAAATTAAAACATGCAACTTGATTTATAAAAATGCATTAAAAAGGTCTAAAATCAACCCTCCAACCATACGTATGGTAGTTAGATAAAATTAAGAGGTATGGGACAAGTTTTACCTGTCCCACAAGCTTCTAAAAATAGCCTCTAAGGGCAAATTCGAGTTTCGAAGAAGGTGGAGTGTTTGATACTCCAAAATCTAACTTACACAACTCTTACACATAATTACATATCACTTACATATTTAATACAAAATCCAACAACTTCTACAATTAATTTCTAATATCCCAAATTTGATTCATTTATTTATTCTAACAACATGATTACCCACATTAATTTCTCCCCAATTAAAAGAATAAAGAAAGGGGTAAATGCATCACAAAATAAACACATGCAAACATTAATAAAAGAAACCACATTAATAAAATACACATAACCCCTTGGTCACACAAAAGGTAATCCCCCTATGGGAGTCTATAACAAAATACAACACACATAACAAAACATGTTGCCATGGTGACCTTGTTGAACTCATCTAGAATTCCAATGTGGTTGGTCTCCAATCCCCCATGTTTGTGGTGATAGTTCAACCTACAAAACACAAATACCTCCTTTGGCCTCATGGCCATATCAGAACATCCAACATGATATAAATATAATGAAAAAATCATCTATACATATGAATCACAACAACATGAAGGCAATCAACAATATCACCTACAATTTATATTAGCAATTGTATCATCATCATATAATGTCCATTTTCTAGGTGTACTCACAATATTCAAAAATCACATGTCCGAACAACATTCATAATATATCCATGTCAAATAGAGATCATCATCCACATATGAAGTGTCTCTAATAATCATGCATCATAACTAAATCAAGATCAACAAAAATCCATGGTCCAACATCTAGCATCATACTAAATCAAAAGCATAAAAATGTCCATAATGTAATCAACAAAAGATCAAGATCATTATCAAAAGGTGTCAAAGGGAAGTGGGCACTACAAGTGACAAATCTTAAGAGTTAAATCATGGAGCATTGACTGTATTTTCCCAAGGTTCTCTTCATAGAATTTGTGCAAAAGAAGGATATCTCCATCTCCTTCATCAAACAGAGGTTACACTAAGGGTCCTCTCACCCTGGTCAAAGAGGCATGACCTAAAGTAGTGAGGATAGGTCAAATCCTCTTAAAGGTGCTATCCATCTCTCCATAAATCTGAGTAACAAAGGGCCAGTTAGATCTCATCCCCAGCTACAAAATGACACACACTATGATCTATCTTACTGTAAGCTCCCTGTCGAATCTGTGTTGCTACTTGGCTTGAAAAGGAGAAAAAATTTGGATACTAACAATGCTTATGAAATTTATTAGATTATATGTGTAGTCTTTACCTTGATATTCATTATTCCATGATGCATGTCTATCAAGATCTCTTATTCCCATCACATCTACCTCACTTATATAATGTGTTAATATTATAGCCTAGATGACATTTTCCACTAATATTCCATTTTTTTGTTAAGTAGGTTGAAATATCCTCAAAGTTTGAATCACTTTAATTTTCATCATCTTCTGGATTAATAATTAACTTGACATGCCATTAAGTATAAGTGAAAAAATCCCAATTTTATTTTATAACATCATCATCAAGTCTAATATCTCTTTCTATATTACAAATTTGTTGTAAAGCAGTAACTCTAACTAATAAAAATCAATCCATTTTTGTGGTTGAAGTGCATGGATGGAGAAGTACCTTATGAATGCTCTCACAATGGGTTCCTTAAACCTTTTATCCCTATCTTTTAATATCTTTTTCACCATGGAATATATATCCAATATTTTTCTTCTTGAATAACAAAAATAACATCCATAGAAAAAAGCATTTTATTTTATCCATCATCGAAAGATATTGTAATCTCTTTATTGTCATTTTTTCATTTTTAACTACCCATTTGAACACCTCTTTCAAACAGTCAATTCAAAAATACTCTATTTCTCTATGATAATGGAGGGTACATCAACATGTTACATGTTTCTTGTGTTTCAATTTCTCTTTTTATAATTGTTTTAGGTATAAGTTTCATGTATACTTTTGTAAATAATTCATTCATATTTTCAATGTTTGCATGTCACATCAACATTTGATGATATATTTGGAACTCATCTTAGTTTTGTTGCATACTTTCCAATTTTTTTAATTACAACATGTTTGCAAAGAACAATTCAGCATTCTATATTTTATTTACACAACTATAGTACGTAATAATTGCGTGTATTTATACTATCATCATTTCTTGAAGGCTAAAACTTATTATCTCCTATATCTAGGTCTTGATATAAGTTTGATAGATCAAGATCATGTGGCCATGATGCCTTATACCTATCATAAATAATAACTCATTTTAGTACATGCACTTTGTTATTATATTTAATTTATATAGATCTATTATAATGTGTGAATCTATTACCTACAAATAATTCTTCCTCTTTTATTATGTAGGTAAACACCCTTTCTACACATTGTATGCCATTATACACAATTGAAAATATCTTCATAACACCATGTTCCATATATATCTATGTAATTTTTCATTATTTCAAAGACATGTGTCATAATTGTTTTGTATTGCATGTAATTTATAATAAATTTAAAATTATCGCTAAAATAGATAAATAACAATATATTATAAAACATATATTTGGGGAGGATTGATAACATACCTATTTGTTTTTTGTGTGTGGATCATCATGAGGATTCAATGTATGAGGAATATAATGGAAATAATTTTCTACATATTTTTATTCATGATCATTTTTGTTATCCTAATTGTAATTATTTTATGTTCCCCATCTTACCATATGAGTGTATTCTCATGTGGTGAACCCCTATGTTTGCACTCATATCCAAGCTAATAATATTTTATTATCATTCCTTTTTGTAGTATCTCCTCAAGAAAATTTGTATATCACTTGTGCATACAAAGTGTGTCACTATATGAGGTTTTTAATAAATATTATGTATTTTCCAATTATGTGATTCTCATGTATTTGGTGGTGTTTTTCTAGCATCAATATATGTAGATCTAGTAAATACATGCCAGTGTACTGAAACTTAAGGAACATATATGTGATCTAATTCAATGCAACATGTCAATTAATTCACTACAACATTTTTACCAATATGGACTTTTGCCTCTTAAGGTGGTTCCATACCAAATTAAATGATCATCTAGTTATCGGTGAGGCACCTTTTCTAAATGATCACATAACTTGATGATTATTCTTGACATATTTTGAAATCTCTTTTTCATAAAAATTCTAAATGAATTTTGTACATGATCTCTCATGATTGTGTAAATCATGAAATATCTAAATATTGGGTGTTAGATAAAATTATGATACCTATATATCAAAATAAATGTTCATAAAATTTATGTAGATTCACTGGAATTAATCATGGTTCTAGTTAATCGCATATTACATTGGGAAAAATGTTGGAAATTCAATATCATGTAATCCTAATGTGAAATACTCATTGATAGGATATGATCCCATCCCCAACCAATCAATAAGTGTCATAGGACTAGAATAGGGTTATTTAAACATGCATGTATTAATTCCATCTCTCGTTGGGTATTGCGTGGTTTGGAGGAAATTAATATTATGTAATTATTCATATTTCCTTCAACAATCACCATCACTAGACATGTAAATAATGTAGTTCCCCTGTTTAGTTGTCGGTGGTTAAATACCAATCTAAGGTCATCTATTTTAATATGGTTCTTTCATGTACGTTTTAGTGAATGTTTAGTTGATCGAATTAGTGTAGTGATTTACCTTATGAAAAATCTATAGAAGGCACACGTCTTTGTTGATAATTTTTGCACTCGTGCAAAAATGAGCAACTCAAAAATTTGTTATGATGGAAGGAATTGATGAAATGGACCTAACTAGGGGATGCAATTAATTAAATACATGTAATCTGCAACTATGTGTTTTGTTACAAAATGTAACACCTCACATAGATTTCCATTCCATGTTCATCTTCAAAAAGGAAACACAAAATCCCTGAAGGACTAATGCATTTCCTTGATGAAGGTGGGAATCATAGTTTAGGTGAAATGTTAAATTTAGGAACAAAAAATAGAGTTGTAATTTACAAGAAGGAGAGTTCATTATTAAAGTTACAAGTACCTCAAAACTCATTATTTCTACATGTTTAAATACATTTAATTATGTGATTGAGTTGTTTATTTCATTATACAATCAATATCCATCATAAAAGCTGAATGCAAAAGAAGTAGAGATATCAATTACAAAAATTAATGTTATTTATTCATGAAGAAATACAATGTTTCCCACACAAGCCATGGGATGTAACTCATAACTATTGAAGAAAGAAGTACATGTGCATAAAGTTAAAATTAAAAGAGTATAAAAGAAACCCATCATTGCCTTGGGTTTTTCTTCTAATCTTCTTGTCAGCATTTCCAACTCCATCTTTCATCCATGTTGTAGACAACTACAAATGTACTGAAAAAGTGAAAGAAAACCTGAAATGAATATTGAGCTCGAGTTTTATTTGTACTCATGTATTGTCTAATTACATGCAAATGGATTTGTAAACATTAGAATTATAAGGTACATTAGGGACATATATGTTACCAAAATATTATGTAACATTATTAAATAAATTGTAATATTATTAATAATGAGTTTATAGAACTAATAGTAATAATATAGTTGTAATAGTTTAATTATTTGAGTGAGTTGTGAGAACAAATAACATAGCTATTTTGTAGTGTGATTAAACCTAGGAATGTTTGAGAGATATTAGAAGATAAGTTTGAGAGATTCATGGAGAGAGATATGAGGGATTGAAGATGAGTGTTCACTCCACCATTTTAGGAGATCAAACACTATATATGTAACCTCTATCAATATCAATTATATCCCGAATCAATTCAGTTTATATATTATAATATTCGGTGTTTTTTTTTTTTTATATTATAGTGCAATGTTTAATAGCGGTATCAAAGTAGGAATATCTAAGACAATATGGAGATTTAAGTTTTGTATGGGGTAAGCTACAAATTGATCCCTATTCGCCCCAACTCATGAGATTTTATTGATTAATTTATCTTATTTGATCTTTAGTTATATTTCATTTGGTAGTTACAGATTTATTGTTTCGTGGAAAATGATTTCTTTTTGGAGTGAAGATATGTGGTTGCAGCTGCAACTAATGTGAAGCATATATTAATTGCCTGTTGTTCATAAGCATACACATGTTTAAAATATGCGATACACATAGATCTGGAGGCGTTTGGCTGTTGTTTTACTTTACTCAACTTACTTCTTAGCATGTAGAGTCCAAATTGGTTATCATATTGAATGCACATGTATTCCATGCACCTGCTGCAACTTCAATGTGTTTATTCACATGTTTCTGCAATAAGCAACTCATCTGAACCTGTCTAAAGAAAAGCCTCTAATTTCTATTTTTTGATCTAGGTTCTCCCAAAATTTTATGAGTTTCAAGAATAAATCTTTATATTACTTCTGTGTAAATTGTAGAGAAACCCTAGATCATATTTTAGGAGAAAACGTGAAAGCAATACAACGATCTGCTTCATATTTCAACATCACCCAAACATAACGCTTATCTCCAAATCCGTGCATGCTTATATCTTTATTGTTGGTTGATGGATCTATATGCTATCGACATCTCAATTTGGGAAAGTAATCCATGAGTTCATCATGTAGATTATTCTTCACACATCTGGTGTTAAGTCTCCAACTAAAGAGCGCCAAAGTTATATGAATTTGTTGACTCGTACAACTTTATAACTTCGAGGACAGTCTTCTCCAAAAATAAGGATAACTAGACATTTATCAAATGGTACATTGGTTTGTGAAGACCCTCAAATTTGCCTTCCAATTCTTCACCGATAATTTTATTTTTTAAAAGAAGGTCATTGTATTGATTCAAATATATCTTGGTCAAAATTATTGTTGTTTGTTTACGTGAATAGAGTGTTTTTCTTTTTATAGTGGAGATTATATGTGTAATTAATTTTTATTATAAATCTTGTATATTCAATTTTAGTACCGATTTAAAATTCAACATAAAAATGTTAATTGTTTTGTCATCTTATAGAGTTCGTGTTTTTCAACACATATTATGTGTAATGTGTCAAAAATAGTCTCATTTTGTATCAAGTGTGGTAAAGTCTTTTTTAAGTCAAATCTTTAATTCAATTTGTATTGTAATGTCCTTGTCAATTTTTTTCAAATTTATGATTCGTTCTTAAAAGTTGTAAAACTAAGAAAAAAAATTTACCTCATTATTTAATAATTGGATGCCTTTTCACTTGTATGCTACACCCAAATTGTGGAGATTATATTTTGAGCTTCATGATCATATCTAAGCGAGTTAAGCAGCGACTGTCACATGGAGGAAGGAGGTCAATAACCTACCTCTCGCCAGCCGCTAGTGATGGGGCTGCACAATGGTGTTGTGGCATTTTATTTTAGTTGTGTGTTTACTTTCTGCAAATAAGAACAAATGAATCATACATGTTCAACTATTGTAATAAGTGAGCTCCTATGTGAGTGATATTTCCTACATTTTCTCTTGATGTCAGAGCATTGTAGAAGATCAGAAGCACCAATGTAAGTCAGTTCGTGGATCTTGAAAAGGTTTGTGGGAGATCCAAAAACTAAATGTTGATGGGTTCCTATCACATCAAGGTTTGTGGTAAACCTGTTTAAAACCATGGAAGGAGAGAGCCTTTCTTTTGATCAAGGTCATGAGCCAAGTTAGGCATGCCACATGGGTGAGCATACTACAAATAAGCATGTGAATGTTTTTTTACCATGTCAACATTAGGGGAGTGTATATTGGTAATTAATAATGGTAACAATAGAGGACTCAATGTTACCATTTAATATTGTGTAACATTATTAAATAAATTGTAATACTATTAATAATGAGTTTATAGAAATCATATTAATAATATAGTTGTAATAGTTTAATTATTTGATTGAGTGTGAGAACAATTCACATAGCTATTTTGTAGTGTGAGTGATCATAGGAATGTTTGAGAGATTCATGGAGAGAGATATGAGGGATTAAATATGAGTGTTGACTCCACCATTGTAGGATATCAAACACTATATATGTAACCTCTATCAATATAAATTATATCTTGAATCTATTCAGTTTCCATATTATAATATTCAAGTGTTTGTTTTTATATTTTAGTCCAGTGTTTAACAAGATACACATTTGATAAAGTACTACCACATATGATTCCCATAATCATTATAGAAGAAGAAAGAAAAAGAAGGAAAAACTATGGAACATAAGAGAGGCCAAAATCCTAAATATTTTCTAACTATTTTCTTAAGTGTGTCGGTATGGGTAACAGATGAAGAAAGAAAAATATTTTACATAAATGATTACTGTACTAAAAGAAAATACTTGCTGAAGGAATATAGATGGTAAAATTTTATGAGGTGTTCCAGGAAAAAGGAAAATGCAAGAAAAAAATGTACGAGAAAGAAGGGTGATACGAGAAATGTTGTAAGATGAAATTATTGCATCATGGTCTTGTTATCTCTCAAAAGTTCACCCTATAGAGAGATGGTTGTAGGTGTTCTAAGCTTACAAATTTTATCTCTCTTTTGTAGATATCAATGGAAACACCTCAGGTCTATGGGTATACCTATTTTGAGGTGAGTCTTCGATATCAAGGTTGGTTCCTTATTGATGTATCCTGTTGGTATCCAAATTGATTCTCCTTGCAAGATGAGCACCATCAAAGATTTAACAAGAAGCCTAGAGAAGGATAAATCATCATGTATGTCATGTTATCTCTCGAAAGTGCACCCTGTAGAGAGATGGATGCAGGTTTTCTAAGCTTGTACAATTGATCTCTCTCTTTCGTAGATACAATGGAAACACATTAGGTCTGTGGGTATAAATATTTTGAGGTGAGTCTCCAGTATCAAGATTGGTTCCTTATCGATGTATCCTAAACTGATTTCTGGGAGTTTGAGGGTAGAATATGGCTGTAAAATAATTAAAAATAAGGTGATACACCAAATTATTATGAGGACTTTGATTGAATATATGCACAACTAATTTGGAAAGGATTCTTGATGCACAAACCAATACTTTATCTACAAAATTTCTAAGGGAAAAACACTTGATTGACTGAGGGAGGATCACAAGAGTACTAATAAGTTAACATGCACATTGAAATTAAGCGAGTAAAAGATTGAATTTACAAGAGGGTAAGGTGATTGATCAGCTTGAGACTTGACACTTGCTGGAATTCTCTCCCATGTTCGGAAAAATAGATATTGAAGCTAGACATAAATTCATTGGGAGATATTTTAATAGTAGACAAGTGTTCGGTGAGCGACAAATGATATGAATTATCCGGAATTGTTTCAAAGCATTTTTTCTCCTAAGTTATCCCAAGTTCTTATGCTTCCAATTTCTAGGTTTCTATACCATTGCAAGGCCTACCCTTTAAAATATACAGCTAGAAGTCTTAAAGATACATATTCATGAGTGATATTATGGACTGCACATAGGGCTGTTATATCTTTAATATGTTTAGCTTGTGTAACCTAATTTTCACCCATGAATGATGGCAAAATTTCCATGGCAGCATTAGGAATGTCATGGTGAATTGGGATTACTAATGGACTGCCATTAGTAAAAGTCACAAAATTCCTTGGTGTTTGGATAGCCATTTGAAAAACTGGGATATTAATTGAGAAATTGATACGTGGTGAAGGAATATTAGGAGGAGGGTTACAAAAACTAGGTCTATTATAAGGTAAAGTATTACCAACTCTTCTCCTTCTAGTAGAATTCAAAGGTCAAGAAAAAAACTCAAAAGGAATTCCTCTTACTGATGATCTTGTAGTCACTTTAGGCATGGAACATGCTACAATACTAGTTTAATATTAGTTTTAACAGAGTCGCCAAAAGATCTTAGAATCTTTAGAATAAATTTCTGCAACTTGCTCCTAAAAGTAACTTTTAATTTGTTGTAATCTGTTATAGATATGTTGTAGAAATTGTAATTCACATGTAGATCTGATTCATGTTCCTAGCAAGCATGCCAAAAATTGTTATCTTGCACTAAACGTCGCACGGTGGCTAGTGATTTGTTTCTTGTAGTGGAACAACTTTGGGAAATAAAATTTTAACTTCTGTGATGTCCCACTGGGCATGCCAAAAACTGTTATCTCTCAAAAGTGCACCCTGTAGAGAGATGGCTACAGGTTTTGTAAGCTTGCACAATTGATCTCTCTCTTTCATAGATACAATCAAAACACCTCAAATCTGTGGGTATACCTACTTTGAGGTGAGTCTCCGATATCAAGGCATGTTCCTTATCGGTGTATCCTAAACTGATTTATGGGAGTTTGAGGGTAGAAGATGACTGTAAAATAATTAAAATTAAGGCGATACACCAAATTTGTATGAGGAATTTGACTGAGTATATGCACAACTGATTTGGGAAGGATTCTTGATGCACAAACCAATAGTTTTCCACAGAATGTCTAAGGGAAAAACACTTGATTGTATTGAGGGACAATCACAACAGTACTAATCAATTAGCATGCACATTAAAATTAAGCAGAAAAGACATAATTTTTAGCAGGGTAAGGTGATTGATCAGGGAATTTACATTCACAAGATTAATATGAACATACACAAGATTGCAAAATAACTGGAAAGGCAAAAATATTTTACACTCGGAGGGAAATACTATCAAAATTTGCTTGGTACTCATATATCCAAAATTCCTCCAATCCTTCATAAAACCCTTGTGTTTTGCGAAGACACACAATATATAACAAAAATTAAATTTTCCCTCTTCGAGAAAATAGCCTAAGGCTTGTACTCACCATGCATCTTATTTTTATCCTTTATTTAATAATAGATAAAGGGAAAAATAGAGCATGCAATTACAAATAGGCATTATTAGCCTTACTTACATTACAGTCAAATTGAAGTTGACTGTTCTATTTTTAAGAAAAGAAGGATGAATAATTTGCTAAAAATAAGGTTGCTTGCTAGGCAAGTCTCTTTCCATGAACATGCAACTCTATCTTCTTCTCTATTCTGTCTGTTGTGAAGGCATGCAAAAATACAACTCCCTGTATGTGAGCAAAATAATTACAATACTTAGTAATATTTGTAAAAATAATTCCTCCTGTGGGGACCACCTGCTATGTGCACATGTTCTGATATTGACATCTCCTTTGGCCATGGCATAGGCATCATAATACATTTGACCACCCCTTTGATTTATTTGGGCATAAACTAAGCAATAATCATAGTTTTAATAATTAAGCCCCTTTGCATAACACATGGCGTATTATATAGTCTACCACCTTTGATTATGTTGGCCTTGGCACATTATAATATTCACCTTTTCGGTGATCATGATATATGATTTGGTCGCCCTTTAAAATTATTTGAAGCATGCACTTGGGTAAAGACTTGAAAATAATTTGTAATGAGTAATTCGGTGGACACGTGGGCTGTCCCCTTCCACGGTGACTTACCCCTTAGCGACTTCGTCGGTGGCATCCTCTCTAGTCAGGCTAATTATAATCCTAGTGGTTTATTTTGAATTTGTGTGCCTTATTCTTTCTCATTGATCTTTGTACCTGTCGATCACGGACTATTGATTTGTGTGTCTTGTGATTAGGGCTTTGGCTAGCATTTATTATGGGTAGTGACATCCTGACTATGGTTATCATTGATTATTGTGATAATGTTTGGATGTTGATCTTTGATCTTTGTTGAGTTCAAGTTAACCCGCTTCTTAGGTTCGGGCGGTAAAGGGAACTTGACCCTAAAGCATATTCATTTGGATTTTTGGTTGTATGGGTGAAGCCCTAGAAAATTTTCCTCCCAACGCCATTATTCATTGCAGTACGAGCTAGACTTTCATTGTATTTTGGAGCTCCTTCTCTATAAAATATTCTCTGTCATTTCGGTTTCATGGTTTCTGTGTAGTGGTGAAGTGTGGGCCACCATTATTGTTTCTTTAAGCTTGGCTCTGTCCTTTTATCCTCTGTACCATTCGTGCCTCTGTATATTTTTGAAAGATGAGGTTTCATTTCTTGGTCATCATAGTCATTTATAGGTAATCTATCTTGTATGTGTAACTTCTATTTGTTTTCTTAGATTCAAATGTATCACTAAAATTTTGAATATATTTATGGGTTTTGTGATTTGTTTCTCCTAATTGACTCCGAGTTCGAAACTTCACGTTGGCCTATGGACCTCTTGCTTCATTATCCGGTTTCTTGAAAGTAATGACCATTTGATTATCTATAGTGAGTGTATTCTTTAGCCCAATCTACATCATGAATTATAGATCTGTATTTTTCGAGTTCTAGGTATATGTAGATATGTGACCTTGAGAAAATTTTCAACTCTGTGTGGAAAATACCTGTAAAATCTTGAAGTACTAGTTTCATTATGTACTATAATTGTATTTCCCCAGTTTTTCTTGTATCTGTCATGCTTGGCCATTGCTAAAATGAACTTCAAAAAGACTTTGTGATTATGTGTTTGTTGTTATGAAACTCTGATTTACTTTGTATCTTCCTTTGTTTTACTATGATGGACATAGAGTATTTTCTTCGTTCTGGATACTCATACTTCAGCCTATTCTCTGTATGAGTTCTTTGTGCTAGGACAACTGTTACCTCATCATTTGTTGAGAATATTGTAGAAGATGGTTATGATTTTCTGCAAATATAGTTCTGTACATTACTTCAGGTCCATTCTGAAATCTTTGGCTCATTTTGTATTCTGGAGAATCCATTTGTTACAATTCATTGTTTCAGGATCAACTTGATTCTTTGAAATCCTGTAGCACCCTTTGAGAATACTTTCTTTAATCCTTTTCAAACTGAGATCACTTGAACATTGAATTTCCTCATGAGATGAGTGTTTGAAATGTAATTATTTTCTGAAAATCATATCTATTGAATGCTTGACTATAACAATATTTCTTGACTTTCCTAAAAGTGTGTACTGTTTTCTGAACCTATGCATAACATATTATTTCTAGAACTCTGTTTACAACTCCTACATGTTTGGACAATTCAAGTTTTGTCAAAAATGTAGTTCCATTTTCTTTTGTGCTTCAATGTTGTACTTGAGCTTCACCTGTAGCAACTAGCTTTGATTTTTGTCTTTTCCCATAACAACTAGCATTTGAAATTGATTCTTTCTCGTAGCAACTAGCTTTTCCCGTAGCAACTGAAAATTTATCTATTGATTTTATGGCAAAGCCCTGTCAAAATCTTCTCAAAAATCTGTCTTCATTCCTTTCAACTGTGACCTTCTCTTTTAGCCAAACATCAGCTTTCAAATTTTGTTTTTTCCTTCTGTTACAAGTGCTTCTATTGCTAGTCTCTCTTCTACACTATAACTTCTTCTATTTCAGAACAGTTGTTGGAACTTTGAGTTACATTCTTCCTTTTATTACATGAACTTATGACTTGTCTATTCTTCTCTTTGGCTACAACCTATACCTGCACACTTAGAAAATAGTTTAGAAAATAATTAGGCTTTTTGGCCTCTCTTATGTCCATGTTTTCTTCTTTCTTTTCTCTTTCTTCTTTCTAAGTGAATAAAGCATGCATGTAATTTATTCTTCAAGTAGAATACATCTCCTGTTAGGAGAAGATTCATATGCACAAAGTAGGATAGTGTAGGAATATGAATTGATCCCTGAGCTCATAACTGACAGTTAATTCTTTTCTTCTTTTTCAGGTACAATGGCTTCTACAATGAAGATGAAGGAGAACGAAAGGTGGAGATGAAGATGTTTCAATCAAAGAACAAAAACCCCAAGGAAATGATGGGTTCACTCATACTCCTTTGCTTTCTCTTTCATGCATGTGTACCTTTCTTTTCAGTAGTTGTACTTTACTTTTCAGTTACATCCCACGGCTTGTGTGGGAAACATTTGACTCTCCTTGTGAATAAAACATTGAATTTTGAAAATGAGTTGTGTATTTCCTTGTGCATTCTATCTTTTCTGTATGGATTGTATAATGAACTAAACAACTCAGTAACATAATTGAATGTCTTAATCATGAAGGAAAGAACATTGATAGGAACTTGTAACATTTAGTAATGAACTTTGATTTTTGTAATCTACATTTCGTTTGTTGCTTCAAAACTCAACACTTCACCTAATTTGTAATTTGTCATCTTCATCAAGACAACATAGTTTTCCTTTGGGGATTTGTGTTCTTTTGCTAAAGATGACATGAAATTGTAGACTATGTGATCTATTCTATTTTGAGACAAAGCACACATAACTGTAGATTTCACTTAATCATTAATTAATTCAGCAATAACTAATAACATCGAAACTTCTTTAGCTTAGGTATACTTCACCCAAGAATTTTCATCGTAACGAAGAAGTTTTGAGTTGCCCATTTTTACACAAGTGCAAAAATTGTCAACATTTCTGGCGATCCTATGGGGAAAGCTGCCTACTAGCTTAAAGACTAGTGCCTTGCTCTTGTCCATTGGGCATGCGGTCTTAGCATGTAACCAAAATTTTCTTTTCCAAAAGGTCGAACCCTTCCGAATTAACTAAAGCTAGGAAATGATCTAACTAACCGATCATGTGCATGAATGCACTTATTGAAAAGAAAAACATTGCAATGTGCAGGAACTACACTTATTCAAGGGAAATCCTACTTTAGCAATCACTGTAAGATTTTAAATAACAGTGATTGAGAAACATATCCATTCATAGGAATGGGAAGTTCCTCTCCATTCTACTTTGAAAACTGAAAAGCATTATGTTCTTTGCAAACTTAAATCATGTAAGGACCACTCTAGAGTGTATCAAACTTTGAGTGTCTTCGTGGCTTTGCATGATCAGCATCCCACTTTAACACAATATATCCTTCATTAAAGACTCTAAATTTGGCTTTCTTGTCAAAAGTATTATTCATTTGTTTTTGATTTTTCTCCATATTCAAATAAGCTTGGTCTCTTAGCTCCTATAATTCTATTAACTCTGCATAATGAATATGTAATGGTTCATTCTCAAGAAGCTCCATTTGATGCAACAAATCTAATGTAGGTAACTTAACTAAAATAGGCATTCTTGCTTCTTTCCCGTACACAATTTTGTATGGTGAATTGCCAACTGATCTTTTAGGAGTCACTCTATCAGCCCAAAGTGTTGAATTCAACATCAGATGCCAAGCTCTTTGATTATCCTTGAGTGTTCTTCTGATGATCCTTATGATTCTTATTAGTACTCTCAGCTAAATCATTACCTTGTGGGTAATAATTAGATGAAGAACTTAGATATATTCCATGTTTGATAGCCCAATCTGTTATCTTTGCACCAAGGAATGCTAAAGCATTATCTAATATGATAGTTGTTAGAACACCAAATCTGCAGACTATTCCTTCATAAAAGGATAGTATCAAAGCTTCATTAGCATCCTTCAAGGCTATTGCTTTAGTCCATCATGTAAAATAATCTATAACAGTTAAGATCCAGTTATGTCCTTATGATGATGGTGGATTTATCATGCCAATAAAGTCAAGACCCCACTGCATAAAAGGTTGATCAGCTGAAATAGGCTGCAAGGGAAGCTAAGCTAAACGTTCTTTTCCAAGAAAGAAAGCACATTTTTTACACTTTCTAATCCATTCAAAATAGTCATTGAATATGGTGGGACAATAGTAAAAACTTTCATAATTTTTAAGGTTGTAGTACATGCTAAGAAGTGACCTCCTGCAGGTCCTTCATGGAGTTCTGACATTATTTTCTAAACTTTATCATAATCAACACACCGCAGCAAGATTCCATTTATATCTTTTTTGAATAACACATTATCAATGAAGATAAAAGGTACAACTTGTCATTTGAAATACCTTTATTTATTTTTGTCCATACATTCCGGATAGGTTCCTTGCTATAGATAATTAATCAAATCAGTCATCCATCTTGATTCCTAAATCTCATGAGTGAGCTCAGGTTGCTGATTTTTTGGTTGAACCATAATTTTTTATTGTTGATACGCAATTTCAGCATGCTATTTTGAATCAAGCTGGTTCTATAGCTTGTTATTTTTCCATATCAACTATTAGATGCTCACATAAACCTTTCCCTCGAACCATCTTAGCAACCCGAATATCAACATTATACTCCATGACCTTTGTTATATAGTTTTCTCTTTTCTCATTCAATTTCTTATTTAGTAATAATGCTTTCACACTTGGATGGGAAAAAATAACATGGATTTTATTGTTTGAAAGCATATACTTGAAATTATTTAGTCCTCGACTCTTGAAAGTACTTGCTTTTCAAGAAATGTGTACCTTGTGTCATAATCATGCAAGCTCTCTCCAAAGAATGCAATAGGCTACTCAATAATTTCATCATTGACTTAGGTTAATATAGTGAGATTGTTTCAGCTCCGTAAGTGCATACATTGTAAAATATTTATCAAAATTTTGATTTGTAAGAGTAGGAGGTCGAGAGATAGCTACTTTGATTGCTTCAAAACCTTTTCTTCCTTTGCTGGTCCAAGAGAAAGTTTTCTCTTTCTTTTGCATAGATGTGAATGGTTTAAAAATGCTACAAAATCTGGCATAAACCTTCTAACAAAGTTTATTTTTCTAAGGAAACTTTGTAATGCCTTCTTATGATGAGGCAATGATAGATGTGATATGGATTCAATCATGAAAGGATCAATTGCTAAACCCTGTTTAGAAACAATATGACCAAGTAGCTTGCCTTGATTTATTGAAAATATAGACTTTAGTGGATTCATAGATATTCCAAATTGCTGCACACCGAAAAGTATGTCTTAAGTGCATTAGATGGTCTTCAGAATCTTTTGAAAATACACTAACATCATCTAAATAAACCAGGATGCATTTATTTCATAAGCTATGAAAAGCCATGTCCATTGCATTTTGAAACGTTGCCGACATTTGAAAGACAAAAAGGAATCCTTTAATAAGCATAAGTGCCCCACTTGGTGGTAAAAGTTGTTTTGTATCTATCTTCTTCTCAAACTAAAATCTGATTATATCCACATGATAACTATCTAGAAGAGATAGTCTATCTAAACTTGAGACTATTCTCAAAATTTGATCCATATTTAGGAGTGGGTAATGATCTTTTAATGAAGCCTTATTAAGATCTCTGAAATCTATACATAGTCTGATTTCACCGTTATTCTTCCTAAAAGGAAAAACAATGGCTACCCAACTTGAATGATTGACTAGAAAGATAATACGTATTTCAATCAACTTGAATAATTCTTTCCTCATCAGAGGTTCTATTTTGGGATTTGAGGCCTCTGTTTCTACCTAACAGGTTTAGAATTTGGCTGCAACTCAATTGTATGTTGTGCTAGACTGGGATCAAATCCTTTCAGATCTTGGTATTTCTAAGCAAAAACATCTTTAAACTCTTTGCAAAGATTAATAAATGATTGCTTTTTAGTTAAGGAACATACCTTTCCAAGAAATAAATTTTTCCCTTCATCAACCAAGATCTCTTTGTAATTGTCAGCGTGAGTTGACATTTTAGTCTTGACCTTTCTTAATTGATCATCAGTGTTGAAGATGTCTTCTAATGTGACTAGACCTCGAGGTAGTTTATTTGTCTTCAACTGAACAATCTGGTCACCATATAAATGTTGTAATTTATCCTGATTAAATGTAGAAAACTCAACTTCTTGCTGTAAAAACCTGCAGATTTGATCATCACTTTCAAAAACTTGCCAATTTGAATCATTATCAGGTATTGAGGGCCTGAAAATTAACTTTATATGAGGTTGGATTTTTCTATTTTCAATCTGTTCTAGCACTTCAAAACTAGCCCCAACTGCTGCAAGTCTATCTGCATGCTTGTTTTCAGCTCTAGGAATAGACTAAATGTTAATAGCATCGAAATCTTCCATTAAGTCTAAAACTCTATGTCTGTAAGACTTCGTTAACGGATTCTTATAGACATTGAAATTTTTACTTGATTAATAACCAACTCAGAGTCACCAAAAATTTGTAGAATGCTGATACCTTTCTTTCTGGCCCAAAGTAAGCCATGAATTAAAGCTTCGTATTTAGCTACATTACAAGTACATGAAAATTGGAGATTCAAAGCTGAGAAATACCTTTCATTTGTTGGGGAAGTGAGCATCAAACCTGCTCCCTATCCCTTCTTGTTCTTAGCTCCATCAAAATGAAGCTTCCAAATCCCTTCTTGCTAATTCTTTTGTTTTCGATAGCAAGGGAAGTGGTGTATTCTCTTCATGCATACAATACACACCAAATAGGTGTTCTTAAAAGGATCGTGAACATGTTCTTCCCGCCTTTTCATCCATAAACATGTTAGAAACACCATCTAATGTTGAAACATGAGCTACCTCATCAAAATCAAATTGATCTAAGGTTGAATAATTAGCCACTACATTTAAAGAGTGAGGCTCAATGTGAAATCTGGCCAATGGCTCTGAATTGATAGTAACTTTAGTACCATAATGAGTAGTGAAAAATAAGGACCAATCTAAAGAGAGATAACCTCCTATTTTTGTTGTGAAATCTCTAGATAAGCATAAAGCAAAGTATGGAGGTAAGTCTACAACAGTAACATCTTGCAGAATAGAAACATTTGGGCAAGCATGTAACATCACTTCTAAATTTTTGATTATACCAACCGTATTAGTTGCAGTTCCATCAAGTTGTAAGACGCTCCTTTCTATAGGCTCATACTACAAACCCAATTTTTCTATAATCACTTTTGGCATAACTATGCTACTTGCACCACTATCCACCATGTAATTATGAACTATATTTTCACCAATAATTAGTGATAAATAAAATGGTGGTGGTTTCTTGATGTCATGAGCATTTATAACTTTTTGAACTTTCCACTTACCTCTTTAATACGGTCTTGTTCAAATGTTCCAAGCACCATATCTCGCCTTACGAACTTCCTTTTCTCTGTATTAGATGAAATCTACAAAGCTTAACTAGTTCATGAGAGAGTAAATCTTGCTCTCTGGGATACTTAGAGCATCCCACATTGAGATGTTAACATTATGCTTTTTCATTACATCAACAATGTTAAAAGAAGGAACTGTTTTAGAGACAAAATCAACTATCTTAGAGTAAGCCTTAGCAAAAATTTATTTCACTTTAGCAACCTTGGATATCTGAGGTATAATCAGTCTTCTTGGATCAGGCTGTAGCTATCTTTGATGACCTTTATCAACTAGAACACTTGCTGATTTTTGAGGAATAGTAGGGTTGTTAGTTGACTTTAGAGCTGTAGATGTTGTCTTATCAGTGATAGTAGGCAGGATGGGCCTATTTTGTTGCTTTTGAATTTCAGTAGCTTTTCCTTGAGCCCTAGTAGTGACCGTAATTAAATCCTCCTCATTAAAACTGACTAAATTTTGTTCAGGTGCTTTCTAAACATGAGTTTCTTGCTGCCCACCCTCCATTTGAGGCATGAACAATGTTTTAGATTGATGTTGTGCAACAAGATTCAGATTTGAAAAGCATTTGGGAAAGTTGTGGCTGAATGGGGATGATTGCAAGGTTGACACCACTCTTCTATAACCATATAAAATGGGACTAAAGCGTTAAATGAACTAGGAGCCTTTGTGTCAAACTACCTTTGTTGGTAGGGCTACCTGTTTTGTTGATTCTATTGATAGGGATGATAAGGAGCCCGATGTTAATATGGTTTGCAACAAAAAGTTGCCAGTTGTTCAAAAAGGTGAATCATTGCAAATATTTCCATCATTGTTATACCTAGGGCACCCAGTCATCTGTTATGACAACATGTTTTTCATCCTTTACACCTACAACCTCCATCATTTCATCCTTTTCTTGTTATTTCCTCTCTAACTTTTCTCTCGCATCCATATTCTCTAGTAATTCATGGTTTTCCAAGTGTTCGAGCAATTCCAACTTTAAAATATCAACCTTTACAATCCTTGGAATCACAAATTCAGCTCTAAATCCATTCAATTACACTATGCAGACAAAAAAGACAAGGAATTTCATCAAAAAATAATGAAAAGAAATGCGTATTCACATCTTTAGGAGTCTTGTAGCAAAATGGTAGAAAAATCAGATGCAATGCACAACAACCGTTGATTTTTCCCTTTCTCAACTTTAGATTAGAGTCGCTCATGTGTTTCCTTGGTTTAATTACAAAGGTGAAGTATAGAGGTACAAATGAGCGCGGGCCTTCCACTTGTTTTTTGGAGCAAATTCAAAGAGAACGTTTAGAGGTGGGACCTAAAATGAGCGCAAGCTCTCCACATGCCTAGGACCTAAGAAAATTTCCTTTTGGCCTTTGAAAAAGTTTGAGTATGAAAAGGATCCAGCGGAAGCCTCCACGTGTCTCTTTGGAACACTATTCATATGGTTCCCAAAAGCATAAAATCTAAACAAATGCGGGCTCACCATGTGTCTCGGTCTAGAAACTTTGTTGAAAAATTTGAAGGACGAGTGGAGCACAACACATGCCTAGGGTCCAAGAAAGTTTCATCGGTCGTTAAAAAGTCTAAGTATGGAAGACCCAACGGAAATCTCCACATGTCCATTCAGTGCATGTCTTAAAAATTAAAGTGCGGGGCTGTTCCCAAATAGGCATGGGCCCTCTATTTGTCCTAGGCCTTAGAAATTTTCTTGAAAAATATAAGTATAGAGAGAAACCGGTGGAAACTTCTACGTGTTTCTGTCTGACATATTTGTTGAAAAATTTGAAGGACCAATGGAAGGCGCCACGTGCCTAGGGTCTGAGAAAGTTTCATCGGTCATTGAAAATTCTAAATATGGAATACCTAGTAGAAACCTTCACATGTACCTTCAGAGCTTCTTCAAAATGAAGTACGGGGTAGGTCCCAAATAGGCGCGGGCCCTTTACGTGTCCCAGGCCTTAGAAAGTTGCTTGAAAAGTTTAAGTATAGAGAGGAGCTGGTGGAAACCTCCCTATGTCTCTTTGGCACACTTTTGATATGGTGCCCAAAATTAGAGAATCTAAATAAGCATGGGCTCACCACGTGTCTCTTTGGTGCAATTTTGATATGGTGCCCAAAAGTGAAGACTCTAAAAAGCATGGGCTCACCACTTGTCTCCTTGGCACAACTACTAAGGTAGGACCCAAAGGTGGATCCTTAAATGAGGGTCGACCCTCCATGTCGACAAGCTTTGAGTTGAAGCAGGCCTTATATTTTAAAAATTCCCCACCGACCCACATCCTATCAAGAATGAACTTGTATCTTCAAACGTTAGAGATAAATTTTGTGGGAAAACATGCATGTCAAATAGTAAGATGTAGGGGAACTTTACCATTTGCACGTGGAAATGAATCTTTTTTAAGGAATTTTTTTTTGGAAATGATATAAGGCCCAAATGTGATCCACGAAAATGGAGAAGGATCTTTCAATAGCCTACAAATGAAGAAAAATTTTCACTCATCCATTCAAGGAAATAGAAAATACGACAGAGCCCACAGATTGAAGAAATTTTAGAGAAAATGGGGCGAGATCAAATTGAGCACCAACATATCGTAAACTAATTTTTTGGGATTCAAGGGTAAAATATGGGTATAAAAATGAAATTAAAACTTAGATGATACACCAAACTTATATGAGGTCTTTGGTGAGTACATGCATAATTGATATGGAATGAATTTTTTTTGATGCACATGCCAATAGTTTTCTAAAGATAATTAAGGGTAAACATTTTGATGTATTGAGGATATAATCACAAAAATACTACTAAGTTACACACACACATTAATCTCATGAAAAATTACTGAATTTGCAACAAGGTAAGATGATTAATCAGGAAATTCAACATTCAAAAGATTAATGGAAACATACACAAGACTGCAAATAATTGGAAAGATAGAAAATACTTCACATTCAAAGGGAAAAATTGGCATAAAATTGCTTTAGCACTCCTGTATCTAAAAATTCCTCCCTTTGTGCTTTGCTAAGGCACACAATATATAGAAAAATTGATTCACCCACCCTTCCTAAAAATAGACTAGGGTTGTACTCACCCATGCATCCTATTTTTATCCTTTATCTATTAATAAATAAATAAACAAAATAAAGAAAACTAATACCAAGAGACATTAATAGCCTTTAATTACATCACATTCAAACTGTAGTTGATTGTCCTATTTTAAAGAAAAAGCATGGGTGAATAATGCTAAAAATAAACCTTGCTTGATGAGAAAGTCTCCTTCTAGTGCATGCAATTATGTCCTTTTGTGGAGGCATGCAAAAATAATATCCGTGTGAGTGAGAAAAATTAATTATATTTTTTGCAATACTTACAAAAATAATCCATCCAAACATCTTTCCTGATTGGGATCACCTTTGTTTCAATGTTGACACTTGTTTTGTCTTCTTATGATCACATGGATAACACATTGTGAATCATCTCCAACCTTCCCACTAGTGGGGACCACTTGTGATTGTGAGCACTTGTATTCGTTGGGTTTGGCCACTCTTGTGGACTTAGCAAATTATTTTGTTTTGAAATAATACAAGGGAACTTTGTTTTAAAAGGGGCACCATGTTACATTCAACCACCTTTTGGACTTAGGCATATTATAAGGTCTGCCACCCCCTTTTGCATTTGATTGGTCATAGACCATGGTTTGACCTTACCCTTTTGGGTGATCATTACACAATATAATTTGGTCACTTTTGCATCATTTGGAGCTTGGACTATAGTCGATAAGTCAAAAATGCAAATAATTTTTTAATAACAAGGGTTGGCCCCTTCGTAATGATGAGTCACCCCTCCATGTGTTTTGTCCAGTGGTATTTTAGCTCGGGTCAAGTTAAACCGTAACACTAGTGGTTTGCTTGAAAAAAGGTCCCTTGATTCAGTTCGTTGATCTCTATACTTTTGATTCATGGATGTTGATTTTTCTGACCCTCAGTTAGGGTTTCTAGCTTGACATTTAATGTGGTAGCTGTAAATGTCACCATGGTGATTTGTGTTGAAATATTTTGATCTATTTCCAATCATTATCTTTGTACTAGAAATTTTCAGGCCATCGATCTTTGACTCATGGTTAGGGTTTCTGACCTCAAGTTTGGCATAGTAATGGCACCTAACCATAGCAACTTGCATTGAAAACTACCTCAATCCTCAACCATCAATCTTTACATGACCACGATCACTAGTCATTGGTCTTTGATTGTGGTTGAGTTCAAACTTAACTAAACTCTTGAGCTGGGTGATAAAGGTCATTCAACCTCAATGATCACTCCATTCTAAAAACTCAGCCTCTATGAGTTTTGAAGCTTTGTGAGTGGAAGTATTTGATCTCTCTGCCATTTTCATTCTATAAAGTTCAACTTCTTTAGCAGATTGATTCTCTCAGCTTGGTTGCATCTGTATTTTCTTTGATTGTTTCTTGTTGAGATCGGCTCTTGGACTCTTTGCAAGGTTTTAATGGCCACCATTATTGATTATTTTGAGTTCTAGGTTGGATTTTCTTGCAATATTTTGGTCAATTTTAACATTCGCATTGCTTTGATTTCAGATTTTAATGCGAGAGGGTCTTTGTCTTCTTTCTTAGCCATCATTGTTGAATTTTATGAGCTTGGTCCTTCTACACAAATGATCACTGTTTCTCTACGGTATCGTGTCATCCTTTTTTTTAAGAAAGGTGTTTGTGGCTTTGTGTTTCTGTGATCTCCTGAATGTATATTGATCATCCCGAGCTTTGTAAGGTTTTTCTTTGTTTTTTTATATCTCCACTTTGGTGTTTTCTTTTGTCCTTTGTTATTGTTTCCTTCGAGATCGGTTAATTTTCTGAGTAACATTTGAGCTTGGATTTATGGTTTTATGGCTTCCTACAGAGCTATGCAAGGTTTCTCTATAGACACCATCTCTTTTCTCTCGAGATCTGTAGATTTGGATTTTGAAACCCTGGTTGGAACTCAAGGCTAAGTTACATTGTTCATTATATTCGCTTTATCAAAGATTTCTAAGAAATATGGTTGTGGGTGTTTTCCACCATGAGTGGTTATAGGTGAGATAATTTTCCTCTTGCACACGTACACTTCTATTTTCATTTTCTTCCTTGGATATATCACTAAAAATTTAAAAATATTTTTGGATTCTATGATTTCTTGCTCCTGCTTGACTCGGGATTTGAAACTTCTCATGGGCATATGGATTTATTGCTTCATCATTCATTTGCTTGAAGGTTTCAAATATTCAATTATAAAGGGAAAGTTCTTGTACATTACTCGATTTCTTAATACCCATTAATGGGTTTTGGTCTCTAGCCAGAGCTATACCCTTCTCACTCGATACATCGCAACTTCAAAAGCTGATTTCAAATGGAATAAAAATGTATGAAATAATTCATTATTTCATTAGCATGGATATGAATGCGTTTCTAATTCAATTTTTTTATACGTATTTGTTTGCTCTATTGAATGGTGATAAACCGAAATCATGGAAGTATCAACTTTTCTCACCTCTATTCTTTGACTTGATTATTTGGGTTCAAGCTATTGAGATTCTGATCTATTATTGTAAACTACCATCTTTGGTTTCTGGTTTGTTCACTGTGTATTGTGCCTGAACAGAGTCACCATAATTTGATGCTTATTAGGGTTTTTGTATTTCTTCATATTTGGGTTCTAATTTTTATTGTGCAAAAAGGCACCTTGGCCACCGTATTTAGAGCTAAAGCTCACATTTTTCTTTGATTTTATTTTTGAATATTATGGCGAGGGTTTTGACTATTGGCCCTAGGTATGCATGTGTCTCTGATTCAAAGCTTGTTCTCGATTAATTGTTGAGCCTTTTCTGGAAACCCTGGATATTATGCATTATGTTTTGTATTCCATCTTCTTTGTACTTGCTGAATGACTTTGAATGGCTCGGCCATGAACATTTTCTTGCACTCTGTTTCCTTTTTAGCTCCTTTGGGGAGCATTTTTCATCCTTTTCTTTACTATCTAAGACCATAGATCTTCATTGTTTTGATCTCTAAAACTCTTCTCTTGAGGCTAATAAACAATGCTAATCTGTTTGATTCTCCTTTCTTAAAGCATGACTATCTGAAAACTAGGTCTCATTCAGTGTGTTGTAGCTTTCCTTTTCAACTTACTCATCTAACCATGATTGTCCTTCAAGTCCTTAATATGATACAAAATTTTCCCTTTCATTTAAGAAACTATAACTCCATGAATCCAATATATATTATTCTATTGAAGTGTTGCAATATTTTACTGTACCTATAAAACTATGAATCATGCATTTAATCTTAACTTTGAAGCTATATTGTAGCATTTTGTGGACTTGATATTTGCTTTATTTGAAAATTGTACTTCTAGAATGGCTGAACTTTATAGGATTATCTTAAGACTTCATGTTATTTAGCTGTAAATAAAATGAATGCTCCAAAGTACTTCAATTTGATGAATGAAAGTGCAATCCATTTATTTTCTATTTAAATATTGCATTTCCTTTTTATTACAACTTTGATATGCATGTTGGAAAATTTAAAATGTCCATTTTACATGGCGAAGCCCTGTCAAATTTTTCCCAGAATTCTTTCTTTTATTTCTATTTCAGCTGTAATAGATGAACCTTCGATTCGTAAAATAGAATGCATCACTTTTCCATCTAAGCTGATTTATTGTTAGAAACTTAAACATAGTAATTGTTATCTTGGTCATCGCATGCTTTTCTACTTTTCTGTATCACTTATTTTATTTACATACAACTTTTAAATCAAGGTTCAGTTAAAAACAACATGATGGAAAGTTCTAAATGTCTATTTTACATGGCAAAGCCCTATCAAAATTTTCCCATAATTCTTCCTCATTATGTTTCAGTTGTAATCCTCTTTTTCCAGTTAACTTTAGCCTCTTGAAAACTAATTCTTCTCCTTTAGTTGCAATCAGTAACATGTATTTTGTCTTTTCCAGTCTCTCTTTTGTTCTGTATTGTAACTTCTCCTATTTCTAGGACAGCTATTGAACTTTGAGTTGCATTCTTCTTTCATACCAAGTATGTACTTGTGAATTATTTGCTTCATGTACCAAAGGATAGAAGTCATTGAAATTTGCAATCTTTATCTGTAGTGAGGATTGAAAGACTTGATTTATTTCTTCTTGGCTACAACTTGTACCTACACACTTAAGAAAATAGTTAGAAAATATTTAGGTTTTTGGCCTCTCTTATGTCCATGTTTTTCTTTTCTTCTCTTTCCTTCTTTCTGAGTGAGTAAATCATGTATATTGTTTGATCTTAAAGTAATCTATATCTCATGTTATTTAGAGATCCATGTGCATGAATTAGGATAGTATAGGAATATGGATTAACCTTGAGCTTGTAATCAGATGATTTTCTCTTTTCTATTTTTAGGTATGGTTCTTTCAACAATGAAGATGAAGAGGGAACAAAGCTAAAGATGAGGATGCATCAACCGAAGGAAAACCTCAAGGTAATGATGGGTTCAATCATACTCCTTTATTTTCTCATTCATGAATGTGTACATCTTATTTCAGTAGTTGTACTTTACTTTCCAGTTACATCCCATGGCTTGTGTGGGAACATTTGAAATTCCTTACGAATAAAAGATTGAATTGTGAAATTGAGTTACGTATTTCTTTATGCATTTCTACTTTCTGATATGGATTGTATGATGAACTAAACAACCCACTAATATAATTGAATTTATTAATCAAAAAGGAAATATCATTTAAGAATACCTATAACATCCAGTAATGAATTCTGATTTCTATAATCTGCAGTCATGATTTCGCTTCAAAACCTAACACTTCATCTATTCTACAATTCGGTGTCTTCATCAAGGAAAAACAACTGTCCTTCGGGATTTGTGTTATTTTTCTTAAGATAGCATGAAATTATAGGCTATGTGATCTGTTATGTTTTACAATAGCACACATCACTGCAGATTTCATGTAATCATTAATTAATTCAACAATAAAAATATTTTTTGAAAGAACCTCCCTAGCTTAGGTATACTTCAACAATGTTATCCATCATAACAAAGTTTTGATTTGGCCATTTTTGCACATGTGTAAAAATTATCAACATTTCTTGCGATCCTGTGGGGAAAGCTGCCTACTAGCTTGTAAACTAGTGCCTTGCCCTTGTCCATTAGCCATGGATTCTAAAACATGTAACCAAAAATATACCTTCCTAAAGTTCCAACCATTCCAAAATGAACTAAAATAGGGAATGGTTCGAGTAAAATAGATCACGTGCATGAATGCACTTATTGAATTGAAAAAAACATTGCAATGTGTAGGAACTACACTTATTGAAGTGAAATCCTACTCGAAACAGATGTTGTAGTATTTTCAATAATAGTGTTTGAGAAACATACAATTCACAATAATGGGAAGTTCCTCTCCATTCATCCTCAATAGCTAAAAAGCATTGTGTTCTTTGCAAGCTGAAATCATGTAAGGACCACTCCAGATTGTATCAAACTTCGTGTGTCTTCCTAGCTTTGCACGATCAGCATCCCACTTTAACATAATATCTCCTTCATTGAAGATTCTGAATTTGGATTTCTTATCAAAATTCTTCTTCATTTGTTTATGATTCTTTTCCATGTTTAAATGAGCTTGATCTCTTAGCTCTTGTAATTCTATTAATTTTGCATAACGAACCTGCAATGGTTCATTTTCAAGTAGCTCCATTTGATACAGCAAATATAATGCGGGTAACTCAATTGAAATAGGAATTATTGCTTCTCTTCCATAAACAAGCTTGTGTGGTGAATTTGCCAACTGATATTTTAAAAGTCACTTTGTCATCCCAAAGTGTTGAATTCAACATTATATGCCAAGCTCTCAGGTTATCTTTGAGTGTTCTTTTAATGATCCTTAAAAGATTCTGTTAGTACTTTCAGCTAACCCATTACCTTGTGGGTAAAATTTAGATGAAGAAATTATATAAATTTCATGGTTAATAGCCCAATCTATTACCTTTACACTAGGAAATGCTATCGAAATTGTTATCCAAAATAAGCTCATGCTTATTTTGGTTAACTACACCATTTCCCTCCTTTAGTGCTTCAATCTAATTTTTGGATATTCTAATCACTCAAGGTTTCTGAAAACATATCCATCGGTGGAAAATTTCTTCCCCTTTCCAAAAATATAAAGAAGTCCTTCAAACTTCTCATATTTTGTAAGTTACTGGTCGGTAGGCCTTGGAAGGTATTTTTGCCCAAAAGTGGACCGGTGGGAGTTTTTAAGGATTTTTGCCAATGTAGAGAGGTAGGGTAGCGGGAGATATTGAGACTTTTCTCCCAAAAGGAAAATGTGGGCCGGCGGGCCCGAAGATGGAAATTTTCCCAAGTAAAGTTTGGGCCAGCGGGTCTGCGGGGAGTTTTGGAACTTTTGTTCCTTTCACATTTAAGGCACAAAGTGAATTTTGGGATGGCAACCCCACAGGATCTAAATGCCAAATGAAGAAAAAATCCTAAGCCTCATTTAGGGACACATGGTCATGTTGAAAAGTCAAAGTGGGAAGGTAAGTTATCGAAGTAATTTGAATTTCCCCCATAAGAAGGTGTAAAGTGAGAAAATGAGACGCACCTCCAACAATGCCCAAAGAGAAACATTTAAAGCCTCAATTACATGTGGGATGGCAAGCTTTTGAGTGAATTTTCACTCAAATGGAAAATACGGGCGGGCCCGGGGAGATGATTTTTTCCAAAACTAAATTTTGGGTGTGGAGACCTTTTGATCAAAGTGAATTTCGGGCCTGTGGGGCTGTGAGAGGATTTTGTAAAATTTTCCAACTTTTGCCCAAAATGACAAAGTGAATTTTAGGCCCGTGGACCTGATCTACTAAATGGTTTTCACCATTTTTGTATGGACTGGCCCAAATATTCAAATGAACATATCTTTCGATCCAATGCTCTAAACCGAAAAAATTTGGAACCATTGGAAATATCTCAACCTCTTTTATGCCATGTAAGCACAAAATATCATTTTTTAACATGTGTTGGTGGGTGAAAACAAGGGAATGTCTTTCAATCCATCAATACGGGATCTGATTATTTCAACAACCCATATTTGATTTGATTCACTATTATTCCTTCTCCAACAAGCCAAAGTAGACATAGACAGTGATTTGTAGGGCATTAATTGTGGGTGGTTGAATTCTCAAAACAGGGTCCATTTTCCTCCTTTCTCTTTGTTTTTCCATCATTCTAAACTTATATATATTGTAAAACTTCTCATTGTAGAAGGAGAGATATTTCGAGCACATGGGGAAACTTTGTCAAAATTTGTTTCTCGATTGTATTTGAGTTAAAAACCTTCTCCTAAACTCGACAAGCGATTTGTGCCTTTGAGCAAGAATGTAATGGTATGTGCACCCATATAGAGAAATAAAAAGTGTTTTGTGGTGTTTCTTCAACCCTTTACATTGTTTTGTTGTCTCCCATGCCTCTTCCTTTCAAATATGTTTTATGTGTATGTATTTCACATTTACGGGTGCATGGAATTTTGTTTCATGGAGTTTTGATCATGGATTAGGATCTAGGTTTGTGTCACTTCTGTATGACCTTCCCATCTTCCTTTTTCCTTTGTTTCATCTTCCCTCAAAAAATTATCTCACCCCTTTCCATCTCTGGTGTATCACTGCTTTAGTGTAGGCTTTCTTTCACTCTGTTTCTCTTTGGTTCCTTGGAATGGTTAGGCTACGATAGTTTAGCTTTTCCTATATTAGAGTAGATTGTGGCAGGTAGTTTAGGAACAAGATCCAGATTTCTCTAGAGGTCCATCTCAAGTTTTGAAAATCCCATAGCTTGAGAGATGGTTCCATGTTGTGTAATCACATTGGATGCCCAACTAACAACTAGGACATTCGGCGATGGTGTGATTCTGTACTAACATTTTTGGCATGCCCGGTGGGAGACTAAGGTTAGATTCTCTCATCTTTCCAAGGTGTCTCATTGCAATAGCAAATCATAGGCCACCGTGAGACAACACTAATAGTTTTGGCACACTCGATGGGATAGGTTTGAAGTACCTTACCACTTCATTTGATCAATTTGATGTGTTCTTGGTAAGATTCTTCCTTTGGAGGCACATGCAAAGAACATCTAGCAAATCCATTTGGTCAACAACCCAATCTCTAAAGTTTCAAACCTTTTTCCATCCATTTTCATTCATTTTCTTCCACATATTTCATTTTCTTCCATTCCATGAGGTTGTGCAATCATGACTTCATTTCCATCATAGAATTTAGACTTGCAAAAGAGGTGCTACTCAAATCCATCTCTAAGTTATTTCAATGAGACCTCCAAAAAGGTTTCATAATGAAAATCAGCACTATGCATATCCAGGTTAGCCAGATTCAAATCATTTTGGTCATTTTATAAACAATACATCTATTACAGAGCATGGATATATAGATTTTGGAGGTAGTTCCACACTTGAAGAAGTTAATCTGTTGGAGAAGATTCAAAAAATTGAGGCTGGCATGCTCCAGTCAAGGGCTATAGTACAAATAGAGGTGTTCAGAATTGGTTGTAAGGCACCTTGTCCATGGGAAGTCCCTTTTCCAAGACATTAAAACCCTCTGGAGAAGCTTGACTTCATGGTTGAAATGCTTCCTCAACTTGCATAATGGACTAAGGAGATTGAGGCTTAGGAGTTGGATACAAGACAACCTTGTCAATGGGAAAGTCTACCATTTCATAGCTTATCTTTTTCTCTTTCCCAAGATACAATTTCCAAGCTTCCCATCTACTTCCCCAAGTGTTGATTTCCCTTCTCAATTTTCTAGTCTTCCATCTCATCTTAATTATTCTTCCCTTTTTCCTTCTAATCAGTCATTCCCTCCAAATAAACAAGAAGTTCCACTTCCCTTTCCACCAAAAACAACAAAAAAACTACTTGAATCCCAACCTACCACTCCTTATGTATCCCCAAATCCATGATGGGGAGATGAAAATCAAACAACCAGCTAAGGTCAGCAAGAAGAGGAACCCAATAGAGAAGAAATGATAGAAAATATGAAGATTTGGACTGTCAAATTTTGGATTACAAAGATCCCCTTGATTGGTAAGCCAACATATGAGGTCAAGGTTGAAGAGCCAGTGGTGGCTAAGGTTGAGTCGGCAATAGAACAAGAACAAGATCAATAACAAGAAGGAGATGATCAATAATCATTTTTCTCTCGAATGCAATGTGTTGGTGCTCGATTTGGTCTCACCTTATTGTCCTTAAAGTTCTCCAGTTTGTGGGCTCTGTCATCTTCTCTATCTCCCCAGTATTAATGCATGAAAAATCTTTCCTCCATTTGATTTCCATGATCATTCCATTCCTTGGTCGAGGATCACTTAAAATTCCTAAAAAAATTTGTTCATGTGTCCATGTGAAAGAGTTTGTAACTTGGGTGTAAAGTCAAGTTTTTTCCTTCCTTCCATTTTCCATAGTCACATTTTGTTGTCCCTATATTTCTTGTCCAAAGTATATAGGAAACCATGATAGGATGTAGCTTAGAGGATTATATTTAGGCCTTATATCATTTCCAAATTCTCTATCTTGAAAGAAAGATTCATTTTTAGGTGTAAATGATGATTTTCCGCATTTTACGGTTTGACAAGTGTTTTTTCCCCATCAAAATTATAGCTCAAAGATATGTGGAAAAGTGGAACTTTCTTGTTGGATGCCACTTGATGGGGTACTTTGAAAACTCTAAGTCTCACTTCAACTCAAAAATTGTCCACATGGATGGCTGGTGCTCATCTAAAAATTCTCCTTTTGGTGTGGCGTTGGAGTTATGTCAGGGAGACAGTGGAGGTTTTCGCTGCCTTGCCTAGACTTAGACAAATTTTTCATGTGGTCGGTGCAGTTTTTTTATAGACCATGGACATGAGGAGGGAAGGCGTTCATTTGAGGATCTACCTTAGGGTCCCACCTTAACAATTGTGATAGGGAGACATGTGGAGGCTTCCTTTGGCTCCGCTCTATACTTAAACTTTTCAAATCAATTTTCTAAGGCTTGGGACACATGGTGAGCCCACACTTGTTTAAGGTCTCTACTCTTGGGCACCATCTCGAAGTTGCACCATGAAGACACGTGGAGGCTTCCGCCAGGTCTTCCCATACTTAGACTTTTCAAGAAACTTTATAAAGGGCCTAGGACACATGGAGGGATCACACCTATTTGGGGACTGGCCCTAAATTTTATTTTGAAGAAGCACCAGGAGGACACTTGGAGGCTTCCACTCACTCTGCCCTTGCTTAGACTTTTCAATGGCAAAGGAAAAGTGTCTTGGAGCCTAGACACATGACGCCTTCTGCTGATCCTTCAAATTTTTTAACAACTCTGTCAGACTAAGACACATGGTGAGCCTAGGCTTGTTAAGGGTCTTTGCTTTTAAGGACCATACCAAAGGTGCACCTTTGAGACACGTGGAGGATTTCATTGGCTCCCTTTTTTTTGAGACTTTTCAAAGGCCAAAAAAAAATTTTCTTGGGCCCGGGGCACGTGGAATGCCTCGCGCTTGTTTGGAGAGTTGACTCTTAGTCTCACCTTTGCGGTTACACCAAGGAAACACATGGATGGCTCGATCAAAAACTAGGAAAGGTTAGAATCAATGGTTTCTATGCATTGCATCTATTTTTGTGGCATTTTTGCTCCAAGACTCTTAGAAATGTGAATATGCATTGTTTTTCATCATTTCTTGATGAAATTTCTTGTCGTCTCTATCTGCAAAGTGTCATTGAATGGATTCAAAACTTAATTTGTCAGTCCAAGGATTGTTAAAGTTGATATGTTGAAGTGGGAATTTCTCAGAACTTGCAAAAATGGAATTACCAAAGAAGCTAGATGCCGGACAAAGATATAGAGGAGAGAATGGGAAAAATATGAAATGATGAAAAATTTGTTACCTCGAGAGTAAAAAGGATTGCCTGCCATTTCCAGATGTGTAGAGCCTCATGAAAATAATTAAAATGGGGATTTCTTGCATGACAAAATCAGAATGATTAGAAGGATTTCCAAAAATTTGTGGCATGGCATCCTAGTCATTAGTCGAGGGCCCAATAAATGTGATCAGTTCATAGTTGGTTCACCTAGCAACTTTCGGATGTGAATTTGTTAAAAGTCACTTATTAAGGTAAATTGGTAACAAGAAAATGTCCCTTTAATATTCTTCTCTTTTGGGGGGAAATTTGAGTGAGTAAAATGTATAATTGCAATGAGAATACTCTTGCAAAGGGTTGGGGGTTAAATTCTTAAGAGAAAATTTGAGAAATCCGTCTTCCCGAGAGACCAATCTGAGATACTTTGTTAATTCCTTCTATGTTAGATTTTCTAACATGCCAAGTTGGTTGGAGATGTATAGCGATTGATGAGCGGTGGGATTTCTTTGGAAGCTTTCCCCTGTTGATGAATCTAAGCAATTTTGAAATGAATTTGTGTTCAATCTCTAGCAATTTGTGTCACATTTACAATTTCATTTCGGGAAAATCACTCCAATTGTCATTTATTGATAAAGATTGTTTGTAAGTCTTTGGGTGTACCTTAGGCGTGATTGATCATATATTTTGGTGTTTAATTGAGTCTTCTAACTCGATCCTTTGTGCTATATTCTCAAAGATTGTGTGAAAATGTGTTGATATGGGCCTCCATTAAAGCACACCTTCTTGTTGAAGGAACGTCTTAACTATTCTGAATCTTTCTTTTGTTGAGTTTTCCATTGTTTTGAAGTTTCTCAAAGATCTAGTATAATCAACTTTATCTTGCTTAATCTCCCACCAAAATAATTCAAAAACCATGAATCCATCCTAAACTACCCCTATTTTCCTTGTATATCCACAAAGGAACAAAATCTATTTACTAAAATATGCAGAACAATTAGGATTTCTTAATGTCTTCAATAACCTTAGCCTTGTGTTGAAATTATCTCCATCGTTTAGAAGTGACAACTCTTAAGAGTTAAATTATGGAGTATTGACCATATTTTCCCAAGGTTTTCTTCATAAAATTTTTGCAAAAGAAGGATATCTCCATCTCCTTCATCAAATAGAGGTTACACTAAGGGTCCTCTCACCCTGGTTGAAGAGGCACAACCTAAAGTAGTGAGGATAGGTCAAATCCTCTTGAAGGTGTTATCCATCTCTCCATAAATCTGAGTGATAAAGGGCATGTTAGATCTGATCGCTGGCTACAAAACAACACACAATATGATCTATCTATCTCTAAGGTGCATATCCAATCTATGTTGATGCTCAGCTTGAAAAGGAGAACAAATTTTGATAGAACACAAAGTGCCCATGATGCCACTTTGTTTGAAGAAAATTATAATCCAACCCAAACCACACAACCAGTTAAAGAGGAGGAATAATCAACTCCAAGTCCTATTGAAAAGGAGCAACTGGAAGAGATCAAATCAAAGTTAAAGCTAGTTGATGAAGAAAGCATTGTTGAAGACTTTTTACTATCATTTGATTGAAAAATCCATAATGGAGGAGAACTATAAAGTTTAAGAGGCTTCAAGTATAGAGAAGGCGATAGAAGTACCTTCGATTATTCCTCCCACTTCATCCCCTTAAAACCATAATGTTGAAGAATATTTGGAGCTTTCAAAATTTATGTTTGAAGATGAGGGGAACCATGGTGAGAAAGGTTCAAATCATGAGGAAACCAAGGAGGAGGTTGAGCACATGCAGTAGGAAAACAAAGAGGTAGATTATTTGTATGACTTGGAGGATTGCTATGATGGAGAGGATCCCATGGAGATCATATCATTTTCTCCTCCATCAACAACATTCCAAGCACATGAGCCCACTGTCATAAAGGAGAGCATTCAAGTACAACAACCTGCATTTCATGACACCTCTCTAGAACCAAGGTGGGAAGATATGAGTCTTACATGTTCTTCATAGGAGAAAGAAGAGAAAAGCAGGAGGATGTTATCATCTTCTCCACACCATCCATCTAGGAAGATCTACTAGAATACTCCATTCTTAGAGGTAAATATCATAATAGTGAGAAAATTCAAAGGATCAAATCTTTCCCAATCAAGTACTTGGCTTCATTGGAAGCAAGGGAGAATCCAAAACCATTCATGTTTACCTTTGAGCATGAGAATGAGTTTCAAAGTACCAAGGATTAGTTGTAATGCCTCTTCAACCTAAGTATAGAGAAACTAAAAGAGGTATTTTTCTTGTTTCTAGTTGACACCTTAATGATTTGGGTGGAGGACCAACTTATAGTCATTTTATCACTCATGTAAGCATCCATATTCAGTGTCAAATCATTTGCATGGCTGCCCTTCTTGAGAAAAGGAAGCTACTTCTCCCTACCAGTTGCACGATTAGTTTGAGCTCTCTTTCTCTCTGGTTAAAATATATTAGGTAGGTTTACTTTCAGCAGAAGAAGTTCTTGTGCACACTATTCATATCCCACTTGGGATGTGTATGATTTAAAATTTTGTACATAGTGTGTTACGGTGTTTGTTGCTCTTGAAAATGCATTAAGAATGACATGTGGAGAGATCATCCCCAATTTAAATGGTTTCAAAGTGGCTAAGTGATCAGATTTTAAAATTTTAGATCAGATTTGTGTTTAAAAAGAAAACTCCATGCCCAATGGATGCTTGAAAAGGCAACTAATCTCCTCATCTAAAGCAGTGACGTCCAGTGCTATGAGTCACCAAATTGTTATCCAAAATAAGCTCATGCTTATTTTTGGTTAACTACACCCATTTTCCCTCTTTTAGTGCTTCAATTGATTTTTTAGATATTCTAAGCACTCAAGGTTTCCTAAAAAAATTTCCATCAGGTGGGAAATTTCTTCCCCTTTCCAAAAAGATAAAGAAGTCCTCCTAACTCCTCATATTTCGCAAGTTACGGGACGACGGGACTTGGAAGGTATTTTTGCCCAAAAGCGGGCCGACAGGAGTTTTTAAGGATTTTTGCCAATGCATGGAGGCAAGTCATGGGAGATATTGAGACTTTTCACCTAAATGGAAAATGCAGGCTAGTGGGTCCGAAGAGGGAAATTTTCCCAACTAAATTTTGGGTTGGCGGGTCTGCGAGGAGTTTTGGATCTTTTATGCTTTTTGCAAATAGGGCACAAAGTGAATTTTAGGCCCGCAAGCCCACGGGGATCTAAATGCCAAGTGAAGAAAAAATCCTAAGGCCCATTTAGGGACACATGGCCATGTTGAAAAGTCAAAGCGTGAAGGTAGGTCACCGGAGGAAATTTGAATTTTTCATCCCAAGAAGGTGTAAAGTGAAAAAATGAGTCGCGCCTCCACCGATGCCCAAAGAGCCACGTGTCAAGCCTCAATTGCATGTGGGCTAGAAGGCCTTGGAGTGACCTTTTTCCCAAATGGAAAATGCGGGCCGACAGGCCGAAGATGAATTTTTACCAAAAATGAATTTTGGGCCCGCGGAGACCTTTTGACCAAAGTGAATTTCGGGCTGCGAGGCTGCAAGAGGATTTTGTAAAATTTTCCAACTTTTGAAAAAAGTGTCAAAATGAATTTTGGGCCCGCAAACCCGATCTGCTAACTGGTTTTCACCATTTTTGTACTGAGCCTCGACCCAAATACTCAAATGAACATATATTTTGATCCAAAGTGCTCTAAACCCAACAAATTTCACACCATTGGAAAGATCTCGACTCCTCTATGCCATGGAAGCATAAAATATCATTTTTTAGTAGGTGTTGGTGGGTGAAGAATAGGAAAATGTCTTTCAAGCCATCAATACAGGATCTGATTGTTTCAACAACCCAAATTTGATTTGATTCGCTATTCTTCCTTCTCCAACATGCTAAATTACACATGGAGAGGCATATTTGACAAATTATAGGAGGATTTGTAGGGCATTAATGGTGGGTGGTTAAATTCTCAAAACAGGGTTTGTTTTCCTCCTTTCTCTCATTTTTTTCCATCATTCTAAACTTCTATATATTATAACACTTCTCATTTGAGAAGGAGAGACATTTTGGGTGTGGGGAAACTCTGTCAAAAGTTATTTCCTATTTCAATTTGAGTTAAAAACCTTCTCCTATGCCCTGCAAGCCGATTTGTGCCTCTCGAGCAAGAATGTAATGAACTGTGCATCCATATAGAGCAATAAAATGTTTTTTTGTTGTGTTTCTTCAACCCTTTGCATTGTTTTGTTGTCTCCAAGTTCCTCTCCCTTTCAAATATGTTTTGTGTGCATGTATTTCAAATTTTTAGGTGCAACGTGATGTGTTTTATGGACTTTTGATCATGGATTAGGATCCGGGTTTGTGTCATTTCTCTCGACCTTCCTATCTTCCTTTTCCTCTGTTTCATCCTTCCTCCACAAAGATCTCACCCCTTTCCTTCTTGGATGTATCACTTCTTTAGCGTAGGCTTTCTTTCACTCTCTCTTTCTCTCTAGTTCCTTGGAATGGTTAGATTAGTATAGTTTAACTTTTCCCGCATTAGAGTAGCTTGTGGCGTGTAGTTTATGAACAAGAACAAGCTTTCTCTGGAGGTCCATCTCAAGTTTTACAAGTCCCACAACTTGAGGGATGGTACCATATTGTGAAATCATACTAGATGCCCTACTTACAACCAAAGTCATTTGGAGGTGCTTTGTGATTTTGCACTAACAAGTTCTTTGGGACACAAAATCTGCAAACTATACCTTAATAAAAGGATAGTATCGAAGTTTCATTAGCATTTTTGAAGGCTATTGCTTCAATCAAGCATGTGAAGTAATCTGTATTAGTCAAAATCCACTTGTGTCCTTGTCATGAAGGTCAGTTTATCATGCCAATAAAATTAATACCCCACTACATAAAATGATGAAAAAGTGAAATAGCTTGTAAAGGCAAAGAAAGGAAAATGTTCTTTTCTAACAAAGAAAGCATATTTCTTACACTTCCTAATCCATTCAAAATAGTTGTTGAATATGATGGGAAAATAGTAACCAACTTTCATAATTTTTAAGGTTTTGTTACGTGCTAAGAAATGACCTCCTGCAAGTCCTTCATGGAATTCTGATAATAATTGTTGAATTTTATCATAGTCAACACATCGCAACAAGATTCTATTTATATCCTTTTTGAATAATACACCATCAATGAAAACATAGGGTACAACTTGTAATCTAAAATACCTTCATTTATTCTTGTCCATACCTTCCAGATAGATGCCATGCTACAGATAGTTAACTAAATCAGTCATCCATCTTGATTCCTGGATTTCCGAGCAAGTTCAGGTTGTTGATTTTCTAGCTAAACCATAACGTCTAATTTCGATATGTAATTTTAGCATGATATTTTAAATCTTCATGTTTTCCAGTCTACTATTTTTCCATATCAGCAATTAGATGTTCACACAAGCCTTTTCCTCGAACTGTCTTTGTAACATGAATATCAACATCATATTCCATGACCTTTGTTATCCAACCTGCTCTTTTCTCATTCAATTATTTATTTAACAAGAAAGATTTCACACTTGGATGAGAAACAAGAACATGAATTTTTTTGTTTGAAAGCATGTACTTAAAATTATTTAGCCTTCTGACTACTGAAAGTACTTGTTTTTTAATAAATGTGTACCTTGTTTCATAATCGTGCAAGATTTTTCCAAAGAAAGCAATTGGCTGCTCAACATTTTCATCATTAACCTAAGTTAATATGGCTAATATTGTTTTAGCTCCTGCAAGTGCATATATTGTAAAATATTTATCAAAATTTTGATTTGAAAGAGTAGGAGCTTGAGAGATAGCTGCCTTAATTGATTTAAACCATTCTTTCCTTCATCTTTGGTCCAAGAGAAAGTTTTCTCTTTCTTTAACATAGTTTTTAATGGTTTCACCAATGCTGCAAAATCTGGAATAAATCTCCTAACAAAGTTGAATTTTCTAATAAAACTCTGTTAAGCCTTATTATGATGAGGCAATGATAACTGTGATATGGCTTCAATACTAAAAGGATCAATTGCTAAACCTTGCTTAGAAACAATATGACCAAGTAATTTTCCTTGATGTACCAAAAAGATAGACTTTAGCGGATTCAAAGATATCCCAAATTGTCTACATAACTGAAAATTCTACCTTAGGTGTATTAGATGTTCTTCAATTTTTTTGAGAATACAGTAACATCATCTAAATAAACAAGGATGCATTTATTTAACAAGCTAAAAATCCATGTCCATTGCATGATGAAAGGATGAAAGCCATTCTTTTGTAATCGTAAGTACCCCACTTGATGGTGAAATCTGTTTTGTACCTATCCTCTTCTCGGACTAAAATCTTATTGTATCCACTATAGCCATCTAGAAGAGATGGTCTATCTGAACTAGAAACTGTTCACAAAATCTGATCCATTTTTGGAAGTGGGTAGTGATCTTTGAATGACGCTTTATTAAGATCTCTAAAATCCACATATAATCTAATTTCTCCATTTTTCTTCCTAATAGGAACAAGACTAACTACCCAACTTGAATGCTTAATTGGAAAGATAATACCTGATTCAATCAACTTAGATAACTCTTTCCTCATTAGAGGATCTATTTTGGGATTTACAGGCCTCTATTTTTGCCTAACTGGCTTGGAATTTGGATGTAATTCAATAGTATGTTGTGCTAAACTGGGATCAAACCCTTTTAGGTCTTGGTATTTCCAAGAAAAAACATCTTTAAATTCCTTACAAAGATTAATAAAAGAATGTTTTTCAGCTAAAGAACATACCTTTCCGAGAAACAAATTTTTACCTTCATTAACTGAAATCTCCTCATAATTATCAAAATTTGTTGACATCTTAGTCTTGACCTTCCTTAACTAGTCGTTAGTGTTGAAGATGTCTTCTAATGTGACCAAACCTTGAGGAAATTTATTTTTATTTAATTGAACAATCTCGTCGCCATAAAAGTGATGTAATTTATCTTGATGTACTATAGAAAATTAAGCTTCTACTTGTAAAAACCTAAAAATTCAAGTCATTATCAGGTATCAAAGGCCACGACAATCAGCTTTATATGAATCTGAATTTTTCTATTTTTAAACTGTTCCAACACTTGAAACTAGCACTAATCGTGCAAGTCTATCTCGCATGCTTTTTTTTTGTTCTAGGAAGGGATTGGATGTTAATAGCTTCGAAATATTCCATTAAGTCTTAAAATCTATGTCTGTAAGAATTCATTAATGGATTCTTACAAACATTGAAATTTCTTACTTGATTGATAACCAACTCGAGAATCATGAAAATCTTTAGCATGCTAATACCTCTCTTCTCGCCCAAATTAAGCCATGAATTAATGCTTCGTATTCAGCTACATTACAAGTGCATGAAAATCGAGTCTCAAAGTGAGAAATACCTTTCATTTGTCGTGGAAGTGAGCATCAAACCTTATCCTTTTCCTTTCCTATTTTTAGCTCCATCGAAATGAAGCTTCCAAATCCGATCACATTGCATTTTCTGTTTTGGAAAACAAGGGAATTGGTGTATTTTCTTCATGTAAGCAATACACACTAACAGATGTTCTTCAACTTCTTTGAAAGGATCATGAGTTTTTTATTCATGTGTCTTTTCATCCATAAATAGGTTAGAAACACCATCTAATGCTGAAACATGAGCTATATTATCAAAATCAGACTGGTCTAAGGTTGCATAATTAGCTACTGCATTAGAAGTGTGAGGCTCAATGTGAAATCTAGCCAATAGTTCTGAATTAATAGTAACCTTGGTCCCATAATGAGTAGTGAAAAATAAGAAAGACCAATCTGAAGAGAGATAGCCTCCTATCTTTGTTGTGAAATCTCTTGATAAACATATAACAAAGTAAGGAGGTAAGTCTACAATAGTAATATCTTGCAGAATGGAAACATTTGGGCAAGCATGCAATGTTACCTCTAGATTTCTAATGACACCAATTGTATTAGTTGTAGTTCCATCCAACTGTAGGAAACTCTTTTCTATAGGTTCATAATGCAAACCAAATTTTTCTGTAATTGCTTTTGACATAATTGTGTTACTTGCACCGTTGTCTACCATATAGTTATGAACAAGATGTTCTCCAATAATTAGTGATAGATAAAATGGTGGTGGCTTCTTGATGTCATGAGAATTTAAGACTTTATGAACAATCCATTTAACTTCTTTGTTGTGGTCTTGTTCCATTGCTCGTAACTATGTTAGGTTGTGGGATAGGAGAAAAATCTACCAAAAAAGGCATTAAAGGCCTTGGAGATAATTTTCGGCTTGAATAAGACTATTTTCAATTTGGATGGCGATATCATAGGCTACTTTGGAAGAGTCTCTCCTCCCATAGAATGAATCATAGTTGAAATATAACCGTTTAATTCTCTAAGATAATAAAGAAAAGCATGATCAACTTGAGGATTGACACTAGCTAGAACTCTTTCCCAAGTTCTGGAAAAACAGATCTGTTGAAACTAGACATAAATTTGTTGGGAGCTCTTTTAATGGTAGAAATCTATTCTATGAGAGATAAATGATTTGAATTATCTTAAAATTGTTTTAGAAATTTATCACCTAAATCATCCTAAGTTCTTATGCATCCAATATCTAGATTTCTATACCATTACAAGGCTTGTCCTTTAAGATATGTAGCTAAAAGTCTCAAAGTTACATCCTCATGAGTGATATTATGAACTACACATAATGCTGCAACATATTTAATGTGATCTATAGGGGTAACATGATTTTCACCACCGAATGATGGAAAAAATTTCATGGTAGCATTAGGGATTTCATGATAAATTGTGATTACTAATGGTTTGTCATTAGTAAAGGTCACAATATTCCTAGCTGGTAGAATAGCCATTTGAAAAATAAGGATATGACTAGAGAAATTGATATGTGGTGAAGGAATATTAGGAGGGTTATCAAAACCAGGCCTATTATAAGGTAAAGTATTACCAAATCTTCTCCTTCTTGTAAAATTTAAAGGTAAAGAAATAAAATCAGAATGAATTCCTCTTATGAATAATCTTGTAGTTACTTTAGGCATGGAACATGCTGCAATACTAGTCTGAAATCAGCCCTACGAATTCTTAAAATAGATCTTTATATATTTAGAATAAATTATTGCAGCTTGCTGTCCCAAAAGTAAATTTTATCTGTTGTAAATCTGATATAGATCTTATGTGAATATCTATAACTTGCATGCATATCTAATTTGTTCTCCCATCGGGCATGCCATAAAGCTGTTATCTCTCGAAATTGCACCCTATAGAGAGATGGTTGTAGGTGTTCTAAGATTACAATTTTTATCTCTCTCTTTCGTAGATACAATGGAAAGCTGTTGTCAAAATTTCACCCCCCCTGGGTAATTTTGATAACATGCATCAGAATATTCAAGTCCCAGGAAAATTGATTGATTCGGGGCCAAAAATCATGTTGCTAGAGTCCCCTCAAATATTTTCTAAGTTCCCTATCTGAGAGGAAAAGAGCAAGCTCTGAGAAAATGCGAAAAAAGGTTGCAGAAGGCAAGTAGGTTGATCCAGGAAAAAATCATAAAAATGACTAAGTCCTAGTCCTAGGGGCAGTCGGGACATTTGGGACAAAAAGGCCCGAACCGGCCGGCTCGGCCGAAGTAAGCACAAACAGCCCGCAAAGCAACGGGGACATCTGGGACAAAAGTACGTGGCGGGCGCGAAATGCCGGTTCGACCGAGAAAAAATTGGCCAACTGCTGAGAGGGACACATCTGGGACAATCGGGCCAAAAAGGCGCGAACCGGCCGAACCGGGTGAAAAAGGGCCAGACAGTCCAAAATCAAATGGGACAATCGGGCCAAAAAGGCGCGAACCGGCCGAATCGGCCGAAATGAGTCCAGAGGGTCCAAAATCAAATGGGACATCTGGGACAAATGGACGCGAAATGCCCGAACCGGCCGAAATGAGCACAAAGGGCCCAAAATCAAATGGGACATCCGGGACAAATGGAGGCGAAGTACGCGAAGGAGCCGAGGACCAATCAGAAACTGCCACGTGTCCTCACAGGAGGAAAAGTCAAAAGGTCAAAGGGGCGAGACCGAACCAATGAAATGGCGCCACGTGTCCAAGTTTAAGGGGCCCACAAGCAATTTCAAAAAGAAAGCCCACGAAAGACGGAGGAGAGAGAATTGCTCGTCCAATCAGCACATGCCACGTGTCGTCCAGATGGCGAAGAGCGGGAAAACATTTTAAAATTCGTTTTGATCTATTCCGTGCCCTAAATCTTCAGATCGCCATATCTTTTGATCCAGAGCTCGGATTTCCACGTTCTTTATATCAACGGAAAGTTGTTGAGATGCTCTACATGATTCTGGGATCAATCTTGAGTTTTGGTGTAGTCTGAAGAGAGAAAATCGAGAAACGGCTCTGACGTGTGGTAATGGCCAGAAGCGACCTTTCAACAACCTCGTTTTAATGCTAATGGGTCGCATTCTTCTTCTGCACGGCCAGAAGTGACATTTTAGCGGCCAAATTAATACAAATGGGTCGCATTCTCCTCCAAAATCGCTCAAAGTGACAGGGTATGGGTTGGTAAGATCCTCCATGCTGATTTAATGCATCTGCAGTCAATGAGGAATGGGCTTGCATGTTTTCCCACGTTTTCTGTCCCTTGGGCTCGACCCATGCAATGTAAAAGCCAGATTTGGCTCATTTTAAAAAAAAAAAAGTTGTTCATTCTTTCGGCTCTGCCCTCCCTTCTTTTCTTCTCTAGGGTTGAAAATGGAGTTGGAACCTCCTCCCTTGCTCTGTAATGGCGTTTTTTCCTTTTACTAATGGAATGATGTTCTGTGCAAACTTCTGGAGCAACAAAACGTGTTCTGTGATGCATCTGTCCATCCTCTCTCGTTTTTGCTTGTTCTCTCCTTGCCTCTCTTCATTTGCAGGTATCTGTGCATGTCTAAATGTTCATTGCAGGTTTGGAGCTGTGTTCATGGAGTTTTGGGACATTTTCTGTGTGAAATCTATCCTTGGGCTCGTGATGCATCCGTCCATCCTTCCCATTGCTCACCTCTCTTTGTCCCATGGCGTTTTGATAGATGTCCAACATTCTCCTTCTCTCGGTGTATCACCGTTTTAGTGTAGGCTTTGCTATTTTTCCTTTCTCTCTCTCTCTCTGTCTCCTGGCATGGTTAGATTAGGATTAGATTAGCTTGCTCGCTTCTCGGAATAGCTTGTGGCGGGTAGTTCAGAGCAGGAACCAGCCTTCTCTCGGAGATTCCTCTCTCGGTTTTACAAGTCCCACGCTTGGAGAGAGGTTTCCATGTTGTGCAATCACACTGGATGCCTGAACATCAACCTAGAAGCCTGATGTGCGTCCAGGGGTGCTGTGATTTTGCACTAACAGTTTTGGCACGCCTGGTGGGACCTTAGAGGTCTTTCACTTCATCTTTTGCAGTTAATGTGTTCCTGTGAAGATTTCAGCCTTTGGAGGCGATTTGCAAACACATCGGCGATTCCATCTAGTCAACAACCATCTCTGACGTTGCAGACCTTCCTTTCCATTCATTTTCATTCATTTTCCATTCATCCTTCTTTCCATCTCTTTCATTCTTCCTCATTCTTTAAAGTTTTGCAATCATGACTTCATTTCCATCATGGATTTCATATCAACAACAGCAGTATATTCCACCTCCAACAGGTTTTACAAATCCTCCAGATCAGCATGCATATTCATATGAACAGCAGTGCCAAAGTCAGTTTGGCTATGGAGCTTTCCAAGAGCAAGAGTATGCATATAATGAAGACAATCAGATGCAAGATGCTGGTCTGTTGGAGAAAATCCAAAAGATGGAGGTAAACATAGTGCCAGGGCTCAGGCACAGATGAAAGCTTTTGGAATCGGTTATGGAGCACCCTGTCCATGGGTGGGACCTTTTCCAAGGCATTACAGCCCTCAGGAGAAGCTTGACTTCATGATTGCAACGCTGCCTTTGCTTGCAAAGTGGATTGAAGAAATAGAGGTGTATGAGAGAAGTATTCAGCAACCTTGTCAACGGGTAAGCACACCATCTCATGCCTTTCCTTTTCCTCTTTCCCAATCTGTTTCATTTCAGCAGTGTCAAGTTTCAAACCCTCCATCTGCTGTCCCAAGTGTTGAATCCATTTCTCCACCCCCCAGTCTTCCACCTCATCTCGATTCTTCTTTCCTTTTCCCTTCCAAACAGTCATCCCCTCCACAAGAGCTAACAGAAATACCCCCTCCTCCAAAGAAACAAGAGGTTTCACTGCCTCCACCACCACAAAAAATTGTAAAATCAGTTGAGTTTCAGCCCATTCCTCTTGCATTCCCAATTTCATATGGGGAAGAAGGAATTGAAAAAATCAGTCATCAAGGACAGCAGGAAGAGGAGCCCAACAGAAAAGAAATGACAGATGACTTGAAGGTTTGGGCTACCAAATTTGGGATGACAAAGATCCCCTTGATGGTTAAGCCTACAGAAGAGGCTAAGGTTGAACAAATGGTGGTTAGGACTGATTTGGTTGCAGCAGAAGAAGAAGATCTTGCAGTCCCAACTTGTCCTCTAGAGCAGCAAATTGAAGAGTTTGACTTGACAAACTTCATGCTGGAGAAGGAGTTCAATCAAGAGCAAGATTGCCTTCAAACATTAGAGGAAGGAGAAGCTGCTCCAAATCCAAAAGAAGAGGAGCACATTCTAGCTGTGGAGGAGAAAAGTGCAGATCCAAGGGCTTTGAGCACAAAGCAGGCTACAGGAGAACCTTCAGTTCTTCTTTCTACTTCACCTCTCTCAAGTTCTAGTAATGAAGAGGAGTTTGATCTCTCAAACTCAATATTGGAGAGTGAAGCAAACCATGGTGGTCAGGTTGCACATCAAGAGGACACCACGGAGGAAGTTGAATACGAGCAGCAGCACAGCAATGAGGCAGTTTACCTGTCAGATTTGGAGGACTGTTTTGATGGAGAAGAGCCGGTTGAGTTTTCACCATTCTCTCTTTCATCATCCACATTCCAAACACCAGAGCCTGCTGTCATGGAGGACATTCATTTGCAGCAGCCTGCATCTTATAGCAGCCCTTTGGAATCAAAATTGGAAGACTTTAATCTTCCATGTTCTTCATCGGAGGAAGAGAAAGGGCAGAAGGGTTCTACCATTGCTTCCACATCATCCATTCAGGTGGGTCTGCAAGAAAACTCCATTCTTGGAGTTGAAAATCAGAGCTATGGGCATATCAAACTGATCAGACCTTGCCCAATCAGGTATTTGGCTTCATTGGAGCCAAAGGAGAAGCCACAACCAGTCATGCTTACTTCTGAGCATGAGGATGAGCTACAAAGTACCAAGGATCAGCTGCCATACCTCTCCAATCCAAATGCAGAGAAACTAAAAGAGGTATTGGATTTTTCAGTTGATACCTTGATGATTTGGATAGAAGACCAGCTTCTTGTTGATTTTCCATCCATCCAAACAGCCATGATCAGTGCCAAATCAATTGCATGGCTGCCAATTTTGAAGAAAGGAAGCTATTTCTCACAACCAGTTGCAGGGTTTGTTTAGCTTGCCTTTGCTTCCAGTTAGAGTAGAGTAGCTAGGTTTGCTTTCAGTAGAAGAAGTGCTTGTGCACACTCTGCATGTTCCATTTGGGGCATGTATGATTTTCAGTTTTGTACATAGTTTTGGTGTTGCTGGTTTTGCTCTTGCACAGTTCATTTCAGTGGCATCTTGGTGAAGACACTCCAGGTTCAATGGGTTTCCAAGTGGCTCAGAGGGAGGTTTTCAAAGTTCAGATCAGTTGCAGGTTGCAACTCATGACTCCATGCCCAATGGATGCTTCAGGCTACTGATCATTCATCTAGCAGGCAGATGACCCCGCTGAGTCGCCAAACTGTTGTCAAAATTTCACCCCCCCTGGGTAATTTTGATAACATGCATCAGAATATTCAAGTCCCAGGAAAATTGATTGATTCGGGGCCAAAAATCATGTTGCTAGAGTCCCCTCAAATATTTTCTAAGTTCCCTGTCTGAGAGGAAAAGAGCAAGCTCTGAGAAAATGCGAAAAAAGGTTGCAGAAGGCAAGTAGGTTGATCCAGGAAAAAATCATAAAAATGACTAAGTCCTAGTCCTAGGGGCAGTCGGGACATTTGGGACAAAAAGGCCCGAACCGGCCGGCTCGGCCGAAGTAAGCACAAACAGCCCGCAAAGCAATGGGGACATCTGGGACAAAAGTACGTGGCGGGCGCGAAATGCCGGTTCGACCGAAAAAAATTGGCCAACTGCTGAGAGGGACACATCTGGGAAAATCGGGCCAAAAAGGCGCGAACCGGCCGAACCGGGTGAAAAAGGGCCAGACAGTCCAAAATCAAATGGGACAATCGGGCCAAAAAGGCTCGAACCGGCCGAATCGGCCGAAATGAGTCCAAAGGGTCCAAAATCAAATGGGACATCTGGGACAAATGGACGCGAAATGCCCGAACCGGTGGAAATGAGCACAAAGGGCCCAAAATCAAATGGGACATCCGGGACAAATGGAGGCGAAGTACGCGAAGGAGCTGAAGGAGCCGAGGACCAATCAGAAACTGCCACGTGTCCTCACAGGAGGAAAAGTCAAAAGGTCAAAGGGGCGAGACCGAACCAATGAAATTGCGCCACGTGTCCAAGTTTAAGGGGCCCACAAGCAATTTCAAAAAGAAAGCCCGCGAAAGACGGAGGAGAGAGAATTGCTCGTCCAATCAGCACGTGCCACGTGTCGTCCAGATGGCGAAGAGCGGGAAAACATTTTAAAATTCGTTTTGATATGTTCCGTGCCCTAAATCTTCAGATCGCCATATCTTTTGATCCAGAGCTCGGATTTCCATGTTCTTTATATCAACGGAAAGATGTTGAGATGCTCTACATGATTCTGGGATCAATCTCGAGTTTTGGTGTAGTCTCAAGAGAGAAAAATCGAGAAACGGCTCTGACGTGTGGTAATGGCCAGAAGCGACCTTTCAACAACCCGTTTTAATGCTAATGGGTCGCATTCTTCTTCTGCACGGCCAGAAGTGACATTTTAGCAGCCAAATTAATACAAATGGGTCGCATTCTCCTCCAAAATCACTCAAAGTGACAGGGTATGGGTTGGTAAGATCCTCCATGCTGATTTAATGCATCTGCAGTCAATGAGGAATGGGCTTGCACGTTTTCCCACGTTTTCTGTCCCCTGGGCTCGACCCATGCAATGTAAAAGCCAGATTTGGCTCATTTTTTAAAAAAGAAGTTGTTCATTCTTTCGGCTCTGCCCTCCCTTCTTTTCTTCTCTAGGGTTGAAAATGGAGTTGGAACCTCCTCCCTTGCTCTGTAATGGCGTTTTTTGCCTTTTACTAATGGAATGATGTTCTGTGCAAACTTCTGGAGCAACAAAACGTGTTCTGTGATGCATCTGTCCATCCTCTCTCATTTTTGCTTGTTCTCTCCTTGCCTCTCTTCATTTGCAGGTATCTATGCATGTCTAAATGTTCATTGCAGGTTTGGAGCTGTGTTCATGGAGTTTTGGGACATTTTCTGTGTGAAATCTATCCTTGGGCCTGTGATGCATCTGTCCATCCTTCCCATTGCTCACCTCTCTTTGTCCCATGGCAGTTTTGATAGATGTCCAACATTCTCCTTCTCTGGTGTATCACCGTTTTAGTGTAGGCTTTTGCTGTTTTTTCCTTTCTCTCTCTCTCTCTCTGTCTCCTTGGCATGGTTAGATTAGGATTAGATTAGCTTGCCTGCACTGGAATAGCTTGTGGCAGGTAGTTCAGGAGCAGGAACCAGCCTTCTCTAGAGATTCCTCTCTTGGTTTTACAAGTCCCACGCTTGGAGAGAGGTTTCCATGTTGTGCAATCACACTGGATGCCTGAACATCAACCTAGAAGCCTGATGTGCGTCCAGGGGTGCTGTGATTTTGCACTAACAGAAACACCTCATGTCTATGGGTATACCTAATTTAAGGTGAGTTTCTAGTATCAAGGACGGTTCCTTATTGATGTATCCTAAATTGATTTTTTGGGGTTTAAGGGTAAATAATGAATATAAAAATGAAATTAAAATTGAGATGATACACTAAACTTGGATGAGATCTTTCACGAAGTACATGCACAATTGATATGGAATGAATATTTGATTCACATGCAACCAATTTTCTAAAGATAATTAAGGGTAAAAACTTTGATGTATTGAGGAATAGAATCACAAAAATATTGCTAAGTTACACATACACATTAATATCATGCGAAATTACTGAATTTACAATAGAGTAAGATGATTAATTAGGGAATTCAACATTCGTAAGATTAATGGAAGTATACATAAGACTATAAATAATTGGAAAGGTAGAAAATACTTCACATTTCATTGATCTCTGTACTAGACATTTTCTGGTCATCGATCTTTAACTCGTGGTTAGGTTTTTGACACGGAGTTTGGCATAGTAATGGCACCTAACCATGGTAACTTGTGTTGAAAACTACCTCCATTCTCAGCCATCAATCTTTGCACAACCTGATCTCGATCATTTGTCTTTAAGCGTGGTTGATTTCAAACTTAACTCAATTCTTGAGGTCGGCAGAAAAGTCATTTGACCTCAATGATCACTCCATTCTAGTTTCTTGGGTTTGTGGGTGAAGCCCGGAAATTTTTAATTCACGTCATTTCTTTGATATTTGAGTTCTAGGACTCTAAAAACTCAGCTTCTATGAGTCTGTGAAGATTTTTGAGTGAAAGTATTTGATCTCTCCACCATTTTCATTCTATGAATCTCAACTTCTTTATTAGATTGATTCTCTCAACTCGGTTGCATCTCGTATTTTATTTGATTTTTTCTTATCGAGATCAGCTTGTGGATTCTTTATAAGGTTTTAATGGAAACTATTATTTATTATTTTGAGTTCTAGGTTGACTTTTCTTGCAAGATTTTGATCGATTTTACTAGTCACATTACTCGAGTTCAGATTTTAATGCAGAGGGGTCTCTGTCTTCTTTCTTAGCCACCATTGTTGAAGTCTATGAGCTTGGTCCTTCTACAAAAATGATCACCTATTGCTCTATGGTATCTATATCATCATTATTTTAAGAAAGGTGTTCATGGCTTTGTGTTTCTGTGATCTCCTGACTATATATTGATCATCCTGAGCTTTGTAAGGTTTTTCTTTATTTTTGATATCTCTGCCTGGTGTTGTCTTTTGTCCACCATTATTGTTTCTGTCGAGTTCGGTTCATTTTTCTGAGTAAGATTTGAGCTTGGCTTTATAGTTTTTGGCTTCTGTGGAGCTATGCAAGGTTTATTTGTAGACATCGTACCTTTTCTCTCAAGCTCGTATATCCGGCTTTCAAAACCCTTGTTGGAATTCAAGGATGGTTTATATCCTTTTTGTATTCACTCTGTCGAGCTTTCTCAACAATATGGTTGTGGGTGTTTGTCGCCATGAGTGGTTATAGGTGAGCTAATTTTCCTCTTGTACACATACACTTCTATTTTCATTTTCTTCCTTGGATATATCACTAAAACTCTTGAAAATATTTGTGGGTTCTATGATTTCTTGCTCCTTCTTGAATCCGAGTTTGAAACTTCTCGTGGGCATATGGATTTCTTGCTTCATCATTCATTTTCTTGAAATTTTTGAATGTTCGATTATAAACAGTGAGTTATTGTCTGTTACTCTGATTTCTTGATACCCATTAATGGGTTTTCGGTCTCTAGCCAAGAGCTATACCCTTCTCACTCTGATACTGCAACTTGAAACTGATTTCAAATGGAATAACAAATTTTTGAAATAATTCAATATTTCATTAGCTTGGATATGAATGCATTTCTGATTCAAATTTTGTACTTCTGTATTGTTTTCTCTATTGAATGGTGATAAACCAAAATCATGGAAGTATCAACTTTTCTCACCTCTATTCTCTAACTTGATTATTCGGGTTTGAGCTATTGAGATTTTGATCTATTATTGTAAACCGCCATCTTTGGTTTCTGGTTTGTTCACTGTGTATTGTTCCTAAATGAGTCACCATAATTTGATGTTTATTAGGGTTTCTATATTTCTTCATATTTGGGTTCTAATTTGTATTGTTGGTACTCGTATTTTGTTGTGCGAAAAGCCATCTTGGCTCATTGTATTTAGAGATGAAGATCACATTTTTCTCTGATTTTTTTTTTGAATATTGTGGTGAGGATTTTGACTATCAGCCCTAGGTATGCATGTGTCTCGACTCAAAGCTTGTTCTCGTATTTGTTGTTGAGCCTTTTATGGAAACCATAAATATTTTGCATTAGGTTTTGTATTCCATCTTCTTTGTACTTGTTGAATGACTTTGCATGGCTCGGCCATGAATGTTTTCTTGCACTTTGTTTCCTTTTTTAACTCCTTTGGGTTCCTTCTAAGAATGATCCTGGAGCATTCTTCATCCTATTCTTCATTCTCTAGGACCCTAGACCTTCATTGTTTTGATCTTTGAAACTCTTCTATTGATAATAATAAACAATTTTTTTGGTATTTAAACTGTACATGTTTAATTCTCCTTTCTTAAAGAATGACTATCGAAAACTAGGTCTCATTCAGTGTGTTGTAACTTTCCTTTTTAGCTTAATCATCTAACCATGATTGTCCTTCATGTCTTGAATATGATATATCTTTTGTACAAAATTTTCCATTTCATTTAAGAAACTATAACTCCATGAATCCAATATATCTTATTCTATTCAAGTGTTACAATATTTTATTGTACCATCAAAAGCTTGATGAATCATGCATTTAATATTAGCTCTGAAGCTATATTGTAGCATTCTGTGGACTTGATATTTGCTTTATTTTAAAACTGTACTTCTAGAATGGCTGAACTTTGTAGGATTATCTTAAGACTTCATGTTATTCAGTTGTAAATAAAATGAATGCTCCAAAGTACTTCAATTTGATGACTAAAAGTGTGGTCCATTTATTTTTATTTAAATACTGCATTTCCTTTTTATTACAACTTTGGTATGCACACTAGAAAATTTATAATGTCAATTTTACATGGCAAAGCCTTGTCAAAATTTTCTCATAATTCTTTCTTTTATTTATGTCTCAAATTGTAATAGATGTACCTTGATTCAAAAAATAGAATGTATCACTTTTCCATTGAATGCATGATTCACTTGTTTTGATGGTACAATAAAATATTTCTTCAGAGCTAATATTAAATACAAATGAAACATAACAATGTTGTTATCTTGATCATGGCATGCTTTTCTGCTTTCTGTATCACTTATATGATTTACATACAACTTTTAGAGCATGTATCAGTTAAAAATAACATGATGAAAAGTTGTAAATGTCCATTTTACATGGCGAAGCCCTATCAAATTTTTTTAGAATTCTTCCTCATTCTGTTTGATTTGTAATCCTCTTTTTCCAGTTAACTTTAGCCTCTTGAAAACTGATTCTTCTCCTTTAGTTACAATCAGTAAAATTTATTTTGTCTTTTCTAGTCTCTCTTTTGTCCTCTCTTTGTAACTTCTCCTATTTATAGGACATCTACTAAACTTTGAGTTGCATTCTTATTTCATACCAGCATGTACTTGTGAATTATCTTGCTTCATGTACCAAAGGATAGAAGTCATTGAAATCTGTAATCTTTATCTGTAGTCATGAATGAAAGACTTGATTTATTTCTTCTTAGCTATAACTTGTACCTACATACTTAAGAAAAAAGTTATAAAATATTTAGGCTTTTTAGCCTCTCTTATGTCCATGTTTTTCTTTTCTTCTTTCCTTCTTTCTGAGTGAGTAAATCATGTATATTGTTTGATCTTCAAGTAATCTATATCTCATGTTATTTAGAGATCCATGTGCATGAATTAGGATAGTATAGGAATATGGATTAACCTTGAGCTCATAACTGATGATTTTCTCTTTTCTGTTTTCAGGTACGGTGCTTTCAATAATGAAGATGAAGAGGGAACAAAGATGAAGATGAGGATGCATCAACCAAAGGACAAACCTCAAGGAAATGATGGGTTCACTCATACTCCTTTATTTTCTCTTTCATGCATGTGTACCTCTTATTTTAGTAGTTGTACTTTACTTTCCAGTTACATCCCATGGCTTGTGTGGGAACATTTGAAATTCCTTATGAATAAAACATTGAATTGTGAAATTGAGTTGTGTATTTCTTTCTACATTTCTACTTTCTGATATGGATTGTATGATGAACTAAACAACCCAATAATATAATTGAATGTCTTAATCATGAAGGAAAGATCATTAAATAATACTTGTAACATCCAGTAATGAACTCTGATTTCTGTAATCTGTAGTCATGATTTCTGCTTCAAAACCTAACACTTTATCTATTCTACAATTTGATGTCTTCATCAAGGCAACACAACTATCCTTTGGGGCTTTGTGTTCTTTTTCTGAAGATAGCATGAAATTGCAGGCTATGTGATCTGTTATGTTTTGCAACAACACACATAGCTATAGATTTCATGTAATCATTAATTAATTCAATAGTAACAATATTTTCTAAAAGAACCTCCCCTAGCTTAGGTATACTTCACCAATTCTATCCATTGTAACGAAGTTTCGAGTTGGCCATTTTTGCACAAGTGCAAAAATTGTCAACGGTTCTGCAAAACAATTTTAGCTCATATGAAGAATCAAAACGAACAAACAATGGTAATAGTATAAATTTCAGTTCTCCTACACAATTCTTAAAAGTAAACTCACAAGTAGAATGATAAAATCTACCTCAAGGTTTTTCAATCTAGAACCATCAACCAAAAGAGTTAATAGACTTCCATTTAATCATATTTTTAAGCAATCTTCTCGTACATATCATTAAAATATTTTGTGAAATTTCAGATCTTACAATAGTACATTTATAACATTGATTTAACCAAACAGAGCTCCATAGTGAAGCACTGATGCAAAGTGTGACACATAAGAGAAATATGAATCAAAGCCACAAAGATGAAAGACATGTATTTACCATGCAAAGAATTAAGAACTGAAACAAGCACATAACCTCAAGCTTTCAAACATGTCCATTTCTACTATACTCATTAATACATGCTTACAAAAGAATCTCTAGGTTTAGCGGAGACAAAGGAAAGAACATATACCATTAAAAAAGAGTTTATAAGCTAAAACTTAAGATGTATACGAGTGTTAGGGATTGAGACAGTAGCTAATCAGTCAAAAATGGAATCAATCTTCGTTTAAAGTATACCAAGAGCAATTGCTTTTTACAATGATCAAGTCAACAATATAGGTAATCAAGATATGTGCTCTAGATAAAGTAAGCAATGACCAATGACAACAAACTCATGTAAGCAAGTGAAAGGAAAATGTACTCATATCTAGCCATTCTTGAGCTAAGGAAACAATATTGAATAAGGGAACTTCATAAAAGTCAGACATCATGTTCCAGTTCAAGGAAAGAGACGGCCTACAATCACCATTCACCATGTTTTAGTTTGCAAAATTCATAAAAGAACCTAACATTCATGCATGTTTAAGTATTATAAAACAATCCATTTCTATTGTAATCATACAACAGTGAGTAAAGAGTAGGCCTTAGAGCATGGAGAGGTTACAAGATACTTTCACAAAATGTGCAAAATGGATATTTATTCTGAGAAAGGCTATAATTAAGAAAAACCACATTACGAAGAATGAACTATCTTGTTAATAAAGAGTATGCAAATATGAAAATGTTATGAGTTAAAACAACCATCAAAAAGGACAATAAGCACATTTTCTAACCCAGCATAAGATGAATCAAAATTCAAACAAACTCAAGAAATAAAAAGTGTAGATCTCAAAAAATATAATATTACATATATATTTGAGCCTAAGCTCAGTTCATCTAGATAAACAATACTGATTTAAAAATAACACATTGCAGAAATAATAAAGGCCAAATAGTGCCAAGAAACCATAAAATAGATAATCAATAACTTGTATTGTTTATTTGTAAGCATTCAACTACAATTCATATTCAAAATTAACAATGGAGGGGTGCATATGCCAGTTTTAAAGAAGAAGAGCTCAAAGGAATCATTATTTTCAGATTTATTGGAGTATACTAGCTGCAAGAACCATCATTTTAAAGTAAATATATGCTTCACAAGTATGTTTCTAGGTTATTTACGAGTTTGAAGTCCATGGAAAGAGACAACTGATGGTGAAAATAATAAGTAGCCACTCATAAATGAAATGGACGAGTGTTTTCTTTAAACATGAGAGGTTAAGCAATGTATTTCAAACCGTATTATTTTCAAAAGTATTTCAATTACATTTCCAAGTGTAAAAGAGCTATCCATTAGTATTACACCCGATATGGAAGTAATTATAAGTATCATAAGGATACCATTAGTTTTGTCAACAATACAGATCGGGAAAACACCGATGAGTTCACAATATGACTATTCAAATAGCAATATAACTCGGAACCTCCAAGAGAGCTCAAATCACTATGAAATCAAATCAAGTTCAAAGAATCAAAAGTAACCACTTCAGAATCAAGTCACCCAAATGCACACAAACATTAAGTTTTTACTTTTTTATGGAACAAAAAATTAGAATATCCATCAAAGAGAATCATGAATGAAAACCAAGAAATTTTACAAAGTCTGCAAGTCACGGTAAATATGGTAACTTGTGTTCTCAAAATAAAAAGATCAAATAATCACAAAAATATGATGCATATCATATTATATACAAGGAAAAATTTACCTATTGAGGAGAGTCGGATCGATATGTTGGTGAAAGATGGTTATAATCAAGTTATATCAACATGGAAAATAGAGAAAAAATTGACAAACTCGTAGTCAACTCGCAGAAAATGCACAATGTATGATTGAGAACCCATATACGAAGATGCCCCAAAAGAAAAAGTTTCATATCCATGAACTCATAAGCAAGAGGAAGAATCCTTATATCCGGGTTATCCAAAAGCAAAATTTTGAGTCAAAGTTTGAAATTATACAAGTGCAGATAAAGGAAATCATCAATTTTATTCCACAATTTTAGCATATTTCTCACGGGGTTCGAGAAAAGTTCAATAATTGATAAATAACTTACCACTTGGGGTCGAGATGAACAAACCCTCGAAGAATCCTCATGTTTGGAGCTATAAAAACACCCGGTAGCCATTTTAGCTTGGCATTGCAAAAACATAATCAAGGAAATTAAAAATATAAGGGTTTTAGCCATTTGTAATTTACTGATTATCATAGATTAAAGAAATGACAGAAATGCAACATCTACAGGAAAAAAATAGCAAAGGGGTTCTTACCTTCAAAAAAATTGTAATTACAAAATCTCATTTTCCAGGCTCAAATTCACGTGTAAAAATCTATCAATAGCGGCCATGTCAAAGAAATAAACTCTAGAAATCTACAAAGCTTCACAGAATCTTTGGAAAATAAAAAATCATGAGTCCATAGAGCTTGAAATGTAGAACCTCAAACTATTCTCGAGAGATCACCTTGAAGTAGAGAAACCAAAAATCATACTCAAAACCTCCTTCACAACCAAAAGAAATAGAACTCTTAAGTTTGAAGATTCCATGAGAAAAATACAAAGATAATCATATCATTAAGCTCAAAATATCACCAATGGTGGTGAGTAGAAAAATGGGTATGGCTTCACTACTTGAAACAAGTAAGAAAAATGCAAAATGATGAGCTCAGTGATATTTTAATCAAACCTAACTCATCTGAGTTAGCATCACGCCCGCCACAATGTCCTTTGTACATAGATCAAGAACGAAAAATCCACTACCAAGTTTGCCACATTCAAAGAAGATTTTATCATCAACGATTCAGATCCAAATGGTGCTCAAGATCTATGGCCATAATTCATTCCCCACTTCTAAAGGAACACTAGTCCTAAACTTCAATCATGGTAAAGATCAATGGTTGAAGATCAAATGGTACACACATCGACGGGTGAGTAAGGACCGACCATCTTAGTTGCGAGTTAAAATGCTAACCAAATGGTACTAAAGGATTAATGGTTGAAGATCATTTAGTATAAGATCATCGGTCCCTATCAAAAGTAGATAACTCAACCATGATTTACAACCTTACCATAGTGAAAGTCTAAGCCACCAACAAAGCATGCAAAGGGTCAAGCCATCGTGGAGAGGAGGTGCGATCAGGATCATTTTGAAAGTTCCTTAAACATCCCTAAATGGTGTCAGTACAGAAGATCATCTCGAGATCTTTCCAACGACTATGAGAACATGACAATCGGACATCGGGAGCTCTAGTTATGTCCGGTCAAAGTTTGGTCAACGGGAAATTCAACTCTAGTCAACTGGTCAATAATGGACCAATCGCACTGCGACACGTGGTGAAAAGGCAAAATGGAGTTGTTTGTTGGTTTTGATCACCGATCTTCGACAAGCTTAAAAATGGTGTACGGGAACAAGAGGCTCAACTTTTATTACGGAGGGGAGCCCGGCCGCCGTGTGGACTATGGTATTATTGCCAACGTGGTGGGTCCACAAGCCACCATGTGGCTTGCCACCACTCATCGAATTCGATCGGGAGATGACAAGTGGAATATATATAATTGACCGAGTTAATTATTTACATACCACATTACATGGGTCGAAATTATATCCAAAACCATATTACATTTCCCACGCATTTCATGTATTTGCCACGCCTTATTTCCAAATGCCACGCATTGCATTCAAATCATTATACCACATTCCACGCATTATATTATGCCTTGATTTTGGTGCCTAAAAATAACCACATTCATGCGCCCTACACATCAGCCAACTAATGCGCCTCATTCCATGGCTAAGGTGGCTCTTAAGCCACTTAAACAATGCGCCCACCTTCTATTTAAAACCTATTCCAAGATTCTATGCGCCCAATGTGGGATAAAACACTTAAAAAGCGCCTAAGGAGAAGGAGGAGAAGTGGAGGATTGGAGCAGATGACCTCCCAAGAAAAAGTATAGGTGCCTAACCATTGCGCCAACTGTTTAGAAACAATATAAAAGGAGCTTTATTGTATTTGAAGTGGAGAGGCAAGTCTGCGTAAAAGCCGAAGAGGAAGCAGATGTCGAGAGAATGCAATTTTTAAGGCTTTACACTTAGATTGGGACCTCGGAGTAAAAATGTGAAATGTAGAGAATTCTGAGACGCGATTCCAAACCTATAATATTTGATGTTTTTGTTGAGTTTTAGCCTATTTTTGGAAGCTTTGAATGCCGATTTTAACATCGATCTACAAGATAGCTAGTTGGAAAACACGAATTTCAATGCACTTTTGGTCCGAATTATGACTTGGTGTAAACATGAAAAATGTTCAAATTTAAGAGATGATCTCAGATAAAAGATTTTTTTTCATATAATGTTTTTAAATCTCCATTTGTAGGTGTTTTTCTAACACAGTTTCAGGGAGATCACAATGTGAAAACACTGTAGGAGCCACGGATCGTTCTTGGGACAGTTTTTGCTTTTTTTCAGAGTTCTTGGGACATTGATCAGCTCATTTTTAGGTTTTGATTCATTATTGGTTGTTTGTAAGAGTTATTGTACTTGAATTTCAATATTATTAATGGATCGGTTCAATTTGAACCCGGGGACGTAGGAATTTCGAACCCTGTAAACAATCTTGTTTGTTATCTGAATGTTTTCAGTTTTTCTGATTATTTATTTGCTACAAAATTTTCCACACTTCTATGGATGCATAATAATTAGAATTTAATCAATTTGTGGAGTTTAGAATACTTAAAATTGGTTAAGAAAATCACGATCTTTGAAAACTTTTAAAAGTGAAAAAAATACAACACACGTTTTCAGATCAAGTTTGGTATCAGAGCAGTTGGATTTCTGGATTAGCTTCTAATTGTGTTTGAAAATTTGGCTTCAGTTTCAGTATTGATTTCACTTTTTAGTGTGCAGAAATTTTGGGGCTTATTAATCTTCTTTCGCAGTGTGTAGTTTTGGAAGTACAGGTTGTGTTTGCAGGAATGAGGAATCATGGGCAAGTCATCCAAATAGGAGCAACTGGATGAGCTTGAAGCCATAAACCGCCAACTCTAAGAAGAAAACTCTTTCTTGAGAGATAATTTTTATTCCTTAGAAGAGGAAATCGTGCGGTTAAAATCTAAGCCACAATCCTCTATAACCAAGAAAGAGGAGTATGTCAACAAGATGCTTGAAGAGAGAAAGAAGTTGATGGGATTTGTTAAAGAGTTGCAGGAAGAAATACGGACCAAGGATGCCCTCTTGGAAAAGCTGCAACAAGGTGAACACAAGAAGGAAATGCCTTCCAAATCAGATGCAGGTACTATGACAGAATGCACTGTAAGTTGTTCACATTTTAATTCTTCCTCTCATTTAGTTTCAGACGTTCCTTTGGGTCAGTTTGAAAAACACACTAAGGGAATTGAGTCTAAGCTAATGGTTAAGATGGGATTTAATGGAAAGGGCCTTGGTAAAAATGGACAAGGTGATGCTAACTTGGTGCAAGTAGAGGATCAGCCTTGGTTTGCGAGGGTTTGGGTTATTCTAGTGGGAAAATGGAAATTGGAGAAAGTTCCAAAGCAATTGAAGGAAGAAAAGCTTCCAACAGCCAAGGATCTACACCACTAGAATTGCAGAATTCCACCATCAAGAGGAACAATGAAAGGTGTAAGAAAACAGGTAAAAGAGGTAATCACTTCCACCTTGTTCCACTTACACTAAAAATATCACTAAGGGAAAATCAAATCCTAAAACTTCTAATACACTCTTTGAGTTGGAAAAATATAGCTTTGGTAGGCGAAATATGCTTTTCCTTGCACATTTTGTGAAGGTACTAATCATTTTGTTGCATATTGTTGGAAGAAGAAAATTTTGATTAAGAAGTTAATGCCTTTTGTGAATGATAAGGCACATGCTAAAGACCAATCTCACCAAGGAAAGGCGAGAAATGGCAAGAATGTTACCTCTCCTAAACAAGGGAATCATTCTCGTAGATAGAGTTCTGAGAATGGTAAAATGGGTAAGACTCCTAAAAATAGGGAAGTTAAATTTTGTTCCCATTGTAATAGGAATGGTCATGATGTTAAGGTTTGTTGGTTTGTTTCTAAACAACAAAATTGGAAAGTTGTTAAAAAGAACAATATTGTAAAACCAACAATGCTAAACCTAACTAAAACTCATTTTGGTATGGAGAAGGTAAAACAACCAAAACGGAAAAACCCAAGTGATTGGTTTGGAAAAACACTCCTCAACTTTATATTTGCACTACAATAAATTGTTGATAGTAGGAAAGCAAAAAAATAAATTCAAAGCTATATTTTAGGGATTCCTGTTGATTGATAAGGATTTGTTCCTAAGTTTATATTTAAGCTTTGAAAATGATTGGAAATAGCTGAAGAGAAGATTTGAGTGATAGGTTCATCATACTCATGTTTTGTTTTCTTAGATTGGTTAGTAGTTCCATTATTGAAAACACTATGCAGGGATAGGCATCAGTAGCATGTCTAAATTTGAAACTTGCAGTTGTAATCAGCATAATCACAAAGTGTCAGTTGAACACTAGCTTCTATTATAGACGGGTGTTATTATCTGACTTATTATTTGTGATGGCGATACAATGTTTTGGCATATTCATGTTGATTCAGTGGTTGACTATAGCTATTTTTGGGTGTTGGTAGTCTATTATATTATGATAGTGAATACTTGTAGTTATTCTGATTTAGATGGGTAGTGGGCACTAGCCTAAATTTGGGCGATTTAGATGTCTTGTATCTTTTGATCTATGTTATGGAATTGTAATTTTTGGTAATCGGCCGTATCACAAATTGACATTGAACACTAGCTTTCCATAATATAATGGGTGTTATTATCTGGTCAATTATTTGTGATGGCATTACAATGGGGTATAATCTGTTCACATTGTGCGTAGAGTTGACAGGTTACTGGCGTTTGATTGAACACTAACTTAATTGGGTGTTATTATTTGATTGGTTATGTGACTAGCTAATAAACTATTTGCATTTATTTAACCTATAATGTTATTTTGGGTTCTTGTATGTGTTTTTGCAATGCAAGAAGAGATAACATGTTTCCGTGGGTTAATACACAACTTTTTGTGGACAAAAAGCCATTCTTAGTAGGGAGGAGTGATCAGGGGAATCATTTCTGAAAGTTCCTTAAACATCCCTAAATGGTGTCAGTGCAGAAGATCATCTCAAGAGCTTTCCAACGACTATGAGAATGCAACAAACGGACATCGGGAACTCTAGTTATGTCCAGTCAAAGTTGGTGATGGGAAAGTCAACTCTAGTCAACTGGTCAATAATGGACCAATCACACTACGACACGTGGCGAAAAGGAAAAAGGGAGTTGTTTGTTGGTTTTCGATCACCGGTCTTCGACAAGCATAAAAATGGTGTACGGGAACAAGAGGCTCAACTTTTATTATGGAGGGGAGCCCGGCCGCCGTGTGGACTATGGTATTATTGCCAACGTGGTGGGTCCTGGCGACCACATGGCTTGCCACCACTCGTTGAATTTGATCGGGAGACGACAAGTGGAATATATATAATTGACTGAGTTGATTATTTACATACCACATTACATGGGTCGAAATTATATCCAAAACCATATTACATTTCCCACGCATTTCATGTATTTGCTACGCCTTATTTCCAAATGCCACACATTGCATTCAAATCATTATACCACATTCCACGCATTATATTCTGCCTTGATTTTGGTGCCTAAAAATAACAGCATTCATGCGCCCTACACATCAGCCAACTAATGCGCCTTATTCCATGGCTAAGGTGGCTCTTAAGCCACTTAAACAATGCACCCACCTTCTATTTAAAACCTCTTCCAAGATTTTATGCACCCAATGTGGGATAAAACACTTCAAAAGCACCTAAGGAGAAGGAGGAGAAGTGGAGGGGATTGGAACAGCTGACCTCCCAAGCAAAAGTATAGGTGCCTAACCATTGCACCAGCTGTTTAGAAACAATATAAAAGGAGCTTTATTGTATTTGAAGTGGAGAGGCAGGTCTGTGTAAAAGTCGGAAGAGGAGGTAGTCTCAGAGAACACCATTTTTGAATGCCTTACACTCAGATTGAGACCTTGGAGTAAAAAGGTGAAATGTAGAGAATTCTAAGATGATTCCAACCATATAAAATTTCATGTTTTTGTTGAGTTTTATCCTATTTTTGGAAGCTTTGAATTCAGATTTTAACAGGGTTCTACAATGACTAGTTGGAAAACACGAATTTTAATGCACTTCTGTTCTTAATTGTGACTTGGTGTAAACATGAAAAATGTTCAGATTTCAGAGATTATCTTAGATAAATGATTTTTTTTCATAGAATTTTTTTAAATCTCCATTTTTATGTGTTTTTCTAACACACGGTTGCGGGAGATCACATTGTGAAACACCTTTGTAGGAGCCATGGATCGTTCTTGGGATAGTTTCTACTATTTTTAGAGTTCTTGGGACATTGATCAGCTCATTTTCAGGTTTTGATTCATTATTTATTTTTTGTAAGAGTTATTGTACTTGAATTTCAATATTATTAATGGATCGGTTCAATCGAACCCGGGGACGTAGGAATTTCCAAACCTCGTAAACAATCTTGTTTGTTATCTTAATGTTTTCAGTTTTTTTGATTATTTATTTGCTACACAAGTTTTCCACACTTCTATGGATGCATAATAATCATAATTTAATCAATTTGTGGAGTTCAGAATACTTAAAATTGGTTAAGAAAATCAGGATCTTTGAAAACTTTTAAAAGTAAAAAATACAACACACATATTCAGATCAAGGTCAGCCCATGATTAAATAAAATCATTTTCCATTGACCTGATTAAGGTATAAAACATACAAATGTCAACAACATAATCATCAAAAAGGTAAAGTTACTTTATCTTATATTTGTTTTATGAAAAAAATGAAAACTATATTATTTGCAATGATTTTAAATCAAAAGGGGCATGACACTTAACACATGAATAAACTAATATGCCAAAAAAATCAAAGGAGGTCTGAAAACATTATCATATGTGTCGTGACCTTAGACTAGGGTCTTAATCAAATATGTGCAATGATGATCCTAAATGGTGGAACAAAGGAATATTTTTAAAAAAGAATCATAGTTTTCATACTTTGGGTATAATCAAAGTAGACCAATGATCACAAATGGAGGGGTCTAATAATCAAATATGATTATTATTTAAACTATATCATATGCCCAAGTCAAAAGAAGGTCAACATTGGTTACCTTAATATTTGCAAAGTTTACCTTAAACTGTACTAAAAGAAATCTCATACAAAGAGAAGGATATTCCTTTTACACATGTGCATAGGTGGTCCCCAAAGCGGGTAAAGTATTTTTGCTAGTGTATTGGAACCAAGGGCATAATACATCTTTTTTATTTACATAGGAATAATATTATGCATGTAATCACAATGGGATAGAGATGTCATTTCAGTATGATTTATCCTTCTTACACAGATGGCAACATCAAAACCTGCAAGTGATCCCCATACACTGGCTAAATATTTTGTAAAGTACCAAAGATAAAGAATTTTTTTCTCACACAAGAGGATTAATTTTTGCATTTGCATCTAAAGGGGCAGAATTAAAGAATGCCTAAAAATATCATTGCAAGTGGATCAAGTTGCAAGTGTCACATCAAGCATATGAAGACAAAGATTACATGCACATTGGAGAAGACTTACACAACAAGCAAGGGCTATTATTATCCAAATTATTCATATTATTTTATTAAAAATTGATCACTTGACTACACTTAGACTTAGTTTTATTTTTGTAGCTAAGGCTATTAATGCCTCATTATAATCAACCTGTCTATTTTTATTCCTTTATTCGTGCATGATATAGTAGTAAAATTAGCATGCATGGCGAGTAAAAATTTTAGAGTATTTTTAGGATGGGATGGGTGAATAATCTTGCTATATATTGTGTGCATTGGCAAAGCACAAAGGAGGATTTTTTTGACATACGAGTGTTGAACCAATCTTTGCAAGTTTTGCCACTTCAATGAGAAAGCAATTTACGCCTTTCCAATTATTTACGATTATGTGTACATATTTATTAATTCTTGTGAATCTCAATTCCTTGATTAATCATCTTACCTTGCTACAAATCTAGTGATTTATTCCTAGTAATACTGTGTGTGTGTTTATCGATTGTCTTGTTGTGATTTATTCCCTCAATACACAAAGTGTTTTTCCTTAATATTCACTAAAAATATTTTTTTGCATCCAAAATTCATTCTAATTTTGATTGTGTGTGTACTCAATCAAAACCTTCAACAAGTTTCGTGTATCACTTCCCCTTCAATTTTAGTTAAAATCATATTTTTACCCTAAAACGCAAAAATTAGTTTAGGATACATCGAAAAGGAACCAGCCTTGATACCGAGAGACTCACCTCAACAATAGGTATACCAAAAGACTTGAGGTTTTTCCATTGTATCTACAGTAGTGAGAGATTCAAAGCAGGCTTAGAACCCCTACAATCATCTCTCAACAAGGGTTCGAGTTTCGAGAGATAACAGTCTCGATACAAAAATATAGTCATTAAATTGATTATCATTGTTGGAAATTTAATAAATAATAATACAAAGATCTACTATGATAAGTAATAAAATAAAAATATATATAACAAAAAATAAAAAAATATTCAAATATTAATAACATACACATAAATTAAATTGTGTGGGTGAAGGAAAGGAAAGGCATGTCACCGATAGTGATGGATAATTTTATGAAGGGATTATTGTCAAACTAGTGAACCATGGTGAGGTAGAAGACGTAGGAGAGGGGCATGTCCTTTTTAGATAGTGGCATATATGTAGACATTATGGAAATGTCGAATTATTTTCCAAGCCCCGAAATGTTTGACAAAATGTAAAAGGTGTGATGGTTTGGTGGAGTTACCACTATTACAGGATATTTACAAAATGGGTTTCAAATACCATCCATTGCCCATCTCGATATCAATCTCACACAGTATGTACAAATAGTTAGTTGAAAGAGGTGCTACACATTTTCTTACTATTAATAATCCTTATGTAGGCTCTTACACACACACACACAAACACACACACCTTCAATTATTGTAGACCTACTTTTCTAAGAATTTTCTTGCATATGGTAGATGTGCGATCCTATCCAATAAATCTTTTACAAAACTCATGCTCATCCTCATGAATCCTTTTTGATGTTTCAACAAATGTAGCCAACATGTGTCGAAACCTATTAGATATTTCAGGATTGTGAGTAATTTTATCAAGTTTTTTTCTCTACATACGGTATCCTCCTTCATCATGTTCACGTTCACAATCTTGTTGCATTGCCTACTAATTATTTCTTAATGTAAATAGATTTAAATCTTGGGAAATTACAAGTCAGATGTGTAAGATGACTCTAAAAACCTTTAACTCATACTCTGCCTTTTCATGCCCATTATGGTTTTCCTTTTCATGAACAACTCCTGGTAT